>JAVGWX010000012.1:60220455-61442955 GCA_036924085.1 Ariolimax columbianus | reverse complement strand
TAAGGTCAGTCTGTGTTTATCTGTCTTGTCTATTCTGATATGTTTTACTGCAGTTATTGTGTGGGATGAGTGTGGTCCACCATGGTAATGTCTTTCATTATGCTGTTATTGTCTGATAATCTGATTTTTGGAGCGTGTTGCCTAGTCGACAGTGAGCTTGCTTGCTAAGACTGGGATTACAGCGTTCCAGGGTTTGAAATTACGGACGGACAGAAACAAATCCAGACGTGGTTCGTTTCTGGTACGACCGCTCCTCCAGTCAACCCAGCTGTAAATTGGTATCTGACGTATGAGCTGGGAATGGTTTAAACAGCAAGGAAGGGAACTGGCTACTCCACCTCATATATGCTGTGGCTTAGCCCATGAAGTGTTATCTTCATCCCTGACGGCAATTGCTGCCATGGCCCTGACCTTTACCTTTCTTACCTATTGTTGGGACAACAGTCATGTCTGGCTAGAACTATTCTGACTGAACCTATTGTTGGATGTTTGTGGTCAGACCTGATGAGGTCAGTCTATGTCTACTCCCATAATCATGTTTGACTGAACCTATTGTGATATGTTACGGACTAGACCTGTTTAGAGTCAGCACGCGTTCAAACATTTCCTATCCCATGTCTGTCTTCACCGATCATATAGGGGAGGATTTCATGGAATATCAGCTAAATGACCACATCAGATATTCTGAACTTGCAATCCATTTCCCTTAAATGTCCCTCAACAAATTCCTGTAAGCTGATGAGTAAATGTGCACTCTCTAGAAACCTGTCCAGGAAATCAACTGCATTCAGGACTTTGTTGAATAATTGAATTACTTGCTTCGTTGAATTAATGCGACTGTTATATTATTGATGTAGCTTAGCCAACTGGTGCTTCTGTGCTTGTTTTTGTCTTTTTTGTAAATCGAATGAACACACGTCTAACAAGCAACATCATTTTTACATACACAAAACAACTTGAGCCATCCTAAAAATTTGTATTTATTTGTAACAAATTTATAGAAAACAAAATATATATATCAACAGGGAGTTGCAACATAGCCTTAATTTGTTTCTGTTAGCAGAGTGTGCCATATTATTGACATTTATTGTAATTTCTCTTCTCCAATTTATTTTATATTTTCAAATTATTTTTATGTACATTAATATATATTTATGTTAGAAAAATAGAATGAATTACTTTTTTTTTAAAATTGAAAACAATGTAAATAAATTATGAGCAATTGATTTATTAATTTATCAATACTAAAAAATAATCATTGCTAATAAATATTAAACACAAGATAAATATTTAAAATAAATATTGAAAAACTAAGTTTTTCGGTACAAACTTTTGAAGGACCTGTCAATTTTTCATGTAAATGGAAACGAGGCATATTCAAACTGTAAACGAACCTAACTGCACCAAGTAAACATTCATATGATGCACATGATGATATCACTCCTGGTGTAAACAGCATGTACCAACCATCAAGTTTGCCAAATTTCATTATCCTCCGAATCATAGTTTCCTCAGCAGACCATTGAAAACATGGTGGGTTTGATACAGAATCCGTCCAGAGTTGATCAGCGAGCGGTGATTCAGTTTCTAACAGCTGGAGGATGTCGACCAGTTGACATTCATCGCAGAATGCAGGCAGTGATAAAAGTGTGTCGAAGACAACAGTGAAGAACTGGACAACAATGTTTAAAGAAGGACGTGAGTTAACGAAAAATCTTCCGAGACCAGGTCAGAGGCATATTGTTGCGTCAGAAGATGCCATCGCTAAAATTGATGCAGCAATTCGGGTGGACCATCACTGGAGCTTACATTTGCTAGCAGATGAAATCGCTGTGTTGCTAGGGACAGTTAAAATGGAGGTTACCAAGAAACTGAAGTATCGGAAGGTGTGTTCACAATGGGTACTGATACTCATCATGCGCATCGTACATATGTTCACTTAGTACAGTTAGATCTGGTTTCATTTTGAACACGTCTCGTAGATTAACAGGTCACACTAGTAGAGCCTGTGTATACAATTTCAGCTCTTTATGTTATGGGAGGAGTTGGTTCAAGTAGGATAAATAGAAGTTCTCAAACAGACAAGAGCCATATCGCTAAATAAACGCTTGTACGAATAGATAAAACATTATTAAACTACAGTTGTCAAGTTAATAAGATTCCACACAAACTATACCATACTGTACACTGCATATTTTTGCTGACCTGTGATGAAGACCTCTTGGTCTGCTCTCATTTACTAATTACCTCATGTGAACCTATATTTTAACCTTCTGTGTTTGTCAGTGACCATTGGCCTCCAATTATATTGCAAACCCTTCCAAATATTAATGTCAGGCAAATGAAAATGTTCCTCGAGTAAATTAGCGAGACTCCAGAAATGTGAAGGACTTTTTGGTAATCTGCTGGTGGTTGATTGAACCGACCCCAAAATCCTATTTGCATAAAACTAAATGATTATTTTTAAGATTGTACTGCAAATGGGATTTTTGTTCCCGAATAGGGACATGCAATGACCTTGTGTAACTTATTGTGGTGATGGTGTGTGCCTTTAGATGGGTGTCAAAACATTTGTGGCACTAAATTACGTCAGGAAAAATTTGTGTTCAGCTTTGGCCATTTTTTTTACCTTAAAAAATTTGTTTGTCCGATATTGGGTTGTCTGTCTCTGATATCCGGCTGTCAGTGTCTGATTATGGGCTGTCAGTGTCTGATATCGGGCTGATAGCGTCTGATGTCAGGCTGATAGTGTCTGATATCAGTCTGTCTGTGTCAGATATTGGGCTGTCAGTGTCATATATTGGGCTGTCAGTATCAGATATCAGGCTGTTAGTGTCATATATCGGGCTGTCCGTATCTGATAATGGGATGTCAGTGTCTCATATCGAGCTGTCAGTGTCTGATAATGGGATGTCAGTCTCATATCGGGCTGTCAGTGTCAGAAAACGGACTGTCAGTGTCTGATAATGGGATGTCAGTATCTGATATCAGGCTGGCAGTGTCTGATAATGGGACTTCCGTGTCTCATATTGAGCTGTCAGTGTCTCATATTGAGCTGTCAATGTCTCATATCAAGCTGTCAGTGTCTGATAATGGGATGTCAGTGTCTCATATCGAGCTGTCACTGTCTGATATCGAGCTGTCAGTGTCTGATATCACGTTGCCGTATCCGATATAGGGTTGTCAGTGTCTGATATTGGGCTGGAAATGGGATGTCACTGTCTGATATCAAGCTGCCAGTGTCTCAGTGTTAGTGTCTGATATCAGGTTCTCAGTGTCAGATATCAGGTTGTCAGTGTCTGATATCAGGTTGTCAGTGTCTGATATCAGGTTGTCAGTGTCTGATATCAGGTTGTCAGTGTCTGATATCAGGTTGTCAGTGTCTGATATCAGGTTGTCAGTATCTGATATCAGGTTGTCAGTGTCTGATATCAGGATGTTGGTGTCTGATAATTGGATATCAGTGCCTAATACTGACTGATTATAAAATTGATAAAAGATATGCTGTGGGTTTTTACAGTAGTTATAATGGTTTGCCGCCCTTGGTAAAACCATTGGTGCGTAACATTCTAGTCAACCCTTCAACAAATTGGTACCTGAATGATGGAAAACAGCATTTTATAGTTAGGAAACTCCATCCATTGAGGAAGAAAACTTACCAGCCCCTCATATCACAATATAAATAAATCGAACACTTGATCCTCACAGCGGTATCTGCTATATAAGAAACTTTTTTTTTACCTTGCGATGATTATAAAAACTGTCACATGACTTTATTCCTTGGGATAGTCAAGGAGTTATAAAGGCTTCACACTTGCTGTCGCCATGTTATGTGCTGGCTATGTTTGTTTATTTCACCCCCAGCAGAAAAACCACTTTACCGTGGATTCAATCCGCAGCTCTTCTTGTCAGCTGGCAGGCATCGAAACTATTGACCCATGCTCCCCGAAGATTATATCAAATTATTAATACATTTTGAGATTGAATAGGGCTAGAATAACTATTTGATTAAGTATCCACTTGATCCCCAACAACGGTATCTGCTTTGGAGCTACCTTTTTAATCATTCAGATATTCGAAAAATCAATTCACCTGTTAATTATTTACTTAATTTCTATTTTGAGAGAGCGGGAGGGCCTAGGGGTTGCCAGTTTGGTTTACAATCCAAAATTGTTAGATTTGACAAGACTGGGCATGTAGTGGGTTTTTTTCATGGTAAGACCGCTTCTCTCAGTCGACCAAGCTGCAAATGGGCACCTGACAAAGTCAGGGGTCAATTTCTGAGCCAGAAACTACAAGAGTTCGTACTCTTGTCGCCATCACATATAGGACGCCATGGTGCAATGAAGTCGGTTCTGTGAGCCATTTTCCATTTTGCCAATTCATTGGTTTTCAGTGCTGATAACTCCTTGTTTCCATGTCTTTCACAAGGAGATCATTCATCAATCTAAGTGCATATTGTCTGCATGCTCAGCTCACAAAGTCTTCAGACAACCTTATGTTGTCTACATTCCTGTCATTTCCAATGCCTTCTTCGGCCAAATGAGTTGTTTTAAATGTTTTACTGAAGTGGTCTGCCGAGACATGCACTACCTGCATGAGCATAGAGTTTGATGTAGTTGAAAGAGATTCATGACAATTATAAGCCTTCGCTTCCTATTTGCTCCAGAAGGATCATGATAATACCGCTGCAGCTGACTTCCCTGTAGGAAGCATCCACAAAATACTTTTTGTGTTGTTTTGCAGTAGGGGTTACATAATGAGGTTGTCACCCTTAACTACCTTTAACCAAATGCTCAGAATGGACTAGCCCTATCCTTTCCTCCCAATCAGAGGTCCCCAGAACCTCACAGGGGATCATTAACACATTGCATTCTAAAAAGCCCAATACCTTTTTTTTTTTAAACTCACCATTTTTCTGAGAAATTCGGTAAAAGGTGAGGGCTCGGCTTCATCGCTGCGGGTTTCCCTATACGACTCAATCTCTCTTAGCAGAAAAGGTATCCTGCCTGCCGAGAGCATCGCACAAAGCATGAGATCTACGGAAAAACTGACATCATGAACCGACCATGGCAGCTCGAATTCGAACTCTGACCCTCTGAACACGAGGCAAACGGCTTGACCACTTCGCCACAGTGACCCCCTATTTTAAGAAATGCAATCATCTAGTTTTATTTGATATTAGAATAACAATTAAAATCTCTGTAGTAGAGAAACAAACAGTCTATGTGTGAGAGGGAAGGAGGTAACTCCCTTTTCTGAAGGAAATACTTTCACTGTTTCAAAGCTTAGTATGTAAAGGGTTAACCAGTAAATATTGATTTTAATTGGCCAAATTGTGTGCTGCATGAAGTTGTTCTGCCTTCTGCTTTCACTAGTTTTATTTGTGTTCACTTAGCTAAACGAAAAAAAGCCTAACTATATCTCAAACACAAATTTGGTCAGGAAATGGGGATAATTACATCGTAGATTGTAACATTTTTTAATATTGTTTTTTTTTTCTTTCGATTTGAGCAGTTCATAATTGTGAAGGTTTTACACCTTTCTTGTTGCAGACAATATTGCCTCAGGCACACAATCAAATTCCCAAATAGTAACTACCACAACTACCACCAGTAGCACTACCAAAAAGTCTGAAAGGTTCCTATCACTGACATCTTCATCATCATCATTATCACCATTGCTGCCATCCTCACCGTCATCGGCAACCGTCACTGCAGCCATGGTATTGCCAGCATCTGCCACGCCGGTCTCTCCCAGAGGTTCATCTCAATGCTCGTCGAACGCTTCCATCGCTGACGTGGCTCCTGCGGCCAGGTCAACGACGTCTGACGTAACAAACTCATTTCCTGCGCTAATGACATCTGCCGTCGCCGTCAAGCAAGAAGCTTCTTCACCAGCATCCTCATCATCACGAGCTACACCTCAACCATCTAGCACAGACATAGACATATTTCCTTCATCAGATCTGCCAAAGAACATTCACAGAGTGTCCAGAGCACCCTCAAGGGACCAACAGTCCCCCAACAGAAACTGCAAACTCTCACCAGACAGCGTTGCATCCTCCCAGTTGTCAAACACCAGCAATGGACGATTGCAGCCTCCAGTCACTACGTCAGTACACTCCCACCTAGATCCTAGACTTTTTGCATCTCCAATGTCCTCACTCTATGCCTTCCCCAGCAGCCCTTTCCATCCTGCCTTCATGCCTCTGAACATGGTCAAATCAGAGGTAAGCTCCACCACCGGAGCTCTGGACACTAGCTACGTGGCCAAAACAGTTAGAGAGTTGCTCAGCCTTCACAATATAGGGCAGCGACTCTTCGCCAAGCATGTCCTGGGATTAAGCCAAGGAACAGTCAGCGAGCTGCTTTCCAAACCCAAGTCCTGGGATAAGCTCACAGAGAAAGGGAGAGAATCCTACCGCAAGATGCACACCTGGGCTACTGATGACGCCAACGTTGTGGCTCTCAAGGCCATATCACCAAAGAAAGGTCAGTGACTTATGTACGCTCTTTTGATTAGATAAAACCTGTACATGTTTTTGTTGTTTGTGTTGACTATTTCTTTCCTGACTTAACCATTTGAACCCTGGCCACCCAGTTCTTAACCTTCTAGTTTCCACATTTATTAATTAGGTCACAAACATTTAGACTCGCCCATTTTTGGGTACACCGGTCAATCCATAAAATTGCCACAAAGCACTGATAGTGTTCCTAACTAGATCGGTATATCTGTTAGTTTCCACTACAAACGTATTTATAACATCTACATATGCAAACAACTAAACAGACCTACCTCCGTAAAATCTGTTGCAACTTCATCACAAACAATAATAGAATAACTTTCCAAATCCATGTGAAACAGAGACAAAATTTGTTTTAAAATTGTTTGAAGTCAATCTAGCCATCTTGTTGTTTTCGAGACGGAGGAAGTGGCCTCGTTTTCGTTTTACCCATTTCTATAGCAAAAACCGGTGTTAATACAATGAATACACTGGTGAGTAAACAGAGATGATGCCCCAGGCAATTTTTTTTACAATGTGTCAGTAAAAGGTAACAAACATACCATTCCCCTGTGCTCCTGAGAAAATACACAGAAGGTAGACATTTGAGGAAAACTATCTACTGTAACAAGACAATGTGCTCTAATTTCATTATTCTATCTCAAATTGGCTGACCTGATCATCTCCAATGTTCCTGCTTGTTATACCACTATGTTGTTGTTTAATGCCCACAATGAGTAAGTTTACTGTTTTTTGCATTCTGAAAAGGGCATTAAATGAAGGGTTGTAGTAGCAGCCCTCACATCCCAAGCTTGCTGATAAAGGTGGGCCGCGGATCTCCAGGAGGTTGTGCTATGCTTGACTTCATCTGAGTGATGCTCAATATTACAGGGATCATGTCACATCCACTTCTCGTCAATCAGACTGCTTTGAAAATAGCCTGTTTCCAGGAAATGCTGCATGGAAGAGAGATAGAGATCAGTATATTGTGACTGACCCTGACGCGACGTCCTGGTCATTATGTTGTACCTGACCCTGACGCGACGTCCTGGTCATTATGTTGTACCTGACCCTGATGCGACGTCCTGGTCAGTATGTTGCACCTGATCGGACTAGCGTCTCAGTTCCTCTATTTATGCCAGTAAATTGTGGAATATATTTATCCTGCATCAAATGTACATGGGGGATCAAGATGCTGAGCAGCGCATGAGCTGCAGTGGTCAGCGACTCATAGCTGACTGCTAGTGTCAGGGCCAGCGAACCAAAGCTGCCAAGACCCTCCACACGGTGATCCTGGATAACAGGCTGCAGCAGGGCAGACAGGCTAAGGAGAAGGGATCGAAGAGGGAATGCTAACCCGGTACTCAAAAAATGCTTGCTGAAGTCAGATGTGTTGGACCGAAAGGTGCAAATATTGCAGTCAAGCTGTAAACTATGACACAACGCATTCCGTTCTCTGGACTACATTCTGCTACTTAAGCCCTTTCAGTGTTTGGTAGTGGGAGATTGAGAATGAACCAAGCAATATGTACATGGGATGCCCCTCGAACCGTACCTCCAATGGACAGGAACAGATCTAGCTTGATCATAATCCGAATCACACATGTCATCATTCAAATAATCACTTGTCTGTTTTTGGAACAATCACCATCTAAATCCAATTTATCAGTCTCCAAATCCTTGAGAATACTTTCAACAACTTGTTATGTCGTTTAGCCTTTTAGATTGGCATTTCCCAAATTTTCAAATCTACTTTTCATCTCGGAAATCACAAAAAACATCATGACAAATTGTTGTGTGTGAGTGTCATCATATTTGTTATCTTCAGAATTGTGTGTACTGTGAAGATATCACGCATCACATAATTATAGCCAAAATCCTAGCAGTACAGTCCTAATTATGCCTTAAAATAATGATCCAGGTGTTACACAGAATTATGGATCTTTCTCTCTCTCTCTCTCTCTCTCTCTCTCTCTCTCTCTCTCTCTCTCTCTCTCTCTCACGCACGCACACACACACACACAGGTTCAAAAGGTTGAGTCATTTCTACAATATCTGATTCCTTATATTTCCTTCTGATACTGTTAATTATGTTAACTGTTTCCTTTCTGACTTCAGTCATTTCTACAATATCTGATTCCTGATATTTCCTTCTGATACTGTTAATTATGTTAACTATTTCCTTTCATATTTCTACAATATCTGATTCCTGATCTTTCCTTCTGATACTGTTAATTATGTTAACTATTTCCTTTCATATTTCTACAATATCTGATTCCTGATCTTTCCTTCTGATACTGTTAATTATGTTAACTATTTCCTTTCATATTTCTACAATATCTGATTCCTGATCTTTCCTTCTGATACTGTTAATTATGTTAACTGTTTCCTTTCTGACTTCAGTCATTTCTACAATATCTGATTCCTGATGTTTGCTTCTGATACTGTTAATTATGTTAACTGTTTCCTTTCTGATTTGAGTCATTTCTACATCTGATTCCTGATATTTCCTTCTGATACTGTTAATTATGTTAACTATTTCCTTTCTGACATAAGTCATTTCTGTAATCTTCACTTTCTGATTTTTCAACTTCCTTTACCGGCACGCTTCAGTTTACCCAGTTGTAAAAGGGTCCATTTCTAATGTTGGCCTTGAGTTGGGATTTACAACGAAACTACGCCTTTCGGCCTGGCAAATCTGATTTCAGCTGGCTTTTTTGGGTACCGTGTTAGCCTTCCCTCTTCGACTGCTTCTCCTTATCCAGTCTGCTCTGTTCCAGCCTGTTATCTATGATCACCACGTGGAGGTGTACAAAGGTCTTGGCAGCTTGGGTTCGCTGGCCCTGACGTTAGCAGTCAGCTTTGGGCCATTAACCACTGCAGCTCATGTGCTGCTAAGCATCTTGATCGTTGTTCTCTTGCATTTATTGAGGTTGTTTTCAGAGCCTTGCACCTTGGTTTTTGAGCTCTTTTCATATTTTGTAAGTAATTTTGTTGTTGCTGTCGAACATATTCCAGCACTGGTCTCACGTAACTCGGGAATAGCAAAAGTAATGCACTTGAGAAAAACTGTCGAGGTCACAAGGCTAGACAGTATGATACAAAGAAATCAGAGAAATAGGGATGCAACATTGTGCAAGAAATACATGGAAAAGCAGAGAATAAATTGAATTAGACACCTGACAAGAAAGCAACCAAAGTTACCAACTGTGCGAATCTACACCACCAGACACGATTGTTGTAGATCAAGAGGGAGACCAAGAAAAGGATAGTGTAAGTGAGACACTAAAGAAACATGGAATGATAATAACATTGGCAGCACATGAAAGAAAACTGCACCTCTCTACGATGTCTACCGACACAAGTGGATAGAAAAGACTGACAATGATTCAAAGGAAATAAGTGACGTATCAATTTCAAGTGCATCACTGTCAAATTCAAAAAAATTGTTTGTCAGTCTGCATCATGTGCATCGTTGTGCTCATCAACTTCACATGAAGTTGTACAAGCACAATATATGTTGTCTATCACTTGAATTAACTTCATACAGTTGTTTGCTAGATTTGTTGTCATGTGTGATTAGATTTCATAGTTTATTTTGTGCTAGGTTGATATTGCCTAAAAAGGTTAAACCATGTGAAATTAGATTTCATAGCTGTTTTCCATTGGGGTCAGTTAGTTTGCTCATTTTGAGGTTTTTTTTCCTCCTGCATGGTCATCAGATATTTGAAATAGTATTTGCAGAGCCCAACCCCAAACTCTTGAGTGGAACGCCAATAGAGGATGCTAACGAATATGTCTATCTGGGAAGGCTCCTCAACATGGAGAAAACAAAAGCTGAGATCACCAGACGGAAACGGCAGGCTGGGCAGCCTTCAACTCCATCATGACAGCAACAGATGCCACAACAGACTCCAGATTACGTGCTGTCATCTTCCACTCGGTAGTCCTACCAGCGCTCTGCTATCGTAGCGAAACCTGGTCTGTAACAAAAGCAGCAGAGAGCCAACTGAGAAGAGGAAACGCATCTCTTGAAAGGTACCTGGTGGGCATAACTCTCAGACAACAACGGCAAAACGAACTACACAATAGCGACATCGGAAAATAATGCACGTCAAGGATGTCTTACAGTACTCCAACCATTCAAAACACCGCTGGGCAGGCCACATAGCTTTACGACAAGACGAAAACGAAAGATGGAGTACCATAACCGCATGTGGTACCCGCGCATTAAAAAGAGACCTCGGGGACGGTCCCCCAACTCGCTGGCGAGATTCACTAGACAAGCATAATATATACAACTACACAACAAACAGACTACTTTCCCACTGGATGACACACGCCCATGACAGAAACAACTGGAACCTGATTTGGCACCCACTCAAGGGTGACCACCTCTTGACAAAGAACGGGCCGAACTAAGAATTTGGTTATTGTATTTCCATGGTCCAGTGCACACAGCTGAACTTCATGAGATTGGCGCTCTTCGCTCTTTTTGCTGACAGTGCCGGTTTTGACTTTGGCTAGGAAATATTCACATGGGCCAAAAATGGACTAACGCATCACCCATGAGAGATTGGGCCCTGTCTGGTTAGCAATATGCCTAAAACACATCACTCACATGCTTAGTGATACCCATAAACTTCTTGGATGTATGGGAAAGACACGACGAGACAAGACAAGGAGTAGAAGGAACTTGTTGTTTACAAACTCCATAGTTTTCTAAACCAGTATAATGACATTAAAAGTTGAAGTTTATTTTGTGTTAGGTTGATATAGGGTAGAAAAATTAGACCTTGTCTATACATCAAAAAGAAGAAGAACCTATCCCTAAATATGGACAAAACAGGACAAAAATCTTTGAGTTTAGACACAAAAATGACTTGTGATTAGAATGAGTACTGGAAAACTGAGTGGCTTGCCAGGGTCTATGTTTATGACAAGGACAAGAATAGCACCACTGTCCCACAAGAGGCATGTCGTAAGAGGCGACTAACTGTGTTACATGGCATAACACTGGCCGTGGTTAGAGGGGTTTGTTAAGAGTAGCATATATATTTCCTAACAGGCTGTGGATCTACTTTGCTCTATTGTTTGAGTCTATTAAGATGGACTCGCACATCAGTTAACCACCCTCCATAGTGGAGTAATAAGCTGCTCGAGTCTAGCCCGCTAAGACTAGTAAAGTAAAGTAAAAAAGCTCATAGCATTACTGCTGTAGGGGTGGGAGGTGCTTAGCGATCTCACATTTCAAAGGCTCGGCTAAATGAGAGTAGTAGCCATCTCCTCTCCCTCACCGCTTTAACTTCCCAGACTGAACTGATACCCAAGGCTGGGTCAACCCGGGACTCGTTGCGGTCTGAAAAAACATTCCTGCCTCAACTGGGGAATGAACCCAGGACCACTCAGATGCGAAGTCAGGTCGCTAACGACTGCGTTACGCAGCTCCCTAGGACTAAGAGACTGGAAAACCACATGTCAATCTGGACCACATCATCAAAAACAAACGTTAAACTCCTTAAACAAAGTGCAAAATACAGGCCTTAGAATAATCATAGGAAGGATGAAGACCACTTCAGGTTAACACTCCAGTCCAGGTAATGGAGAAGTACACAAATATCAGCTTTCTAGACAATAGACACAAGGAGTAGGTGACTGTACACAGAATACAAAAAAGAGTGACAGAGCTGATAGTGGAATTCTAGAATTTCAGTTATGAGGAAAGACTCAGAAAACCGGCCTACAGTATCTAGAAAAGTGAAGAATTTGAGGTGACTTAATACTGGTTTATAAGATAATCAAAGGAACGGATATATTAGACTATAACAAGTTTTTCAAAATACAACCACCCACAAGAACAAGAGGGCATAGCTACAAATTAACTAAAGAAAGGTCCAGATTAGATATTAGGAAATTTTTTTTTAATCAGAGAGTGGTGAATGTGTGGAATGCATTGCCACAGGAAGTAGTGGAGGCAGGGACAATTAATGCATTTAAGAATAGATTGGATGCGCATAGCTTTTAGAGCAAGGAAATGTAAATGAAACTGGTTGTATACAGACTGTGTAGAGTCTTCTAAACCAGTATAAAGAGGTTAAGTTAAGGTAGTAGCTGTTACATATGCCAGAACAACCTAAGCATACCAAACTTTAAATAAGTCAAGAGAGCTAGTTTCCTTCATACATTCAACCATCTGCTTAGCCATCAAAAAGATGACATACCCAAACAATCTACAGATACGGTAAGGCTAACAGTCTTTAAAGAGCTATAATATTGCCAGAGAGCAATGGAATGTTGCGCTAGACATGCGGAACACATGCCTGACAACAGATGGACACGTAGAACAATGTTTTGGTGACCATGCCCATGGGGGTCACCCATCTATGCGATAGCAAGATGGGTTTAACCAAAGACCTAGGACCGCATTGGTACAGCGTTGCCAAAGATTGGGACGCATACCGAATATTATTGGCTTCCTGCCGGACTGAGGCAGAGGATAATGTGAATGTGCGAAGATTACCATGAGAGCATCCCCATCATTACAAAAGTTCCAGGTCTAGAAAAGAAAGACAGCCATACTTTCCGCCAACTCAAAGGTTTTTGTGATGTTTGAAGACAAATACGAGGTGTGTTCAAAATGTATCTGAACTTTAGTTCGATAAAATGCAATTACTCACCGGGAGCGTTTAAACCATTATCTCCTTCAAAGTTACTCTTCATGGGACTCTACACACTTCTCCCAGCACTACCGCCATTGTTGAAAGCATTTAAGAAAGGCCTCTTTGGGAATAGAGTATAGCTGGGTTGTCGCATTCCATATAATGTCTTGGTGGCTCAAACTGGGTCTCTCTCGGTGGAATTTTCAGCTATTACCATACTGTTCGTATGAAAAAATCGGTTTCATTGTTTGAATAAGGAAAGGTTGGTTGGTTGGTTGATTGGCTGTTGATCCAGCAGCTTGCAGGCCCCTGCCTTTTTGTCCAATGCCATGTAGTGGTATCTGCAAGTGTTTGTGAGCAGTTGTTTAGTTCGGTACAAAGTGTTCCATTTGTCTGCCCTTGGAAGAAGCTCTTTCCTAACACCAGCAAGCGCAGAACATTCAAAAAGAAGGTGCTCAATAGTTTGATAGGGATGTGTGCACAGCCGGCACTCTGCAGTATGTTCTGGTTGAATTCTGTTCATGTGACTGTTGAGTGCTTTGGAGGAGGATGATGGTGTCTTTTGGGATTTGTGTTTGTAAATCTCTCTCCCAGGATTCCCAATTGTCCATCTATTCAGCCAAGCCTCTTTGTTCGCAGTCTTCAGTAATTGTTTGACTATCTGTAGGGCTGTTGGTGTGTATTGTTGTTCTTGACTTGATCCATTCTGTCTGCCTTGTCATTGCCAGGTGTATTTGAGTGACCAGTGATCCATTACATAACTATTCTGACTTTCTTGGAAGTATTAAACTGTTTAATAGCTGAGGATATTTGGGCAAGTTCAGGCTTACAATGACCACCATCTTCTAGAGCTTGAAGGGGGAACAATGAGTCTGTAATGATAATGATGTTTTGAACCAATCATGGGAAGACATCAAATACAGTCCTCAATTGGTACATAACTACTACTGCTACCGTTATGTCAGCTTCATAGCTAGAACTTACCTCCCTCACAGGTATCAAACAGCTCATCAGATGTTCTGTCTCGATGCACTTGTGTAGACTGAATAATCAAAGTTGTTGCCATTCCCAATTCCAGGCACACACCCAGTTGCCCCCAATAACTCGTATAAGGAGAAGGAGGACTCTGCTACAGAGGAACGTATTGCCAACATCCTCATTGAAGCCCACGCTGCAATGCATGTCAAGAAGAATATGGAGCAGGTAGTGGACTCATTTTGTGCTCTTTTGTTGTTCAGTTAGACTATATCTTGGTTTTGTTATATTTATGTTGTGTTCTGTTAAGTTGTGTTATTTCATATTATCTGTGTTAGTTATGTCATGTTATGTTATGTTATTTCATATTATCTATGTTAGTTATGTTATGTTAAGTTGTGTTATTTCATATTATCTGTGTTAGTCATGTTATGTTATTTCATATTATCTATGTTAGTTATGTCATGTTAAGTTATGTTATTTCATATTATCTATGTTAGTTATGTCATGTTAAGTTATGTTATTTCATATTATCTATGTTAAGTTTTACTGTTTCATATTATCTATATCATACATATATATTATAATAGCAAACATGCATTCACATCAGTTGCCTATCACAAGATAGAATCATCTAAGGTCTGATACTGCTTACTTGCACTTTAAATAGATTAATTAATAATTAAGAAATTTGTGCCATCATCAACCGCACTCCCTAGTCCGGCACTACCTTGGTCCAGTGGCAAGACCTGTTAGTCAAGGTGGCAAGAGGTAGCACAGGGTGAAGAATTGTACTCTTCCCGAAAGTTTACTTCATAGTACCGACTTGTGAAGGAATTTAATTAATTTATGAATGTATGTATAGATATATACATGTTTAGAGATATTTCTTCTTCGTATGCTGTCAGACGTCGACTTGAATTTGTTCAAAGAAAGCAGCGGTGATTCTGAGACTGACGACACTGCCATAGAGCTTATCTAGTGTTGGCACTGATGATGGCTACATATACTTTCTCTGGTTCTCGTATGTCGAGCAATTTTGCGGCAGACATTCAGGGATCATTTTCTCAGTACCACATGTGCATTCCTCCATAGCACTTGTCTTCAGTTTATTGAATAGATGGCACTTCAGTCTGTTGTGGCCTTTGCGGAGTCTGAAGACCAACACCTGCTTTCTTCTGTTCAACTGGTATCATAAAAAGAAACAGATATGAATGTGTGTGTATAGGTATGTATATATATGTGTGTGTATATATATATATATATATATATATATATATATATATATATATATATATATATATTTATATAAAGAGAGGTGGAATAAAAAAATTAGGAAAAGTGAAAAATATAGGGGAGACTACACAAAATGAAGAATGCTCAAATCATAAGGTTTAAGGCATCCCATAAGGAAGTAAAAGCTTCTCAACCTCAAACCCGTGCTATATATTAGTAGAACAGCAGACAATGCCAGTGACCCTGATATCAACCTCCCCCTTGTGTCCTGAACTATTGAAGTGGTTTGCGAAAGAAGAGTTGAAGTTACTAGAAATATAACATTTTTTTTTTATTAACTCATTCGCTCCCAAATATTTAGGACCTCAGGACGCAATTTTTTTTTAAATGTAACACTCAAAGACATCATCACTTAGTTGTGATTTATCTTCAATGAAGATTCCCTGAAATAACACAAATTATATACCAAACTGTTCACAATTGCGGCCAGAATTCAATGGAATACACATATTTTACATATGGAGGTGAACATTTGTGAATGAGGAATTATAGTTGCATGTTATTTGCGAATGACCACTATGAGTTGGTTACTCTTTTGTGAGCCCTGAAAAGGACGTTAAGTGGTGGGTTGCAGTAGCTTTCTTCACATCCGAGCGAGCTGATGAAGGTGTACCGGGGTCCTCCAGGCGGTTGTGCTATGCTTGGCTTTATCTGTGTGTCACTCACTACTGCGCGAATAATGTCAATCCCTCACCTCATTAGCCAGGCTGCCATTAAAACAGCTCGCTTACGGGGAGGGCTACTAGGAAGCTGAGGTGAGGGTCTTGGCCAGTATGTTTTGCTTGACACTGACTAACATGTCTGATCAGTAAACTTTGCCTGACCAGACATTAGTCTTCCTCTCCTTATAGTTACATAATCATTTTTATTTGTTAAAATCATGAAGAAAATTGTCACCCTCATCAGCACATTTTTCAGCTCTAAACCAATACACAAATAACGAAATGACCTTCTATTGACGGTAATTCACAAGGGAAGATGTTCTGAAAGTTGCAACTAATTTGGTGCAGTTGTTTTCACAGTATTCATATTTTACTGAAGGCATGTTTAGTTTAAAACGTGCAATAAAATAAACGCACAAATCAGCGTGAGTGTTTATAATTTACCCACACCCAGAAAGAATGTTCCTGCTGTAGATATATGTATATACATTTATATTATACACACTAGCATGACTGTGGAGGATCTTGAACTTTTACTGAATTTGTGAACTGTTACTACCATTGCTTGAAACAAAAGAGGGCACCGCCCCCTCGTCAGTAGATTTAGTTTCATTTTCATCGCTCAACTTAGAACTAAGACTAGATAAAGAAATTGAAATATGAATATCAGAACGGCCGATATCTTTATCATCACTATCGGTAGCAATAATTTAATCTAACCATTATCGAGCTTGTAATGTTAAAACTATTTGGTCTGACTGAAGGGGCATGGGCTAGATTCAAGGCTGTCCTCTGAAAAAACAATAATTTGGTTTCCAAGTTCGAAAATAAACATTTTTTTCAATGAAACACACGCTAACTCTTCCGGAAATGAGAAGTACAAAATCTGAACTTCCGCCAATAACCAAAATAAAACATTTAGGAAAACTAGGAATGGGAAAATATGTGATTTTGTGAACACAGTCGCAAAAGTGGAGATATCGGCTCTTGGGTTTTCTTGAAAAATCCAGGAGCCGATGTATCAGCTCGTAGGAATGAATGAGTTAAATTGATCATTTTGTAGTATTAATTAAATGATGGAAGACACCAGTTGCTTTGGTAGAGCCATCAAGTAGGATGAGGCATGGTGCAGCTGCTAGTGAGCCTATCCGTCTAATACAGCCCTGTCTGCTAGCCAGATAGTCCACATTCATGACTGCTTCCCAGGGGTTGAAGATACAGCACTGTGAATGACTTACGACTGGCTGCTTGTATAGGCAAACTAGAGCTCACCAAGACCATTTTCCGGTCTTAGTATAGTCACTTTAAGAGAATAGGGATTACAGTGGGAAGGCAAACCGGATACCTAAAAAGAAAAGCCAGCTCAATCTGGATGCGTTGGGCCGAAAAGCGCACAGATATTGTATCCTCTGTGTAAACTACAACACATCACCACAATGGCAAACACGAAGAAGGAGAAGAAGAACTGCTCCATATGCAGTGTTTGGTGATCATTCGTAAGAGTTTGCTACATTTTTTTTTTTTGTCAGCACGTCACATTTTAATGTGGTTGTTGACTTTGAGCGCCTGTAACTTTTTATTTGTTGGTCTATAGATATGATTTTGTTGTGTGTAGAGACATAAATTAATAAAGAACTTGTTGGTGTTATTGTTTTTGTTGTGTATGTGTTAGTTTCTGAGATACAAGAAGACAAAAGTAAAAATTTTATCAAAAAAAGCACACAAAACACTTTGACTCACCAATTAGGGAACGTCGCTCCTCAATAAATCCATGAAATTGCCACAAAGCACTGATAGTGTTCTTAATAAGGTCGGCTTATCTGTTAGTTTCCACTGCAAAGGTATTTGTTATATCTACATCAACAAACTAAACAGATCTATCTGAGAGGAATCCATTGCAACATCTTAACTTCCTTCCCCTCAATAATGGGATAATCTTCAAATTGAGTGAAATAGAAAATATATTGTTTAACAATATTTTATAAATATCCACAATCATGGGAAGAAAGACTAATGTCTGGTCAGGCAAAACATACTGATCAGGCATGTTACTCAGGGTTAGACAAAATATACTGGCTAAGATCCTTACCTCGGCTTCCTCGCATCCCTCCCTGAAAACAGGCTGTTTTCATACAGCCAGGCTATTGGGGTGAGGGATCGACATGATTCTCGTAGTAATGAGCGACACGCAGATGAAGCCAAGCATAGCACAACCGCCGGGAGGACCCTGGTCCAGCTTCATCAGCATGCTCGGAATGTGAGGAAAGCTACGACAACCTGCCACTTATCGTCCTTTTCAGGGAGCACGAAAGAGTAATCCAACTCATTGTGGGCATTCAACAACAGCATCCATAATCACATCTCCCATTGGAAAAATTGACAAGAAGGAAGTGACGTTTATTTAAATTCAAATGTGCATGAACAGCCATTCGCATAGCATTATTCCAGATGTTTATTCACGATATTACCGACCACTGGGGTTTGGCTTCCCATGAAACCTTCTGAAGGGAAACCTTTTTCTATCATGCACATCATGAAACTAAGTGCGGTACAAGTTAACCACTCCATTTGATTCATTGATTCTTGATTCATCATCACACAGAGGATATTCCTATAAGTGATCCGTTCAAGCAGCCAGCCAGGCGTATATATACTCACAGAGTCGCAGTCAGGTGTTGATTTCTTGTTCTTTGGATCTTTCCAGACAGAACAGACTTTCTCCTCTCTCCCCTAGTCACACCCCTAAATCTATAATCCTCTGCACATATGCATTTTTGTGACCTTCTGTCTCTTCATCATTCTGTAGACTGTCCATGACTGCCCTTATCAACTCAATCCTGTCTTTCATCACTTTATCGTTCCCCACAGCTCGTCCCGCCACTGCATCAGTTTTTTCGTTGTCCCAGACACCTGCATGTCCCGGGCAGTAGATCCATGTGACACCCTGTACACCAGAGTGTCTCAGAAGATAGGCCCAGTCTGACAGTAACACTGCATGTGTCACTGTTTGCATCACCAACCAAGATAGGGCAGCTGTTACCAGCTCAATCTCCATCCTCAGACCCGATGTGATAGTAGAGTAGGCAGCTGACTTTTTCACCACCTCCCTGCCATTTTGGTAGCCGAGAAAACTACTCTCATTTTCTCTATTACCTTAAATGCAATATTATTTTGTTTGACTCCTCCACAGAAACAAGTTGCTCATGCGGTTGTGTCAAGTATCTATCACCAAGAGCTCTCTAGAATGGGAGGAACTTCACCAGGATTGCCTGTGATGTCTTCCACCATGCCTCCAGCTGCAGTGTCAAACAGTCCACACTACTCCCAGGAAGGGGCACGCAAAATCAGAGACATAAGGTCTCGACACCATTCTAACTCATCCCATGAGGAGGCAGCTTCGGCCCAAGAGATGGTTGCCAGAATCTACCGGCAGGAGCTTGAGAAACTGAAGAAGGCTGCAGATGTTGCTGGAAACATTGCAGCCAGTGCCATGTATGCACAAGAACTAGATCGCCTTAACTCAGCTCAGAACCCTAGTTTGTCCATTAGTTCATCGTTCCCTCGACCTCATCAGCCATTTCTTGCATCACCTGCTGAAGCTGAATGTCCCCAGCCGTCACCTCTAGCCCTGGACTGCCGGTCTACCCGACCCAATGGTCTGAAGCTGAAGACAGAACCTCCAGACAGCACATCAGATGAGACCACCCTCCAGGTCAACAGTTGTGGTGCTATGGATTTGAGCAAGCCTTCATCTCAGACAGGCTCTACCCCTGGCTCATCCCCCAGCAGTGAGTCAGGTCCACACGCCGGAAGTGCCTTTTTCCTAGTGCACCCACAAACAAATGGTCATGACTCTGAACCTTCAGAGAGTCCTCTGAAGCAGCATCAAGGATCTACAATAGGACCCACATGTGGGTCTGTACCCCCAACAGAATGCTTATCCCCCCTACAGAGAATGCAGAACATTGCCAATTCATTCACTTCCCGGCCAGGTCATGCTGCCTTGCCCAACGCCAAGCCTCTACGTGCCGTTCTGCCCCCAATCATCCAGGAAGACTTTGACCGCTACACGAACATGAACACCGATGACCTAGTGAAGAAAATCAAAGAGACACTATCCCAGTACTCAATCAGCCAAAGACTGTTTGGGGAAAGTGTCTTGGGCCTTTCTCAGGGATCTGTTTCGGACCTCTTGGCACGCCCAAAACCGTGGCACATGCTTACGCAAAAGGGGCGAGAACCATTCATTCGCATGCAGTTATTTCTGGAGGATGCAGAATCCATCCCCAAGTTGTTGGCATCACAGTATCGAATCCCACCTGACAAACTCATGAGATCAAACTCTCGAGGATCAAACGAACCTGGTAGGTGTATGTCCGTGGGCTTTACGTCCTCCTCAGCTCATCCCTTTTAGCATATTTCATCTTTTTCACTCTATATTATTGGCCATAGTAGTTTGCATAAGCTTGTTTTAGTTAATTTATTCTAGTTCCCATTGGAGCACAAGGCTGCAGCAGTCATTCTCCACAAATTGTTTCAGCACTTGGCCTATTAGAGGTGCTAGTTTTAGTCCTTGTAGTCTCTGTAACATTTAGTTTTTTTTTACAGTGGTGTCTTATGTTTTGTTATGTTGTGTTATGTTATGTAACATCTTGCTATGTTGCATTATGTCATGTCTTGTTATGTTATGTAACATCATGTAATGTTATGTTTTGATATGTTATGTCATGTCTTATGGTATGTAACATCATACAATGTCTTGTTATGTTGTGTTATGTTACGTCATGTTAAATTATGTTACACAAATCAGTAACACTGCTCTCAGGCAGACCCATAGGCACTCAATCTTTCTCAGCAACTGGCAAAGATTATGGATACATATGGTTCCTTTAGTTCGATGGTTTTACATACTCTGCTCCTTTCTCTCAAGCTCGACTCACATTTGATTTCAAACCCCTGCAAAACTAAAGAAAATGCTTGCTGAAAATAGAAGTGTGGGCCCAAACGGTTCATATAAAAAAACAGCTCGTTGCTGCTAACCATGAAACTATGTATCTGATGCAAGGATATTGAATATCCAAGGCAATGAGGCTGCAGAAAGACTAGCACAGTGTAGAGGAGCTTCCCCGCAAGCAGAACTGAGCATCATGTAAACCAGGTGAATTTCACAATTAAAGCCAACTTAGGAGAAAATAGGCCAATCAACATCCATACCACCTTGTTGGCCAGACTGCTGTAACACAGATGTTTCTAGGTGTATTATAAGAAAGTCATGTGGGGTCTTGACCAGCATATTTCACCTGTCCCTGATGTTGCTCATTGCAGTGGTTCAGTTCCTGCTTTAGGGGTCAAGATGCAGCCAGGTGAATGAGCCAACAGCAGCCGGCGACTCATAGCTGGATGCTTGCATCAGTAGTCAGTGAACCAGAGTTGACCAAGATCCTATTCCAACCCCAAGCGCCGACCCTGGAAACAGGCTTCACTAATGTAATCTGGCTAAGGGAATAGAGATCGCAGTGGGACTGCTAACCCAGTACCCAAGAAAGCCAAGGAGAGGAGACTCCACAGCTGGTCAGGCACAACATTCTGATCAGACATTCATCAGGGTTGTATGATATATACTGACCAAAACCCCAGCTCACTTCCATGCAGTTCTCCGTGGGAACGGGCTGTTTCATGACAGTCTGGCTAATGAGGTGTGGATTGACGTGATCTTTGTAGTAGTTGGCGTCATGCAGCAGAAGAGCGCCACACAGATGAAGAATGTCACACAGATGACGAGCGTCACGCAGATGAAGAGCGTCATGCAGATGAGCATCGTGTAGATGAGGAGAGTCATGCAGATGAAGAGCGTCACGTAGATGAAGAGCATCATGTAGATGAGGAGAGTCATGCAGATGAAGAGCATCACGTAGATGAAGAGCATCGTGTAGATGAGGAGAGTCATGCAGATGAAGAGTGTCACGTATATAAAGAGCGTCACATAGATTAAGAGCATTATGTAGATGAGGAGAGTCATGCAGATGAAGAGCGTCACGTAGATGAAGAGCATCATGTAGATAAGGATAGTCATTCAAATGAAGAGAGTCACATAGATAAAGAGCATCACATAGATGAAGAGCATCATGTAGATGAGGAGCGTCATGCAGATGAAGAGCGTCACGTAGATGAAGATCATCATGTAGATGAGGAGAGTCATGCAGATGAAGAGCATCATGTAGATGAAGCCAAGCATAGCACAACCGCCTGGAGAACCCCAGCCCAGTCCACTGTCATTAGCACACTCAGGATGTGAGGACAGCTGTTGCACCATGCTACTTAACACCGTTTTCAGGACACATAAAAGAGTAAATATACTCATTGTTGACATTAACCTTCTGATTCCCAGTTGACAAAAAGACGTCTGTTTCCTGAATCAGCATAATTTTTCAGTATTGTCATGCCCCGTCGTGGTTGTAGATTTTGAGGACCTCAATTTCAATTCCATAGTGCAATGATTTACGTATGCGAAGTATGGAACTTGCGGAAAACAGCCGAACTGGCGTAGAGGATAACGTTGGGAAGCTCTTGACATGTTCCAGTATTTTAACCTTCTGGTTCCCAGATTACAAAATGACATCTATTTCCTGTATCTGCATAACTTGTCAGCACGTCATGCCTCCACGTGGTTGTTGATTTTGAGAACCTCTAATTTTATTTTTTTTAAATTTGTGTGTGTGTGTCTAGAGACATATATTAATGAAGAACTTGTTGGTGTTATTGTTGTTATTGTGTGTATGTTGGTTTCTGAGATACAAGAAGATGAAGGTGATAGTGGTGAAAAATAGCACAAACATATAGACTCACCCGGTAGTGGCATCCCTGGGTAATGAAGAGAGAAAAAAGATTTGGAGATAAACATACAAATACTATCGATGTTCACCATAATGGCTTGGTCTGTCACTTCGACTATAAACGTAATTATTATATCTACATAAACAAACTAAATAGATCTACCTCAGAAAAATCAGAAACTTAACTCTCCCATTCTCAAAAATGGGTGAATCTTCAAATATAAACAAAATTCAAGAGGAATCCGTTCCAAAATCTAAAACAAATTTCACAATCGCCATTTTCTTCGTCTAATCTAAAATGACGGAAGTTGGAACTCTCTACAATCAGAAGAGCAGCATGTTCAGCCGCATCTACGGCATTAACCCCATAGTTTGAGCTGGAAGCGTGCAACGCCAGTGAAATGGAGCCAAATTATCGTAATCTCACGCCGTTGGGCCGATATACTTTCATCTGCGAGTAGATTTTCTACTTAATTTATTGTTCTTGAGATACTGGTCAAATGTAAGTGTATTTCGTAACAATGTTTTTGTTGTTGATCTGTTGGTTGTGTTTTTTGCGATTCACCATTATTATTGCATTTTGTAATATTTTATTTTTCCCCATTTTTGTCTTTGCTCTCGTGAAGACTGCAGCTGGCTACTCAACTTCTTTGACTACACCGATCTACTTAGTATGTTGTTTTTTGTTATGTTGTTATTTTGTAAGCTTTGCCTGTTGTGTTTTGTTTTAAATTTTAGTTGTTTGGTTGTGGTATTTTTTTTTCTCCTTATTCTTTTTCTAACTAGACGTAGTACCCAGCTTTACATGGGAAATAATAGATGGATGTTTCAGACATGATGGAATTCACGAAATTCTTGGAATGAAAGCATTTTCTCCCTCTGTGTGCTCCTTTTAAGATGTGACCTCAATTATGCAAATTTCTTCTCCCCTTTAATCTGCCCATCGCTCATCATGATCATGTGCCCTGTCGGTTGGCGTTCGCAATCATGTATCTCCACCTTCTCTTATCATATGGGTCATTTATCAGTTCTGCTGTTGATCGTCTCCCATACCATTCCTTCAAACTGTCCAATATTTTCTCATTCTACCTCTCTCTGTCCCTCTTCCATGTGTTTCTGCCCATTGTCAGTGTGTACTTACCTCTTCTCATGATATGCCAGAAAAACAATGACTGCCTTGTCTTGATTTGTGTCATAAGCTGTCTTTGTGTCTGTGCCTCTTCCATGTGTTTCTGCCCATTGTCAGTGTGTACTTACCTCTTCTCATGATATGCCAGAAAAAGAATGACTGTCTTGTCTTGATTTGTGTCATAAGCTGTCTTTGTGTCTGTGCCTCTTCAAGCAACAAGTTGTTAGTCTTCTTTACTGTAATCCTTCTCTACCGCACCCTAAACCCTTCACCCCTCCAACATGGAAAACATTAAAAGAATTCCACTAATTCCATCCAATCTGAAAATTATGCTATTTCCCCTGAAATAATCATTTTTGAATGCACACACTTTGGTAGTAAATTCAATTAATCATGTCAGTTTAATAAAACAAAAGTTGTGCAGCAGAGGATTTGACTCGATGCCCTCCTTGTCAGCAGGCAGGCATCAAAGCCATTCAGCCACATGGTTCCTCTCTATATTGTGTCAGTAAAACAGTAACTGTTTTGCCTGGATATAAATGTCACATGGTATCTCATGCATGCTCATGTTGCGAAAACAAATTTGGTCAGGATTTTATGTTAGCCAGTGAACAAGATACATAATATTTTGCCCATAACTTGTAAAGGAAATACGATAGTGTCATGAAACAATTTGGACTGATCTACAAATCGTCCATTGAATGTTCAGTTAAAATTTCAGCACAATATGTCTTTTGAAAGTTGGGGTGTCTTCAGACATTTACATATGTCTGAAGTATATGTGCTTGTGTGTGTATATGTGTGTGTGTGTGTGTATATATATATATATATATATATATATATATATACATACACACATACAAACTTACCTTTTTTTCTTTGTTTTGGGTAATAATTTTAAATGTTTTTATTCCTCTTAATATTTACTTGATCAGCCATGGTTTTATCTAACTGTTTTTAAACTATTATTTGTTAGATGTTCCAAGCAATTATTTGTACCTACACTAAATTGTTATTGTTTGTATGAACTAACTAAATTTTAGTTATGATAGTTGCACATTGCAAACAAATTGGCGACCGCATCAGACCTGTATTTGTGATATGTGATCTCATATGGCTGTGATGTTCTATCTTTGCATAGCAGCCTCTACCGCATGGTGGGACACTAATGAGTGGATTCAGTAGTTGAGCTCTTGTACATTCTGTGCTTTTGAATAGTGTGCTCTCTTTGAACCTCAAGGATTACATTCCGCTCAGCATTGTGAGCACCCTGTGTGGTGGTATTGCCATGGGCGGGTGTGGGCCTGTACAAGCATTCCAAGAGAGATGGCATCAATGTTGAAACTGTTCAATGACACTTTCAAAGAGTCTGTGCAGTGTTTCTTCTGCCTCCCTGATGACTTCTTACCCAATCTGAGCTCACTATATAGCAACTTCTTTGGGAGGTGTGGCATCTGAATAAGGCTCTCTGCTGCAGCATATAGTTTCTCTAGTCTTGCACTTTTTAGAATTTCAGAGTTTAGTACTTTAACTCTTGAAGGGGTTGAGTTTCATGACATGTTAGTGCTTTAGACTATCCATGTTTTGCCCAAGCAAAATTGGTCTTCCAGACCATAAAGGGAATATTGTGCAACAGAACCTTGTTGCTGGAAGTAACCTACCTGGAGGCAGGATATATTTCTAGAGGTGGTAGAAAATATACCAGGTATTGCAAACAAAAACTGCCAGACTCAAAAAGAAAGGAGAGATACTACCCTAAGCTTCATAATGAAAAGCTACCCAAGCATGGACTGGACCCATGCATACACCGACGGTTCTGTAACAAACACAACACAGAACGGAGGGGCAGGAGCATTCCTGAGCCTACCAAATGGCAGAAAAATAACACTGTCATTCGCTACTGGTAAGTACACAAGCAATTTCAGAGCGGAGGCAGAGGCACTGAGGGCGGCAGTGGAAGAAATGGTGACACACAGTGAAAATGAAAGCCATATAGTCCTGCTTACAGATGCTCTCGCCGTAGTCACAGCGCTAAAAAGCCAGAAAAATACTGAGCTTAATGACTTAAGAGCAGCACTCTGCCAACAGTGCCAGCAGTCCCAGCAGTCCGCACCAAAAAGGGTAGGGGTACAGTGGGTCCCATCACACTGCAACATCCAAGGCAACGAGGAGGCAGACAGACTAGCAAAAGAAGGTGCAAGACTACCACAAACAGATACTAGTATGACGTACGAAGAGTCAAAACGGCTTATCAAAGCCAGATACATGACCAAATGGGAAACCGAACATACTGGTTACACCAAAAACGATGCCTATTACCAGTTGAACCGAAGAGAGCAGGTCGTTGTCTTCAGACTTCGCACTGGCCACAATAGACTGAGGTACCACCTATTCAACAAATTGAAGATAGGGTGTACCGACGAATGCCCGTGCGGTACTGGTAAAATGACCGCTGAACATCTGCTGCAGAACTGCCCGACATACGAGGATCAGAGAGAGCAGATGTGGCCATCACCAGTGGAACTGCAAGACAAGCTCTATGGCAGTGGCGACAGCCTCAGGATGACCGCCGCTTTTTTCAAAAAAATAATGGTTACTGTCTGACTGCATACGCAGAAGAAGAAGAAGAAGAAGAAGCTGGAAGTGAGAAAGAGAGTCCTTGGATGCTATGTGGATTCAGTACTGAGATGGCAGTGAATCATCGACAATCAGCAAGCAAGAGCATAGATCTTTGGCATTTTCAGACATGATATACAAACCTTAAGAAATTATTGTAGATATATATTTACAACATGTAAAGAATACAGCAGGAAAATCAACATTAAAAAAAACTGAGGTCATGAAAATATCTAGAAAAGCCGGAGCCATCATCTTCCTTGAAATCACAGGTGAAAGATTTCACATACTTAGAGAGCACGTTATGAGCAGACGAAAAAATTACAGCGGAAATACAATTAAGATGCGATAAGGCAAATCAGATTATAATTAACTCCAATAGTTATTGCAAGAACGTGACAATAACTATCAAAAGAGCTTTATAAACACGATTCTCGTCCCAACACTATGCCACCAATGTCAAAACTGAACACTAACATTAAATGAAAGTCGACACATCGTAAGAGCAGAAATGAAATGCCTTAGAAAAATATTGGGCGTGTAACAAGGAGAGACATGATAAGAAACAATGACATCAGGAGGCTAGTGGGAACAACACCAGTGTTAGACTACATTAAAAGATAGCAACTAAAATGGTTTGGCTACGTAACAAGACCACAACCACACAGCGGCACCCCCTCACACACCCCCCCCCCCCCCTTCCTTTCCCTCCCAGAAGCAATGCTATTTAGATAAAATGGATTCAAGACCAAAGTCAGGCCACGAAAAGTTCACTTGTGGAAATATCTGAGACGGTGAAAGCCACTGTGCATGAGGCATACAGTCGAGCTCGTTCTAGATATATTTTCAAAGCCTGACGCTGAAAGGTATAACGTGAAGTCATCCCGTAACCGATGAGGTGATTGGAGCACACATGAAGACACCCACGCCAGTCTTCTCTGTCATTCTTTTATGTTGTCCTTCCATATCTTTTTGGGACGACATCTTTGTCATCCACCTTACACCCTTCTGTGCAGATCGTATTTGCAAGATCATTTTATCCCGATATGTGGCTGTACCAAACGAGTTTCCATCTTTTGACTTGCCAATCTTCAAAAAGTGATATTGTTGTTTCAATTCTTTCTCGTATTTCTTCATTTGTAACTCGGTCTTTGTATGTGGCGGGTCTTTATGTGTGGCGGGTCTTTGTATGTGGCGTTTATAATTATTCGGAAAAATCTCATCTCCAAGGTCTGCATCCTCCACTGCAGGTCAGCTGTAATTGTCCATGTCTCACAAACATAGAGAAATATTGACATGACCAATGCAAATATTAATCTGATCTCCGGACATATGGCATAACAGGAAAAGGCATAACAGGATAAACGAAAAGAAGAAAAAAGAAAGAAATTATATATTGTAAACTGTCAAAGCTTAAAAAAGGTCAAAGGCAAATTAAACGCCAAATTGAAGGGATAAGCTACAGTTGATACCATGACACTGTTGCATACCAGCGAACGAGAGAGCAGATAAGTTAGCAAATATAAATATATATATTGTCTATTGTATTTATGTTGTATGAAAACATCTCTCCATTTGACCCTATCCTCTGGTTGAGCAGTCCTAAGACTGGTTGTAAGGTTGTCTAAGCATGTTTCTCCATTTGACCCATATCCTCTGGTTGGTCAGACCTAAGACTGGTTGTAAGGTTGTCTGAGCATGTTTCCCCACTTGACCCTATCCTCTGGCTGGTCAGACCTAAGACTGGTTCTAAGGTTGTCTGAGCATGTTTCCCCATTTGACCCTATCCTCTGGTTGGTCAGACCTAAGACTGGTTGTAAGGTTGTCTAAGCATGTTTCTCCATTTGACCCTATCCTCTGATTGATCAGTCCTGAGACTGGTTGTAAGGTTGTCTGAGTCTGTCTCTCCATTTGACCCTATCCTCTGGTTGGTCAGACCTAAGACTGGTTGAAAGGTTATCTGGGTCTGTCTCTCCATTTGACCCTATCCTCTGGTTGGTCAGACCTAAGACTGGTTGTAAGGTTGTCTGAGCATGTCTCTCCATTTGACCCTATCCTCTGGTTGGTCAGACCTAAGACTGGTTGTAAGGTTGTCTGAGCATGTCTCTCCATTTGACCCTATCCTCTGGTTGGTCAGACCTAAGACTGGTTGTAAGGTTGTCTGAGCATGTTTCCCCATTTGACGCTATCCTCTGCATCTCTCTTCATTTCAGCATAGGTTCATACTTTAATGTCTCTGCATGCCTGAGATGTAAAGGTGACTCTTTGTCACCCCATTTTTATTTTACCATTTTTGTTACCTCTAGTCTCTTCTGTAGAAGATTTAAATGTCTTATATTGTGTCCCAGGCAACTCAATCTTTGTTTTTTTGGTATTATTTTCAATATTTGTCTTTGTGTGCCTACTTCACTGAGTACATTATCATCGGATCTTCTTTCTGTCAAACTCACTTTTTCCCTCCTATGATAGCACCACATTTCAAACACTTCCAAGCTTTCTTCATCCTTCTTTGCTAGAGTCCATGTTTCAGCCCTGTACAGTGCAATTGGCCATATATGAGTTGTGATTATTTTTGTCCTTAGTCCTATCATTCCATTCTCTGAAGCTTTTTTTGCCAGTGCAATAAGTGTCTTACTTGCAGTCTCCTTGTGTGCATTATCTGTTAAGGTTTGCTCTAAATTTTTAAACTTCTGTACCTGTACAATTATTTCAATATTGATGATTATATTTTTGCCTATGTTGCTTGGCTATTACCAAAGTCGTTTTCAATATGTTTATTTTCATGCCAAACTCTTTGGTTAATTTGTTCAAGCAGTATTTGCAATGTTGCTACTGATCCTCCCATTATGGATTACTCATTGGCAAGATAGAGCAGCAAAAGATGCTGCTGCGGGTCTAACATTGCTCTGGTGTTTGAGTTCATTATGGATGCCGCTAGGCCACAGATTTGCCTGGAATTCAGACAAGTCGACGACTTAGACTTGTGTTCATGGAAACGGTTTATTGTTTTCCATTTGGACTGGTTCATTCGTTCATTTTTTCTATTTTCTTCTCTCCTATAATCCTGGCCTGGACATTAGCTATATGAATTAGTACTATGGTTAAACCTGTGCATATTTTAATGGTCTAGTGCACACAACTGAACTGCCTTAGCTGCAGACAGTGTTGATTTTGGTGTGACTGAAATGTAGACATGGGACTATAATGGACTAGAACACGGCCCGGGAGAGATGCCTAACACATCACTCACATACTGAGTGATATCCCTATCTTGCGGTTATGGGAAAGGCAAGACGCACAACCAAAGATGTCATCCCCCTTCTGTTGCCTTGCGGGATACTTGTTTATGAAAAAGACTTCGGGAGTAAACCCTGAGGAAAAATCTGCACCTTGTGCTTTCTTCAGTCATCTTGATAATGTTTTGCCACTGGCCAAAGAAAGCTCAAGACCGGAGAGTGAGGTTGACAAATGGCGCAGTTTCTTTCTCACTTTAATCCAAATCACTGCGCAAGTCGCCCATTTCAGCAGACACAGCAAGAGAAAAGACTGTCCACATGGATGTGGTCTTCATCACATGTGATGGATGAACATCATACTCATCTGCAAATTTGATTGCATTAACTTTCATACCATTTACTTTTACACTCCTATTACAACTCCAAATAAACAAATGTTCATAAACACTATTTACTATACATGTTGTCAATTCTCAGCCGTAGATGTTCGCTGCTGGTATTTATAAATGTTTTTTGTTCTGAATAATATTTTGCTGTTTTTCATGTTTTGTGTTGTTGTTTTTTTTAAAGATATTGGTTTTTAAGTGATTGTTCATTCTCCGCCTTTATACGGCAAACACTTATCATTATAGCTTTTACACATTGATGGAATCTGTCAAGCGATTTCTTGCGAGTAGGCAATAAAAGCTGCTTGTCCTGACATTCATAGCACAGTGTGCAAAATCCTATTCCATAGTCAAGGCTATCATAGAAGTCAGATTCTGAAAGTTACTTGTAATATGTATATTGCCATTAGTGTACGGATGAACGTAATTCTCTAGCAGTTTTTCCCTAAATAAATTATGTAAATATAATTTTGTTTTTAAATCTTGGACAACATTTTTTTCAATCATTAGCGTCTTTTCAAATCAGATCAGAAAATCATTAAGATCATTCTAAAGTTAGGCTTGTAACTACTTATTAAAATCATTCTAAAGTTAGGCTTGTAACTACTTATTAAAATCATTCTAAAGTTAGGCTTGTAACTACTTATTAAAATCATTCTAAAGTTAGACTTGTAACTACTTATTAAAATCATTCTAAAGTTAGACTTCTGTTTCTGTTTCTAAGAATCTACGTCACTGCACTCTGGGCATACCCATAGGTGCTCAGTCTCTCTCATCAAATTTTAGAAGGTATGGATGCTGATCGTCCCTGTAGCTCGCTGGTTGTACACTCTCCTGCGCCGTCCTCTCATGCGCCCCACTCCGCTCAAACCTTGTTTAATGTCGAAACTTTGCAGTCTGTGGATTGCTGCTTCATCTATTGCGGTGTCCTCATCCAGCAGGCGGTCATTGATTGATTTCAAAATGTCACTTCTGTCCATCACCAATGTGCCCATGATGGGAGCCCGTGAAGCCAAGATGTCAGCTCTTTCATTGCCCTGAACCCCGGCATGAGCAGGACAGTAGATCCAGGTCAGCGGCTGGAGGTTTGAGGCCTCAACAGCAGCTATCCACTCGTACCTAAGCCATCTGTTCTGTACTTTCTGAAGTACGGCTTGCGCGTCTGTCACAATGACTGCCTTTGTTATAGAAGTCTCAGATATCCATTTCAGTGCTGAGGTCACTGCTTCCATCTCCATTCTCATACTGGAGGTTGTTGACATCTATGCTCTACTGCGCTCAGCAACGACCTCTCCTCTCACTCTAGCCGAGAAACCCCAGCCTGATGTCCCACTGCGCACGACTGATCCGTCGGTGTATATGACTCTCCTGGGTGTTCTCTGTTATCAGCTGATTTACCTTGTGCTCTGCTCTCTCATTGTTCCGTTCTCTGCATTCCTTGCCTAAGGTTATGATGACTCTCTGGTAATCTATCATTCTATCACCAGTGTGGACCCATTCTTCCCCTTTGGCTATCGTCTCAGCTGGAGTGACGTGTCCGATTGTTGTCTCAGTCTGTGCCATCCATGACGACCCTATCTTGATTCTTGATCCCTTGATGTCTGAGATACTACTGTGCAGAGGGTGCCGAGTGTCTGTGGGGACATGCATATAGGCTTTGACTTGTGCCAGTTTATGTCTGGATGTCACCGATTTAGAAAAGTTAGACTACTTATTAAAATCATTCTAAAGTTAGACTTGTAACTACTTATTAAAATCATTCTAAAGTTAGACTTGTAACTACTTATTAAAATCATTCTAAAGTTAGACTTGTAACTACTTATAAAAATCATTCTAAAGTTAGACTTGTAACTACTTATTAAAATCATTCTAGATTTAGACTGTTATTTACTTGATATTTGAAGCTACTTATTAAAATCATTCTAGAGTTGGACTTGTAGCTACTTATTAAAATCATTCTAGATTTAGACTGTTAGTTACTTGATATTTATAGCTACTTATTAAAATTATTCTAGAGTTAGACTTGTAGTTAATATCCTTCAATAGTTAAGACTTGAAGCTACTTATTTAAACTATGCTATATCTATACAAATGATTTTCATTATGTGTTGTTTTATTCTGTGTTTGATCATACTATACTGTTTAAGAATGTGAAATGGATTGCATTGAATAGTATTGTCATGTTATGATCCATGTGAAGCATAGGACCATTGTACAGCTGGTCCCTGTACAGGAAGCCTGTATCCGAGCACCTGCAGTGGTGGTTGTTTCTGTAGTAAGTTGTTTTACTAGAAAAGATTTTTAGTCTCATGTGCAACCCTCAAAATGCACACATTGATTTTTATATTTCCAGTGGGGGGGGGGGGGGGGGGGGGTTTCTGTGACCTGTCACTGCATTGCGGGGTTACGAAATATTAAAATGGTTCGGAATACCTACATACCACATTTTAATTGAATGAGAAAAAAATAAACCAAAAACATGTTTCAAGTTCATTAAAATTTAATTTAATCAAAATTTGTTAATGGGTATGGTCAGATACCCCACCGAGACGAGAACGCAAACAAAACCTATGTTACAGCCAATAGGCCTTCATCAGGGACAACAAATAATCACAATGCTGAACTAGCAAATCAACATGAAAGGAAAAAATGGTCTACTTATCTGATATAGTGTCTATCATCAGGACTTGTCAGGTCTTAGGCTAGACTCTAAATTTAATTGAGGGAGGTTGATATAAAGGAGAGTTAAAAGACGCTTGTCTCTAACAATAAAAGAAAGGCACAAAATGCTAAGGTATGGAATCCCACATGTTTCAGGCATCCTCTCAAAGAAGATGAGATCAGCATCTAGTTTTATTTGAGATTGCCAGAACATTACCAGATCCAGTCTACATGTTGTGCATCTAAAACCTTTGGCAGTTGAAAATTGATAATGCTAGGCGTGTTCAAATGAAAATGGACCACACTGCACCAAGTGAACATACATATGCTGCACATGATGACATCACTTCTGGTGTTAACAGGACATACAAACCATCAAGTTTGCAAAATTTCATTATCCTTTGACTCATAGTTTCCTCGGCAGACCGTTGAAAACATGGCGGGTGTGATACGGAATCCGTCCAGAGTTGATCAGCGAGCGGTGATTCGGTTTTCTAGCAGGGGAAGGCTGTCGACCAGTTGACAATCACCGCAGATTGCAAGCAGTGTATGGTGGTAAAAGTGTTGTCGAAGACAACAGTGAAGAATTAGTTAAAGAAGGATGTGAGTTAATGCAGCAATATGCACCTGACCTGGTCTCGGACGTGAGTTAATGCAGCAATATGCACCTGACCTGGTCTCGGACGTGAGTTAATGCAGCAATATGCACCTGACCTGGTCTCGGACGTGAGTTAATGCAGCAATATGCACCTGACCTGGTCTCGGACGTGAGTTAATGCAGCAATATGCACCTGACCTGGTCTCGGACGTGAGTTAATGCAGCAATATGCACCTGACCTGGTCTCGGACGTGAGTTAATGCAGCAATATGCCCCTGACCTGGTCTCGGACGTGAGTTAATGCAGCAATATGCACCTGACCTGGTCTCGGACGTGAGTTAATGCAGCAATATGCACCTGACCTGGTCTCGGACGTGAGTTAATGCAGCAATATGCACCTGACCTGGTCTCGGACGTGAGTTAATGCAGCAATATGCCCCTGACCTGGTCTCGGACGTGAGTTAATGCAGCAATATGCCCCTGACCTGGTCTCGGACGTGAGTTAATGCAGCAATATGCCCCTGACCTGGTCTCGGACGTGAGTTAATGCAGCAATATGCCCCTGACCTGGTCTCGGACGTGAGTTAATGCAGCAATATGCACCTGACCTGGTCTCGGACGTGAGTTAATGCAGCAATATGCCCCTGACCTGGTCTCGGACGTGAGTTAATGCAGCAATATGCCCCTGACCTGGTCTCGGACGTGAGTTAATGCAGCAATATGCCCCTGACCTGGTCTCGGACGTGAGTTAATGCAGCAATATGCCCCTGACCTGGTCTCGGACGTGAGTTAATGCAGCAATATGCACCTGACCTGGTCTCGGATGTGAGTTAATGCAGCAATATGCACCTGACCTGGTCTCGGACGTGAGTTAATGCAGCAATATGCACCTGACCTGGTCTCGGAAGATCTTTCGTTAACTCGCGTCTTTCTTTAAACATCGTTGTCCAGTTCTTCACTGTTGTCTTCGACACACTTTTACCGCCACACACGCCCTGCATTCTGTGATGAATGTCAACTGGTCGACATCTTTCAGCTGTTAGAAACCAAATCACCACTCGCTGATCAACTCTGGGCGTATTCTGTATCACACCTGCCATGTTTACAACGGGATGCTGAGGAAACTATGAGTCAGAGGATAATGAAATTTTGCAAACTTGACGGTTGGTATGGGCTGTTTACACCAGATATGATGTCATCGTGCACATCATATGTATGCTTACTTGTTGCAGTTTGGTCCGGTTTGGCTTGGCTTGGCTTCGTTCGTTCTCAATCTCACACTACCAAACCCTGAAAAGGGCTTAATTAGCAGAATGTAGTCCAGAAATCATAATACGTTGTGTTGTAATTTTACAGGTTGAATGTGATATTTGCACCTTTCGGTCCGACACATCCGACTTCAGCAAGCATTTTTTGAGTACCGGGTTAGCATTCCCTCTTCGATCCCTTCTCCTTAGCCTGTCTGCCCTGTTGCAGCCTGTTATCCAGGATCACCGCGTGGAGGTGTAGAAGGGTCTTGGCAGCTCTGGTTCGCTGGCCCTGACGCTAGCAGTCAGCCATGGGTCGCTGACCACTGCAGCTCATGCGCTGATCAGCATCTTGATCCCTGGTCCGGTTTCATTTGAACACGCCTCATAGTAGTGTGTTAGCCACATTGTCACGGGAAATATTCCAAAAAAACTGATACAATTCATACCAAATACACAATCTGCCTTCCCTCAGGCCTAGTAAACCACTTGTTGTTGTTGAATGTCCACAAAGAGTAGGATTACTCTTTTGTGCGCCTTAAAAAGGACGTTAAGTGGCAGGTTGTTGTCGTATCTTTCCTCATATCCCGAGCGTGCTGATGAAGTAGTAAGCCACATGAAGTGAACATTGCAGAATAAAGAATACTATGGATAGCCTTCAGCTACCTAGCATCAGGCATAGACTGCCTGTTTGAATACCTAGATTCCAAGCATCTAAGATATACCTAGCATCAGGCATAGACTGCCTATTTGAATACCTAGATTCCAAGCATCTAAGATATACCTAGCATCAGGCATAGACTGCCTGTTTGAATACCTAGATTCCAAGCATCTAAGATATACCTAGCATCAGGCATAGACTGCCTGTTTGAATACCTAGATTCCAAGCATCTAAGATATACCTAGCATCAGGCATAGACTGCCTGTTTGAATATCTAGATTCCAAGCATCTAAGATATACCTAGCATCAGGCATAGACTGCCTGTTTGAATACCTAGATTCCAAGCATCTAAGATATACCTAGCATCCGGCATAGACTGCCTGTTTGAATACCTAGATTCCAAGCATCTAAGATTTATTGGTGTACTCATTCTTGCCTTGTGAGATCGTCAAATAAATCATCATTTGAGCCGCAGAAAAATCATAATTACAGCCACAGATATATCATCATTTAAGCTGCAGATATATCATCATTTCAGCCACATAAAAATCATCATTTAAACAGCAGCTAAATCATAATTTCAGCCTCAAATAAATCATCATTTGAGCCATATGTAAATCATCATTTGAGCCTCATATAAATCATCATTTCAGCCTCAGATAAATCATCTTTTGAGCCTATGTTCTGTGTTTGTCTGTTTCCATAGAAACTAATCGCATACCATAAGTATTGTCTGTTCTTCTTTTCCAGGTCATCGTCGTCGGAAGACCAGCATGGACGACCGAAACTTTGATTCACCGACTCAGCCGAAGCGTCCAAGAGTTTTCTTCACAGAGGAGCAGAAAGATTCCCTCCGCGTGGCATACAACCAGGACCCCTACCCCAACCAGGGCACAATCGAGGCTCTGGCTAAAAACTTGAACGTGGGGGTTAAAACGGTCATTAACTGGTTCCACAACCACCGCATGCGAGCTAAACAACAGCACCACGGTGGCGGAGATGCATCTATTAAGTCCGAGATGGATGAGAGTTCGAATCAAAGTGACATCTCCAGCATGTCTGGGGATGTCACCTCAGGTGGTCATTACTTCCATGGGGGCATTACCCCGACAGATGTCAACCAGTGGCTGTTCCCTCACTTTGAGTCTGCAGCCTTTAAGTGCAAGGTGCCTTCTGGGAACGAGAATAACGGGGAGGATAATAAAGAGAATAACGGCAGTTTAGAGGACGATGATGGAGATGAGATGGATGAGCCAGATGGTTTAGATAATACCTCAAACATTCATGGTAACCACAGTAAGGAGATACATGATGGCAGCAGTGAAGAGCACAATAACAAGGAAGAGGATAAAGAGGGTGAACGAAACGAAGATGTCCGAGTTGCAGAACGTCAGCAGTTGGTACAATCTAGGGGAGATGGTGCCTCGGATAATCTTGGCAGCACATCATTGACTTTATCAAATAGCAACAGTAGTGTTAGCAGACGAAAACGCTCAAACCCGCAACGAATTTACGAAGGCCTTCATCATGCTGCAGGAGTGGTCAAAGTTCTTCCAGGAGACGGCCTCGTCTCCGAAGATGTTGTTGAGGAATCCACAGAACTTGGGTCAGTCAACTGTAGCAGTGGTGTTAGCAAACATCCAGTACAAAGGAGTGGTGGCAGCACGAGTACCGGCATGAACACTTCACAAGATTTAAGTGACATAGGCCCTGTCACAGCAGTCAGCTGTGGCAGCTCCACGTCTGGGCATATAAGTGACAGCGACAGCAGCGTCCATCGAAATCAGAAAATTCAGAAAATTCAAAAGGCAATCAAATCTGCGGTGGAGAACTGGGATGAAGATGATGAGGAACAGATCAAGAAACAGACGGCTTCCTCCATCGAGAAGATTCAGAAATACATAGAAACTAAATCTGGCAATAACGACTGGGAATTCTAAAGATTTGTCATGTTTGAGAGTTCTGATATGTCCGAGTTATGCTAAATCAGGCCTACTGCTTGGGCAGTTCTGATCGGTCCAAGTTATGCTAATCAGGCCTACTGCTATGGCAGTTCTGATTGGTCCAAGTTATGCTAATCAGGCTACTGCTATGGCAGTTCTGATTGGTCCGAGTTATGCTAATCAGGTCTACTGCTATGGCAGTTCTGATTGGTCCGAGTTATGCTAATCAGGTCTACTGCTATGGCAGTTCTGATTGGTCCGAGTTATGCTAATCAGGTCTACTGCTATGGCAGTTCTGATTGGTCCGAGTTTTGTTCGTCAGGTCTACTGCTGTTATGGAAAGATGGACGCAACATTAAATATGTTGGCTCCGGTCTTTTCCTTTTAGAAAAGAGTTCAGCGTTTTTGTTGTTGCTTGAGCCATACTCTATCAACCACATCCAGTTGTTTTTGGTTATATTAGGTTGAATTTGTTTATAATATAGGTAGTCCTATTGTATACACTGCCATCAAGACTGAATTGTTAGAGAGTTCATTGCACAAGGACTCATCAGTTGTTTTTGTTAGGTCAGGTGAACCAGGCTGCTTCCTCACTGCCTTTCTTTCCCTAACAGTTAAGTCAAGTACTCATTTTGCACCTGTGTGGACTGGAAAGTACTGCTACTAGGTAGTATTTGAATTATGTTGTTCACTTTTGTTTCTTAAGGCAAAGTGTGTTGTACTGTGTTTTGCACTTTATGGCCCAGTGCATCCAAATCCAGCATGCAATTGTTAATGGGTTAACTTCCCATAGGGCTGTGATCTTGATGGTTCAGGAATCTGAACACATACAAGTTTGGTTTGTAAACTGTCCCACTAACCACTAGACCACATTGCCTCTGTACAGTACAGGAGAGAGTAAATCCAGTGCCATTACCGAGATAAACAAGCTCTCTAACAACTTTCTACCCTACTCATCAGGGTGTCTAGAACATAAGAAACAACATCCCTAAAGATAGTTTAGCCTTAAAAAGGGCTGACAAGAGCAAATAATAGTGTAGACAAGCAAGAGACTTAACAGTGAAATATCATATAACTACAATATAAGACCCCACCTGCACCCGTCACCGAAGACACTAAATTAAGTACCCGTTAACCCTTTGAACTATGGCCACCCACCAGTCTGGAAAATCGCATTACCCTGTGGCACTCCTAAGAAAATATGCACATGGTAGACATTTGAAATTTGGGGAGTCACGTAGCGCAGTGGTTAGCGAGCTAGCTTTGTTTCCGAGTGGTCCTGGGTTCATTCCCCAGTTGAGGCGGAAATGTTTTTACAGACCGTAACGGCTCCCGGGTCGACCCAGCCTTTAATGGGTACCCATTCAGTCCAGGAAGTAAAAGCGGCGAGGGAGAGGAGATGACTACCGCCCTCATATAGCCGAGCCTTTGAAATGGGAGATTGCTAACATCTTACACCCCTACGGTAATAATGCTATGGGTTAATTTTTACTAGACATTTGAGAAACGCTATTTTTACTATCACAAAACTATCTGCTCTATTTTACTATTCTATCTTAAATTGACTGACCTGATCATCTCCAATGTACCTACTTGTTGTGCCAGTGAATTGTAGAACATATTTATTGAAGACGATCCTGAATCAAATTTACTGGATACATTATGAGGAATACCCCCTTTCGGACCGTAGTCTGATCCTCCGAGGGATAGGAACAGGTCTACCTGATCATATTAAATGATAATCCAAATCATCATTCCAATAATCACTTGTCCTTTTCAGAATAATCATGGTCTCAATCCAATTTACCAATCCCGAAATCCTTGAGAATTCTTTCAACGGCTTCTTCTGACGTTAGCCTTTTAGAAAAGCCATTTCCCAAATTTTAAAACGTCTTTCTGTAGCGAAAATTATTTAAAATACCACAAAACATGCTTCAATGTGTGTGCTGACATATTAATTATTTTTGTAGTTTTTGGACGTCACTATATACACCTTAAAATAATGGTCCATCCGTCACACAGACAATTATGGCACTCTGGGAATAGGATATTTACAAATGCACACACACTACTGTATGGGTGTCACTGGATCAAAGGGTTCAATAATGGGTGGAGACTTTCAAATGGCAGATTGGTTCAATTATTGCAGCAAAACTCATTGGGTATGTTTCCCGGTCTCTGCGATCTCTAGGGTAACTTCCCTTCTAACTTTGTTAGAGTTGGGGGGGAGGGGGGGGGGGCAGCAACTAAGCTGGTCACTTCACCTGCACTGAGAGAGACATAGTACAGCGACGCCTCGAAAACTTCATCTCCAACGACAGACTCTTTTTTGGGTCTAAGAGTCATCGTGCAGGGATGTCTCTAAAATTTCATCTCCAACGGCAGACTCTGTTATGGGCCTATGAGCCATTTTGCAGGGATGTCTCTAACAATTCATCCTCAATCGGTCTATGAGATTTTTATGAGATTTTATACTAGCGACAGTGTGGACTATGGGACCTTGCAACTCTAAACACTTCCATCGTTACGTTCTCGGATGGGATCATCGCCGTCCGTAATCAATAACATTGTAATATTTGAACAAAAAGAATAGAAAAGAATGTTTCTGTCGACTACTTTCCAGGGCCCACTTGCAAGTTAGCAAATGTACACTGGGCTGGAAGCCACAGGGATGGTGGATAGTGGGGAGACCAAACAAAAAAGGTGAAGGTAGCCCCCAAAGCTGAGACTGTCATCAGGGATGAAGTATTGGGGACTTCATTGTGTGAGATCTCAACTTTTTGTGAGATGGAGTGACCAAGTCCCTTCCTTGTCTTCCTGAAACTATGTCAGGTACCCATTTACAGCTGGGTAGACTAAATCACGTCGCAACTGCTGGAAAGTGAACCCAGTACGTGTGGCATGAGAAACAACAGGAAATCTGACCCTCAGACACTTAAAAAAAATTTCTGGTAAAGATTGATAGAAGCGGAGGCAACTTGGAGTCGTCACTGATAACAGTAGTCCAAATTAGGAATCTGTGAGCAGTAACTCTTACATCTCTATGTTCTTATTTGAGTCTAAAAATTAGCCGTTACATCCCTAAGTTACTTTATTATTCTGCCAAGTAGCTGTTACATCCCTATTTTATATCTCTAGGTTCCAATAGGAGTCTAGCAAGTAGCCGTTACATCCCCATGTTGTATCTCTAGGTTCAGCGGAACTGCAAGACAAGCTCTATGGCAGCGGCGACAGCCTCAGGATGACCGCCGCTTTTTTCTAAAAAATAATGGTTACTGTCTGACTGCGAACGAAGAAGAAGAAGAAGTATCTTTAGGTTCCAATAGGAGTCTAGCAAGTAGTCGTTACATCTCTATGTTACTTTATTTTTCTGATTAGAAGTTACATCTCTAGGTTCCTATCACATTGGATTAGAATGGCGAAGTGAAGTGAATGCTAGAGTGCCCTGAACCACCAGTGCATGTGCGTGTCTGCTTGCTCCCCTGCTAACAACGAACTGTATATTTCACAAACTGTTGTCCAAACTGTTGTACACAAATCACCCAGATTGTGGGTGCTAGTCAATCCTTCATTAATCCCCATCGTAAAATGTTGACATTAGTTTCTGGGTGATATTCATCAGCCATTTTGTCATTTTCACTGAGAAAATCTAAGCTTCAAGGAAAGAAGATCTCATAACCAGAGCTACCATCTGATTTGTGTTTCCTGGTCATTTTATTGATCGTCTTGTCTCCTTTTTGCAATCCATGAAGCGTAATGTGGCCCCTTAAGGAAGTTTGTAACAACACACATCTTGCACTAGTGGTGGAGGTTTTTTTGTCGAATTTTGTTGTGCATGCTGAGTTTGCTGGTCTAGTCCGCAAACTTCTTTATTTGCGTTTTACAATATTCTGGAACGTTACAATTGTCCTATCCTGTCCTCTTGTATGTCGAAGGGAGCACGGGCGAATATCAAAAGATATCATTTACAGAGAGCTGACCACGGGCAAGCGTAAAAAAAGGTAGACTCTTCCTCTGCTACAAAGATGTTTGCAAGTGTGACCTGGATATGAACACCTGCAACTGGGAGGAACTTGCCAAAGACAGACCCGGCTGGAGGCAGGCGTTGTGTGTTGGTCTACAGGCAGGGGAAGACAGGATGCATCAAGGACAGACCCGGCTGGAGGCAGGCTTTGTGTGTTGGTCTGCAGGCAGGGGAAGACAGGATGCGTTAAGGACAGACCCGGCTGGAGGCAGGCTTTGTGTGTTGGTCTGCAGGCAGGGGAAGACAGGATGCGTCAAGGACAGACCCGGCTGGAGGCAGGCTTTGTGTGTTGGTCTGCAGGCAGGGGAAGACAGGATGCGTCAAGGACAGACCCGGCTGGAGGCAGGCTTTGTGTGTTGGTCTGCAGGCAGGGGAAAACAGGATGCGTCAAAGACAGACCCGGCTGGAGGCAGGCTTTTTGTGTTGGTCTGCAGGCAGGGGAAGACAGGATGCGTCAAGATGCAGACTCTAAACGTTTGCGGCGGAAACAAGGGCAACAACTGACTGACCGGATGTCAATCAATCAATGCTGTCCTCCCAGGACACTGCCCCGGGATCATTTGCACGCAGCAATTATCATTTCCAGTGGTCGGAGTCAGCACAGAGGGATTATTATTGTAATCACTGACCACAATTAACATATAACTATCAAATAGTGAGATGTCTAAGCCAGTGTTTGCTCAACAAAATCTCTTGAAATCAGTGTGTTCACATCTAGTAAATTGGTGCTTAGATATACTTTGTGCAATCCCCTTTGGTCCGGCTTTATTTGATTGCCTCTTGCTTTCTCATTTATACATAATAATTTGCACTCATTTGTTTGTTTGTTGCTGTGTATACTTGGTTCTGTTTAATTGTTTTGATGCCATGTAGTTTAGGTACATACGTCCAATCTTTTATGCGTTGTTTCTTTATTTTTCATGTTTAACATGCCCATAACTTACCTAAGTGCCTTATTTGCTTATTTGGAATATGTTTTGTGTTACTGAAAATATGTAAATTGATTATAATTTGGCAGTGGCATTTCAGACTTGTGGGAGTGAGGCGTGGCTGGTAGGATGCAGGTCTTATAGCATTCAAACCCTAGTAGGAGGTGGCCTGGCTGGTAGAGTACAGGTCTCATAGTATTCAAACCCTAGTAGGAGGTGTCCTGGCTGGTAGAGTACAGGTATTATGGATTTAAACCCTAGTAGGAGGTGAACTTGCTGGTAGAGTACAGGTCTCATGGGATTCAAACCCTAGTAGGAGGTGTCCTGGCTGGTAGAGTACAGGTCTCATAGGATTCAAACCCTACTAGGAAGTGGTCTGGCTGGTAGAGTACATGTCTCATGGGCTTCAAACCCTAGTAGGAGGCGGCCTGGCTGGTAGAGTACAGGTCTCATGGGCTTCAAACCCAAGTAGTAGGTGGCCTGGCTGGTAGAGTACAGGTCTTGTAGGATTCAAACCTTAATAGTAGGTGGCCTTGCTGGTAGAGTGCAGGTCTCATGGGCTTCAAACCCAAGTAGTAGGTGGCTTGGCTGGTAGAGTGCAGGTCTCGTAGGATTCAAACCTTAATAGTAGGTGGCCTTGCTGGTAGAGTGCAGGTCTCGTATGATTCAAACTTTAGTAGGAGGTGGTCTGGCTGGTAGAGTACAGGTGTCATGGGCTTTAAACCTTAGTAGGAGGTGGCCTGACTGGTAGAATACAGTTCTCATGGACTTCAAACCCTAGTAAGAGGTGGCCTGGCTGGTAGAGTACAGGTTACGTAGAATTTAAACCCAAGTAGTAGGTGGCCTGGCTGGTAAAGTGCAGGTCTCGTAGGATTCAAACCCCATAAGGTGGTCTGGCTGGTAGAGTGCAGGTCTCATAGGATTCAAACCCTAGTAGGAGGTGACCTGGCTTGTAGAGTCCAGGTCTTATGGATTTAAACCCTAGTAGGAGGTAGCCTTGCTGGTAGAGTACAGGTCTCATAGGATTCAAACTCTAGTAGGAAGTGGCCTGGCTGGTCGAGTACAGGTCTGATGGGATTCAAACCCCAGTAGGAGGTGGCTTGGCTGGTATACAGGTCTCATAGGATTCAAACTCTAGTAGGAAGTGGCCTGGCTGGTCGAGTACAGGTCTGATGGGATTCAAACCCCAGTAGGAGGTGGCTTGGCTGGTATACAGGTCTTATAGGATTCAAACCTTATTAGGAGGTGGCCTGACTGTTATCTTATAGGATTCAAACCCCAATTGTACATGGATTGGAAGTGGCGGTCAGGTGACCTAGATGATAGGACACATGTCTCATCTCATATAGAATGCAAACCCCAGTAAGACCTAGATTTCAGTGGTGGGGTGGGGGTAGAGGCAATCTAAGTGGTAGAATACAGGTCCCATTTAGGATTCAGACCCCAGTAAGATCTAGATTTGGGTGGTTGCGTCGGGGCAACCTAACTGGTAGTATACAGGTCCCATATATAGGATCCTGTGTGTGCGTGCGTGCGTGTGTGTGTTTTCAACTTTGATATAAATGAGCTGGCATTTCATCAAATGTATGCACAGTTCGGAATGTTCCATTTTTATTAGGGGTCAGCATTTTTTGTGAAATGGCTTTAGAATTGATATTTGTGCCCTCACTGTGTTCCACCATGTCAGCTTTCTAACTCTGTTCACTGCCACAGGAGCATGGGACCACCACTGCAGTTGGGCTCCTTACAGGAAGCCTGCACTAAGAGCATGTACGGCCTGGTGGTTAATGTAACTCTTTGTTTCACCTAATAACTGTGTTCCCATTTAGTCAATTTTGTTTATGTTTTTATTTGTAACTTTCCTCGAGATTGACTTCTGCTTTGCAAGCTCCCATTGCTATGTCCGACTTATATGAATGTTTGTTTATTGTGGAACTAGATCACGGCTGCCTCTTTTAGTGCAATTTGAAGTTACACATTGTTGACCTTCTGCCAGGCATTGTTCATGAATTGTATATATTTTCGTCATATTTCATTGTACTTAATACTTTTGCTGCCATTGTTTAATGAGTACAATTTACAGTTTTTTAGTGCAACTGCCATCTTGTGGAACTAGGTCAATGGCACACAATTCTATGTCACGAAATTTAGTCGGCTTGGACAGGTTTTTCTGGACTGCAAGCTTAAATGACCAAAATGCCATTTTGGAACTTGCCTAATTGATGTAAATGTCCTAATTTACTTACGTTTTTTTCTTTGGCTTATATCAGGGCATTTTTGCCTTGTTGATTATGTGGACTAGAGGCCTGATTTGTTTCATTTTTTTCCTGTCCTTGATCTATAGATTGACATGGTTTTAATCGTCTGTTACTTTTCTCATTTAAAAGTGCATTTAACATTTCTTGTTCCTACGATATCACTATTTTTTATCTGAGACTGTAACCAAGATTTTTATTTGTAAATATTTCAGCATGTAACTAACTACATGCTGAATAACTATTCTGTGCGGCTTCTGGTTTTTGTATTTGTAAAAAAAAAAATTTGTATCCAAATTTGTAATCTTATGTTGGGATAATAAGTGTATATTTTTATGTTGTTTGTTTTTTTTTAATTTAAAAACATTAGCAGTTCTGCAGATAACGGTTATATAATGTGTCATGTGTTTGTCTATATTTAGAGCATGGATTATTTAATAACCTGGTCTAGAAATGCTTTTGTTTTTATATTTGTAAAATTTGTCATTTCGAAATTTTTTTTGTGGTTTTAGTGGGGCAAAATGTCCGATTTATAATGTCAGTCAGAGAAGTCACTTTATAAGAGACACATGTGCACTGTACAAATCCCTTCCTTTTTGGGTAGTTCTTGTAGAGGGGATTTATGTAGTATAGTGTTGTATGTGATCAAATTGGGCGATTCCATTCACCACCTTCCTTAGTCACCTTCCCTAGATGTATTCTATGTAAAACAAAATTACATTCATAACTCTAGTCTTGCAATTATAATGTGATGTAAGTCAGAATTATCAAGCATAAATGTATTCCCCCTAGCCTTACACTGTGTAATGTTACGTAAAGCAAAATTATGCAGACAACCATATAGATTTACATTGTGTGATGTTACGTAAAGCAAGATTATGCAGACAACCATAGATTTACACTGTGTAATGTTACGTAAAGCAAGATTATCAAACTATTTTATCCCTAGATTTACACACTCAAACATTCTGTTTTTATGAGAGAGCTGTGCATGGGGCTAGCAGCCTCATAATGTAAAATGGGTTACTAGAGAAACCACTTGCAGAGTAAAGAGCATAACTTGGCTGACATTTCATGTAGAGATAAGGAGTGATACCTTAAGTATAACTGCATACTGTCAATTTCACTTCATGAGAAGTACACCAGACAAATGGGAACTACACCACACAAATGGGAACTAAGCCAGACAAATGGGAACTACACAACAAATGGAAACTACACCAGACAAATGGGAACTACACAGACAAATGAGAACTACACAGACAAATGAGAACTACACCAGACAAATTAGAACTATACTAGAAAAATGAGAACTATACTAGACAAATGAGAACTACACCAGAAAAATAAAAGCCACACACCAGACAAATGAAAGTCACACACCAGACAAATGGAAGTCATACACCAGACAAATGAAAGTCACACACCAGACAAATAGAAGCCACACACCAGACAAATGAAAGTCACACACCAGACAAATGGAAGCTATACACCAGACAAATGGTCACACACAAGACAAATGGACGTCACATACCAGACAAATGGAAGCCATACACCAGACAAATGGACATCATACACCAGACAAATGGAAGCCATACATCAGACAAATGAAAACTGTACACTCATCGTTCTACTTTGTTTGGGTTCAACAATGTTAAAGCTTACATGAATAGTTTCTCCAACGAGGGCAACATAGGCCTGACTGTGTATAAAATGAATTCAGCAAGAAGACTGGATTCTTCTCAAATGTATCATATGACATGCATACCAATGTAGACCTTACCCCTTTTGATGGAGCATTGTTTCCAACCACTACAAAGAAAATGGTCATTCTAACAGACTCCAGAAGCATACTCCAAGCTATCTCAAGCCCCAAAGCAAGATAAACTCACACAAAATAAAATATAATCGGGTTGCTGTCCCAAAAAAAACAGATCTGGTCCTACAGTGGATTACGGCCCACTGGGATCCTTGGAAATGAGAAGGCAGATGAGCTAGCAAAATCCGGAAGTTGCGGCTCACAGAGCTATAAAGAAGCAAAGAATCTCATGAAACAATTCATGAGGGCAAAATGGAGAAATCAGCACAATGAATACAAGACAGAAAATGACAGCATAGACAAACTTGGCAGAGATAGGCAGACAAAGATCTGGGTGACAACCGTCGCAAAGCTTTGTTCATTTACACCCATTTGTTAGATTCACTTTGTGATGCCCAATTTATAGACTCAAAAATACAAAAAAATATTGCTGCTTAAAATATTAAGTGTTTAAAAATTCATCTGAAAAGGAGAAATCAATTGTATGTCTTCAATAAATATTTTCAAAATAACATTTTTCAATTAAAAAGGTGTTTATCATGCAACTTTGAATTAAATAAAAAAATTACCATGAACCAGATTAGAAATGGCAACCTAATAATTTATAATTCTTCCACACTGATTGATATTAGTGGCTGCTGAGCATATATGGCACCTTGACAAACGGCCAGAATGATATTAGATATGGAATGTGTATTCTACTAATGTTGTGGACTATACTATGTTATTCACAGTCAACATCATTGTTTTCCTGGCACTCATGTAGGTGCTCAACAAATGGCCACTAAGGGTATGGATATTGATCATTTCTGTAACTTGCTGGTTGTACACACTCCATTCTGTAACAGTTGACATTCTTACAGTCAAGCAGTGGTGGTTTTTATAGCAATTTATTTTACACATTCAGCTTGCAAGTCACGTGCACAACCCTCTTTAGTCCCCTTTTAAGATATACTGGAACGGTTGCAGTGAACTTACTGCAACTGTATATTTTTTTTTTCTTATTTTTAGGAGCACTTTTTATTCATGTATAATTTGTTTGTGTGTGTTGATGTTGTTATAAAATGTTTTTCCAGAAAGAAATTGCAGTGAGGCTCCTATAGGATGGGTTCTGTGAGGCTCATGTAGCCTGGGTAGTGTGAGGCTCATATAGCCTGGGTAGTGTGAGGCTCACACAGCCTGGGTTATGTGAGGCTCATGTAACCTGGGCTCTGTGCGGCTCACGCAGCCTGGGTTCTGTGAGGCTTATTCAGCAGAGGCTCTGTGGGACTCACAACCTGGGTTCTGTGAGGCTCGTGCAATCTGGGTTTTAGGAGGTTTATGTAGCCTGGGATATGTGGGGCTCATGTAGCCTGGATTCTGTGAGGCTTATACAACCTGGAATCTGTGAGGTTTATGTAGCCTGGTCTATGTGAGGCTCATGTTGCCTCGGTTCTGTGAGGTTTATGTAGCCTGTGCTATGTGAGGCCTATGTAGCATGGATTATGTGAGACATGTGGCCTGGGCTATGTGATGCTTATGTAGCCTGGGTTCTGTGAGGCTCGTGCAATCTGGGTTCTGGGAGGTTTATGTAGCCTGGTCTATGTGAGGCTCATGTTGCCTCGGTTCTGTGAGGTTTATGTAGCCTGGGCTATGTGAGGCTTATGTACCCTGGGTTCTGTGAGGCTCATGCAACCTGGGTTCTGTGAGGTTTATGTAGCCTGAGCTATGTGCGGCCTATGTAGCCTGGATTATGTGTGGCTCATGTAGCCTGGGCTATGTGATGCTTATGTAGCCTGGGTTCTGTGAGGCTCATGCAATCGGGTTCTGGGAGGTTTATGTAGCCTGGGATATGTGGAGCTCATGTTGCTTGGGCTCTGTGAGGTTCATGTAGCCTGGGATATGTGAGGCTTATGTAGTCTGGGCTCTATGAGCCTTATGTAGCCTTGGCTGTGTGAGGCTTATGTAGCCTGGTTTCTGTGATGCTTATGTAGCCTGGTCTGTGTGAGGCTTGTGTAGCATGGGCTCTGTGAGGATCATGCAGTTTGGCTTCCAAAAACTCTAGAAACAAAGAGCAGAAACTATTTTTGTGAATTCATTTTATTTCTGACATGAAACAAATTTTGTAATAAAAGTAGCGAGAGCAATCGCAACATCGGTGATAGATTAAGGACTCAAGCTCTCTGGCGGACTAAAACACACTTTCTAGGGTAGATGACTCTCCAACTTATGGTATCATATACACCATCACACATACACGAGTGGCACCTGTGTTGAAAAGAATAGGACCACTGCAGTGTTCACAGAACATCTCATAAGGCGGCTGAAGAAGGTTTGCAAAGCACCTGCAGTCATATCATATGGAACTGTTGCTACTGAAACTCATTGCATATATTCAGATATTGGGGGGGGGGGGGGGGGGGGGTCACCCATATTGTGGTCCTATGCTTCACTTGGAACAAGAAGTCTCATCAAATCAAATCAATCAATCCATCATTTTCTTTGTTCTCATTTTGGCCAGATGCATAGATCCCAGGTAAATGAAATTCACAATAGTGTTTGCTCTGTTCACAGACATCCTGCATGGCTGCCAAACTTTGTTACTACCAAAGATTTTATACACATGTTCTCGTCGTCACCACTACTATCACATTTGTCATATATTAACTATATTTTTATACACTCATCACCATCATCATGTGCTTGAAATGAGACTGAAGATTTACGTCTTCAAAAAGTGCTGAAACATTTTGTGTACATTCTGTAAATAAACTAATGGCAACTTATTATATGTTTATGATGTACTTGCATGCTCCAGGTTGCTGTAAAGATTTGTAAACATTGACAGGGCGTAAGTGTGTGGCAGTTTGACTTGGGCACAACGAAAGTAAAAACACCATATGTTACTGCCAGATAGTCTTCAGCAGGGACTACGGTTGACCCAAATAAGAATATCTGATTAAGGATTAGGTTACTCATTTGATTTGCTTGGGTCATGGGTTCGAACACGCAGGTCCCAGGCAGTCTGCCAACCTGTGCTTATGACCCACCAAGTCTTTTCCTTTTGGCCGTCAAACCTTTACCTTTTAGTCCACCAAGTCTTTTCCTTTTGGCCGTCAAACCTTTACCTTTTAGTCCACCAAGTCTTTTCCTTTTGGCCGTCAAACCTTTACCTTTTAGTCCACCAAGTCTTTTCCTTTTGGCCGTCAAACCTTTACCTTTTAGTCCACCAGGTCTTTTCCTTTTGGCCGTCAAACCTTTACCTTTTAGTCCACCAAGTCTTTTCCTTTTGGCCGTCAAACCTTTACCTTTTAGTCCACCAAGTCTTTTCCTTTTGGCCGTCAAACCTTTACCTTTTAGTCCACCAAGTCTTTTCCTTTTGGCTGTCAAACCTTTACCTTTTAGTCCACCAAGTCTTTTCCTTTTGGCCGTCAAACCTTTACCTTTTAGTCCACCAGGTCTTTTCCTTTTGGCCACCAAACCTTTACCTTTAAGACTACCAACTCTTTGTCCTGTTTGCCCAACAAACTTTTTCTCATCAATGTCTTTTAGTGGTCCTGTGGGTCTCCAACATGTACTGTGGCCTACTAAATGAGTGGCATCACAATGTCTTGATCTTGATGACCCATTGCTCAGAACTGCGGGTCCCAACTTTGTCTCCAGCAAACCCTTCTTGGGCCATGGAGTTCCAGTTCGTGGTAAGCACTCCTCCAGAGGCATCTTGAATGTCGCTGTGTACAGCAAGGGAATCTGACCAACGCATTGGAGGTTTTCCCCGCGGTTTCTTTTTACCTCGGTGTACCAGATTGCTTTTGCTGTGGTCCATCGGACATCGTTTCTTTGCAGCATGTTATTGTTACATATCCAGCAGCATCCGGGCTCTCGCCCTTCGGCCCAATGCCATGTATTGGTATTTGCACATGTTTATCAGCTGTTGTCTAGTCCCATACAAAGTGTTCCATGTAACATATGACCTGCCCGTCTATGTTGTCCCCTGTCTCCATAGATTACCGCATCATTCTCCAAGGACAATCGTCGTACATCAGAATTGTGGAGATTCCGCATACATTGGTACCGGAGAGTGATTCCGACCAAGCGTCTCTCAAGAGAGACCTAGATCACTCTCAATTTGTCCTCCAGTAATTGTGTCTCAGCACCGGAACACATCACAGTGTTGGGTAAGAAATAATATAAATTAAAGAAAGCATTCTTGACACTGAGATTTCATTGTTTGCATATCAAATATGGGATTGTAGTAGAAGGTTACAGTGAACAATGATAGTGCTAAATATGATCAATAAATATGGAGTAGAACCATCTCAGGTGGGTCAAGTAATAGCAACACTAAATGGTCTTTACCAAGAGAGTAAGCAGTCTGTGTTGGGGTGCTATCTTTGAGGCATGTGCATTATTGGTGTGCGACCATTGGGGATTAACTTGACGTCATGCTGCCATTGGTCCCTTAACTTGACTTTCTGCATCCATTGCTCCATTAACTTGACTATCTGCCGCCATTGATCCATTAACTTGACTATCTGCCACCATTGATCCATTAACTTCACTTTATGCAGCCATTGGTCCATTAACTTGACATCATGCTGCCATTGGTCTAGTAACTTTACTTTCTGCTGCCATTGGTTCAATAACTTGAAGTCATGCTGCCAGTAGTCCATTAGCTTGGCGTCATGCTGCCATTGGTCCACTAACTTGACATCATGCAGCCATTGGTACATTAACTTGACTTTCTTCAGCCATTGGTCCATAAACTTGACCTCATGCCATTGGTCAATCAATGACTTTCAGCAGCCATTGGTCCATTATCTTGACTTTCAGCAGCCTTTGGCATATTAACTGAATGGCATGCAGCACTTTGTCTGTTAATTTGACTTCATGTAGCATTTTGTCTATTATTTCCTGCCTTCTCTTAATCCATAAATGACTTTATCCTGCTCTCTGTTGGTTAACTTACTTCCTGCAGCAGTTAAACCATTAACATGCCTTCTTGTGGCCCATTAGCTAGACTAATCAGCTCTCAGTGGTTTGAATTTGAAACCCCCAAATTTAGATATTCTCAAGTATGCTGTCACTGATGAAGAGACTATAGTCATAATGTAAACTGTTTTTATCCTTCTGCTCACATCAAACAACCTTTTACTTAGCTCTTTTGTTGGTGATGCCTGATATTCAGTTTGACAGCACTGTCTCTTACATATGCAAGGGTCAGTCATTAAGTAACCGCAATTTTATTCATAACATTTTTACAAGAGTGCCATCCAGACATTTTTTGCAAATAGTCCCAAAACCTGGCAACACTTGTTGTTCACTAGCTTGTGGTTTTCCTCTAGAATAAAAATGTTTTGGTGTGACTTTTAAAAAATTTTGCACCACCTCCATTACCTCCCTGTCAGCTGCCTTGGGACCCATGTGCTACCTAATTTCCTATAGCCGAGGTCATCGTGGACAATTTTTGTGAGCAGCGCCGTGACTCATTTTGAAATCTACGGCTATTTCATCAATAGTGACTCTCCTGTTGCCACGGACTAGCTGGTCGATCTGCTGTTTCACTGTGTCAGTTGCCACGCTTGCTGGTCTCTCACGCCACGGCTCATCAATGACATTTTGGCTTCCGTTTAGAAATCTCTCTACCCATTTATAAACTCTCCCCCCGACTCAAAACAAATGTCTCCATACTGTACCTTCATTCTCCTGTAGATTTCAGAAGCTTTCACACACTCCGACCACAAAAAAAATAATAACGCCTCGTTCTTCTTCCACAATGCTAGTCTACTATGGGGTAGCCATGTTGTTCGTTATATTACACATGGACATATTTCTCAATTTGCACAATCTCTATATGGAGTATTGCCAATGAACCATTTTGTGTCCTGAAATACAATTTTCCATTGGACATACTCTTCTGTGCGTTTTATAATGAAATTGCTGGTACTAAATGACTTTCCCTCGTACATTTTGACATGGTGGTTTTGTTGGCTACTGATCCCCCTGTGTAAACTGTATGGGACTATAAGATACTTACAGGGAGACTTTTGTTACATGTTAATTCTGATGTTTCTTGCTATTTCTGTTGTTACTTTGTTTAAAATGTAACAGCAAATGCTGGGAATATCAGGTTCTGTGGTAAGGGATGGAGTGTCAGAGACATCATTGAAGAAGATATCCTCAGTATTGCACTCCTCTCTGCCGTGCAAACATGCTGGAGCAGTCATCTGGGTTTGAAATTAGGATCTATAAGTAATGCCCTAAATATAAGATCACATAGACAGCATTTTTTAGGTGCTTGTGTAAAGGTCACTGCAGTTGCCGAGCGGTGTGCAGGCTAGTTTTCTACCTGACTCCCAATAAAGAAAAGAAATAGGCCTTACCTACCGTTTGAACCCGTATTCTCTTAATGATGAGACCCATGTTCTGACCACTGACTGTAGGGGTCAGCCTGCCTTGATTTGTCAGCCCTGTCAATCTCCCACATGGGGGACGGGGCCTAGAAATAGGAACTGCCATGATTCATTTTTGGTTTTTTCTAATTCGTGTTCATTGTGTCTTTTTTGTCCTTTATCAAAATTGTTCTATTTGTTTTGTTAAATATGCTGGTTTTATACTACAACAAAACTTGTATTTGTCCCTTAGATCTGGAGAATGTCATGTTGGTTCTTTGGAATACAGATACTCAAAAACCTGTACACTTGAATATGTTTGAAACTGTGTTGTGTATCACTTGTTATTGATCTTGAAGACTTGCCAGTTTGCATGTTTTCTCTACTGATATTGTAATAATGTAAAACGTTTTGGCCTGTTACTTCCAAATGCCATTTATATCAGCATGGAATGATAAAGCCACTTGCTGATTCAATTCTGAACCCCATCTCCCCTTCCCACCCAACCTGCTTCCTTTCACTCACTCCATTGTTGTCATGAACACAGCTTTCTCCAATATGAATAAAAGGCCTGTAATATGAATAAAAGGCCACAATTATAGTTATTTTTTAATAGAAAACGAAGGGTAAAATACTGTCCAACACATGGTATTGTGCTGCCACTGAGTGGGGAGCCAATGGGATTTGAAAGAAACTTCTAGAAACAAATCACACACAAAATTTTCAAGTAACAATATTAGAAAAGGAATAGGACAGGCATTACAATAGATCATACAGGTAAGGTGAGTGAGCAAGTCCAGGTTATAGTAGATCATACAGGTAAGGTGAGTGAGCAAGTCCAGGTAGCAGTGAAAAAAGCCTATGCCATGTTAGGTGTGATAAAAAGAAATATAGTAGTCAGGAAGTGATAATCAAAACAGTAGATCTAGATTGGAGTACTGTGTTCAGGTGTAAAGTCTTTATTGTGGAGGGGATATAAACATGTTGGAAAGGATACAAAGAAGAGTGGCAAAGCTGATAGTAGGATTCCGTAAGTAAAGGACAGGCTCAGAAAAACTAGCCAGCAGTGTCTAAAAAGGAGAAGAATTTTAGGTGATTTAATACAGGTTTATAAGATAATCAATGGAAAGGAACAGATTTGACTATAACAAGTTTTTTCAAAATACAGCCACCTACTACAAGAGGGCATAGCTACAGATTAACTGAAGAAAGGTCCAGATATTAGGAAATATTTAGTTAGAGAGTGGTGAATGCTTGGAATGCATTGCCAGAGAAAGTAGTTCAGGTAGAGACAGTTAAGAATGCATTTAAGAATAGATTGGATGCACATACCTTTTAGAGCAAAGAAATGTAAATGGAACTGGTTGTATACAGACTCTGCAGTCTTCTAAACTAGTATAAAGATGTTAAGTTATAAAACATTCAAACATTTTGTGTTTTTATCACCACTAGTCATGTCAAACCTTGTGGTCTGAATGTCAAAATGTCGTTTCAATTGATGTGGAAAGTACACTGACACATCTTTTCATCCATTGTAAACGTTTTAACCCTTTACAGTCAGGTCTAAATTGATTAGATTAGTGTCTTAACCCTTTACAGTCAGGCCTAAATTGATTAGATTAGTGTCTCAGCCCTTTACAGTCCAACCTAAATTGATTAGATGAGTTTCTTAACAGTCCAATCTAATTTATCAGATTAGTGTCTTAACCCTTTATAGTTCAGCCTAAATTGATTATATCTGTGTCTTAATCCTTTACAGTCTGGTCTAAATTGATTAGATTAGTGTCTTAATCCTTTACAGTTTGGCCTAAATTGATTAGATTAGTGTCTAAATCCTTTACAGTCTGGCCTAAATTGATTAGATTAGTCTTAATCCTTTACAGTCTGGCCTAAATTGATTAGATTGTGTCTTAATCCTTTACAGTCTGGCCTACATTTATTAAATTAGAATCTTAACCCTTCACAGCCTGGCCTGCATTGGTTAGATTAGTGTCCTAATACACAAATCTAATCAATTAGACTGGACTATAAAGGGTTAACTAATTAATTCTAGAATGTATGGAGGCTCAGGATGCATTATTTTGACATGTACGGTAGACTTATTTAGTACAGTACAACATAGTGTACTTTTGTATACTGAAAGACATTGAAGGGCATTCTAAAACTAGAAAATATTGTTCTTGTCATGTTTTCAGCACAAACTTTTATTTAGAATAAGATTGGGGGGGGGGGGGGGCTACAGGAATGTAATGTTTCTAATTTTTATGTTTTGTTTAAGGAATTGTTATATTGGCGTTTTTGGTCGGTTATTCAATAGATTGGCTGGTCGTACTAGTAGAGGCTGTATACAAAATGTCAGTTCTCTAGGATATGGAGAAGTTGCTAAAAATAAAGGAAGGGCCACGCAAATGGTCAATGGTCACTTTCACGTTTAATAAAAGTTTGTGAAAAGCATACAAATGACAGGTAGAACCATACAAGTTGTCGTCTGTGAGTTTAAAGAGTTAAATCAGGCTGGGGAACTAAAGGCACATTAACTCTTACATGATTAACTCTTACAGGCCGAAATGTTTTAACCAGTTAAAAATACACTTCGATGGCTTAACAAATTAAAATACAATGAGTTACTTTCCTTACCATAAAATATGAATTCAAATCCTGAAGCAATGATAAAACTAAACAAATTTTGGTCAATGTCCATTTAAGAAATATTAGTGTTCTTCTGGCATCAAGGGGTCTCGTGGAAGAACTTTAGGAGTGTTCTTTCGGGCTTTGAGAGTTAAGCTGTCCTCCGCCATTTTCCCTCTTCCCCCTCATTATAAACGCCCATAAATCGCTCCGTTGTTGACTTGAATAGCTTTCTTTAACATGCACTCAAACAAAGGCACCAACTTTCAAAATTGCTCAATTTCTTCTTATGTTTTGTTGTTTTTTTCCCTCTTGTAAATGATATTAAGCTTTAATACTTGTTCATGTTTAGTGTATTATAAAGAATGACTCTACTGTTTATGAATTGGATATTATCAAGTGTTTCATGATTGTCTATATGATACATACATGTTCTATATACCTCTCTCGCTCATTGTTGTATGCTCTCTTTCTTCTTCCCATTAACTTCTATCCGTGGGGGGACATTATCATGTGCCCTGTTTCACTGTGGATGGAGTATATTACCACCGCTACATTTAACCTCCTAGCCAGCATCAAATCATTTATGTACATTTGTAATGGTGGTTTCTGTGGTACTTTGTTTGGCATGATAATTTTTGCCAGCCCTATACACAACCTTACATTAGTTATATTTGACAACATGCATAAATAAGGTTTCCAGGGGGATCTCCTTTGTCCACATCTGGACAAGGGAAATAACACATAAAAATATATGTGCAAGGGAAATAACACATTAATATAAATAATGACCTGGGCTAATTGCACTCGTTTGACCCTTTACAGTCCAGCCTGAATTGATTCGATTTGTGTTTAACCCTTTACAATCCTGCCAAACTGATTAGTATCGGTCTTAACCTTCTACAATCTGGCCTAATTCGTAAGATTTGTGTCAACAAATCTATACAACTAGGTTGGACTGTAAAGGGTTAACAAGTGATCCTTTCTTTATCATCATGTCTCCTAGAATCCACCACTACAGTTTACCTCCTCATAGACAGTATCCACACTGGGCTATTACGGGATAGATACTTGATCTTAAATAATTTCTCATTCAGACATTTCTTCCTTTTGTCACTGATCAATTGCAACTTGATTGACAGACATACTTTTTGTCACACCTTTTGTAAAAACTTGATAAGCACACAACAGTGGCTTGAGAGCTCATCTTTTTAGACACATAATATTATCATGAATTTGTTCTAATCTTCACATTAATATCAAGAATGCTATCTCTAAAGAGAAAGCCTACACTTGTCATTTTGTTTGATATTGTTATGTAAGTATATACTTGAACAGTAAGTCTGGTGTCAGGGTTGAGAAATCTCAGATGTCAACTGATGATATTCACTTATCTCTTACACATACAAATATTATTTATTTGTTGAAACTCAAAAAAACAACTGAGTTTTCAAGGAAAATCTCAGCTAAAAAAATAAGTAATTAACAGAAAATCTCAATATAATTCTCATTACAAATTTTGTAGGAAAAATCTCTTTTAAAAATTGCATTATTCTGGGAAATCTCACCTAATAAACAATTTGTCCCTGAAATCTTGCCACAAAAATCTCATATTTTCTAGGAAATCTCACGAACAAACATTTATCAGTTAAATCAATTTTTTAAAGGCGTCTTTGGGAAATCTGTTTTAAGATTCTCACCAATGAAAAATTTAGTTTTTTGGGGGGTTTTTTTAAACAAATGTTTAAGAGAATACAATTTTTGTTTAAAACTATTTTTCTCAGATACATTTTACCATACACTTTTAAAAATAGCAATCTCACCACCAAAAAAAAGTATATTTCATGGAAACTTCACCCTCAAAATATTATAATTTTGGGAGGAAATCTAACAAAAAGCTTCTAGTTTTTCTGGATAATTTACACATGAAAACTTTTTGGCACAGAATTTTAACAGAAGAATTATATTTTCAGGGAAGTCCCTACAAAAAAATAATTTGCCACATTCATTGAAGACACGATCTTAAGTAACTAATAGGGCTGCTGTTCAGTTTCAAATGTTTTATTTTCTACAGACAGTGAACATGTCTGTTTTATGACAGGAAGTAGGCGTTATTATTTTAGAAGATAAAGTGTCATTTTTCTGTCATTCATTCTTCTGTCTAGTCCTGAATGCTGTTTAAAGTGCATTACATTAACCATGAAACTAGGTGCTTCAGTTGTCTTTTGTCATGATAATAAACATATATGCAAGGTCCTGCAGGCTGTAATCTTTTGTGCTGACTATGGGCTTGTCTGTTACTGGTCTCTGTTGTTTTTATTTCTTGTTGGTTGGTCAGTGTTTGTTTGGTGGGACTGTTTGAGTTAACGTAACGGTGTGTGTGGTTTTTGTTGTGAGGGTCACTGTTTTGGGAGAGATAGAGAATTGTTGTTTTGAAAAGAATGAAATCTGGTATGGCATGACAAGATGGGTCAGGTCAGGTCATCCCGTTACCAGTGAGGTCGTTGTTGCTCACTTGAAGACATCCTCACAACCCCATGCCACCCTTCTCTGTCAGCGGCCGCTGCCTGTGCCTCTTCTTTAATGTTGTCCTCCCACTTCTTTTTAGGACGGCCTCTTCATCGTCTGCCTTGCAGCTTTCCGTGCAGGATCGTATTTGCAAGACCATTTTATCTGGATATGTGACCGTACCAAGCGAGTTTCCTTCCTTCAAAAGACCCTATTGCTGTTGTAATTGTTTCTCGTATTTCCTAATTTGTAACTCGATCTTTGTACAGACTTTGATCACATCTTCAAGGCCTGTATCCTCTGCTGCAGGTCAGCTGTAATTGTCCATGTCTCACTAGCATAGAGAAATATTGACAGAACCAATGCACACATTAATCTGATTTTCGTGCAAATTGCTAACCGTTTATTTTGCCAGATTTTGTTAAGCCGTGCAAACGCTGCTATTGTCTGTGCTATTCTGGTCAACACTTCACATTTTGATCCTTCATTGCTGACAAGATAGGTAGAAAAATAAAAATGGGAAATGGTTCATACAACTATTGCTCCTGGGAGCCACCATGTGTGTGTACATCCTTACATTGTATGAACGTGCTCATCACAGAGCTGTTCAATTATGTTAAGAATCTATGTAATTGCACTCCGGGCAGACTCATAGGTCCTCTGTCACTCTCAGCAGATGGTGAAGAGTGCAGACACTGATGATTCATCTGGGTAGGAAGATTAACGTCTGGTCAGGTCAGGCAAAACATACTGATCAAGATCCTCACCTCGGCTTCCTTAAGCCCTTCCTGAAAACGGCTGTTTTCATGGCAGCCTGGCTAACAAGGTGAGGGGTCGACATGATCCCCACAGTAGTGAGCGACATACAGATGAAACCAAGCATAGCATAATCGCGTGGACAACCTCAGTCCACCTTCATCAGCATGCTCGGGATGTGAGGAAAGCTACTGCAACCCACCACTTAACGTCCTTATCAAGTCGCACAAAAGAGTAAACCTACTCATTGTGGGCATTCGAAACAACAATGTTTCATCTAGCTCTCTGGTTGTACACACTCCTGCTTCCGCCTCTCAGGCAGCTCTTTCTGCTGCGTCAGGGTAATATATCAAAATCCTGCAATCTGTGCATTACTGGTTCATTATCTGCAGTGTCTTCATCCAAAAAGCGGTCCTTGATCCTCAATACCACCTCAACCCATTGAGACCAGGGCCCCCACAAACCTGGCATGGCCAGGACAAGCTATGCGCAAGTTTCCAATAAATCGAGGCCTCTTTGTCCACTATCCACTCATGCTATAGCCAGCTCTTCTGTGCCTCTTGTATGTCCTTGACCATTTCATGCCTACCCAATCCAGTCCTGTAAGCGAGGATGTCATCCGTAATTGTAAAATGTTGAAACGGCACAGGTGAAAGGGGAAGAATCCTTGGGTAAACCTAGGCATATGTGTCTAGGCACATATGTCAACAATCCCAAGCGGAGTACTGCTTCTTCTTCTTTGTCGTTCATTCTCAATCTTCCGCTACCAAACCCTGAAAAGGAATTTGCAAGTAGCAGGGTGTAGTTTGGAGAACGGAATGCATTGTGTCGTAATTTACAGCTTGACTGCGATATTTGCACCTTTTGGTCCGACACATTCAAGTTCGGCAGTAATTTTTGGGTACGGGGTTAGCCTTCCCTCTTCGATCCCCTCTTCTTAGCCAGTCTGTTCTGTTGCAGCCTGTTATCCGGGATCACAGTGTGGAGGTGTAGAAGGCTCTTGGCAGCTCTGGTTCGCCGGTCCTGTCGCTAGCAGTCAGCCTTGAGTTGCTGACAGTTCATGCAGTGCTCAGCATCTTGATCCCAGGCAGATTATAATTGTTAACACAACACAAGCTTCATAGCTTACCAAGTGACTCAGAATTGTCCCCTGATTTTGTCAGGTTTTTACAGCCGTGTCGACTGAGTGAAGTGGTTATACCATGAAAAACCAATAGAATGAACGGTCTGTCAAACAACAAGACTTGATCCTGGTACATTGGGGCTATAGACCAAGCTCACAATCCCCTTAGCCACACACTCCCGATTCACAGAAACTCAAATGATCACAATTGCTGAAATGCTCAAAGACAAGATCACAGTGGAGGGATTATGATTATCAGTGCTCGAGGCATGACACATGATGATGATGACATAAATATTTCTTTAAATTGCTCATTTCGATATCTTACAGTGTTTTCCTCTTGTGTCAAAGGGGCTGTGCTCAATCTTATGTCAACCCAGCTGTAAATGGGTACCAGACTAAATTAGTTCATCAAGGATGGGAAATGGTCACCTAGTGCAATGAAGTCACAAACACCTCCTCCCTGATGGCAGCATCAGTCATGAACCACAATTATCTTTATTGTGTAACCATCTCATGCAGATGGCCATTTCTGCCAGACAGGTATAATCATTGTCTCTCTTTGTCGTTTTTCTTCTCTCCTCATAGAACAAATTCACAGACTCCAAGACCAGTATAAGGAGGCAGCTACAGCTGTTCACGAACAGAAGAACCTGATCACTCAGCTGGAGGAGGACCTGAGAAATGTCAATGCTCTCTCCTCTCTGTTTCGAGGAGATGCTGAGGTAGAAAATGATGATAATACATTTAACATGAGCAACGTATCTTCTGTATTTAGAGCAGGGCATCCTGTGCTATCGCCAGTCGCCTCAACTACGTCTTGCCACTGGATCAAGGAAGCTCAGGCCGAGAGAGTTAGGTTAACAAGATTTAAGTGCAGGGAAGGAAGACGTATGTCTTGTCAGGCAAAATATACTGATCAGACATGTTAGTCAGGTTCAGGCAAAACGTACTGGCCAAGACCCTCATTTCGTCTTCCATCGTAGCCCTTCCTGGAAACGGGCTGTTTTCAAGGCAGCCTAGCTATCATCGTGATCCCCGTAGTAGGGAGTGACACACCGATGAAGCCAAGCACAGTACAACCGCCTGGAGGACCTCGATCCACCTTCATCAGCACACTCGGGATGTGAGGAAAGCTACTGGAACCTGCAACCTAACATCCTTTTCAGGGCACACAATAGAGTAAACCTACTCATTGTGGGCATTCGAAACAACAACAATAATTTAAGTGCAAGTCACAACGTTAGGCCTTTATTTTACGATGCTGTCATTTCCGCTTGCGATGGACAACTATTTTTAATTAGAGCCGGAGCTTTTAACATGGGGTCCATGAAACCTCAAGAGTCAATCTTGGAGTTGAATGTTTGTATTGTGGGGTTTAAATATTAGCACTAAATGTATGAGATGCTTCCTTGGGCATGCTGCCCATTGATACTCCAGGTAGCACAAAGGCAGATGTAAGGGCTAGAATTGAAAAGGCAAGGACAGTATTCCTGTTACTGAATAATATATGGGAATCCAGGGAAAGGCAAGGACAGTATTCCTGTTACTGAATAATATATGGTATTCCAGGGAAATAAAGACTAATAACAAGATAGTTCTTAGTCGACCTGTACTTCTACGGGGACATATGCCCGTTGTGCAGATACCATCTCTAGTATGAGCTGGATATAGTCGAGAGATGGATTTCCAGCTTAGCGGGCTAGGCTTGAGCAGCTTAATACTCCGCTGCCTTGGGTGGTCAACCGATGTGCGAGTTCATTTTAATAGACTCAAATACTAAAGCACAGTAGACCCGCAGCCTGTTAGGTGTCATTTGTGCTGCTCTAAACAAACCACCTAACCATGGCTGGCGTTATGCTATGTCACAAAGTTAATCGCCTCTTACGACATGCTCTCTGTGTGGCAGTGGGGCTATTCTTCTCCTTGTCATACACAAAGACCCCGACAGACCACTCGGGTCAATAACTCAAATAACAAGATAAGATTATTTAATTCCAATGTCAATTCATTATTCCTGTACGGAGCAGAAACCCGAAGAAAGACAAAGGCAATACAGAGGAAACTCCAGTTGTTCGTCAATAAATGCTTATGGAGGATAATGAGATAGGCTGGTCAAACATGATGGGGAACGAAGACCTACGGGAAAGGATATCAAACGTAGGACATTGGGTTGGATTAGGACTCACGCTGTGGAAAGCACCCTCAGATGTGGTCAGACATACCCTGGCATGAAATACACAGGGGAAGGGGTAGAAAAGTCGACCAAGAGACACTTGGACCTGAACTGGAGAGAGGCAGAAAGGGCAGCTCAACATCGAACCTGCTGGAGTAGGGTTGTCAATGGCCTATACCCTGAAGGAGCGACAGGCATTGGGTGATTGGTTGATTCCTGAGCTTGTACTGCAGAAAATGTCTTTGGTCTGGATTAAGAAACTTGATTCATGACTGCAAAAAATTGTTCCTGGCATCTAAGTATGAAAATACAACACTTTTTTTACAAAGAACATATCTGCATAGACAATTTTAGTGAAATGAAAAGTGAAATATCTAAACTTCCATCAGGAACCAAAATGAGAAATTGAGCTTTCTGAAGAAAACAAAAATCCAGCCGAAACGTCGACTCTATGAAGTGAATCAATTAATGCAGTTCTAAAGTAAAACTGCTGACAACATGCCTCAAAAATGAATGTTAGTTGCAAAAATTGGAATGAACCATAAAGTTGATGTACACAATTCCGTAGGTATATCTGTACTATATTTCTGAAAGTTTGTGTCGTAGTCATAGTTTATCTGTACTTCTACTTGGGCCAATGCCCTTGTGCAGGTCCCAGCTCTGACGTGAGCTGGATGTGGCCGAGAGGAAGTTTTCCTGTTTAGAAGGCTAGGCTCGAGCAGCTTATTACTCTGCTGTGTTGGGACAAGCGCTGCAGAGGTTGGTTAACCGAAGTGCGAATCCATCTTAATTTAGACTCAAAACACTAGAGCAAAATAGATCCACAGCCTGTTAGGCACCATCTAACATGCTCTTAACAAACCACCTAATCATATATAGTTTGTGTGTGTGTGTATATATATATATATAATACACAAGGTGTTCAATAGGTATCTGACCTTAATGTTTGTACGCAGAATCAAATAAAGCATCGGTGTTGTCCTTCGGCAGGGAGGTATATAGGACTGCCATGCTCATGCGTGAATATTTTCCCACCCGCAGATTGCATCAGTCGCTGGCAGTCAGTCTTTCAGTGTTGAGTGTAGGGAGCACCCGTCGGGTTTTAATTCAGCACGAAAGGACGGAAAGAATTTAACAGTGGTGTTGCATTAAATTTATGAGTTGTTAGTAAATGGATGCGATCTGGAAACCGGGCTGCTGTCGTCACAGCGGAGACATTCATCATCCCCGAGAACCAAAAAAAATGAAACAGGGCAGGTGCGCAGCAATGTCAAAGTCATGGTGACCATTTTCTTTTACTCCTGTGAGGTGGTGCATCATGAGTACACACCACAAGGTCAAAATATTACCAAACAGTACTACCTGGAGGTCATCCGTCACCTTTGTGATGCTGTTCGATGCAAATTACCGGGCCTGTGGACAATTGGAATTTGGCAGCTCTATCATGACACCACATCCACCCATTCTTCAATTCGGATTCAGAATTTCTTGGCCAAACACAACATTCTTCAGGTTTTCCAGGCTCCCTATTCTCCTGACATGATTTCTTTTGGTTTTTGGCTCGTCCCCAAGCTGAAAATTCAGCTGAAAGGGACCCGAGTTAAGTGCAGAGAAGACATTATGTGGAATGCGGCGGCCCATAAAAAACCAGCCTAGTGTCTAGGAAAGAGAAGAATTAGAGGTGATTCAGTACAGAATTATAAGACAATCAACAGAAATGATAAATTACCAACTTTTACCAAAGTACAGGCTCCTACAAGAACTAGAGAGCACAGCTATAAATTAATTAAAGAAAAGTCAAGGTTCGATGCTATGAAATATTTTTTTAATTAAAGAGAGGGGTGAAGGCTTGGAATGCATTTGCTACAGGAAATAGTGCAGGCTGGGTCAGTTAATGCATTCAAGAACAAATTAGATGCGGGTAGTTATTTTTAGATCAATTGAAGTAAAAGAAACTGGTTATATACAGACTTTGCAGAGTCTCCTAAATCAGTATAAAGAAGTTAAGTTAAGGTTGCACCAGTCACTAGTGTAGTTTGACCAAGGAATTGGGATCACAGAGGGAAGGCAAACCCGGTACTCCAAAAAGCCTACTGAAATCGGATGTGTCGAGCCGAAAGACTCCGATAATGCAGCCTCGCTATAAATTACGTCACAACATCCTTCTCAGAATGAACGTAGAAGAAGAAGAAGCGTGTACACTGGGAATGTAAAACCAAGCTCACGCCCTTTAGCCCACCGAACCTTCTAATTAATGCTACATCTCAAATATCTGCTAATTGGCAAACTTTTCTTTCTAGGGTGAGCCAGGTCCTGCTGATCCAAACACAGAAGCTGTGGCTAGCATAGTCAAGGAAGTCAGCCAGCTTACATCAGGTTTGTGTTCAAATCTCATGAAATTGACACTGTATTCAAAGCTTCTTTCATCACTTTCAAATAGACATGTTTATCACTCATGAAATTGACACCCCATTCTGTGCCTCTCGTATCACTCTCATGAAATTGACACCACATCCTGTGCCTCTCGTATCACTCATGAAATTGACACCCCATTCTGTGCCTCTCGTATCACTCTCATGAAATTGACACCACATCCTGTGCCTCTCGTATCACTCATGAAATTGACACCCCATTCTGTGCCTCTCGTATCACTCATGAAATTGACACCCCATTCTGTGCCTCTCATATCACTCTCATGAAATTGACACCACATCCTGTGCCTCTCGTATCACTCATGAAATTGACACCACATTCTGTGAATCTCGTATCACTCTCATGAAATTGACACCACATCCTGTGCCTCTCATTTCACCCTCATGAAATTGACACCACACTCTGTACCTCTCATATCACTCTCATGAAATTGATACTGTGTCAAATAGCGCAGTGGTAGAGCACTGGCTTTTCATGACAAAAGTACAAGGTTCAACTCCCGCTACCAGCAGCTCCAGTCGACCCAGCTGTAAATGGATACCTGTCAGATGGCTAAGGAAGGAAAAAGGCAGCGATGAAGGGAATGGCCAAACTATCTCACAAAAAAGCTGCAGCTTAGTACAATGAAGGCTCTAACACTTCATCCTCGATGGCAGTGTCTGCTATTGGACTAACTTTACCAGTGCTTCAGCCATTAAAGGAGGACGCGAGTTAACGCAACAATATGCGCCTGACCTGGTCTCGGAAGATCTTTCGTTAACTCACGTCCTTCTTTACACATCGTTGTCCAGTTCTTCACTGTTGTCTTTACCACACTTTTGTCATCATACACTGCCTGCATTCTGCAGCTGTTAGAAACCGAATCACCGCTCGCTGTTCAACTCTGAATGGATTCTGTATCACACCCACCATGTTTTCAATAGTGTGCTGAGGAAATTATGAGTCTGAGGATAATGAAATTTTAAAACTTGACGGTTGGTATGTGCTGTTTACACCAGAAGTGATGTCATCATGCATATGTTCACTTGTTGCAGTTTGGTCTGGTTTCATCTGAACATGTCTCGTATAACTTTCAAGAACATCTGAATGCCCTTAATAGTGCCTGCGTTAGGTATAGTATGGAGGTCAACATAGCAAAGTAGGAAACGGCGTAGGCTAGTGGTTAAGTGACACTGCTCACAAACCAGAAGTTGGGTTCGATCCCCATCACAGCAACGGCCGTTACCCCTGGGAAGCAAACCCTTAGAAAATGTAGGAGGAAGCAGACCCTTACATAAAATGCATGCTGAAGTTGGATGCACTGGGCCGACAGGCGCAAAATAAAAACCACAGTGCAACGCACACCACCTTGGAGATTAGAGAAATAACGTGAATGCAAAACAAACAAAAACAGCACAGTCTGAGAAAATGAGAATCAGCAGATTAGAGGAAACACTAAATATTCAAGTGAAAAGCACAGAACCTAAACAAGCAAGTGAATTCTAATATTTGGGTTGCATGTTCACACAAGATTAATGGTTGGGTAAAGATTTGGAATCAAGAAAGCAAATACGGTTTCTTATAATCTCTCGCCATTACTAAGACACAAACACATGCTGGGGGACACAAAGCAACAGATGATTAATAGTATTTTTATACCAACTCTCTAGTGCCAGATATGACCTCTCACAAAGGTAGAAGAAAGAAAAGTCATGGTATGCATGTTTGAGAAAGGCTGTCGGGTTCACAAGGATGGATAGATTGCAAAATAAAGGAATCAGACAGACGGTGTACACGCTGCATGGATTACATGGGAAGGCAGAGAATAAAATGGTTTGGACACCTGACAAGACAAGAATGCAACTAAAGTTACCAGCTGCATGAATCTATAGTGGCCTCGAGGTAAAGTGTTTGCCTCGGGTGCTGAAAGTCACAGGTTCGAATCACATTGGAGACCAGGATTTTCAAGTGGATCGTCTGGTAAAAATTCTCATCTCTGGGTAGCGAGATCGGACTCCTGTGTTCAGTGTCAAGCATGTTAATAATCTCATGGCAGTTGGAAATTGAAAACAGTAGGCTTAACAGATGCTGCCTGGACAAAATTCAAAAGTTCTAGCTAAAAATCTACCTAAAACTATCTGTACTTCATCCAGGTAGTTTGTCAAGAGCAGCATAGATGGAGCCTAACTGGTTGCGGGTCTACTTAGCTCTAGTATTTGAGTCTATTAAGATACACTCGCACATCGGTTAAACCACCTGGTTGTATACAGACTTTGTAGAGTCTTCTAAACCAGTATAAAGATGTTGAGTTATGTTGTTAAAACTATAAGGTTACAAAGCAATAAGGAAACCAAGACAAAGATGGATAGAAAGTGTAAGTGAGGTGCTGAAGAAAAACGGAAGGACAACAGCATCAACAACACATCTGGCACATGAAACAAAACTACACTTCCCCTCAACGTCTAACGACACATCAGGCACACAAAATAAAACTACACCTCACTATGACGTCTAACGACACAGGTCAGTTCATCCCGTAAGGGGTGAGGTCGTTAAAACACACATGAAGACATCCTCACAACACCACGCCACCCTTCTCTGTCAGCGGCCGCTGCCTGTGCCTCTTCTGGTCGGAGATTGGTGCATTCTTTAATGTTGTCCTCCCATATCTTTTTGGGATGGCCTCTTTGTCTGCCTTGCACCTTTCTGTGGAGGATCGTATTTGCAAGACCACTTGATCTCAATATGTGACAGTACCAAGCAAGTTTCCTTCTTTTGACAGTTGCCAAGAGGTCTTCAATGACACAAGTGGATAGAAATAGATTAAACTTCACAATAGATATGTTTGTTAATAATTATGCGAGCTCATTTCAAAGTTTCTTGCATCCCTAGGTGACTTTGGCAAGTCGGCCGCAGATTCATTGCTGCCCATAATTCAGAGCCAGCGAGAGAGGTACCGTATCCGGGCACAGGAGCTTGAAGCTGTATGTTTGTTGTTTTATCTTTATTATTACATGTTTGATATTGTTTTTGTATGTTTGTTGGAATATGTATTGTGATCTGTCTTGTTGTTTGTCTGTTATTGCTGTATCAATCAATCGATCAATCAAAGCCTGCTGCTCCGCTCGGTGCGTGGACAATCAACCACACTTTATCAGCGTACGTGGTCCTGGACTGCTCTTTCTTCCTCTCTCCAAGTGTAATCATTTAATCTTAGTTTCTTCTCACATTTTCTTCTTTGTGTATTTGTGGATCTACCACTCTTTCTCTTCCCTTGCCAATTCCATGTGATAGCCTGTCTGGCTATATTGAACGGTATCTTCCTTATTTTTCCTATCCAGCCCCATTTTCTCCTCTTAATTTGGTGCTTCAGTTGCTTCATTCCTCCCCATATCGTGCCACTTAATGCCCATTATCCTTAGTAGGCATCTGTTAATGAACGACTGGAATCTTTGTTGCATTGTCATGGTCATTCTCTATGTTTCCATTCCATATAACAGCATCGACTTAACACTTGGTGTTAAATATTCTAACTTTGATGTGAATTTGTATTTTTCTGTATCTCCATAAGTTCTTTAGTGTTAAGAATGCCATTCTTGCTTTTCCAATTCTGGTCTGCGTCTGCACCTCCTGATGTGTCAATAGTGCTGCCCAAATAGGTAAAGTTATCCACCTCTTCCAACTGCTCTTCATCCAGCATGATTGGTTCTTTGCTGATCGAGTTGGTTTTCTTGATGTTGAAATTCTGTCCTTATTTGACTGATTGTTCTTTCACTATGTGCAATTTCTCTTTCATTTTGTTTTGACTGTGTGCTAAAACATTGTTTGTAGTAAAACCAACCAAAATAATCAGCACAGACAAGACAAAGAACAAACCTAAAGTTATTCTAGAACAACAGGAAATTAATAAAGTCACAAGTTTTGAGTACCTCGGCTCAATTATAAATAAGCAACAATGGAGATTGCCTGAAGGAGGTCAGATGGAGAATGGCTATGACAATGCAGAGGTTGAATAAAATGAGAAACTTATGGCAGAACTCTTAAAAAATGAGAAACTTATGGCAGAACTCTAATAAAATGAGAAACTTATGGCAGAACTCTTAAAAAATGAGAAACTTATGGCAGAACTCTAATAAAATTAGAAACTTATGGCAGAACTCTAATAAAATGAGAAACTTATGGCAGAACTCTTAAAAAATGAGAAACATATGGCAGCAGAACTCAAATAAAATGAGAAACTTATGGCAGAACTCTAATAAAATGAGAATCTTATGGAAGAACTCTAATAAAATGAGAAACTTATGGCAGACCTCTAATAAAATGAGAATCTTATGGAAGAACTCTAATAAAATGAGAAACATATGGCAGCAGAACTCTAATAAAATGAAAAACTTATGGAAGAACTCTAATAAAATGAGAAACTTATGGCAGAACTCTAATAAAATGAAAAACATATGGCAGCAGAACTCTAATAAAATGAGAAACTTATGGAAAACTCTAATAAAATGAGAAACTTATGGCAGAACTAATCAAATGAGAAACATATGGCAGCGGAACTCTAATAAAATGAGAAGCATATGGCAGAACTCTAATAAAATGAGAAACTTATGGCAGAACTGTAATAAAATGATAAACTTATGGCAGAACTCTAATAAAATGAGAAACTTATGGCAGAACTCTAATAAAATGAGAAACTTATGATAGAACTCTAATAAAATGAGAAACTTATGGCAGAACTCTAACAAAATGAGAAACTTATGGCAGAACTCTAATAAAATGAGAAACATATGGCAGCAGAACTCTAATAAAATGAGAAACTTAGGGCAGAACTCTAATAAAATGAGAAACATATGGCAGAACTCTAATAAAATTAGAAACTTATGGCAGAACTCTAATAAAATGAGAATCATATGGAAGAACTCTAATAAAATGACGAACATAAAAATACTTTGAACTTGCATCTTCCCTATGGCAACGTACAGATGTGAAAAGTGGACCACCACACACACACTTAAGAAAAGGATTGAATCTTTTGAACTAAAATGCTGCAGAAGGGTGCTCAAAATACCACGGATAGCGAAAATGAAAAATGCAGACATCCTAAAAGAACTGGATATAGAGGAAAATTGGTTAGGAAACAATATCTTGTCCAGAAAGCTAAAATATTTTGGCCACTTCAAACGCCATAATGGCCTGGAGAGAACGATACTGGAGGGTAAGGTGCTTGTAAAGTGGGGCAGAGGCAGACCGAGGAGAAGATGGTCACAAGACATCACGGATGTCCTGAATATGACAATGGCAGAGGGGGAAGTTCTGGCTAGAGATCGAAAGTCTTACAGATCGGCTGTTGTGAGAACAACGTTCTGAAAAGGACATGCTACATGATGATGATGTTTATTGTTATAAATTTGTTTTTTGTATGTGTTGTTATACATGTATGTTTGCTGTTATTTGTTGTTGTATATATTGTTTGTATATTGTTGCTGTTGTTTTCGTATGTATGTTGTGGTACATCTGATGTTATTTATTTGTTGTTACATGTTTATTGCTATTTTGGTTCAGTTAAGTTGTCATCCACTTGCGCTGTTGAGGATCATGGAGAGCTTAAGTCTTCTTTCCTGGGCTAAGTGTGTTGTGGCTGTTATTGTAAGCCTGTATTGTTGTCATATGCTTGTTGAAATTTGTTTGTTTCTGTATGGTTATTTGTTTTTCATATGTGTTTATTGTTATGGTTTTGGTTTGTTGGGATATCTTTAATGTTATATGTCCAGTCAGGCACAACCCACTGACCAGGACGTCATATCAGGGTCAGACACAATACACTGACCAAGAAACCAATCTCTCTTCCATGTAGCATTCCCTGGAAACAGGCTGTTTTCAAGGATGACTGATGAAATGTGGATCGATGTGATCCCCGTAGTAGTAGAACAACCGCCTGGATGACCTCGGTCTGCCTTTATCATCATGATCGGGGTGTGAAGGAAGCTACTACAACCCGCCACTTAACGTCCTTATCAGGGCGCACAAAAGAGTAAACTTACTCATTGTGGGCATTCAACACAACGATGTTATATGTTTGTTGTAATGTTTTTGTTGTTAGTTTGCTAGTGTATATCTGCCTCAGTTATATATTTGTTGATACAACATCATTATATGTTTTTGGTGTGTTTGATGTTATCTTGTAACTTGTCAAAGTATTTAGACTTCAGTATTGTACAGTTGAATGATCTTCGCAATCTGGTGTAATCTCTTATCTCACATTGTGTGGTGTGAAGAGTAATCAGGGGAAGGGGAAGTATGCTTAACAAGGTGGGGGAGAAGACTAATCAGGGGAAGGGAAAGCATGCTTAACAGGGTGGGGGAGAAGACTAATCAGGGTCAGTGGATCTTAATCCCTCCGTCACTCTATCCCTCTCACTCATCTCTCTCTACTTTCCCTTACTCTCTATATCTCCCTCTCTCTTCGCTCTCTCTTCTACTTTTCTCTTCCCTCTCTCACTCTATCTTTTTTCCACTCTCTCTTTCCCTTTATCTGTGTCCCTCCTTCATTTCTGTCACTTCTCTTTCCTGTTCTCTCTCTCTCTCTCTCTCTCTTCATTTTTCTCCCTCTCACTCTTCCTCTCACCTCTACCTCTATATTTATCTATGCTTCTCACTCCATCTATATTCCTCTCACTTTCTCTTTCTCTCTCTCTCTGATGTCTTCTGCAGCAAACTCTGAGCCAACAACAGCAGGTGACTCTCCTCCAGAACGAGATGGACAAACTGAGGTCTGACAATGTCAAACTCTATGAGAAGATCAGGTTCTTGCATGGCTATCCAAACAAGGTACATTGTAGTTACTGTGGGTGGAGATCAGAAACTTAACTTTCTTTCAGCATGCTGCGAATGTTTGGTTGGGCTTTAGAGATTTCACCACAGAACACAGGCTCCCCACCTTTATCAAGTCATGACCCAATTTTATAGAAGCACACAACCCCGGTACATTTAAAAAAGGCATTTTAACCCATTGAACAGGTAAGAGGTCGGTCTTGGGTGCTGGAGGTCGCAAGTTCAAATCACAATGTAGACCAGGATTTTTTCACGAAAACTTTGTTATTTCCAGGGATATCTGGGTAGTAGAGCTCGTACGCCCGTGTGCATTGTCGCGCTCATTAAAAAATCCCCCAGCAGTTGGAAATCTAAAAGAGTAGGCTTAACGGCCACTGCCCATGCAAAATTTAAAATTATTACAAGATCCTTGCTGGTGCTACGGAGTTCATGCTGAGATTCTCCAACAAATAGGGAGAGGAACAGTTGATTCTTTGACTAAACTAATCCAAACGAGCCTCGGCTACCCAGTTCATAAATTCCCATTCCCTTGTGCTCCTGAGAAAATTCGTACAATGGCTTTGACAAAATGATGTGCTCTAATTTAGTTATTCTACCTAAAATTGACTGACCTGCTAATTTATAAAGTTCCTACTTCAGTAGACTGTGGAATATATACATCAAATTTATTTTTGAGACATTAAGTGGAAAATCTGCATACTTTGAGTAGGGAATAAAATTGCTATTCACTTATGAGAATTCTAAACTGATATTGCTCTTCATTTAGTGAGAGTTTCATTAGAACATCAACAAATTGCTTTTCATTTAGTCAGAGTTTCATTAGAATAGCAACAAAATTGCTCTTTATTTAGTTAGTTTCATTAGAATAGCAACAAATTGCTCTTCATTTAGTAAGAGTTTCATTAGAATAGCAACAAATTGCTCTTCATTTAGTTAGTTTCATTAGAATAGCAACAAATTGCTCTTCAATTAGTAAGAGTTTCATTAGAATAGCAACAAATTGCTCTTCATTTAGTGAGAGTTTCATTAGAATAGCAACAAATTGCTCTTCATTTAGTGAGAGTTTCATTAGAATAGCAACAAATTGCTCTTCATTTAGTGAGAGTTTCATTAGAATAGCAACAAATTGCTCTTCATTTAGTTAGTTTAATTAGAATAGCAACAAATTGCTCTTCATTTAGTGAGAGTTTCATTAGAATAGCAACAAATTGCTCTTCATTTAGTTAGTTTAATTAGAATAGCAACAAATTGTTCTTCATTTAGTGAGAGTTTCATTAGAATAGCAAGAAATTGATCTTCACTTAGCCTGTTCAAGAAATCTGAGCAGAGTAAAGTCATTTAGTGACATGCTGGTTTGTTCTGATGTTTGTTGATCTCAGATTTGGTTTGTGTGCTTGCATGACTTTGCTTAGTTAGAAGATGTCACGTTTTCTTACATTTAGTTAAGAGATGGCTAGAACTAATATGGTTTGTTGTGGATGAATTATTGTGGTGGGGCTTCTATGTAAATGTTGTTGGTTGATATCATGTGTTGTACACGTGCATAGTCAGTAATGTGCTATGTATGTGTGTGTACGGTTAATGTCATGTACACACAAGAAGTTATGTTATGTACACATGAGAGCAGTCATGTTATGTACACATGAGAACAGTCATGTTATGTACACACAAGAAGTTATGTTGTGTACACATCAGAACAGTCATGTTATGTACACAAGAAGTTATGTATGTACACATGAGAGTAGTCATGCTATGTACACATAAGAACAGTCATGTTATATATATACACAACTAGTTTTGTTATGTACACATGAGAACAGTCATGTTATGTACACACACGAATTGTGATGTGTTAGATACACATGGATGGTTATTGAATGCCACCTCCAAAAAGCAGTACAACATGACACCACATTGTCAAACATGGTTGATAATTTGAATTGTTTTCCTTACCAAGGATGGAAGAGAGGTATGTATAAGAGGGCGCTCAAATATTCAATCTTATTTGGTTATTATTGTTTCATAATTTATCGCATCAACCCTTCAATGGCAGAGGCTCTCAAACACTTGGAATGCACCCTCGATGTGCGCAGAAAACCTGGGTTTGGATAAATGCTTTTGAATAGCTATCTTTCTTGCTGGTGTGATCCCATTAAAATATTTTTGTTTTTATATGGTCCTATATCACGAGATAAATAATTAAAAGATGGCCGCCCCACTATTGACATGCACCAAAGAGGAGCAGCGTTATGTTTTCCGTTTTTTGAACAGCGAAGGGGTGAAGCCTGTAGAAATTCATCGGTGAATGAAGGTCCAGTGCGATGATGCATACCTTTCACTCATAGTCAATCAGCGATTTTCCTTTACGAAGCGGTCAACTGCAGCAATCGACTCTGGGGTCACTACTCGGTGTGCCTGAGCTGGTCGTGAACAGTCTGTTGTTTTGGAACTTCCTACTTCACTCATACACTTGCTGGAGTGAAAGGGCTACATCCCCATATTGGACCTTAATTTTCCTGTGAATTTCTTCATGTTTCACCTCTCGCTGCTCAAACAACGGATAACAGAATGCTGCTCCTGATTGATGCATGCCAATTGTGGGGCGGACATCTTATAACTGCAATTATGACGTCATTTTGTTCTTCTGAACCGTGATCGCACATACAGGACACTCTTGACAACCTTAGCAACCATATTAACAAGCTACAATACACAGGCTTGGTTTTTCCAAATTTTTATCCTCCTTTTAAGGTTTTTTTTTTAATCCTTCTCAAAATTCCAAAATTATTGGCAATTCTCGATCTGCTTTGTTTTCATGTTGTGAGATTTTGTATTGTTTTTTAATTTTATGAAATTGTTTCATAGAATACTAGAAACATGTTTTTTACTTTTTTAATTCCACCTATTTGTGTTGTGGTTCCCCCGTGTGTTACTGGGGCCAAGAGGAGTAGCAAAGAATAGTAACACCGTCATTGTAAGCTGTGACTAAGGAAGGTTGTGCATTGAGCTGATTGCTGAATTATTTAGAAATTATAAGTCAAGAAGAAAATAGCTAAAGATGATCTCTACACATCAGGTCAGAAGAGGAGAGACAGTCAAGAAATTAGAAAATATCTTTTTAGTCAGAGAGCTGTGAATGCTTGGAATACATTGCCACAGGAAATAGTTGAGGGGTCAGCTAATGCATTTAAAAATATATTGTATGCACATAGTTATTTTTAGATCAAGTGGAGTAGAAGAAACTGGTTGTAAACAGACACTGCAGAGTCTTCTAGACCGTTATAAAGAAGTTTAGTTAAGTCAGTGATGAGATGGAGAGTACTGGGCCATGTCGAAGTATTACTGCCGTAGAGTGGCCTTAATCTGGGGTAGGTTGGGAGACACTTGACAGGTATATGGAATACTAGAATTGAGTGGATGGATTGGGGGTGGAGTTGGGCTTCAAGATTAAGAGGAGGAAGCACTGAAACCTGACTGATGTTTGTTTTTTGTTTCATTCTCTCTCTCTCTCTCTCTCTCTCTCTCCTTATGATCAACACTGTGCTTCTCTCCTCTCACCAATCACAATTAGGTGGGTCTGTCACACTTAAATAGACCTGTCACACTTAACTAGACCTGTCACACTTAGGTAGACCTTTCACAATTCAATAGACCTGTCACACTTAGGAAGACCTGTCACACTTAGATAGACCTATCACATTTAGGTGGACCTGTCACACTTAGATAGACCCATCACACTTAGGTAGACCTGTCACACTTAGATAGAAACATCACACTTAGATAGACCCGTCACACTTAGATAGACCCATCACACTTAAATAGACCTGTCACACTTAGATAGACTCATCACACTTAGATAGACACGTCACACTTATATGGACCTCTCACACTTAGATAGACCTATCACACTTAGGTAGATCTGTCACACTTAGATAGACTCATCACACTTAGATAGACCCATCACACTTAAATAGACCCGTCACACTTATATGGACCTGTCACACTTAGGTAGACCTGTCACACTTAGGTGGACCCGTCACACTTAGGTAGACCTGTCACACTTATATGGACCTGTCACACTTAGGTGGACGTGTCACACTTAGGTGGACCTGTCACACTCAGATAGACCTATCACACTTAGGTGGACCTATCACAGTTAGATAGACCTGTCAGACTTAGATAGACCTGTCACACTTAGATAGAACTGTCAAACTTAGATAGACCTGTCACACTTAGGTGGACCCGTCACACTTAGGTGGACCCGTCACACTTAGGTGGACCTGTCACACTCAGATAGACCTATCACACTTAGGTGGACCTATCACAGTTAGATAGACCTGTCAGACTTAGATAGACCCATCACACTTAGGTAGACCCATCACACTTAGATAGACCCGTCACACTTAGATAGACCCGTCACACTTAGGTAGACCTGTCACACTTAGGTAGACCTGTCACACTTAGGTAGACCTGTCACACTTAGATAGACCCGTCACACTTAGATAGACATGTCACACTTAGATAGACCTGTCACACTTAGATAGACCTGTCACACTTAGATAGACCTGTCACACTCAGATAGACCTGTCACACTTAGGTAGACCTGTCACACTCAGATAGACCCGTCACACTTAGATAGACCTGTCACACTCAGATAGACCTGTCACACTTAGATAGACCTGTCTGATAATGTACATTTTGAGAACGACTGTAAACACATAAGCCATGACCTATCTTTTCACATTTATATTAAGACTTGTCACCTCTCCTTTTTTTTATATTTCTCGCTTAATGTAAATCTGTATCATTCGTTTTTGTTTTTTTTACCGGGGCACAAAACTGGAATAGTAACACTGTTACCTGTCAGGCACGTCATAATAGGTGATGAACATGGGCCTGGCTACCTCATCGTGTAGAAACTACATGCCACAAAGACAAAGAAAACCGACTTGCATACTCCATGGTAGAAGTGGAGGGATGAGGTCACATCAAGTCTCTACACTCCATGGTAGAAGTGGAGGGATGAGGTCACATCAAGTCTCTACACTCCATGGTAGAAGTGGAGGGATGAGGTCACATCAAGTCTCTACACTCCATGGTAGAAGTGGAGGGATGAGGCCACATCAAGTCTCTACACTCCATGGTAGAACTGGAGGGATGAGGCCACATCAAGTCTCTACACTCCATGGTAGAAGTGGAGGGATGAGGTCACATCAAGACTCTACACTCCATGGTAGAAGTGGAGGGATGAGGTCACATCAAGTCTCTACTCCCCGTGGTAGAAGTGGAGGGATGAGGTCACATCAAGTCTCTACTCCCCGTGGTAGAAGTGGAGGGATGAGGCCACATCAAGTCTCTACACTCCATGGTAGAAGTGGAGGGATGAGGTCACATCAAGTCTCTACACTCCATGGTAGAACTGGAGGGATGAGGTCACATCAAGTCTCTACACCCCATGGTAGAAGTGGAGGGATGAGGTCACATCAAGTCTCTACTCCCCGTGGTAGAAGTGGAGGGATGAGGCCACATCAAGTCTCTACACCCCATGGTAGAAGTGGAGGGATGAGGTCACATCAAGTCTCTACTCCCCGTGGTAGAACTGGAGTGGCGAGATCACGTTAAATTATGTAGACTGAAAAATAATCACTTTCTTTGTTGCTGAGCGGGCATTTGAAAATATGGAGTTGACATTTGAAAACATGAAGTTTTGATGTTTGAAAATATGAAGTTTTGACATTTTAAAATATTAACTAAATTAAAATATACACTTTTATCAGTTTAAAAACATCAACCTTTATCTTTTTAAAATATGAATTGTTAAAATACATGAACTTCTATCAAACGTGATCTTTTATAAACATTAACATTTATTTTTGTATGAACTTTTATCAAACGTGAACTTTTAGACTTTGAAAACATGAACGCTTATCATTTTAAAACGTATGCTTTTAAAATGTGTAAGCCAAATTAAGGAAGTTTTGTATTCCTACTTTGTGGTGTCTAGTACTTCCACAACAAAATCTGGTATGTGACATCCTTTACTTCTCCTCTTTTCTCTTTCCCACTGATACATATCTACCTTTACATCTCTTCTTCACCCTTCCCCACTGACTATAGGTCTCACTATCTTTATTTCTCTTCTTCCCTCACCTGACTACAAATCTGACTACCTTTACCTATCTCCTTTCCTTTTCCCCTTTCACCGCTGACTACAGATCTGACTATCTTTTCTTCCTTCCTTACCAATTACACCCTACGGCGCCCAAAAGCACCCGACGAATTTTCATGCGCGAACACCCTAACGCGCCCGTAAGCGCACGGGAATTATCGATGATCACGGGGAATCCCCTGCTCTTAATTTCAATTCAACAACCACGATTTTTTTATACGAAACGAAACGTTCGTGTTTTTAATAGCTTCCCCGGATTCACCCTGGGGGCCACTCTTCCCCTTCTCTCTCTTCTCACCTCCCTCTGTTTCATTTGACTCTGTCCTACAGTCACACCCTTGCACAACTTTCACACGCGCCCTTGTTGTAAAGCCCTTCCATTGCACTTTGGTTGGGCTAGCTTCTGAGGGCGCACAAACCTAGCATAGGTACATACACATGCATCCAAGCACTGGTTTATGCGTCCTGATATCGCCCAATGGACTACGGTCTGGGGTGGAAAATGGCGCGCCTCCGCCAGTAGAAACTAGTGAGGCAAACATCTAAGCAAAAAAAAAAAAAAAAGAAGTTTCATTTGAAACCAAAACGGCGTGTGTAGGAGTACCTCGAGAAAAGTTACAATTTTCAAAGTTTGTCTTCATTTTTGCGAAAACGATGGCTTTTGCGATTCTCGGCGGATGGCTTCAAGATATGAAAGATGCTCCTAATAATACTGATATACCTACAAGTGATACGGAAAGTGAAACTGAATCAGATGTAGACGTTATTGTTAGCAATAATAATGGTGACATCGGCGATTCGGATTCCATTGATTGATGCCATGATTGAAGGTGATATGGATGTCGAATTCCCTGCTGATGAGACTAGCTGGAGTGAAACATTGACTGACGTTAATATTGAAAATTTTACGGAGTCTAGCGGCCCTGTCCATAGTCTATGCCTAGGAGCATCGGCAATTGATTATTTTAATTTATTTATCCCAAACACTTTTATTGAAGTGATGGCCACGCAAACGAACTTGTATGCTGAGCAGGTGCAAGCAAACAAAGGAGTTCAGGACAAGTATTGGAAGCCAGTGGATGTTGAGGATATACGAAAGTATATCTACATCAACATGATGTTTGGCATTCACAAAATGCCAGACTACAGATGTAATGGACAGGCAGCGGTATTAGAAAATAAACCAATATTTTCACATAAATGACAACACTAACCAACCTGCTAGGGGCACACTCAACTACGATCCCATGTTCAAAGTGCGGCCTCTTTTGGATTTGGTTAGACCTGCCTGCTCTTCTGTTTACAAGCCATACAGGCACATAAGTGTGGATGAAGCCATGATTGGTTTCAATGGCAGGGTGTATTTAAAACAATACATACAATGGCAAACCAACCCCATGGGGAATAAAAATCTGGTGTGTTGCAGAAGTAAAGACCGGCTACATGCTCAATTTAAAATGTTACACCGGTAAAGAGAATGAGCCGATGCAGAATGGTATTGGCCACAGTGTAGTTATCACCAATGCAGCTGATTACCTAGATAAATATCACTGCATTTACTTTGATTACTACTTTTCTTCTGTCAAACTTGCCGAGGATTTGCTGAAACAGAAAACCTACAGCTGCTCAACTACTCGGCCAGCTCGGAAAGGATGGCCATTCCTAGCCAAAACCAAGGCGAAGAAAGGGACGTTGCTGATGAAGCAGAAAGGCAATCTAGTAGCAACACAGTGGACAGACAAGAGGCAGGATGTAATATCAACAAACTGCAACCCTACAGTCGGTGTTGCAAGTCGGCGCACAAAACATGGAGTTGAGCAGCAACCAAAACCAACCCCTGTTCTTGACTACAACATGTACATGGGAGGGGTTGATCTTGCAGACCAATATCGTTCTTACTACAATATTGGTAGAGCAGGAAAAAAGTGGTGGAGGTATGCTGTTTGGTTTTTATTTCAAATATCAACTATAAATGCATTCCTCCTAATGAGAGCAGCTCACCCTGGTGCCAACAAGCGTTCGCCTGCCTCTAGCCATCTGTGTTTCCGTATTTCATTGCTGGAGAGCCTTTTACAAGGCACTAGATCAGCATCGAACATTGGGGACTCTCCCAGTGTTTTGGGAAGACTGGGCCCTTCATCGGAAAATCACAAACTTGTACGAATTCCGGGCAGAAAGAAAGCATGTTATCTGTGCTCGAAAAATAATGTGAAGACCTCAGGCAAACGTTCTGTGACAACTGTTTACGGATGCATGCTGTGCTCTGTCCATTTGTGCAAGGGACAATGTCATTTGACATTTCATTTACAGGTGTAAATGTGTTGATGAAAGACCTCTAAAAATTGTAATATGTGATGGACAGAAGGTAAAATAAAAATGGAATACATTTTTATTAAAATTCATTTTTTTATGTTTTAGATTTTTTTAATGACCACTATTTATCACAAACAACTACACAGTTATATTTTTCTGAAAGTGTGTCCATTCTTCTATTAAATTAAACTTGTCATTTGAATTTTTTAACATGTTAAGATATTTAATTCTTTTTTTACAACAAAATATATTTGAATGCGGAAAAGAGTTATCTCCCTGTGCTTAGGAATAGGGGATGTATTTCCTTTTTTGATGCCCTGACTACCTTTACATCTCTTCTTTCCTCTTCCCCAGTGACTACAGATCAGACTATGTTTACTTCTTTTTTTCCCCTTTTGCTGACTACAGGTTTGACTACCTTTACTTTTTTTGTTCTTAACCCCCCCCCCCCCCCCCCCCACCCCAACACCCTCCATCCCCCACCCCACCTCCCATTTGATCACAGGTCTGATTACCTTTGCATCTTTTCTTCCCTCTTCCCCACTGACTACAGGTCAGACTACCTTTACTTCTCTTCTTTTGTACTGTAGTATGAAGGAGTCAAGACACTTATCTGGAAATTGGTGTGAACTTTAGTCCTTCTCTGTGTATCTACCCTGCAAGACGATATACTTCTCCAATCTATTCTTCACCTTCCTGATGGCCTGATTGTAAAACTCATTCATCTCGGCCCGGAATCTCGTCTCCAGTTCAATAATCAAGTCCTGTACGTCAGAAAAACTAAATAAACGAAGTAGCTTCTTCACGTTTGGGAACAGGAAGTAGTCACTAGGTGCCAAGTCCAGTGAATTTGATGGACCAGGCATGATTTCATACTCGCACGTTTTTCTGACATCCAGGACTTGATTACTAACCTGCAGACGTGGTTGCGGACCCAGACAAATGAGTTTTACAATCAGAGTCTCAAGAAGGGTAGAATAGATGTGAGACGTGTATCACCTTGCAGGGTGGATACACAGTGAAGGACTAAAGTTCACATCCATTTCCAGATAAGTGCCTTGACTCCTTCATACAAAAATGTAAAACTTTTGAACCATCAATCATACTTGTTAATCTTTTCCCTATCTCCCAACAGGGCACAGCCTCCGACGAGGTCACCAACAGCTACTCGTCCCAGTATGAGGAAAGACTAGACCCATTTACTTCGTTCAGCCGGAAGGTACTAGCTAACACCTCACATTTTGGTTTCTTGTTTGCTTGTTCATTGTTTAACTTTTTATTTTTTTTCCATCATCACCAACCTACTTATTTCATCATCATAAATGGAGCGTGCATGTACAAAGGACGTTCAATTCAATCCAGGACTTTTTTGTTCTAGTTCTACCTGGATGGGTTATAGCAATCTGGAACTAATATCATTAGATATTACATTGTGTCTATTACTGCTAGGAGGCCCACATGCCAAGTGCCAGTCACGTGACAGATAAATGAAAATGGCGGACAACACTGTTAGTGCATGCATGGAGCAGCATGTTGTGATGAGGTTTCTTGTGAAAGAAGGCGGGAAACTTGCGGAAATTTACAGAAGACTGCAATCACAATATGGTGATGAGAAATTTAGCCACAGTAAGAGATTTGAATAGTGTAAGACTTTTAGAGAAGGCCGTAGATCAATGAGTGATGATACTGGACCTCATATGGTTCACCGTGCTATGTGCCATCTGCAGCATAATGGATGGTAGGTATTGCCACATCCACCATACAGCCCAGACCTCGCTCTAATTGATTTTTACTTGCTTGGACCCCTAAAAGGATTCCTGGGATTGTACCTTGGATCAGTGGCAAGACTATTGGTCCAGACAACTGGAGATAACTCAGGATGTAGGCGCTATGGTATTACCCCCCTGTGAGACTAGAGGTGGCTTGAATCCTGCGGGGATTCGGTCATCGTTCCCTTTCTGCCCATTGCTGTGAGAATCAAGTGCCTTATCCTCTTGACTACAACAACCCCCTGCAACGTGAAAGTGGATTGTAAATAGCACAGCAAATGGGTGTCCCTTGGAAATGTCTTTTGTGTCCTTGGAAATATCCTTTCAGCCCTTGGAAATGTCTTCAGCCCTTGAAAATGTTTTCAGCCCCTGGAAATGTCTTCAGCCCCTGGAAATGTCTTCAGCCCTTGGAAATATCCTTTCAGCCCTTGGAAATGTCTTCAGTTCTTGGAAATGTCTTCAGCCCTTGGAAATGTCTTCAGCCCTTGGAAATGTCCTCAGTCCTTGGAAATGTCCTCAGTCCTTGGAAATATGTTCAGCCCTTGGAAATATTTTCAGCCCTTGGAAATGTCTTCAGCCCTTGGAAATGTCTTCAGTCCTTGGAAATGTCTTCAGCCCTTGGAAATGTCTTCAGCCCTTGGAAATATTTTCAGCCCTTGGAAATGTCTTCAGCCCTTGGAAATGTCTTCAGCCCTTGGAAATGTCTTCAGTCCTTGGAAATGTCTTTTCAGTTCCTGGAAATGTCTTCAGCCCTTGGAAATGTCTTCAGTCCTTGGAAATGTCTTTTCAGTTCCTGGAAATGTCTTCAGCCCTTGGAAATGTCTTCAGCCCTTGGAAATGTCTTCAGTCCTTGGAAATGTCTTCAGCCCTTGGAAATGTCTTCAGTCCTTGGAAATGTCTTCAGTCCTTGGAAATGTCTTCAGTCCTTGGAAATGTCTTTAGCCCTTGGAAATGTCTTCAGTCCTTGGAAATGTCTTTTCAGTTCCTGGAAATGACTTTTCAGTCTGCCAATACTTTGACTGCCGAAGCATCTTGTATATATGGATGACATGTTGAGGGGGATGAGAAGGCAATCCATGTGGCTGAACATTGGAAACTTGATGTTTGACATGGTGCACAGGGCAGAGAAAGCAAGTGAAAATTACCACCATCATCCTTTCTTCTTCACTTTAATAGGAACATGAGGCCACCACAGCAGTTTGGCTGCCTTGCAGGAAGCCTATGCCCATTTATGAATGTTCCCACACAGGTGTTATTTCTGTAGCACTTAGTTTGGCATGATGAGGTTGCCATACCCAATATAACTATTTGACAACATGGATAGTAAGGGTCAGTGGGGTCTGCTCTTCCTACTTAAGGCAGCATGTTTGAGTCCTGACTACATGTTTGATTTATTATCTTGGAACATTGATGTTTTAGTTTTATGTCACAGAGCCCTTGTTCTTTTAGTTTATGTCACAGAGCCCCTGGTACTTTAGTTGATGTCACAAGGTCCCTAGTCCTTTAGTTGATGTCACAGAGCCCTTGGTCCCTTAGTTGATGTCATAGAGCCCTTGGTCCCTTAGTTGATGTCACAGAGCCCTTGGTCTCTTAGTTGTCACATAGCCCTTGGTCCCTTAGTTGATGTCACAGAGCCCTTGGTCCTTTAGTTGTCACAGAGCCCCTGGTCTTTTAGTTGATGTCACAGAGCCCTTGGTCCTTTAGTTGATGTCACAGAGCCCTTGGTCCCTTAGTTGTCACAGAGCCCTTGGTCCTTTAGTTGATGTCACAGAGCCCTTGGTCCTTTAGTTGATGTCACAGAGCCCTTGGTCCTTTAGTTGATGTCACAGAGCCCTTGGTCCTTTAGTTGTCACAGAGCCCCTGGTACTTTAGTTGATGTCACAGAGCCCCTGGTACTTTAGTTGTCACAGAGCCCTTGGTCCTTTACCATGACTTGAGGAGGCCTGAGGTCCTTTAGTTGGTCTGACCTCAGCTTGAAACTCACTCCATTTGTTAAGTCAGACTTACCTGTGTAATCATCATGGTAATATGGATGTGTACATCCACAGGAGAGACAGAGAAGATACCTTGAGCTGAAGCCGTACGACAAGATTACCCTCAGTATGGTAAGTTACTTGATGTCAAGTTTTGTCTGTCTCTTCTCTAAGTCACCCTGCTTCTACCCGAGGGAGTGTTGAGGTCATTTCATTTCTTTGTTTATACGAAGGGCGCTCTGAAAGTAATGCCTCTCATTTTATTATGATATCTCCAGCCGTTAGAAGTGGATTTTGGTAGTATGGCAGTGAAGTTTGAATCTTCCCGCCAAAATCTTGTTTCCGTCCGACAGGTGGCAGTGGAGGAGCAGTCTGTCAAAATTGTGGCTGTCGTGGAAGCGCATTATAAAAAGTGGTTTGTTATTGAATTCCTCCATTTCGAAAAATGGTGCAGCAATTGACATTCATCTACACTTGCTGAACGTTTACTGGGACAAAACTGGATGGTAGCACCTGGGCGAAAGCAACATGAAGGACAAGCCACGTTCCATGCACAGCTGTTATGCCACGCAATGAAGGTCTCGATCAGCTCATTCCACGCAAATCGGAGGATTACGGCCAGGTAGCTGGATATTGGCTTTAATGCGTTGGAAACGATGACAGCAATATTGGAATATCACAAAGTCTGCACCAGGTGGGTCACCCGAATGCTCACACAGGAATAGAAAGAACCCCGAATGCTCACACAGGAATAGAAAGAACATTGCAATCAAGTTTGTCAAGAACTCTTGAACCATTACGATGATGAAGGTGACAGTTTCCTGGACCACATCATCACTGGTGATGAGATGTGGCGCCACCACTACAATCCTGAGTCAAAATGGCAGTCCATGGAGTCATTGTAGCTGTGAAACACTGGGTGACCTCCCCTGGTGCAGATTGTTACCACCGCGGCACATATTCTCTTGTTCATCGTTGGAGAAAATGTGTAGCCAAGGATGGTGACTTTTGTTGAAAAAGTTTTGGGAAGGCAAGACAATGCTCTATCAAATGGTGCTCTTTTTATCTGTTATGGTTTTCATGGAATAAAATAGGTGAAACTTTTGGTAGCACCCAATACACTTGCAATTGAGTTTGCAGGCGATTAGGTGAATTTCCTGTTGTGTCTTTGTGGGGGGGGGGGGGGGTTGCTATCTTTTGGCTTTCATGCAGGTTGCTGTCAGGCAGGACTTTCGTTACCGTAACAATTTGTGCCTGGTACTGTGGCTAACAGCCTGTTTGTTTTTTATTTTCATCTGATGGACCCTTTTCTATGTGCAGCGTGTACACGGGACCTCTGAGTTAATTGTCCTTCTCCTAAACGACTAGGGGATGATCTCATCTCACCTGAGACTAGGGGATGCTTGAAACGTGTAGGATTCGAACACCCACCCTTTCCTTTATTAGTTTTTTAAGAGGTGAGCTCCTTACTTCTCAGTCACACACACCACTCTTTCTTTCTTTCTCCCCCCCCCCCCCCTCCTTCAGCTAAGGCAGCCCCTATTTACATAAATTACAACACAATGCATTCCATTCTCCGGACTACATCTTGCTACTTGCAAAGTCCTTTTCAGGACTTAGTTGCGGGAGATTGAGAACGAAACATAAGGCCACAACAAATATTCTCCATCTGTTCCTAGTCTGTACTGTCGTCTTGAGTTCCACCCGCTAGACCCTGATTGAACAGACTTTCTCCTCGACTGTTTGCCACCATGAGTCTCTTAGCCTTCTCATTTATCTCTTACTCTGTGGGTTCCAATTCCTTATAGAAATGAAAGGGAAGTGTGAGTAACCTTAGCTGTTTTTATTGTTATAGAAATGAAAGTGTAAGGGACCTTTGCTGTTTTTATTCTACAAGAAATGAAAGGGAAGAGTTAGGGACTTTTGCTGTTTTTGTTCTTACATAAATAAATGGGAAGTGTGAAGCGACTAGATTGTTGTGCTGTACGTCTGCTAATATGTTGGTACAACTGGTAGAAATGCTCTTGCCATTTCTTTCCCAGGGCCGCCTGATCATGGGCAACAAGACAGCTCGAGTGTTTGCTTTCTTCTACACGGTCATCCTCCATGTTCTGGTTTTCCTGGTGAGTGTGGTCGTGTCTCCGCAGAGATTTTGTTACTATTATTGCTCGTTTTCTTCTCATTATAATCTCGTAATATTTACAGAATGATTATCCGCCCATCAAGATCCGGAAGATGGTGGTCATTGTAAGCCTGAACTTTCCCACATATCCCTAGATGTCAACTAACTTATCACATGCCATGAAGTTAGAATAGTTCTGCAGTGGATCCCTTTGTCACTCAAATACACCTGGCAATGACAAGACAGACAGACTGGCTAAAAAGGGATCAAGTCAAGATCAATAATACACACCAACAGCCCTACAAATAGTCAAACTACTGAAGACTGCAAACAAAAAGGTTTAGCTGAACAGATGGACAATGGGTTATACTTGGAGAGAAATCAACAAACAAATTGCCATCTCAAATCTCAAAGATAACATCAACCTCCTGAAAAGGAGAGACCAAATCACCATATTCTATGTGCAGCGTGTACACGGTACCTCTGAGTTAATTGTCCTTCTCCTAAAGGACTATTTGCTGTGACAAATGGTGGTCAATATGAAAGCACTGATGAAAATAGTGAAACAGATTCAGATAGACTAACAGAACTGTGCACAAGATCTGCCAATTAGTCAAACTGAACATAATTGCTTTACCAAGAGCACACTAGGGATGATGTAGTCAGCATCATGTCGGCCACCTTTACTTCAAAGACTTGTTCTGGTATCAAATTTCGGAGGCTGGATCAGCTCTGGACCGTTTGCGATAGAAAAAATGACCTGCACTAATTGGAGATTGAATTTAGGTCATCCGGCTGTGTAGTCAGTCTTAATATACAAACATTTCTGGTCTGGTACAAATTAGATCAATATTTCATAGTTTACAAGTAGCACATTGAAACCATCTCACGCTTGGTGAAGAGAAGCTCTTGCAACATGGAGAAGTGAAACAACAACACCGCAAGGAGAAAGATAACAAAAGCTCAGTAAATATTTTTGTTTACCACTTCAAGTCATATCATCCTACAGTCAGTCATGACTGAAAGGTGCTATTACAACCAGTCATGTCTGAAAAGTGCTACTATGAATATTGCTGATTGCTGTTGTCAAGTCTTTGTGCAATAGATTGCTGAGCCAAGATTACTCTTACAGTAAGTTCTACATTTAATGTCAAGTCTTCATCCTGGAGATTGCTGAGCCAAGATTACTCTTACAGTAAGCTCTGCATTTAATGTCAAGTCTTCATGCTGGAGATTGCTGAGCCAAGATTACTCTTACAGTAAGTACTACATTTAATGTCAAGTCTTCTTACTGGAGATTGCTGAGCCAAGATTACTCTTACAGTGAGTACTACATTTAATGTCAAGTCTTCTTGCTGGAGATTGCTGAGCCAAGATTACTCTTACAGTAAGTTCTATATTTAATGTCAAGTCTTTGTGCAAGAGATTGCTGAGCCAAGATTACTCTTACAGTAAGTTCTACATTTAATGTCAAGTCTTCATCCTGGAGATTGCTGAGCCAAGATTACTCTTACAGTAAGTTCTGCATTTAATGTCAAGTCTTCATGCTGGAGATTGCTGAGCCAAGATTACTCTTACAGTAAGTACTACATTTAATGTCAAGTCTTCTTGCTGGAGATTGCTGAGCCAAGATTACTCTTACAGTAAGTACTACATTTAATGTCAATTCTTCTTGCTGGAGATTGCTGAGCCAAGATTACTCTTACAGTAAGTTCTACATTTAATGTCAAAATCTTCCTGCTAGAGATTGCTGAGCCTAGATTACCCTCATAGTAAGTTTCACACTTGATGTCAAGTCCTAGCTTCAGAGAAAGCCTAGATATTTGTTGACCAAATCCTGAAACTTGCTCTTTCGTGCAGCAAGGTGCATCTGTGAACTAGCTGTCCCGTCTCGTCTGTCCTGTACCCTAATTGATTGTAGAGTCATTACATCTCACACGTCCTGAACTGTCTACTGACATTGTATTCTATCCATTGCGAGCGTTGCGGTACCAATGAATGTCATGCCTGTCCTCTTGCGAATATCATCTGTTCAGCGCATCTTAGAGTGACCTCTCCTTCCTTTGCAAGGAACTGTGCCACGAATATCACATTTGGCAAACCATGAAAACGAATCACATGGCTGTACAAGCATGGCTTTCATGATTTGACAACTGAAAGGAGGTCCGGATACTGTCCAATACTGTCAGACAGTATTGCGCACACTGACATTCGTGACATGATCGCTATCTGGTATTCCAATGATTTATCTGAAGCATCTCATCTCATTAGACTGGATTTTCCATTCTATTACAGCATTTATTGTCCATGTTGTGTTTTCTTACCACTCCTCTTTGTCACTTAAAAATAAAAGTAAAGTAGAAATTCAGCAGAATTAACCGCTCTTTGAAAATGGAGTTTTTTTTAAACTCAATTGTACTAAGCTACAGCCTGTGAGAGGTGGAGTGACCAGTGCCCTTCCTTGCTGTTTTTGCTTTCCCTAACTTATTCATCAGGTATCCATTTATAGCTGGGTTGACTGGAGAAGAGTCTTCAATTAAACGCACGACCCGGATTTTACAAGTCTCTGGACGTGATTCGAACCTAGGCACGCTGTCACTACAGAAAATAGAAAATTGCTCGCTATGAACTGAGCTAAAGCACCGCTCTTTCTTTTGTTACTTATATGAACAAAATCAACCTGGAGACAAATACAGAACAATAAGTACCAACAAATTGTTTTGTGCCGACAACCAATGTTTGATCCACTCCAATGGACAAAACCTACGATGTCAAAAGTACAATATGAATATCAATACATCAAAAATAGAGGCAATGAATATTGGTAGAAAGCACACCACACTTGTTATTCATGTGAATGAAACAAAAATAAAGCAGGTACAATAGTTTAGGTATTTGGGAGCTGTTTTTATTGAGAATGGCAGACTTGATAGAGAGATAGAGACGAGAGTGCAGAGGGCAAACGATGTCACCTGCAAGCTGTCTCTACTACTAAGGCACTCCAAGATTTCCCTCCAAGCAAAAAAGCAGATGATAAATAGTATCTTCATCCCAACCCTGTGCTACCAGTGCCAGACACGGGCATTGAATAAGGCTCAGAAACAAGAGTTAGCCACCTGCGAAATGCAGTGATTAGGAAAGGTCACTAACAGCATCAGAAGAGACAGAATCACAAATATGAGTATTCGGTAGAAGGTTGGAACAATTCCTTGCCTACAGCACATCGAACAACAGAGAATGAATTGGTTTGATCCCATTGTTCATGCAACCTACTACAGGAGAACATCAGGGAGAAGGGTGAGAGGTAGATCGAGAAAAAGGGTGGATAGACAGAACAAACTAGACCTGCCGTCAAATGTCACTCTGGCCACAAGAGAGGCGAAAGACAAATACATGTCATGACACTGGACTACAACCCGGTAGAAAGTGAAACAACAAAAGAAGACAAAGAATTGTCCATGTTTCACAGAATGCATACCTTGTTGACTGGAGTTTGTTTTGTTTATTTGCGTTCGCCTTATTTCTCTAATCTCCAAGGCTGTGTGCGTTGCACTGTGGTTTTTATTTTGCGCCTGTCGGCCCAGTGCATCCGACTTCAGCATGCATTTTATGTAAGGGCCTGCTTCCTCCTGCATTTTCTAAGGGTTTGCTTCCCCGGGGTAACAGCCGGTGCTGTGATGGTGATCGAACCCAGCACATTCTGGTTGTGAGCCGTGTCACTTAACCACTAGCCCACGCCGTCCCCTGACTGGAGTTTGATTCCAGTATATCAATTACTCCACTTCAGTTTTTTGAGTCCTTATAATGATTGTATTTATGATTGTTCTGGCTTCTTTGTTGATCCTTACAAGGGCTGATTGATACTTGTTGTTGCTACCACAGGTGCTGTATAAGCTTGCTCACACCGAGTCTTGCAAGAGGGATATGGTCGCAGATTGGCATCAGAGGTACGTGCTGATGTCTTGTAAGGTGCATGTCAGCATCTAAAAGTAAAGTATCCCATAGCATTACTGCCGTAGGGGTGTGAGGTGTTAGCGATCTCACATTTCAAAGGCTCGGCTATATGAGGGCGGTAGCCATCTCCTCTCCCTCGCCGCTTTTACTTCCCGAACTGCACCGGTACCCATTTAAGGCTGGGTCGACCCGGGAGCCATTGCGGTCTGAAAAAATTACCGCCTCAACTGGGGAATGAACCCAGGACCACTCAGATGCGAAGCCAGCGCGCTAACCACTGCGCTACGCGGCTCCCTCTAGCAGGGTCGTAATCATCTTAACTTAACATCTTTATTCTGGTTTAGAAGACTGCAGTCTGTATACAACCAGTTTCTTTTACATTTCCTTGCTCTAAAAGCTATGTGCATCAAATCTATTCTTAAATGTATTAATTGTCTTCAATCCACTACTTCCAGTGGCAATGCATTCCAAGCATTCACCACTCTCTGACTAAAAAATATTTCCCAATATCAAATTGAATTTTTCTCTTTTCTAGACACTGTAGGCTGGTTTTCCTCATAACTGTAATTCTGGAATCCCGCTATCATCTTTGTCGCTCTTCTTTATATCCTTGCCAAGCATGTTTATATCCCCTCTATGATAAGAACTCCACACCTGTACACAGTACTCCAATCTATGTCTAATTAAAGCTTTATACAATTTGACAATGACTTCCTTGCTCTTATGTTTAATATTTCTTTTTATCATACCTTTAAAAAAAATTAAAAAAATTCAGCGGGGACTCGACTTCATTGCCTCGGGTTTTTCCCCACTTTAGCTCGGTCTCTCTCGGCAGATGGGTACCCCATCTGTTGAAAGCATCGCACAAAGCACGAACTCCATAGCTCCAGCGATGAACCCAGGGATCTCCGGAAAAAATTGACATCATGGACCGACCGTCGCAGCTCGAAATCGAACATCGACCGTCTGAACACGGGGCAAACGGCTTGACCACAGAGACCCCGAAACCTAACATTGCATTCCCTTTTCACTGCTACCTGGACTTGCTCACTCACTTTACCAGTATGATTTATTATAACCCTTAGGTCCCTTTCCTTTTCTATCATTCTAATATTGGTTCTTGGCCATTCTGTAATTATGTTCCATATTGGATCTATCCATGTGAATACCTTGTCTTCCGTACCGTAACATTCTCTCACTTCTTAGTCAACCTGTACTTCTACTGAGGCAAATGCCCACGCGCAGGTCCCAGCTCTGGTTTTACCTGGATGTAGCTGGGAGAAAGATTTCCTGCTTAGCAGGCTAGGCTTGAGCAGCTTATTACTCAGCTGCATTGGAACAAGTGCCATGGAGGGTGGTTAATCAATATGCGAGTCCATCTTAATAGACTCAAACGCTGCAGGAAAGTAGAACCGCAGTCTGTTAGATGCCATCTATTCTGCTCATAGCAAACCACCTAAACATGGCCAGTTTTATGCCATGTTACACAGTTAGTCGCCTATTACGACATGCTCTCTGTGGGGCAGTGGTGCTATTCCTGTCCTTGTCAATGCACAAAGACCCTGACGGGCCAAACGGAAACACCTAATAATACCTTGTAATGGCTAATAATGAAACATCACATGTTGAGATTGGAGGCCTCGCCTAAGCGAATATTATTAATACCTAATGTTATGATAATTTCAATCCACAGATATTCTGAACATATGATAAAAGTTCATGGCAAGGATGATGAACCACATGTAGACTAGGGTCAAGGTTTTCCGAGACACCAGGTCTTACACCAATGATCAGATAAGTGACTACGAGCACATGTCACAGTGGGAGATTTGACTCATCTTTTCAATTTTGGGGGATCATTGATTTGTTCTTATTTCTTTAATTTTCTTAGATTTAGATTTTGTGTTAGAGCATACAGATACCATGAGGAACCCATTAGATATGAAGGGTGAGAAGAGAAGCCCATTAGAGGTGACTGGTAACATGAGGAGCCCATTAGATGTGAAGGGTGAGAAGAGGAGCCCATTAGAGGTGACTGGTAACATGAGGAGCCCATTAGAGGTGACTGGTAATGAGAGGACCCATTAGAGGTGACTGGTAGCACGAGGAGCCCATTAGAGGTGACTGGTAACACGAGGAGCCCATTAGAGGTGACTGGTAACATGAGGAGCCCATTAGATGTGACTGGTAACATGAGGAGCCCATTAGATGTGACTGGTAACATGAGGAGCCCATTAGATGTGACTGGTAACATGAGGAGCCCATTAGATGTGACTGGTAACATGAGGAGCCCATTAGAGGTGACTGGTAACATGAGGAGCCCATTAGATGTGACTGGTAACATGAGGAGCCCATTAGAGGTGACTGGTAATGAGAGGACCCATTAGAGGTGACTGGTAACATGAGGAGCCCATTAGAGGTGACTGGTAATGAGAGGACCCATTAGAGGTGACTGGTAACATGAGGAGCCCATTAGATGTGACTGGTAACATGAGGAGCCCATTAGATGTGACTGGTAACATGAGGAGCCCATTAGAGGTGACTGGTAACATGAGGAGCCCATTAGATGTGACTGGTAACATGAGGAGCCCATTAGAGGTGACTGGTAATGAGAGGACCCATTAGAGGTGACTGGTAACACGAGGAGCCCATTAGAGGTGACTGGTAACATGAGGAGCCCATTAGATGTGACTGGTAACATGAGGAGCCCATTAGAGGTGACTGGTAACATGAGGAGCCCATTAGAGGTGACTGGTAATGAGAGGATCCATTAGAGGTGACTGGTAATGAGAGGACTCAATTAGAGGTGATAGGTGACTGATAATGAGAAGACCCCATTAGAGATAACAAGTGATTAGAGGACCCCATTAGAGATGACTGGTAATAAGAGGGCCCCCATTTGAGGTGATGGACAATAAGAGGGCTCTGTTAGAGGTAACAGAGGACCCCATTAAAGGCTACAGGTAATAAGGGAACACCGTTAACGGTTACGCGTATTAATACGAACCCATTAGAGACAATGAATAATAAGAGGACCTCTTTAGAGGTGACAGGTTATACTGAAGTCCCATTAGAGGTGACAGGTTATACGGAAGTCCCATTAGAGGTGACAGGTTATACGGAAGTCCCATTAAAGATGATAGGTACAAGAATCTCATTGACAACATGCAAGTCAATTCATCATTACATTAGATTTACTTCATAAAGTCATTGTACACTTGTATAACTCTGATTAGGTAATAGTAATCTTGCAGACAGACAAATAATAGAATGACAGAAATGTAATCTCTGAGAAGATTGTTATACTGGGGAGAGGAGATAGGTTCAATTAGGAAGACATAATCACGTCAACAGAACATGAGGTTTTCTTGATTCTAAGACACACACACCACCCCAGAATGTCGCTCCCATCACAGACTGTCTGGAAAAAAAACTCCAGCTTCAGCCCAACGCTGTACTAATGTGGGCTTAGGTCTTTGGTCAGTCCATCTTGCTATGGCATAAATGGGTGACCCCGTGGTTGTGTGCGGGCATATGGCTACCAAAATATTGTTCTACGTGTTGTCAGGCATGCGTACCACATGTCCAGCTCAACAATGTTTGCGTGATATCACTGCTTCCACAACGTCCTGAAACAAAGTCTGATGTAGAATTTTTTCGCTTCAGATCTTATCCCGTATTGAAATGTTTACTACGCACTGTTCCATTACTCTCTGAGTTACTCGTAGCTTCTCAGCATGTTTAGTACGTGCCGTTCCATTTGCTTTCTGAGTGACTCGCAGCTTCTCAGTATCTGTTACGTGCCATTCCATTGCTCTCTGAGTGACTCATAGCTTCTTAGTATCTGTTTAGTACGTGCCGTTCCATTGCTCTCTGAGTGACTCGCAGCTTCTCAGTATCTGTTTAGTACGTGCCGTTCCATTGCTCTGTGAATGACTTGCAGCTTCTCAGTATCTGTTTAGTACGTGCTGTTCCATTGCTCTCTGAGTGACTCACGGCTTTCCAGCATCTGTTTTGCGCAAGTTTCACACTTCACATCCGTAAATCATTGCTGGAATGACCATGGAACTGAAAGTGTGTACTCTTGTTGTGGTGTCTTTCATCTTTTGGAGTATTGACCAAATATGCTACTGGGAATAAATTAGTTTATAAATTAGTTTTTCCAAGGGGTTCGTTCACGAAAGAAGACTATATTCAACTTTAGTTTGCACAATTTTCTTTTGTTTTACTTAAAGTTTTGATAACTTCATGGCTCATTTATTTCATCCATAATATTTGTGTTCCAATAAACATTCTGTATTTCATGTTATGTAACTTTACAATAATTGGATGTTATTGGAGGCAATTCAGTGGGGAGTGACCATTGCAGACTGTGTTCCTTTTGTATGGAAAGGGAAAGTATCACTTAGAGGAGTGCTTCCCAAAAGTGGTGGTCTGCAGACCGGTGTCGGCCCACTATTCCTCAGTCACATATCCGCAAAGAACGTTAAAAAACTGGACCAAAATTTTAACTTTGGTCTATATTCTGTTTCAACTTCGAACCATCTTAAGAAAACACCAATGTCTATTGATCTAAACATGATATGCGCCACATTTTCCATATAAAAGCGGATATATAAATCGCAAATTCCATGAGATTTTAACAAATTACCTATATTATATTTTACATTGGTGGTCCCAGATGCTGAAAATCCATCACAATGAACAGTTTGGGAAGCACTGATATAATGCAGGAGCAGCAAAGCAAAACTACTTTAGCACCATCCTTATCTTACAAAGTCAGGTTTATGGACCAATGACCACGGCAAACTGCAGATGTGCTTGACAAAGACTGTTTAGTGAAAATGCGATGTCTCTGTTACTTAGCCTATGTAAATCGTTATGTATCATTCACTGTTGGAACTTTTCACTTCTTTAAATAACTTAACGTCTTTATACTGGTTTAGAAGACTACACACAGTCTGTATACAACCAGTTTCTTGGAGGGTGGTTTAAACGATGTGCGAGTCCGTCTTAATAGAGACAAAATAGACCTGCAGCCAGTTAGGTGCCATCTATAGCTGCTCTTAACAAACCATCTGGTGAAAGGTACAAATAACTTGGGTAGATCTTTAACTTAAATTAGTCCGGACAGCGACCGTTAAGCCTACTCTTTTCGATTTCCAACTGACAAGGGATTTTTAACGTGGTCGAAACTGAACACAGAAGTCCGATCTCACTACCCATAAATCAGGAGAATTTTTACCAGAAGATCCATGTGGAAAAAAAACCTAATCTCCACCATGATTGAAACCCACAACCTCTGGTACCCGAGGCGGCCACCTTACCTTGAGACCACTGAGTCCCTTATTGTCCTTCTATCTTCACCTCAAATGTAATGTTTCCTTTCTTTATTATCGCTTTTCTTCCTTTTTTGGAAAGATTTCTGTATGTATAGTTTAATCACCTTCTCAAACTGGTATTTTTTTATCCCATATTGTGATGCTACTCTCGTTGGGGGTCATGGCATAATGCTGCTGATTAAGAGAGCATATAACTCATAATAACATTCCATTCATTGGAGTACATGGTAGTTATACAACACCTTCAACACAAGATTTAAATACTGCTTATATTCTCTCTTGGGAAAAAAATCTGCATCTACCAGTCCTGCTTTATGGCTCCAAAACATGTACATTGCTGAAACATGGCATGACAAGACTGGAAGCCCTTCTCTGCCACAGGTGTGGGTCATGGATGTGGCGGACCAATGCAACGGGCCTCAGCAAACATTATTATTATAATATTCTTGCAGATTTCTGTGTTGTGTAGGGCTTCTTGATTTTTATAGTTAACCTGTTAGTTCGAATCATCCAAGTCCACACAGCTTCCTACATAACATCCAGATTGTCTGTTACAGGTCTATGACATTGCATTCTGGTATGACCTATAGGTGCTGTCACTCTCAGTTAGGTGACAATGTGGGCTAGTGGTTAAGTGACACGGCTCACAATCTGAAGGTGCTGGGTTTGTTCCCCATCACAGCACTGGTCATTACCCCGGGGAAGCAAACCCTTAGAAAATGTAGGAGGAAACAGACCCTTACATAAAATACATGCCGAAGTCGGTTGCACTGGGTCGACAGGCACAAAATAAAAACATAGTGCAACAGATACTGCTTTGGAGAAATAGAGAAACAAAATGAACGCAAAACTCTCAGCCAATGGCGAAGACTGTAGATACTGATGGTTCCTTTAGCTCACTGGTTGTGCACACTAGCTTGACATAGCACCCATGTAAAGCAATAGATGAAATACCTGACACGGTCACGTCATTTGTCAATTTTCTTCAACCTGGGAATTTTCTACTATATATGGCCATTCTAAATATATGAAATTTTATTCACAAAACTCGTCCTCATTGTGATTTTTCTTGACAAATGTCTTGCATTTTTTTCTTGATAAATATACACATCTTAGTGTTTTTTTTTGTCTTGACAAATACATCTGTCATGTTTTTTCTTGATAAATATCATCTTGTGTAATTTTTTTTTTGACAAATACATCTGTCATGTTTTTTTTCTTGAGAAACGTATTTGCGTTTTTTCATTTAGAAACATGTTTTTTTCTTAAGAAATATGTTGTGTTTTTTTGTTGAGAAACATGTTTTTTTTTCTTAAGAAATATGTTGTGTTTTTTGTTGAGAAACATGTTTTTTTCTTAAGTAATATGTTGTGTTATTTGTTGAGAAACATGTTTTTTTCTTAAGTAATATGTTGTGTTATTTGTTGAGAAACATGTTTTTTTTCTTTTGTTGTGTTATTTGTTGAGAAACATGTTTTTTTCTTAAGTAATATGTTGTGTTATTTGTTGAGAAACATGTTTTTTTCTTAAGTAATATGTTGTGTTATTTGTTGAGAAACATGTTTTTTTTCTTTTGTTGTGTTATTTGTTGAGAAACATGTTTTTTTCTTAAGTAATATGTTGTGTTATTTGTTGAGAAACATGTTTTTTTCTTAAGTAATATGTTGTGTTATTTGTTGAGAAACATGTCACTGGACTTTAATGCTGTCTAAAAACAAGATAGCCTGCTTGGGCTACACATCAGGAAATCCGCTTTTCCTCACTAATATTTTTGTTCATGTAGTTTTCCCCTCGTGTAAGTTTTGGTTGGTCTGGTGTACGGGTTTATATTGGCTAAAGGTGATCTGTATGGACAGGAATGCCAGTTCAAATACACCATATATCCCGTATACGCAGGGGGCTCCAAATGAAAACCTTAAAAGTGAGATAGAAATTAGAAAAACAATGTCTTTGTAGTTAACTTGTTAATATGGTTGCTAAGGATGCCAAGAGTGTCCTGCACATGCCATCTCACGGTGCAGACGAACAATATGACGTTGTAATTGCAGTTAAAAGATGGCTGCCCCACTATTGACATGCACCAAAGACGAGCAGTGTTCTGTTATCAGTTTTTTTTAGCAGTGTAAGGTGTGAACCCTATAGGAATTCATCAGCAAATCAAGGTCCAGTCAATCAGCGATTTTCCTTTACAAGGCGGTCAACGGCTACAATTGACTCTGTCACAGAACTCACGTCATTTTGGAACTTCATACTCCACTCATACACTTGCTGTAGTGAAAGGCATGCATCACAGTACTAGACCTTCATTCGCCAGTGAATTTCTATAGGTTTCACCCCTTCATTGCTCATTAAACAGATCGCTGCTCCTCTTTGGTACATGTTAATAGTGTGTTGGCCATCTTTTAACTGCAATTATGACATGTTGTTCGTCTGCCCCATGGTGGCATTTGCAAGACACTCTTGACATCCTTAGCAACCATATTAACATGTTAACTACAAAGACATTGTTTTTCTAATTTCTATCTCACTTTTAAGGTTTTCATTTGAAGCCTCATATATCTCTCTCTTATTTTTACTGTTTGGGGCTTCATAAACATTGCCAGCAATGCTCACTATACTCAACACTGACTGACACAATCTGCGGGCAGGAACAAATATGTGCATGATGGTCCCCTAGCCCTGTTGAAGGACAACACCCTTGCTTCTTTTGTTTCCGTGGAAATAATTAAGATCGGATACTTTCTGAACACTCCTCGTATGTTTTTAGTTTTACCTGTCCCTGACTAGCATAGTCTGATCAGTATGTTTCATTTGACCCTGACTAACATAGTCTCATCAGTATGTTTTACCTGACCCTGACAGTCGTTTATTCACCTTTTAGAATAATGATGATTGATTGGCATTTTGTCAGTCTTGATAGACAATGGTCTTTACGCTAGAGAGGGGCCTTAGTCAGTTGTTGCCCTTGCTTCCGCCGCACACATTTGTAATTTGCATCTTGGTTTCCCCTGCCTGCAGGCCAACATACAAAGCTTGCCTCCAGCCAGGTCTGTCTTTGGCACGTTCCTCTCAGCTGTGTGTGTTCATATCCAATGCTTTCAGGTCATGCTTGCCTGTGGTCAGCTCTCCATAAAGGTTTGTTTTTTTTTTTACTCGGCATCCTCCATTCTGCCAACGCAAGTGGCGCTGGCGGAGGATCGTAACTAAACTGGCAATCTTTGCACGGTCCAACACATCGTGGTTTGTCACTCCATGAAATTCCAAGTATGCACCTCAGGCATCGTACATTAAAAGCAGTTAGCCTTTTTTCCTGTGAATATACCTTTGTTGAGGTTATTCCTAATCTCTTTTGCAGCTTTCCGCCCAGTGAAAGGTTGTCGGTGATGGTACCTCCAGATTTTAACAATTCAGACATGGTTTGCAGGATTTGGACCCTGATTAAAAGAAAAAGGCAAAGGCCGCCGTCCATCGTAGACGATGATGGCATAATTTATTTTGCTAGCGTTATTTTAATGATTAACTGCGCTACTTTTTATCCTCACTTTCTCATCTCGTGCCGCCCGACCCCAGTGGCAAGTCAAGGACAAGACCATTAGGGGGCGACTACGAGATGCACATAAAGCACCCGTGAAAAAGATGGCAGAGTCCGGAGTCAAACCTACACCACCTGATCACGAGGCTGACAGATTAACCACTTCGCCACGGAATCCCCTGATATGAAGATAAATAAAAAATATTGACTAAACAAAGAAATAAATTTTCAGAAGAACAAACATTGCAGGTTGTATAAGAAACGTAATCTCATCTAAAGGCACCTGTTGCAACAGCTTCTGTTTAAACAATCAACTCTGTTTACAAGTTGCACTTTCAAATACATTTTTAGCAGGGTCAACAAAATAAACATATATATATGGAATGGAATGTAAAAAATATATATATATGGAATGGAATGTAAAATGTGTATTGGCAACATCTCCAATCAACAACTTATGTCTTTGGTAACAATTTCTAAAGTGTGGTAAATTTGTGAAACTGCACAACACTAATTATTACAGAACTATTACTGGACTACTGCGTTCGTTCTCAATCTCCTGCTACAAGCCCTAAACAGGGCTTTGCAGGATGTAGTCCGGAGAGTATACCCAGAGGACCGGATTGCCAAACAGGTGTTCAGATTTGTGTCACTAGATTACACAACTTGACTTTGCACCTTTCGGTCCGACACATTTGTCTCACATCTGTCTTCGGCAGGTTACTGGACTATTTCATGAATAACAGACAATACAATTTGAGCAGCAGTTGAGCTTAATAAACATTGCCAGTTTGGAGCGTAGGCCGTCAACAAAAATACACCAGGCCTTTCTGTCTTCCAGTTGGTACCACATCTGACCAGTTTCCGCCATGTTGGTCTCTCCACAAAGTGTGTTTGAAGCTGCCCTCTACTTTTCTTGCCTTTCGGGGCTGAGAAAAGAGGACTGATAGGTAAACGATGCTTGGTGATCTCCTGTGTGTGTCCTAGCCACCTTCACCCTCCTCTGCATTATATCCTCACACACTACTGAGGATTAGATGGCAGGACATAGTCGCCAAATGCAGATGTGTTGGCACAATCAGGCATGTCCAGTATACACACCATATGTGCAGCTGATATGGGGGGTTTGTCATGTGGTACGCATGTCGGATCAACGTCTACCACAAGAGATGCTCTGTGGTTAACTCCAAAATGGCAAGAGAGCAAGCGTGGGCAGCGGAAAAGGTAGGACACACGTAAGAAATCACTGAGCCAGTGAATAATTAACCATGACTGGGGGAAAAAAAAAATAATCACAGACTAGCGCAGCACTATTGCTGAGGGTGTTCAGAGACATGAGGCATCAAGAATAGACAATCGCTCCAAAAGTCAGATCACATCAACTCTTCTTCAAGTCTGGTGGTAGGGAGGGTGTCCTATTAACAGACAATTCAGGGCTCTGGTCGGCTTATTTAGCCATCTTCAAACTCGTGCGAGCGGTAAATGTTGACGATGGATGAACAACATTCTCCACCACACAGGAACATGTGCTCCTCAACAGATAACACTGTTATTATAACGGATGCCAACCTTCATGGGGACAGCACTGTGGGGAAACATTAGGTGCACAAAATCTTCGTAATCCCCCTATACAAACATCATTTACAGGCAATACAAATAATACATTCAAAGATCAAACAGTAAATTTATATAAAAAATAATTCTGTTAAGATATCACAAGAATTGCATGATTTTTGCATTATGAATTATTGCAGAAATATCTGTTCAATTTGGGTTAAGAATAGTTTCAGAACATAATTCTGGATAAATATTATGCCACTAGTGCTGTGGGGGAACTTAAGACGTGTGCCAAGTGTGTTGCACAATCACTCATACCATCTATCCACCAACCTCACGGTCACCCCCTGTAGCCAGATCTACCAGCGTTGTCAAACATATTTTTTGTCTGGAAATGTATTCTGCACACGACATAGTGTTGACCATATTTTGAATGTGTCTCGCCTGGTAACACCGATAATAATAATGTTCGCTTAGGCGTCAAAGGCCTGTTGCGCCGAGCGACAACCACCATATCCAACTGCTGGGGCTTGTTCATGAGTAGTGTGTCGACCGAAATCCCAACAGACTCCCCAGGTGGAGTCGAGTATTCCACTGCCTTAGAATGAGGGCAGCGAGGCATGTTGGACCAATGTTTGTGTCTGGCTTTACTTGTCCATCCGTGCTTGTCTCCCCGTTTCCTCGCGTTCTGCCCCTGAGACCTCTAGACTCTTGTCCACCCTCGGATCAGCATGATCCTTGCTGTACTGAGAATACGAGGTTAGGCAGGGCATCGTGTAACCTGCGGTGAAGAGGCGCAAGAGTCCATGCATGGAGGTCCTTGAGTAGTGATAGTCTGGACTGAATTTTGGGGTAAAGTCAAGCAGAACGTTGAACGCCATGTTGGACTGGTTTCCCACGGCATAAGCCAGGCATGAAATGCAGCACAACAAACAGGATAACCAATCAAAAGCACACGAATTCCACAGAACAAAGTCCTTAATACCACCTAGTGAAGGAGTTGTGAATTATGATCCCAACAGGCACTAGAAAACAGCAGAAAACATACAAACATCAGCGCGAGTCGGGAGCGCAACTTTCAGGCGTGGCCATCTTGCTTGTTAATGCTGATGACCTTCCTCTAACACTTCATTTCACACATCAAAATTCTACTGTGTCCTGGACAGAGGCCATGTTTGGCAATGGTAGCATAGAGTTGACATAAATATACTGTTTATCAGCTGTTGCCAAACTAATGCTCGGGTGCTTAAGTGGTGGTGTCAGCTGATAGGTCACAGCAGATGCTTTGTGACACCTAGTCTTGATTACCGTCTGCGGGGGAAAAAATATACTGCCAGAATATTATTTAGTCTACTAACACCATATAGCCTGGGGTGGTAACCCATGTTCTTGTTAGCTCATCATGATGGGCCCCAAACATGCATGTTGTGATAGCTGTGTTGGCAGGAGACAATTGTTTCGTGTGTCTATTGTGGATTCTAAGAACCCTTTATGACAATACGTGACAGGGGCCTTGTACTTCTGGTAGGTTCAACCAAGCAAGATGTGCATGCTGAGATTATCAGAGAATACAACAGGGATGCAGCACAGCTAATGAGCTGACAGCAGCCGACTCATAACTGGCTGCTTGCCGAATAGTCAGCAAAGCAGAGCTGACCAAGACCATATCCCACCTCCAAACGGCAGCCCTGGGGACAGGATGCACTAGTGTAGTCTAGCTCAGAGAATAGGTATCGCAGTGGGAAGGCACACCTGGTAATCAACTGAAACTGGATGTGTCGAATCCACGTAATAAAGTCCCTGTTGATACCACCTGGTGAAGGAGTTGTGAATTATAATCCGAACAGCAACTAGCAAATTTTAAAAAATCACACGAACACCGGAGTGAGTCGAAAGCGCAGCCAGTCAAGCGCGGCCATCTTACTTTACAGAATAGGACCACCATTTCCTTCCCTGTATGTCATAAGAGGGGACTAAAGAAGGTTATGCATGGGGTTAGCAACCTCATCATGCAAAAAAAATAATTGCTATAAAAACCGCACAGTAAATGACTAGAATCAAGCCATCCGAACAAATTATTAAGGAAGCCAATTGTAGTGTTGGACCTACGCTGCAACGCTCTTAATCCAGGACAACAATTCAAGCTAGGAAACACCTGCAACCACTACTTCGACTCAGGATAGTTCCTGCGAGAGGTGTAAGTTACAATAGTAAGGCACTTGTAAGTCCAGCATTATTTATCACACCATTATTAGAAACCTCAGAGCCACAAAAACTGTCTCAATTTCAGTCTGTGGGGCAATAGTTGCAGACAATACCCAAAAAATACTTTGCCTCACCAGATGATAGTGCATGAATAGCATCATGATAGAGTGCTCACTTTTCATGGCAAAGGTAAAGGGTGCGAGTCCTGCTATTAGTACACTCTAGCCAACCCAGCTGTAAATGGGTACCTGGCAAATATCCAAACTCATCCTTGCTCCCACTAGACAATATCCAAACTCATCCTTGCCCCCACTAAATATCCAAACTCATCCTTGCCCCACTAAATATCTAAACTCATCCTTGCCCCCACTAGACAATATCTAAACTCATCCTTGCCCCCACTAGACAATATCTAAACTCATCCTTGCCCCCACTAGACAATATCCAAACTCATCCTTGCCCCCACTAGACAATATCCAAACTCATCCTTGCCCCCACTAGACAATATCCAAACTCATCCTTGCCCCCACTAGACAATATCCAAACTCATCCTTGCCCCCACTAGACAATATCCAAACTCATTCTAGTCCCAACTAGAAATCTTCCAGCCTGAGCCCCTACCAAACAATACCCCAATCACAGCCCAAACTCATTCTTCCAGCCCTCCATGACAGAAGTCGATACCATAGCCCCACCACAGACAATAACCAACACAGTGGTAACGTCCCGAAGCTGCCCTTCTTCAATAAGTCGATGAACTACTTTGCTGTACAAAGCAGCCAGGCTTGCTCCACAGGCTGGCTCTACAAGAAATCTGTGATTCTCTGTCAATCAAAAACAAATTATTATGTCAAAATTGATCATCAACTGCACACAGAGCTTCAAAGAAATTAAACAAGAATGATAAAATGAATCAATTTCAAACAAACTTTCTAAATATGATCAAATGAATCATTAACTCTAAACAAATATGACAAAATGAACCAACTTCAAACAAACAGTTTTCAAACATAATGAAACTAAAATATTTTGTTTAAATTCAGATATAATAAAAATTAAAAATATGGCAATGTAACTACTTCCAACATATTATTTTTTTTCAAATTCAAACACAATTTAAAATCTAACAACAAACTCAAGATTCAACTTATTCGAAAATATACTAAGCAGAAGTGTTCCCTGAGTTATTTAGTGAAATAGACTTGTGCATGCCATGGTATGTTCCGGTCTAGGATATCTGAAAGTTGAGTATCTGGCTAACAGTTTAGGGAATGCAAGGAACATAACGTCACCCAAGTTCACAAAAGTTTAGAAATAGTATCATTGTCTTTAACGCTTGATCCCACATGGAGCGCCTCCTATGGGACTGTATATTTCCTTCATCCTCCCCAATTTAGCACACTGGGTCCACACTGGTGATAGAATGAGTACCAGAGAATCATCATAACCTTAGGTAAAGAATGCAGCAACGGGAGAGCAGAGCATGAGGTGAATCAGCTGATAATGGAGAGCATGCAGCATAGTGATGCCGTCATATACACCGACGGTTCAGTGCTGTGCAGTGGGACATCAGGCTGGGGTTTCTCGGCTAGAGCGAGAGGACAGGTCATTGCCAAGTGCAGTAGGGCATACATGTCAACAACCTCCAGTTTGAGAATGGAGATGGAAACAGTGACCTCAGCACTGAGATTGATATCTGAACTTCTTTAACAAGGACAGTCATCGTGACAGGCAAATAGTCGCACTCCAGAAAGTACAGAAGGGATAGCTTAGATATGAGTGGATAACAGCTGTCGAGGCTTCAAACATCCATGAGTTGACTTAGATCTACTGTCCTGGTCACACTGGGGTTCAGGGCAATGAAATAGCTGACATCTTGGCTTCACAAGTTCTCATCATGGGCATGTTAGTGATGGATAGAAATTACATTTTGAAATCAATCAATGACCGCCTGCTAGATGAGGACACTGCAATAGATTAAGCAGCAATCTATAGGCTGCAAAGTTTAGACATTTAAAGAGGTTCAAGCGGAGTGGGGTGCATGAGAGGATGGAGCAGGAGTGTGTACAACCAGCGAGCTACAGGGACCATCAGCATCCATTCCCTGCGCCATTTGCTGAGAGATACTGAACACCTATGGGTATTCCCAGAGTGCAGTGAAGTCGATTTTTAGAAACTGAAACAGATCCCCAATTTAGCATACTTTTCCTGCAGTTTTGGAGAGATTTGTATCACAGTGGCCCTTGAGGTCTTTAAAAAATCTGGACTGGAGAGATAGAGGCATAAACACAGACGAAGAAATGTTCACTCATCTGAGGTTCATTGATGACACCTGCAGCCACAGCGCCTAAGAAGCAGATAAAACCTAAATGAACTCAGCGGGGCAAATGTTGCAGTTGGCCCACAAATCAATAGTACAAAAACCCAGCTCATGCTCAACACCTTCTGCCCAACAGGAAAAATATGCATTGAAGATTGTCCCATCAAAAAGATAAATTTGTATATCTACTTGGACCAGGAGATTACAAGCTCCCATTCAATAAACCATAAGATCTTGCGGAGGATAGCAGCGAGCTGGCTCTTCAACTGTATCAAACCCATTTTACAACAGATGACAGCACAAGAGCTAACACCTTCAACACCATGGTTACTCCAGCGATGAACAATGAAGATCTCCATTCGAGACCAAATCCGCAGTGTAGAAATCGGACGTCAAAATTTCTTCACTGACATCATAGATGTCGTGCTATTGCGATAATAAAGATGAGCCGGACAACAGATACGTAGAGTAACGTCCTGAGGACTCTGCAAATTAAGGCGTCCCAGGTTGAGGTAGGGAGATGACCTGAAAGTGGCTCTTGGTACAACATAATACACCAAGGCAAAAGAACGAAATGAGTTTACTCAACATTTGGATACCTGGCATCAGATACACGTGCCTTATTGAATACCAGGGAGTGGGCGAATTCATGGCTGGTCAAAATAAATGAGGAAAAAACAACCCAAGCATGGACTGGACCCATGCATACACTGACGGTTCTGTAACAAACAACACAGAATGGAGGGGCAGGGGTATTCCTGAGCCTACCAAATGGTTGAAAAATAACACTTTCAGTGGCAACTGGAAAATACTCAAGCAATTTCAGAGTGGAGGCAGAGGCACTGAAGGCTGCAGTAGAAGCAATGCTGACAGGCGAAAACAATGAAAGCCAGATAGTCATGTGTACAGATGCCCTGGCCGTAGTTACAGCACTAAAAAGCCAGAAAAATACTCAACTGATTTAAGAGTAGTACTCTGTCAACTATGCCAGCAGTCCGCACCAAAAAAGAGTAGTGGTACAGTGGGTTCAATACCACTGTAACATCCAAGGCAACGAGGAGGCAAACAGACTGGCAAAAGAAGGTGCAAGACTACCACAACCAGATTCTAGTGTGACCTACGAAGAGTCCAAAAGGTTTATTAGGGCCAGATACATGGCCAAATGGGAAACAGAACATACTGGCTACACAAAAAATGATGTCTATTACCAGTTGAACAGAAGAGAGCAGGTCGTGGTCTTCAGACTCCGCACAGGCCACAACAGACTGAGGTACCGCCTATTCAATAAACTGAAGATAGGTGGCACTGACGAATGCACCTGTGGTACAGGGAAAATGACCGCTGAACATCTGCTGCAAAATTGCCCGACATACGAGGACCAGAGAAAGCACAAGTGGCCATCACCAGTGGCAACACTAGACAAGCTCTATGGCAGTGTCGACAGCCTCAGGATGACTGCTGCTTTCTTCAAACAAATACAAGTTGACGTCTGATAGCGTACGAAGAAGAAGAATACCAGGATTTTGAGATTTAGCAGTAACAAAAGTATCAAGCAAGTGCGAGAGTTTAAATACCTAGGTAGTATGTTCACTGATGATTGAATGATAGCACATAGATTTCAGAAGGTAAGTAGTGTCCACTACCAAATTGCACCGATTTTTAAATACCCTAGAGCGCTTCTTTCAACTAAGAGAAGGATGATAAATACACTGTTTATTTCTACATTGTGTTACTAATGTCAATCTTGGTCCTTACTAGAAACATATAAGAGTAAGATCCAGAGCTGTGTGAAGTGCAGTCGGAATGACATTCCGTGACCGCGTCTGCAACATCACTCTGAAGCAGACAGTGGGGACAAACATTGGCGCCAAAAAAATCAAGTGGTTTCATTTAGTCAGAATGCATCATGATCAGCTTGCAGAGAGAGGTTTTGCAGGTCTCTGGTCCAGGTGCAAGGAACCAACCACGACATTGAGGGTGTCTTTGACACTATTATGAAGTCATGAAGCTACACCTAATGACAGCACAAGCCTCCTGCTTATAGCGATAACGAGAAATCTACGCATCCCACCTCTCTGTGACTTCTCATGGCAAGACCAGTATCACAAAAGAAGAAGATTGAGAGATTTCTGCAGTTTCTTTTCAAACCCAAATGGCTACTTCACTCAACAGATTATTTGTTTGTGTAAACATTTGGAATTCGTAAAGATGTGGAAAGCCAAGAGTTGGATAGTCTTCTCGTGCTTTCTTTTAAATCCCGGTGACTAGGAAGTAGATAAATGTGTCTGCAGCACTGATGAACAAGGAAATAGATAAATGTGTCTGCAGCACTGATGAACTAGGAAATAGATAAATGTGTCTGAGGCACAGATGAAACAGCATCTGCTACAAAGGTCTGACGTAACAAGGAACAGAGAAAGCACACATCACCAATACCATTCCTAGACAAGCTCTATGGAGATACCAATAGGCTCTGGATGACCACTGCGACCTTTTGATGTATTCAAGTTGAAGCCTGAAAGTGTTAAAAGGTAAAGGAGTCCTTGAGCAGACATAACAGCTTGTCAGGAATGAAGTGTTAGAGATTTCAGTATACTAATCCTCAGCATATGAGATCGGGCGTCCAGTTCCCTTCCACGCTGCCTTTTCCTTCACTAACCATAAGTCAGGTACCCATTTACATCTGGGTTGACTGGAGCTGTCGGTGGTTGCAGTTGAACCCCGTACCTTTGCCATGAAAAGCGAGTGCTCTACCACTGTGCTAATCAGCCACTCAAAGTGTATGAAGATGAAACATAGATGGTTATTTTATACTGGGCAGACTGCTGGCTTACATGCCTTGTCAAAGACAGGATGTTGCAATGTCTGCAAATTAGAATCAAGGCCTAAATATTGCAGCCTCGCTGTAAACTACCACAAAACATCCTTTTTTTAGGACGAAAGCTGACGAAGAAACAAATGTTACGTTATTCAAAGCTACTCGTGTTTGAGTTACCTCTTGATGTTTTTGGGTAGTAGGTTGCAGTAGCTCTTCTTACATTCTGAGACATACTTTGGAAGGTGGACCTCACCTAGCTCCCCCCCCCCCCAAGCTGCACTTCAATGTGTGGCTATTCACGACTACGGAGACTACATTGTTGATCCCCATCTCATTTGCAGACTGCGGAGACACAGCCTGTTTGGAGAGAGACTGTTGGGGACCTAATGTGGGGTGACTTGATCACTGTTTCACCTGACCCTGGTCCGACAAAAAATAATGATCAGACAGGGTCAGGCAAAATATACTGGCCAAGACCTCCACCTCGACATTCCCGTAGTCCTCCCTAGAAACGGACTGTTTTCATGGCAGCCTGGCTAACGAGGTGAGGTATCAACAGGATCCCCATAGTAGTGAGTGACACACATATGAAGCAATCAAAGGACAACCGCCTGGAGGACCCCAGGTCCACCTTCATCAGCACACTCTGGATGTGAGCAAAGCTACTACAAGCCGCCACTAAACATCCTTATCAGGGCGCACAAAAGAGTAATCCTACTCGTTGTAGGCATTCAACAACAGCAACCTGACCCTGATTACTCATCACTCAACATTATGATAATATTGAACTGACCTGAAAACTGCAAGCAGGCATGTACAGCTTCCTTGTCTGTGACTAGTTGGTTAATAATAGGAGGCTGAGCCTGCTTGTAATACTCCAAAGTCACAGGACTGACACTGAGGGCCCCCAGAGACTTGGCAATGCTTCAGGAAAGAGATTAGCAAATCCTGATGTGAAATATTAACTTCATTTATTATTTTGTGAAATTTACAAATGTAACCCCATGGTAAGGACTGTCTTGGGAGATAAAGTGTTTGAGACCTTTTTCTTCTTCTTCTGAGTTTGCCCTGAAAAGGACATTTGTGGCATCATTTAGAGCTTGGTTGCAATATCTGCACCTTGGAATAATTGGAGTGCTGGTATTCAAACAGGCATGTTTAATATCTGTTGTAAGGTAGCCGAAGGCTTCGGCTGTGAGTTGAAGGCATTTTAGAATTTCCTGCGGCTTACTAGGTCTGGGGGAAGGTACAACTAATTTGGGTAGATCTTTAACTTCAACCTTTTGATTTTGTCAGGTCAGCAGCCGTTAAGTCTACTCTTTGCAATTTCTAACTGCCAAGAGATTTTTAATGTGCTGGACACTAAACACGCGAGTCCGATCTCACTACCCAGAGATCAGAGGAATTTATACCAGAGGATCCACATGAAAAAATCCCTATCTCCACCATGATTCGAACCCGCGATCTTCAGTACCCGAGGTGGACACCTTACCTCAAGACCACCACTATCTGCAGCTTTCGGCCCAAAACATCTAATTTGAGCACAGCATTTTCTGGAAGGGTTTGCTTCCCTCTTAGATCTTCCCATTTAGCCATGGTTACAATGTGTTTCCAGGGTCGCCCCTTGGAGGCAAATAGGGTCTTGGTCAGTTATGGGCCACTGACCCTGATGCAAGCAACCAGGCATGAGTCACTGGCTCTTACCAGATCATTCCCTTTTCATCTTTAACTCCTTGAGACTTCTAAACGTTAGGTAGTCAGTTTTCTTTTTTTTAGGACAGGCGACAGGTCACATCTATCACTGTCACCTTGTCCTACTCCTCCTTAACAGCCTGCTCTTTCATTTTCAACTGCCAAGGGTTGCTTTTACATCCACAGCATGTACACAGGACTTCTGAGTTTATTCCCCATCTCTGATAGGACTAAGCGACTAGGTTACTAGTGAACGTCATAGATGAGTCAATGAGACATGTCTAGACAGCTTGGCTAGAATAAGAGGGGACAAGCCAAAGATGATTGACAGATGTCCGGTCGGATCAGAGCCAACATCGCAGCAGTTTGAGGGGGCGAGAAGGGATCCTTGAAAAGACAGCAGTGTAGATTTAGGCAGATTCGATTTCGAGAACAAATCTAGAAGGCTGGCTCACTATACTCCAGGGGCATTTGCTTTTGTGCTTTTTGGAGTAAAATAGTGGTCCTTTCATGATTGATAAAGAGAACATATCTATAGTCTCCACAGTGAATGCTCGGATCTGTGGGGACGAAAAATAAGAGAGAATGTTTGCAAACAGATATATAAAATGAGATGTATCTTAAGACTCTATCCAGGGAGCACACGCACGAATATAGTAAGAAGCTATCATTACATGACGCAGAACCGGCGACCACTAGAGATCAACATCAGTACCAACTGCCAAGATGGGCACACGAGATTCCAGACAAGAGAGTATTTAAGTAGATAAGACAAGATTTGTAAAGCGTTTCATATGTATAAATAGATAAATAGAATAGACTACAGAACTGGGTTTTATAGTTTCAGGGATTCCATCTAGTTCATACTAATAATAACAGTTAGAACGATTCATATTTGTTTAGTAAGGTAGGTTAGGTTTTTATCAATGCATAACAATTACTCTTTTCACAATAAATAAATCATTCATGTGTGTGCGTGCGTGTGACTAAGACATGTCGCTTATGTAAACTTGTGGTTGATCCCCTCACATCTTATAAAGATGAGCTAGCAACACTTGATGTCTTGGGACGTGAAAAAATCCTGGAAGCAATAAAGCAAACATTGCAGAATGATATCCACTTGAGAAATGCTTTGGTATCTGTGAAGTTGGTTGCCCATTGCAAGCAATGATGATAAAATCATTGGACAGTTTTTTTTATCTTTATTAAGTAACTTGCGCTGTATTTGGATTATAGTGAGGAAGAAAATGTGCTGGTCATCACTCATTTTCTCATCTCGAACTACCTGGACCAGTGGCAAGACTATCAGTTGAGACGACTGAAGGTAACAGGTTGAAGGCACACACACGATCGCACCAAGAAATAAACCTGTGTCTGCCAAATTGGACACAGCGTGATTCGAACCCTGTGCATCGGGATTGTGAAACAGATGTTTCGCCTCTAAGCCACGTTAGTGAAAACTAGACCAGGATTGGACTGTAGCAGTGACCATGTGGCAGTATTTGGACAACAGAAGAGTAAATAAAGACAAGAATTAGCAAACATATGGAGCTAAATTTATATATACTAGGGGGAGGAAGATAATATACTGATCAGACATGTTAGTCAGGGTCAGGCAAAACATGCTGGCCACGACCTTCACCTAGGCTTCACCGTAGCCCTTCCTGGAAACGGGCTGTTTTCATGGCAGTGTGGCTAACAAGGTGAGGGATCAATGTGATCCCCATAGTAGTGAGCGACATGCAGATGAAGACAAGTATAGCACAGCCGTCTGGAGGACCCTGGTCCAACTTCATCAGCACCCTCGGGATGACAAGAAAACTACAACAATCTGCCACTAAACATCCTTTTCAAGGCACACAATTCATTCCTTCAACAACAACAACAGAGCAGAAAATAGAAAGAATAAGACAAACCTTGTGATAGCAGGAATGGTGACAACTTCGCCGGCTGCGATGGCGGCATAGAAACAGTTGGCACCCTCAGTCTCTGTAGCCACGACTGGGACATCAGTCCAGCCGACCTCCCTCATTCCCTGTATGACTCCATTCAGGAGGCCTCCTCCTCCAACTGTAGTGATGACCACATCAGGTTTGATCTTCAGCTGCTGCTCTGCCTCAATGATCATACTTGCATGGCCCTCCCTTTAGATTAAAACATCAATTTCATTGTTACAATAAAAGTGGCAAGGAAGTTACAAGGATGAACAGGCAACAAATATTTGCACACTAGCAGAACATCTGTCCATCATTTGAACTGTACAAAATGAAAGAAACTACTGTATTTTAACAATAAAAGTTTTACTGTTATTAATCAAATTGATTTTTGACTACTTGGCCCCAGACAGCCCTCCTGATTTGATCAAGTGAAGTAAGGGTGCACTCTTTAAATTGCTCTATGCAATGTTATGTCAGTGCCGGAAAGAGGTCACTATACCTCAAGATATGAGAGATGCACAGATTGTAACATACAAAAACAAAGGTGATAAACTGACTAATAACTATAGAGGTGTCCCTCTGTTCAGTGTTATAGGCAAAGTCTTCACAAGAGTCATCCTACTACTGCTACAAACAAAAATTGGCTCAGCTTGTGTATTCATATACAGCATAGATTCAAGTCTTGGAAGATCAGCCTTTTTGTCTCTTTAGCAACTTCAGGAAAAGGCATGTGAGCAGAATCAGCCCTTTTATTTCACCTTCATTGTCCTGACAAAGGTATTTGATATGTTTGGTAAGCAGGGACGGACTAGCAGGTGATTTTTAAATCAGTTTTTTCCTTCTCCTATATGAATTGTCTGTAGAGTTATGCACGAAGGACAACTCACGGAGCCATTCAAAATTAAATCAGGGGTACGACAGGGTTGCCTACTGTCGCATTTCCCGTTCATCCTGGCAGTGGACTGGATTATGAAAGTAACCACAAATAGAAAAGGAATCCAGTGGACCTTGAATAAACAGCTGGAGGACCTGGATTTTGCGAATGATATAGTCCTTCTGTCCCACAGCCAAAGCCGAATGCAAAGGAAACTGGATAGACTGGATTATACCTCTTAACAAGTCGGTTTGAAGATACATGAGCAAAAGACCAAAATAATTTTAGGTCAATGCAGCAAGCACAAAACCAATCAGGCTGAGAGGAACGCCACTGGAAGAGGTAGAGGTATTTACATACCTAGGAAGTATCATGAACATGGAAGGAGGGACAGATGAGGATATAAAAACAAGGATACAAAAAGCAAGAGTTGCATTCGGAATGTTAAAACCCACATGAAACTCCAAGGAAATAAAAAGGAAGACAAAAAAAAAAAAAGGATTTTCAATTCAAATGTCAAGCCAGTCCTGCTGTGTGGAGCGGAAATCTGGATGATGACCAAAGGCAATGACAGGAGACTGCAGGGTTTTGTCAACAGATGCCTGAGAAAGATTCTTGGTATAAAATGGTTTGACAAAGTTACGACAGACCACAGGAGAGAGCGGGACAAGGTAAATTGGAACAGGAAATCTTAGGAAGAAAGTTGGGATGGATGGGTCATACATTAAAGGCCAGTATCACCAGGCAATCCCTGTTATGGAACCCCCAGGGAAGGAGAGGCATAGGCAGACCAAGGAATACATGGAGACGAGATCTGGAGGCGGAAGTAAATGAAAACAGGAAAAAACTGGAAAGAAGAGGGAAAAATTACAAAGGACAGAGCTGCTAGGCGAGGGTTAGTTGATGGCCTGTGCCCCCCTAGGGGATAGAAGGCGAAAGAGATATAAATTGCCACCTATGGCTGACGGGCTTCATCGGCCCAGAGACTCGAACTTCGTCATTTCTCCTGTTAGTATGAACAACGGGTCTCTCTGTGTGAAGACCAGGAGCTGACCTTTAGCTGTCAGAGGCTGTGTGTTGCGCATGTCATGGAAGCTCATCCTCAACTCCACTCCCAGTTATGACAGCCCCCAACTATGTCAAACTGCACACTTTGCCACTTACAGACCATTACCTTTTAATGGGACCTCTTTATTTTATTATGACTTTCTTTATTCTGTTGACATTGATTACCAACTAAGCTTTAGCTGCTTCCACTGTAATTCTAATATCTTGTCATGTAAATGTCATTGCTTCTGTGACATCAAACCCAGATCATCTGTACAATGAAGACCTAATTGTTTATCAAATGTCCTTCTGACTATGTAAACTGAAAAAGTGGGGATATGCAAATGTGGAGCCGTACAGGAGCTGGAGCATTTGATTATATGTCCTAGGATGCAGGAGTTCTGTACAGTGAGGGACCTGATTATATGTCCTAGGATGCAGGAGTTCTGTACAGTGAGGGACCTGATTATAGGTCCTAGGATGCAGGAGTCCTGTACAGTGAGGGACCTGATTTTAGGTCCTAGGATGCAGGAGTCCTGTACAGTGAGGGACCTGATTTTAGGTCCTAGGATGCAGGAGTCCTGTACAGTGAGGGACCTGATTATATGTCCTAGGATGCAGAGTCCTGTACAGTGAGGGACCTGATTAAAGCTCCTAAGATGCAGAGTCATGTACAGTGAGGGACCTGATTATAGGTCCTAGGATGCAGAGTCATGTACAGTGAGGGACCTGATTATATGTCCTAGGATGCAGAGTCCTGTACAGTGAGGGACCTGATTATATGTCCTAGGATGCAGAGTCCTGTACAGTGAGGGACCTGATTAAAGGTCCTAAGATGCAGAGTCATGTACAGTGAGGGACCTGATTATATGTCCTAGGATGCAGGAGTCCTGTACAGTAAGGAACCTGATTATGGGTAATAGGATGCAGAGTCCTGTACAGTGAGGGACCTGATTATAGGTCCTAAGATGCAGAGTCCTGTACAGTGAGGGACCTGATTATATGTCCTAGGATGCAGAGTCCTGTACAGTGAGGGACCTGATTATAGGTCCTAGGATGCAGAGTCCTGTACAGTGAGGGACCTGATTATAGGTCCTAGGATGCAGGAGTCCTGTACAGTGAGGGACCTGATTATATGTCCTAGGATGCAGAGTCCTGTACAGCGAGGGACCCGATTAAAGGTCCTAAGATGCAGAGTCATGTACAGTGAGGGACCTGATTATATGTCCTAGGATGCAGGAGTCCTGTACAGTAAGGGACCTGATTATAGGTCCTAGGATGCAGAGTCCTGTACAGTGTGGGACCTGATTATATGTCCTAGGATGCAGAGTCCTGTACAGCGAGGGACCCGATTAAAGGTCCTAAGATGCAGAGTCATGTACAGTGAGGGACCTGATTATATGTCCTAGGATGCAGGAGTCCTGTACAGTAAGGGACCTGATTATAGGTCCTAGGATGCAGAGTCCTGTACAGTGTGGGACCTGATTATAGGTCCTAGGATGCAGAGTCCTGTACAGTGAGGGACCTGATTATATGTCCTAGAATGCAGAGTCCTGTACAGTGAGGGACCTGATTATAGGTCCTAGGATGCAGAGTCATGTACAGTGAGGGACCTGATTATATGTCCTAGGATGCAGAGTCCTGTACAGTGAGGGACCTGATTATATGTCCTAGGATGCAGAGTCCTGTACAGTGAGGGACCTGATTATAGGTCCTAGGATGCAGAGTCCTGTACAGTGAGGGACCTGATTATAGGTCCTAGGATGCAGAGTCCTGTACAGTGAGGGACCTGATTATAGGTCCTAGGATGCAGAGTCCTGTACAGTGAGGGACCTGATTATATGTCCTAGGATGCAGAGTCCTGTACAGTGAGGGACCTGATGGTGCCAAATGTGGGGCCCTACAGGACCCGAAACACTTGATTATATGTCCTAGAGTGAGGGATCTGATGGTGCCAAATGACAGAGCACCGACAGTGGCTGGTTTTTGGGCAAAGATTATCTATAGGTAGCCGGACACGAAAATAAAGTAAATATCTGACTATCTTTTAAAAACTCGTATAATTCTTTTATATATTCGTCTGGCCCCAATGTTTTTTTGGAAAACGACCGTTTACTGGTTAACATCTGGTACTCACCAGATGTCTGGGTGTTCAAATGCTGGAACATACAGAGAACCTGGGGAATATAGCAATAAATGCCAAGGTTAAAATACTAATACAAAGATTCTTTCAATTAATTTGGTATTACAATTTGGTGATTAATTTTCACAAAAACTATGACTGACTTCATTTTTTGAGTTCTCATTGGAAGATAGTATTACAGTAACTGCTCTCGACCAACTCCTATTTTGGGCCATCTTCTTTAACTCAGATCATCTCATTTAAGCTGCCCAGACTACGTTCACATCTGTTCTTGAACTCATTCCATGAGCTGCCCTGACTACCTTGTCCTCTGTCCTTTAACTCAGTCTATGTGATTTTATCTGTCCGTCTATCATAATTTGTCCTCTATCCTTTAACTCAGTCTAAGCAACTTTATCTTTACCATAACTTTTTCTCTCTTCATTGACCATAAAACTTTAGATGTCCTGACTGCCTTTTCCTCTGCATGTAAGCTCAGTCCATGAGACTTTAGATATCCTACATTTTCCTCTGTTCTTTAACTGTGACCATGATGTTTCCATTCATGTGTATTATGAAGGTCTAGATCCGTGGCTGCTTGCTCCCTATGTTTGTTCATGAGGTCTGGATACCTGGCTGTTTGCTCCCTTTGTTTGTTCATGAGGTCTGGATACCTGGCTGTTTGCTCCCTTTGTTTGTTGGGGAGGTTTGGAGACCTGGCTGTTTGCTCCCTATGTTTGTTCATGAGGTCTGGAGCCCTGGCTGCTTGCTCCCTATGTTTGTTGGGGAGGTCTGGAGCCCTGGCTGCTTGCTCCCTATGTTTGTTGGGGAGGTCTGGAGCCCTGGCTGCTTGCTCCCTATGTTTGTTGGGGAGGTCTGGAGCCCTGGCTGCTTGCTCCCTTTGTTTGTTGGGGAGGTCTGGATCCGTGGCTGCTTGCTCCCTATGTTTGTTGGGGAGGTCTGGATCCATGGCTGCTTGCTCCCTATGTTTGTTGGGGAGGTCTGGATACATGGCTGCTTGCTCTCTATGTTTGTTGGGGAGGTCTAGATACATGGCTGCTTGCTCCCTTTGTTTGTTCATAAGGTCTAAATCCCTGGCTGCTTGCTCCCTATGTTTGTTGGGGAGGTCTAGATACATGGCTGCTTGCTCCCTTTGTTTGTTCATAAGGTCTAAATCCCTGGCTGCTTGCTCCCTATGTTTGTTGGGGAGGTCTAGATACATGGCTGCTTGCTCCCTTTGTTTGTTCATGAGGTCTAGATACATGGCTGCTTGCTCCCTTTGTTTGTTCATAAAGGTCTAAATCCCTGGCTGATTGCTCACTATGTTTGTTGGGGAGGTCTAGATACATGGCTGCTTGCTCCCTTTGTTTGTTCATGAGGTCTAGATACATGGCTGCTTACTCCCTTTGTTTGTTCATGAGGTCTAGATACATGGCTGCTTGCTCCCTATGTTTGTTGGGGAGGTCTAGATACATGGCTGCTTGCTCCCTTTGTTTGTTGGGGAGGTCTGGATCCGTGGCTGCTTGCTCCCTATGTTTGTTCATGAGGTCTAGATACATGGCTGCCTGCTTCCTTTGTTTGTTCATAAGGTCTAAATCCCTGTCTGCTTGCTACCTATGTTTGTCATGGTGATCTGTTTTATTCTACTCTTGATAAATTACCCTGCCAGGAACATTAATTATTGTGCTGAAGAAAAAATATAAATTTATATTTGTGTAGACAACCCACAACAAACCAAAAAAAATTTAAGCATCGCACAAAGCACGAACTCCAGCGATCTCCGGAAGAAATTGACATGGACAGACCGTCACAGTTCAAAATCGAACCCCGACCGTCTGAACACGAGGCAAACGGCTTGACCACTTCGCCACAGAGACCTCCCAAACAGAAAACACTTATGCATCTCCGTCCTCATGATGTGCAACTCTGACTGGCATTGGAGACCATGCATCTCCACAACTACTGTTGTGAATGTTACTTATCAATTCTATTGCTGACTTATTCTGTACCATTTCATTCTTCTTCTTCTTCGTACGCAGTCAGACAGTAACCATTATTTTTTCGAAAAAAGCGGCGATCATCCTGAGGCTGTCGCCACTGCCATAGAGCTTGTCTTGCAGTTCTACTGGTGATGGCCACATCTGCTCTCTCTGATCCTTGTATGTCGGGCAGTTCTGCAGCAGATGTTCAGCGGTCATTTTACCGGTACCGCACGGGCATTCGTCGGTACCACCTATCTTCAATTTGTTGAATAGGTGGTACCTCAGTCTATTGTGGCCAGTGTGAAGTCTGAAGACAACGACCTGCTCTCTTCGGTTCAACTGGTAATAGGCATCGTTTTTGGTGTAACCAGTATGTTCGGTTTCCCATTTACCATTTCATTCAACCTTCCAACATTTCTTGATCCTCCTCTGTCCCTTTTCCCAACAATTTCATCTACAGGATGTTCAAACTGTGCTAAATTTTATACCATGCCCAACAACAAGATGGCTTCCTGCTCTGTTGCTTGGAATAGACAGTCTTTTTGAGGTGCTTAGCTTATCACATCCTTGTTAGCAATAAGTAGAAACAAAATGTACAGGATTAGTTTGGAAAGACTTATTGTGCTCTCAATTGCATATTTTTTTTTTCAATTCCTTCTTTTTTTCTTTCTATCCTGTAGGAACAAGGCTGCTCCACCAGTTGAGACCCCATCTGCCTTGGTTTCCTTAATTTGTTTGCAAGTTGCTCTTTGGTTTCCCCATTTTCTTTTTCACTCGTCCCAATCCAATGCATTTTATTATGCCTCTTGGCAACAGTGAAAAGACGGAAACTTGCTTGGTACGGCCACATATCGAGATCAAACTCTCATACAAATTTGATCCTGCACGGAAAGGTGCAAAGTGGACGACGAAAAAGTTGTCCCAAAAGGAGACGGAAGGACAACATAAAATAATGGACCAGAGGAGGCACAAGCAGTGGCCGCTGGCAGAGAGGAGTGGCATGGGGTGTCTTCATGTGTGCCCCAACGACCTCACCGGTTACGGGATGACTTGACATGACGACGGTGTATTCAATCCATCATCACTTTCTCACTTTCTGAGACCTCAGCTGTGCTGTCTGCCTTTTCCTCTGCACTTGCTGTTGTTGTTGTTTGCGAATGCCCACAATGAGTAGGTTACTCTTTTGTGCGCTCTGAAAAGGACATTAAGTGGTGGCTCGCAGCAGCTTTCCTCACACCCCAAGCGTGCTGTTAAAGGTGGATCGGAGTCCTCCAGGCGGTTGCGCTATGCTTGGCTTTATCTGTGTGTCACTCACTACTATTGGGATCACGTCAATACCTCATCTCGTTAGCCAGGTTGTCATAAAAACAGCTCGTTTCCAGGAGGGCTACGAGGAAGCCGAGATGAGGATCTTGGCCATTATGTTTTGCCTCTGACCCTAACATGTCTGATCAGTATATTTTGCCTGAACAGCAGAAGTTAGTCTTTCTCCCCTTCCTCTGCACTTAAACTCAGTACATGAGTCCTCAGCTGTCTTGGCTACCTGTTTTTGAAATCATTCATGAAAGTGTTGTGGGTAATGTACGATCTGGATGACCAGCAGTCAGCAAAAGTGAAAACAATGTTGCCAATCTGGATACTTTTTTTAATCATACATCATATAATGTTATGGAAAACAGTCACATGTAGAATTGATAATCCTTAAACCAGACATTTTTATTTCATCTATAACCCCCTACACAAGTCAGCAAGGCACATATTGATGATGGTCTGTTATCATTCATTTATTCATGTGAAGCACAAACACACCCCCCCCCCCCTCCCCATTGAAGCAAGTCTGTTGCCAAGCATTTGCAACATTCACCTTTTTGCTTGAATGTGAAGCGTAGGTTGTAAATACAGCTGGTCTCTTTACAGAAAGTCTGTAATCAAGCTTTTGAATTGGCTGATTATAATGGCAGTTGTTTTTTTACATAATGAAGTTACTATCCCCAAGCACCACCCTATTTAGTCATCTTTAAAGACATGCTTGGAAGGTGACAGTGGTTCTATTCTTATCCTCCCGGGTACCACTCGGGTGCTTGTTATCATTACATCTGCAAAATTTATCTGTGCTGACCTGGCTGCTTGCCAAGCTCCTGAGCTAACTTCTTGGATTCGTCATAAACATTGCCATGGACTTTCACTTCTGCATCCTGAAATATGAATTCCTAAAAGTTATACACCAATCAAATATTGCTAGAAAAGCAGCATATCGACTGCATGCATGATATAAATAAAGTCAGATTTGCTGTCAACTTTTTCTCACAATGATACAAATAAAGTTAGATTTGCTGTCAATTCTTTCTCCCAATGATATAAATAAAGTCAGATTTGCTGTCAACTCTTTCTCACAATGATACAAATAAAGTTAGATTTGCTGTCAATTCTTTCTCCCAATGATATAAATAATGTCAAATTTGCTGTCAACTCTTTCTCCAAATGATACAAGTAAAGTTAGATTAGCTGTCAACACTTTTCTCCCAATCTGGAACTCTGAAATATTCTTTCTCTCTTGGTGGAGTTATTCTACAGGTGCATGTGGTAGAAGATTGATTGCTTCCCTCTTTCTTGCTGTCTTGCATTCCTAAACTCTGAGCAGAGTCGGCAAGCATTTTTATAGCTGGGTAAACAGCAATCTGTCATTACTGGATAGTGAATTGGGTCCCATTGATGTGACAAGCAAGCTGCTCAAGAGCATCACATCCAGACTGTGGACCTTCCCCAGCAAGTCTCAATTCCATACCTTGTCCAAGGTGGTCAAAGTTCATAGCAATTGAACAGAACAGTGTGCAACTTAGGACAGTTACTTTCAGTTTCCTGAATGAAAAATACCCACAAGACACCTGGGTCTGAGTATACAAAGATGGGTCCAGCAGTAACGAACGGAGGAGCAGGAGTGTACATAGAGGCCAAGGTTTGCCCCATAGTAGTCAACACTGCTGTCGGGAAATGACACAGCTTGTATAATGTAAGGTGGTCAGTTCCATTTATTACTGTCCGTTACTTCCCTAGCCGTCATATGCCAGGTACCAATTTACAGCCGGGTCAACTGGAGCGTGACAGTCGTGGGTGTTCAACCCTGTACCGTTGCTGTGAATAGCGAGTGCTCTACCACTATGCTAATCAGATGCTCTAGTGTATATAGAATACACAAACAACATTAGGGATACTGTCAGAGTAACATCAAGGAAATGATGCCATAATGATGATGCAGAGGGGGACTCAGTGGTCTCAAGGTAAGCTGTTCACCTCGGCGGAACCTAGATTTTTTTCACGAGATCTTTTGGTAATAATTTCCCTGATGCCTGGACAAAATTTTAAAATTATAGTTAAAAATCTACCCAAATTACTGTATCTTCCCAAAGGCCTAGCAGGAAGTTTAAAATACCTACTACGGATAGCCTTGAGCTACCTGGTGACAGAACAGGCATTAACAACATGCATGTTTAAATACCAGCATTCCAAGTAAGATGCAGAAATCAAAGCAATCAAGTTGGCAAACAGAGAAACTGCTGAACACTAATCTTAAGTCCACAATCCGTAGCATTTCTGACAGATGCACAATCAGCACTCCAAGAACTGAAGTCTGGGAAACTGCCTGGTCTACAGGCTCTGAACTGATTAACGAGCGTAAGATTCTCATGCAGTGGATACGATCTCATTGTGGAATACTGGGAAACGAGAGAGCAGATTGACTGGCAAAGGAGGGTGTTACAGACAAACAACCGGATGTACTAGTTACATACCAACAGAAGAAAAGGATGATCAAATCAATCAGAGAGCTACCAATAGTAATACAAGTTTTGATTACCATAAGATGAAAAGAGCAAACTGTTGTGCTGTTGCCTAGAACAGGACACAACAAAGTCCACAGCACATGTACACAAAATTGAAGATTGACAACTCCACCATGTGTACATGCAAAAAGGCACCCTAGACTGCCGATACATACTACAGAACTGCCACATATATGCTGTACACAGAAAAACCCACTGAGCCAGAGAGAGAAACAGCACTGGAAGAGAAACTTTATGAGCCTACAAAATACAGTGAAATTTATACAAGAGACAACATTGCAGATAGACATTATATTTTCAAGGAAAAAAAGGAGAACAATATCAATCAACAGAGTAGACAAGGGAGAGAAAGTGATGAATACACCCTCAACAAGAGGCATAACTGATAACAATATAGTATGACATGCATTGGATTGAAATGAGTGGAAGAGATAAGTGGGGAAACTAACGAGCACTTTGCAAAAACATTAAGGAAATGAAGGCAGCTGGGTCTTATGGAATCTCATGTGCGAAGTCTCAAGAAGACAGTCCAAAAGAGGAACTGGTGGAGCAGCAACAGGATATAAATCATAAGGAAAAAGAAGGAATTAAAACCTTTAACTTTAGTCTTTAGGGCCCTGAGTTATAAAAGTACGGAAGTTCCCGCAGCCTCTGAATTATTTTTCAGCACGTCACGTTTTTCTAGGTTGTTCACTTTGAAAATCTGTATTTTTTTGTTTGTTGTTATGTTATAAATATGATTTTTGTGAGTGTAGAGACATTAATTAATAAAGAACTACTTGGTGTTATTGTTTTTTATGTGTGTGTGTTAGTGTATGAGATACAAGAAGATGAAAGTGGAAATTTAAAAAACCGCAACATTTCGATTTTGCCCATTTCGCGGGGAATCGGGACCGTCGGAATGTGAAAATCGTCACAGAACGCCGATAGTTTTTCTTACAAGATCGTCAAATCTGCTATTTTCCCTTACTAATGTAGTTAATACGGCTAAAAAAAAACAAATTAAACAGATCGATCTCCCCAAAAATATGTCGGAACAACTTACCTTTATCATCCACATTAATGGAATAATCCGCAAGTCCCGAAAACGCAAACACGTCTGTTTCAAAAATCGCTTTCAAAGTCACTTTACGGCCATTTTGGTTGTTTACAACGGCAATGACGGCATCCCTATATATAGATTCAAAATGGCCGTATATCAACCGGTGTTAACACACGGCAATGCTCTAGAATAACTTTTTGATGTTGTTGTTGCTTAGATGTTTGCCTCACTAGTTGCTACTGGCGGAGGCGTGCCATTTTCCACCCCAGACCGTAGTCCATTGGGCGATATCTTATCGCGTGTCCGTTTAGGTGGACTGTAGGGGGACTTGGAGTATTTTTACTTGTCCACCTATGCGGACATTAGTGCCTGAAAGGTTAAAGAAAAAATATATGCAATTGAGAGCACAATAAGTCTTTCCAAACTAATCCTGTACATTTTCATTCTACTTACTGCTAACAAGAATGCGGGAAGCTAAGCCCATGCACAAAGACAGACTATTCCAAGCAACAGAACAAAGAAGCCATCTTGTTGTTGGACATAGTATAAGATTAGCACAGTTTGAACATCCTGTAGGTAAAATTGCTGGGAAAAGGGACAGAGGAGGATCAAGAAAATGACGGAAGGTTGAATGTCATGGCACAGAATAAGTCAGCAACAGAATTGATAAGTAACATTCACAACAGTAGTTGTGGAGATTCATGATCTCCAATGCCAGTCAATATTTCATGTTTGGGAGGTGTGTTCTGTTTAGGAAGTGTGTTCCTTTTGGGAGGTGTGTTCTGTTTAGGAAGTGTGTTCTTTTTGGGAGGTGTGTTCTGTTTGGGTAGTTATGTTCTGGGGAGGGGGGGGGGGGGTTTGTTTGGTGCGGGTGTGTCCTTTTGGAAGGGGTTGTCTGCATTTATAATTTTTTTTTTTTTCCTCAGTGCAACAATGAATATCCCTGGCAGTGTAATTTATCAAAAATAGAAGAAAACAGATCACCATAATACACAAAGGGAGCAAGCAACCAGGGATTCAGACCTCCCCAACAAACATAGGGAGCAAGCAGCTAGGTATCCAGACCTAACCAACAAACATAGGGAGCAAGCAGTCAGGGATCCAGACCTCCCCAACAAACATAGGGAGCAAGCAGCCAGGGATCCAGACCTCATGAACAAACATAGGGAGCAAGCAGCTAGGTAGCCAGGGCTCCAGACCTCATGAACAAACATAGGGAGCAAGCAGCCAGGTATCCAGACCTCCCAAACAAACATAGGGAGCAAGCAGCCAGGTATCCAGACCTCCCCAACAAACAACAACAGGAGCTACTCAGTGGGCTGACCATAAAACAGCTCCTCGCTGAGTACTGCGGAAGGGATGCAACCCACCTTTCTGCAATGGAGTGTTTTGACTGATAGAAAAAATTACTGGGTCAACAAAAAAACGACACAGCCATCAAGTTCCTGCTTGATGAGAAGCAGCATTTGTTCGGACTGTTCCGACCCCTCATCACCATCCAGAAAGATTGCATTCAACAACATATGTACAGTTGTGAAATGCTGACTCAGGACCATGCAGGATACCTGGTTCCAGGACAAGTGGGTAGAGATTCAAAGGTATCCTGGTTCCAATGACTCGAGGCAGTATTATTGTGCTCTGAAAGTGGTCTATCACTTATCTCCTGTTCCTTAGTGCTGATGGCACCATTGATTGACAAAGTTTAGATTTTAGAGCACTGGATGGAGAATTTGCTGGCATCTTCATGTGTCCGTCCATCATTAACAGAACTGGCGCTGATCATGGGGGAAGGAAGAAACACTAGAGAGACTCCTTGTGCATCTCTAAAAAGCTTCAACATTGATGTCACCATCTTTCTTCTTCTTCTTCGTTCATTCTCAATCTACCACTACCAAACACTGAAAGGGCTTAAGTAGCAGAATGTAGTCCAGAGAACGGAATGCGTTGTGTCGTAGGTTACAGCTTGGCTGTGATATTTGCACCTTTCGATCCAACACATCCGACTTCAGCAAGCATTTTTTGAGTACCGGTTAGCATTCCCTCTTCGATCCCTTCTCCTTAGCCAGTCTGCCCTGATGCAGCCTGTTATCCAGGATCACCACGTGGAGGTGTAGAAGGGTCTTGGCAGCTATGGTTCGCTGGCCCTGACGCTAGCAGTCAGCCATGGGTCGCTGACCACTGCAGCTCATGTGCTGATCAACATCTTGATCCCTGGTCCGGTTTCATTTGAACACGCCTCATAGTAGTGTGTTAGCCACATTGTCACAGGAAAAATTCCAAAAAAAACTGATACAATTCATACCAAATACACAATCTGCCTTCCCTCAGGCCTAGTAAACCACTTGTTGTTGCTAAGCATCTTGATCCCCCGATGTCACCATCTAAAAGATGCATGCATAGAACGGCCCCCACCTGACACAAGGTGCTCAGATCGCAGAGCAAAACTCCATCGTCATGGCTCAGAAATAGCAAGAAGTACGGAAGAACAGAACGCATGATGGCTCCTCACATGTGTGCCCGAGGTGCGGCAGAACCTGCCATGCCAGAATTGGTCTTTACAGTCACATCTTGCAGCACAATGATGCTGTCACCATCTTCGCTTGCGATGGGCAACTATTATTATTAGCTATTAGGATAACACATCAATCTCATTGGCTAACCACTACACCTCTACGTAGAAGAGCTGCAACTAAGTTAGCAAGCCATTTATCAAGCATATAAGTGTTGAAACTTACCAGGAGCCTCAACTGATCTGCAATAAATTGTGGAGTGGTGCTGGGTAGAACTATTGTACAAGCAATGTTCAGCTGCTTGGAGGCATATGCTGCTGCCAGACCGGCATTGCCCCCTGAGGCACAGAAGACATGCTTGCAAGCTCCTTTCTCTAATGCCTATCATGATAAAGATATCAGAACTATTATGTTTCTTTGTAGTATATAAAGTCAGACAAACAATTCTTGTTCTTTATATGATATATTGGCTAGTGTTTGCTAAAACAGTTAAAAACTTTATATCCTAAGTTCTGTTTATTAATTCTGAACATGATTCTTCTTTTTCTTCATTCGCCACTTTTTCCTTTTCTTCTTTTTCTTTGTGCCTTTCAGCGCCAGGTTATGAAGAGGTTTCTCGAGCCGGGCCCTAGTATGTGCTTCGTACACAGGGAGCTTTACTGTTTCTGTTATTTCTGCTATCCATCTTTTAAATGGTTGACCTTTGGCTTTGTATCTATTGTATCTGTATAGCATTGGTTTCTGAGGGAGACTATCTGGTAATTGTCACGTCAAGAGGTCGAATCATTTGGTTTGCTGTCTCTTGATGAGGTCTAGCACTGGTTTTGTACCTACTTGTTTCCTAATATCTTTGCTTCTGATTCCATCCATTATTGTTACTCCAAGCATTTTGTGCAGGCATTTCATCTCTAAATTACAATATTTCTTTTCTTTGTTTGTTAATGTCCAATTCTAGAACTGATAGCACAATATGAGTCGGAAAATCGTGTTGTATAGCGTTCTTTTTGTATCCATTGTCATGTATTTACATTGTAATATCAGGGACATGTGCCCAATGATTTGACTTGCTTTATTACATCTGTGTTGGATTTCAGCGTCTACTTTGCCATCTGAGGAGATTATGATGTTACCCAGGTTCTTAGTCCTTAGTCGACTTGTGCTTCTACAGGGGCAGACGCCCCTGTGCAGGTCCCAGCTATGTTATGAGCTGAATGTAGCCTGAAGAATGGTTTCCTGCTTAGCGGGCTAGGCTCGATCAGCTTAATACTCTGCTGTGTTGGGACAAGCGCTTACGGAGGGTGGTTAACCGATTTTTGATTTCTCTAGATCTTCATATGTTTAGTGTAAGGAATGCCATTCTTGACTTTACACAGCTGTACCACCCCCCCCCCCCCCAAGTGTCAACTGTGCTGCCCAAATAATAGGTAAATGCATTCACTTCTTCTAAAATCTCTCAGAGTTTGATCTTCAAGGTGAGAACAGGCCTGCCCATCTCAACAAACATCTGAATAGATTAGACCCACTACGTGAACCAAATTGCAGATTCTGCTATGACCATGAGGAGTCAGTACAGCACCTCCTGACTTTATGCCCAAGGCTGGCTGATCTGCTGAACCTGCTGTTACCACCACAGCCCACCATACTCAACACACTCTACACATCACTACAACAACTGAGGAGGACGTGTGCTTTTGTTCGGGAGGCTTTGGGCTGTCAAGAGCAGCCAGTTCACAGCTAAAGGGATTATATCATTATCATCATCTCTCCTCCCAGCATGATTGGTTCTTTGCTGATTGGGTTAATATTATGGAGCATGGTTTTCTTCATGTTAAAATTCAATCCCTATTTGACTCATTGTTCTTTCACCCTATCAAGTTTCTCTTGCATTTGATTATGACTGTGTGACAAAAGTACCAGATCATCTAAGTAATCCAAGTCCTCCAATTACAACCATAGTGGCCACTGAATACCAGATTCGTCACCAACTAATAATATATATTTCTCTTACAAACTCAGGTATCACCTGTCATGATACAGGCTATCCATGATGTCAGTTGCAAAGGGGTATACTTTCACTCTGCTCGTAAAACTGTTGTATTTGTAATTATAGCAATAACATTTGTATTTGTAATTATAGTAATAACATTTGTATTTGTTATTATAGCAATAGCATGTGCATTTATAATTATAGCAACAACATTTGTATTTGTAATTATAGCAATTATATTTGTATTTGTAATTATATCAATAACATGTATATCTATAATTATAGCATTAACATTTGTATTTATAATTATAGCAATAACATTTGTATTTGTAATTATAGCAATAACATTTGTATTTATAATTATAGCAATAACATTTTTATTTATAATTATAGCAATAGCATTTGTATTTAATAATTTATAATTAGCCTATACCAATAACATTTGCATTTATTTATAATTATGCCAATAAAAAACATGTTTTTTAATTATGCCAATAACATTTGTAGGTCTATTTAATACCATTTATAATTATTATAATAACATTTGTATTTTTAATTATGTCAATAAATAACATTTGTATTTATAATTATACCCATAACATTTTTATTTATAATTAGACTAGAGGTCTATGTAAAAAAAAGTTGTATTTATAGTTAGATCTATACCAATATAACATTTGTATTTGTAATTATAGTCTACTATTATCAATTGTATTTATAGTTATACCAGTGACACTGGCAATTGTATAGAAATAGTACCAATGACATTTGTTTTAACTCTTAACGGGGCTGGGGGTTAACTGGTTAACTCATGCATTTGTTTGTTTAGGCCGTTCGTCTGCATGAGTGTGTCTGCTCCTATTTCTCTTTCCCCGAGGATTCTAAAATAGTGAATATCTAGTAACCAGTAATGTAAATAGTTAACAAACAGTATTATTTTATACTTAATCTATACTATATACTACATATTTGTCAATTACTAGTCCTAGTGGCATTTCAGCTCCGTCGCATATAACTTTTTAACTTTAACATAAACTATTTCAAACTAATAATTAGGTAAAATTACCATTCTAAATTTATAACCCCTCTGCCTCTATTCCGCGCAAGCATTCATTGTCATTGATGAAAGATTGACATATTTTGTTGTATATTTCGCTATTCCCCATGACACAGAGTTGACAGAGCCATACTATATGATGATATGACGCAGTCTATACTCTATACCATGCCATGTGCAAACAACAACATGAACTTTAACAAAACTCAAAAGTTACTAGTCAAATCATTATTTTATTATTTCACTCCGAGAATGATTCTCACCTTTTGTATCATATTTGAGATACCCCTGATCTTGAAAGAACCTGGCGGTTGTAGATTATCCAATTTGAGGAAGACTTGGAAGCCGGCATATTTCGAAATTGGGAAGCTAAATATCAGAGGAGTATTCAAATATAATTTGTCACCAGCCACGTGCTGATCCCCATTTTGTTGTCTGCTGTCCGGCACGGAAAGGGAGTCCTTGGTTTCCAGCCTGGGCCGAGTTTCATTCGACTCAGATGCCATCGTGACGATAGTAGCACAGTATTCAAACGTTGATACCTTGCGTACTTACCAGAGGAGTTGAAGGCGAATAATGACTAGAGACATACACAATTCGATATATGATGACGGGGCATGACAATGAAAATCTTATCTGAGAAACGTTTTTCGCACGAGGACAGGGGTGTCTACTCGGGTCATTATTTGTCGTTAGATGGTAATCGGAAAGTCGCTAGCTCTATCACCTTTCTTATATACAGGTTTAACAGATTCTGTAGACAGCCAGTTTCCACAACATAACAAACACCCAAATAGCCAAGTGCTTCCTTAATTAAATTATATGCATAGTTTAAAAGTTAATAATTGACCCGTCCTCGAACAGGTAGTCAATCTTGCGCGGGTCCCAAACTGGTCACCAGTCGTTAAAGATTTGTCACAAACTGACCAGTGGACGATTAGATTGGCCCATCCCCACTGGAGTCGCCCCATCTCGGTCTTTCTGGTGCTGTAGAGATCTGAACTGATGGACTTGAGATTGAAATTGACCATCTCTTTCCTTATCAGAGAATCAGTCCTCTAATCACAGATTATCATGGTTCGACTTTTCGCTCAAAATGAAGCTTAGAACCACTTCTGTGCAATGGCGGACTTACCCTTAAAGCGGTCCTAGGCTAGAAGTAAGGTTTAGGTCCTTTTCAGTAAACTATTGATCTAAAAGACTTTGCAAAAAACAAAACTGTTGTACGACAGGATTCCTTTTGCTGGACTAGACGAGGGGTTTCAAGGCTGAGGACTGCACCACTACAGTCGACACGTCGTGTGATGGCTATGTTTGTTTATTTCACCTTCAACAGCCAAACAGTATATGCCCTACCGGTAATTTGATCCGCTCACCTTGTCAGCAGGCAGTCATCGAAACCATTCGGCATTGTAAGAGCCCCATAAACTGAGGTTCCTACAATCTTTACACAATAAGTTATAGCCTCGTCAACCTCTTTTGAAATCCGGCACTGCTTCCATTTCCATGCACATGAAGTAAATATCAAACTATTTGCAATGGCACTTTTATTATCAATAGTTTTCTATAGATCCCTTTGCTCTGTTCTGTTTCTAAGAAGAGCCTCATTTCACTCCGGATATATCCACATGTGCTCAGTAAATGGCAAAGGGTGTGGATACTGATGGCCCTTGTAGCCCGCTGGTTGTGTACACTTCTGCCCGGTTCTTTCGTGCACTCCATTCCCCTAGAACCTTGTTTTATTTCAGTCCGAATTTCTGATTCATCTATTGGGGTGGCATCATTCAACAGGTGATTATTGACAGGCTTTAATATTTCACTCCACTTTAAATGTAACGTGCCTTTAACTGGTGCTTGTAAAGCAAGGGAGTCAGCTCTTCCGTTATCCTGAAATCCAGCACGAAAAGGAGAGTAGATTCACACAATCCCCTTCGGGTTTTAGACCTCTACAGCTGTCATTCACTTTTGGCTTAGCCAACTCTTTTATTCTTTCTGAAGTAAGGATTGTGAGTCTGACACAATAACTAACATTACTTAAGAGGTCTCTGATGGCCATCTCAGAGTTAGAGTCACGGCTTCCATCTCCATTCACGTACTGAAGATTGTTAGTCTGTATGTCTACTCCGCTTAGCAAACCAAACACCAACATAAGGTATCGTGGATGCACCACGATCAAAGCATTGGCATCAGCTGGATCTAATTCTTGTCAGAAGATCTTTCCTTAAGTATGTACTCCTGACGTGCACTTACCATAGTGCAGACTGTGATTATTCTTTGGTTCGCTGTAAAATAAAATTGTAGCCAAAGAAGTTCCATCACACCATAAGCAAAGGCAAGCCACGCATCGACACAAGTAGAATGTCGGACCCTGGGCTGATCAAAAGATTTCACAATATTTTCAGGAAACTTTCAATATCCAACATTATGACACCGCTGTTACAGAGACCTGGAGGCATCTTTTAAATGTTATACATAACACTGCACTTGCCACATTTGGAAGAAGAACTGTTAAATCACATGACTGGTTTGAAGCGAAAGTGGAGGATATGACACCCGTCATTGAGGCTAAGAACGCTGCTCTGATTACATGCAAGCAGCTTCAAGATGCAGGTACTCTGTCAAACTTCAAGTCCTCCAGAAGCCAGGTGTAACAAACATCTCGTCGGTGTGCAAATGAGTATTGGCTACAGCTTGGTGAAAACATCGAGACTGCAGCACAAACAGGGGACATAAGACAAATGTACGATGGTATAAAGAAGCTATTGGCCCTTCGAACAGAAAAGTAACACCGCTCAAATCCATGACTGGTGAGAAAATAACAGATAAAGGAAAGCAGCTGGATCGATGTGTCGAGCACTATTCTGAGCTCTACTCGTGTGTCAATATAGTCAGTGCCACACCCCTTGAAATTGTCAACAGTTATCCCAGTATGGACGAGCTTGATATCGAACCATCTATAGAAGATCTGAAAAAAAGGTATTGCCAGATTGGCCCTGGGAATAGCACCAGGCAGCGACTGGATCCCACCTGATTTGAGCAAACGCTATGAAGATACACTTTTGCAACCGCTGTATATGATGTTATGTCAGTGCTGGAAAGAGGTCAGAATACCTGAAGATATCAGAGATGCACAGATTGTAACATTAGACAAAAACAAAGGTGATAGAAGTGACTGTAATAGTTATCGAGGTGTCTCTCTGCTTAGTGTTGTAGGTAAAGTCTTCGCCAGAGTTATCTTACTAAGACTACATAAATAGGCTGAGCGTGTGTATCCGGAGTTACAGTGTAGATTCAGGTCTGGAAGATCAACGATCGATATGATTTTCTCTCTTCGACAACTTCAGGAAAAGTCACGTGAACAGAACCAGCCCTTTAATATTGCCCTCATTGACCTGACAAAGGCATTTGATTTGGTTAGTAGAGATTGCCACGTAAAAATCATCTCTAAAATATGTTGCCAAACAAACTTCTGCGACTAATAATATCGTTCCATGAGAGCATGACAGGAACAGTCCAATTTGATGGTAGCATATCACAACCATTTGGAATTCTAAGTGGTGTTAAGAAGGGCTGTGTTTTAGCCCCGACACTGTTTGGAATCTTCTTTGCTCTGTTACTGAAACACGCATTTGGTAACACAAATGAAGGAATCTGCTTTCACACAAGGTCGGATGGTAGGCTGTTTAACCTTGCAAGGCTCAAGGCCAAAACGAAGATACAGGAGATCATTGTTTTCGCTGATGATGCTGCAATTGTCACCCACAGTCAGCAGGGACTTCAGAGATTGATAGATCACTTCTCCCAGGCTTGCAAAGATTTTGGGCGCACAATAAGTCTCAACAAAACAAATGTTCAGGGACAGGAAGTAGATGCCACACCAAGTCCTAGCATCGATAATTATGAACTGGCAGCTGTGCATCAATTCATATACCTGGGATCCCTAATCAATGACAAGCTCTCTCTAGACCCAGGAATAGACACTCGCATTGGCAAAGCTGCTGCCACATTTGCTCGCCTCACAACGCGTGTTTGAAAAACCTAGAAACTGACAATTAAAACCAAGGCCATGGTATACAATGCACGTGTTTTAAGCACACTTCTATATGACAGCAAGACTTGGACAACTTATGCCAAACATAAGCACAGGTTTAACACCTTCCACATACGGCGTCTGCGATCCATTCATGGAATTACATGGAGGGACAGAGTGACAATTGCAGAGGTGCACTCTCGTACTGGTCTTCCGAGCAAGTACACTCTACTTAGACAGCGAAGACTACGATGACTTGGTCATGTTCGTCGCATGGAAGATGGCCGCATTCCCAAAGATATCATCTACTGACAATTGGCGAATAGCACAAGAGCAGTCGGCCAACCACAGTTGAGGTTCAAAGATGTGTGCAAACGTGATATGAAGGTCTGAGCGCATGAGCGAGCTGTAACGGTCAGCGACCCATGGATGACTGCTAGCGTCGGGGCCAGGGAACCAGAGCTGCCAAGATCCTTCTACACCTCCACGGGGTAATCCTGGATAACTGGCTGCAATAGAGCAGACTGGCTAAGGAGAAGGGATCGAAGAGGGAATGCTAATCCGGTACTAAAACAATGCTTAAGTCGGATGTGTTGGACCGAAAGGTGCAAATATCGCAGTCAAGCTACAACACAACGCATTCCGTTATATGGACTACATTATGCCACTCAAGCCCTTTCCAGGGTTTGGTGGTGGGAGATTGATAACGAACGAAGCCAAGCCATATGAAGGCCCTGGACATGAATCTGTCATCCTAGGAAGACGAAACTGCAGACCGATCCAGGTGAAGATGTACACTGAATGGCTAGCTCACGCTTGATGAAGTAAAGATCTTGCAACACAGAGAAGTGAAAAGACGCAAGGAGAAAGACAACAAAAGCTAAGTATACATTTTGTTGTGCTATTATTATTTTTTTTCCCACTCCAAGTCAGATCATCCTATAGTCAGTCATGACTGAAAGGGGCTACTATAGTCAGTCATGACTGAAAGGGGCTACTACTACATACTCCGCTTAGCAAAAACCTGACCTCTCACTCTAGTAGAGAAGCTCCAGCCAAACAGATATACCACTTTGTATCACCGGTCCATTTGTATGTATAACACCGCTACCCTGAGTATTATCTGTTTTCGGCTGGCTAATCTTAGCTCTACTTTCCCGCTGTGCCACTCTCCATTCCCTGTCTAGAGTTCTGATAAATGTGGTAATCTGGCAATCCACCCCCTGTGTTGACATATCCCTCTTCCTTAACTATCGTCTCAGCCGTGGGCACCTATCCAATTGTTTTCTCTGCTTGTGTCATCCATTACGTCCCTTTCTTAATCCGTTGATACCAAATGTATTATCGTGCATATGGTGCCACCTGTCTGTGGTAACCCACATACAGACTTTGACTAGTGCTAATGTATATGTGAATATTATGGACAGAATTCTCAGCACGTAACACATCTTTAAGATCAGGGTGTCTTTATTGTATCACAGAACCAATCACATCCCTTCGTTTTGGTTTCGTTCTAATCATTCACAGTGTAATCTTGATAGCGTGAGGATGTCCAGTCCGTAAACAACAGCTGCCACTAACAGCTGACGACATTGTATGGAAAGCTTTTCCCAGTTTTCAGCTGTCATAGGTGTGAGTGCTCCTAGCCCTAGAGCGCATCTCTGTATGGTCTGGCCGACCTGGTATCTATAAGAGAGGTTGCGAACAAAAGTTACTCTATCGTATATCAACCTGTCATAGCTGTTAATGGCACATCCACTCAAGGTAACACCCGGAAGTAGTGCTACACTACAGAAATATTTAAGATCACGCAGACATATTTAATTGAGAATGTGATCATGCAGACCTTGTTAGAATTGATCTCACGTCACTGAGATTGTCGGCAAGGTCTCTTGTGTGTAAGCTAGTTGACGTCAGAATACCACCAGGTCATGTTAGTCCTAAACGTGGACTTTAACAAAAACTCTAGAGAGAAAGATCACGACACGCGAGATGAGATGCCTCCGGAAAACAATCAACGTAACTAGGAGAGACAGAATGCGGTGGTCTACGCTGCTATCTACACCCGATTTGACGCCGCTTCTCCAGGCAGATCTGTTTTGCGCAAGACATTCTCAGGTGGTGATATTTATCTGGCAACTTTTCAGTGAGTCCCTCAGACTGTCATTAAAACGTTTTTAGGCCTCCTTTCTCGCGCCATCCCTCTCTCAGCTCGCCGGAGAGTAGCTTCTTTGGGAGTCGTTCGTCTGACACACAAACGAGGTGTCTGGCCCATTCCAGTTGTGCTTTTTCTAGCAGTGCATGGATGCTGGGCATGTCAGCCCTCGAGAGAAAACTTCGATGTCAGTGACACGATCTTGCCATTAAATGTGGAATAGTCGCCTCAGGCAACATGTGTGGAAGTTGTTTAATCTCCTTGCATGCCGTCATAATGCACCCAATTGCGACCTGGGGCAGTGTTCTTGCAGGGGTGTAAAAGTTGTCTTTTACGACATCCTTGGTATATTGGTCATTTAGGCAATAGTAAAATTGTAAGGGGGAAAATGTCAAGTGTTAAGAACGATACCAGCAGATAAGTGCAGATTATCTGCCCTTTAGTCCCACGTTACAATATGAAAGAAACAATAGTAGTTTAACAATACACGTTCTTCCCTTTCCACGACCCTCATTCCCCCCTCAACCCCCTCTAATTTCAACTCGCCTATGTTTGTTTCAGATTAAGAACTGTGAACTGTTTCATTATTATCATCCTTGTCTGGGTCTCAGTCTCTGTAAACCGTGCAGATGGCTCCCTGTGAGTTTTGTTTAGCTTAGTCTCCTGTATTTCGACACAGTCTGCTATGGCTGCAAAGGCGGATCCGCGAGTGACAGTCCCTGCCACAGATAGTACAACTATGCTGAGGAAGCTGGCTTACCGGGGTGTTCCTTGATCTCTTCAGCCTTTCCCTTTTCACAGCAGCCAGAAGATCTATAAGAGCATCAGTAGCCACTATGCCCCCTCCAATTGACAGTCTCCGAACAGCTCGATCGTGAGCAATTTCTTCCCAGCCCTCGGATGGGATGTCGCAGAACTTCGTGTCCTTATTACACATGTCTTTGAATCGTAGTGTGGGACCGACGATTCTTTCAACTCCAATGGCAAGCTGTCCATGGAGGATTTCCTTTGACAGTCTCTCATCTTCCATGAGAGAAACACGACCTAAACATCAGAGCCGTCGCTGGCTCAACAGCGAGTACACGATGTGAGTGTTTGCTGGCTGTAAGACCACATTATGTGACAAACTCTCTTGACACACAATCCCCAATATACACCATAGGCACCTCGTGTGAAATGTGTTCAGCAGCCGTTCATGTTTAGTGTAAATGTTCCAAGTCTCGCTTCCATACACGAGAGTGCCAATAACGCAGGTCTGATAGACCCGGACCTTGGTATAGTGAGACAGTACATTGTTCTCCTAGACTCTCTTCGTCATGCAGACCATGGCGGTACTTCCCCTACCAATCCTACTGGCCATCTTCTTGATATTACTTTGTGGGCAGACCTTCGTCTTTTCCAGACTTATGAGTCCAAACTGCTTGCGCCCTCTTCGAATCTGTCTCCAAGTCTCTGTAGGGCCTCCTCACTATAGGTCAACAACTTTAATAATTTTCCCATGCAGTGCCCCGCATTTTAGTGTCTCGCGACATGCGTATAACTGAAAGCAAATTAGGTCACATCACACTTATTCCAACTCCCCCGCTCACCCCTCACATTCTTCTCTCTCAAGCGGTCTAGGTCGTCTCCCAACTCAACTCATCTGTCCATCTTTCAAATTCAGAACTGTCTCATTTTCCCAGCAACATCATTTCATAATTATGCCAGAGTATGTTAATTGATTGAGCATGGCTCGCTTCCCTACATCAGGATCACTTAGTCACACCTACTCTACTCAAGAGGTCAGAAGTCTTTACATATACTTGCAACCGAGTGGGCGACAAACGAGTGATAGGCCTGGCCTGATGTGTAATATTGAAGAAGTCCAGTAAACTCAATCTTCGTTTCTGCATCATTTGCAATATTTGTCTGGTGTGCCTACCTCAATGAGAACATTGTCGTTGGATCTTCTTTCTGTCCAACTCACGTGTTCCATTCTACAGTAGCCCCACTTTTCGAATCCTTCTTTGCTAGAGGCCATGTTTCATCCACATTTATTGCAAATGGCCAATCAAAAGTAGAAATAATTCTTTTCATTAGCTGTATCCTGACTTACCAGTGTCCTGTGCAGAATTTACACTCGTAGAAATAAAACAAAACCACCCACAAACTCTAGAATTTCAAGACAGCAGAGGATGATGAGATAACGTGAAATGTTAAAAACCGCAGATGATACCACCCTCACTCACTCATGTCCTATCCACCATAAATGTTGTGTGGAAAGAGGAAAAACCATCACAGCAGTGGAAAGATGGTATTATTGTAAAAAATACCCCCAAAAAATAATTGAATATACGCTGGGACCAGCTCATAACTAATGACTCGATAAGAACAGAGACAAACGAACTATATGTGTCGACCAACATCCGGAAAAAAACGATGGACAAACATCGGACATGTCCTTAGAATGAACAACAACCGTCTTCCATTACAAGCACTCGAATGGACACCAAGAAGCGTTCGGAAAAGAGGGAGACCCAATTAAACACTCAGAAGAACAATCATCCGAGAGGGCTCAACTATGGACCTCACGCCATACAAGATCTAAAAGCAGTGGCGTCACAACGTTCCAGCTGGAGATCATTTGATTCTGCCTCATGCGCCGCATTGGGCGCGCAAAGAACATCGATAGGTAGATAGAACCGGATATTTTTGAGGTTTGCAATTTCTGTTTTTATGTGTTCTTTTTGCAGATGCAATCCTTGCCATAATTTCCGTCTCATTGTAGGCATCTTCTGTGATGATCTGTCCTAAAGATGTAACTTATGTACTTGTTCGATTATATTTATTTGCCTATGTTGCTTGGCTATTTCCAAAGCCTTTGTCTTCAGTGTGTTTATTTTCATGCCAAACTCCTTGGATGTGCTGAATAAACAGATAGTGGCATTGGAAAAGCTGCTGCTGTTCGCTTGCTCGCCTAAACATGGGTACTTGGGAAAACCAGAAACTGAAAATTAAAACCAAAGCTATGACTTATAACATATGTGTCGCCAAAACGTTCCAATATGGTAGCGAAACATGGACAACAAATGTTAAACAAGAGCACAGGCTTAATACCTTCCATCTACAGACACCTGCAATCCACTCTTGAAATTAGAGAGTGACAACTTCTGAGGTGCACTCTCGCACCTGTCTCCAGTGCATGTAGACTTTCCTTAAGCAGCAAAGACTACGATGGTTTGGTCATGTTCATCGCATGGGAGATAGTCGCAATTCCAAAGATATCAGCTGATGGATGACAAAAGAACAGTTGGTCGATCTCAGCTGAGATTAAAAGATATTCATTGGCTCACTTCGTCTTGTCAGACGATTAGCACAAAGCCCGGGCAGAAATATAGAGACCGTGTGTTGTCCATGCAATATGGTCCCTCTCTCGGTCTGCCTTGTTTGCTCCAAAGGAAAGGTGATACCAATACATTTGAAACAAGGGAAGCTGCCGGATCAGCAGAGCAAAATGCTCTATCTTTTCGCCTATCAGGGCTTCACTCCTAGACCAGCCGCCAACCAATGCTAAGGGTCTGGTCTGCCCTGCCACAACACTCAGCTGAGGTTGCCTTTCCTCTCTCTAGAATAAGGCTTTGTATCGTCTTGCGTGTGCTTCTTTGCACATCGTCGGTTGTAAAGTTTGGACGATGCTGACCAACTTTCAGAGTTATCAGAAAACAGGTTGCACTGCCATATCTGACAAAACCCAACAAGATACGCCAGTATCTTTTCTACAAGGCTTCAGATGGTTTGAAATCAGAGTTTTCCTTCTCCTAGATGAGCTGCCTTCCTAGGCTTTCAAACCCAATCTGCCCGAAACTACTGATTTTAAGGCGCAAGTGGCTCACCTTCCGCCCCTTCTCCTGTTAGCCAAAACAGTTCTGCCGAACGAAGGCCAGGAGTTGGACTTTGTTGTCAGAGGCTATATGAGACGCACGTCATGAGAACATTTAGTTGGTGTTGAGAGTTCATCCTCAACCCCACCCCCGGCTATAACAACATTTAGAACCAATTTAAAAAGCCAAGATTAAAAGATATACGTGTTACATGATAGCCTTGGACATGATTCTGACATCCTGGAAAGACGAAGCCTCAGATCAATCCAAGTGAAGATGTACCCTGAGGAGCAACCTCATGTTGGGTAAACAGAGAATCTTCCAGCACGGAGAAGTGAGACGACACCACTGCAATGAGAAAGAGAATCTTCCAGCACGGACAGGTGAGACGACACCACACTGCAAGGAGAAAGAGAATCTTCCAGCACGGACAGGTGAGACGACACCACACTGCAAGGAGAAAGAGAATCTTGCAGCACGGACAGGTGAGACGACACCACACTGCACGGAGAAAGAGAATCTTGCAGCATGGAGAAGTGAGACGAAAAAAAATGTAAGAAGAAAGAAAAACCAACAACTCAGTAGAGAATCACCACTCCAAGGTCGCACATCCTACAATGAGTCGATACTGAAAGGCGCGGCTCTAAACCACGAAATGCACTTAATCGCTAAACGTAACTTTTATATGTTTTGGTTTTAAAAACAAGCAATTATCATTGAGCCATTTATTGCCATTGCTGGGGTCTGCTTAGGGACTTCTTAGTTCTTACTCAATCAGTACTTCTACAGGGGCAGATGCCCCTGTGCAGGTCCCACTCAGTCGACCTGTACTTCTACAGGGGCAGATGCCCCTGTGTAGGTCTCAGCTCTGGTATGAGATGGATGTAGCCAGAAGGAGGATTTCCTGCTAAGTGGGCTAGGCTCAAGCAGCTTATTACTCCGCTGCGTTTGGACAAGTGCTTGGGGACTACTGTAATAATTTATCATCAGGTTAGTCAGTCAGAAGTCTGGCGTTGAAGTCTTCTGATCATGTCACGCCACTGTCCTCTGTTACCAGCAGATCTCTTCAGCTCAAAATGATTCTACCACCACCCTTATGTTCTTGCAAGCCTAAGTCTATGTGATGTAATTGTTTCTTGGACCTCCCCTTCCTCGTTTCCCCTGAATTTTGCCTTGTAGCATTTTCAATAATAGGCCTCAAGTTATGGCCTATTCAAGACAATCTACCTTTCTGTAACCTCATCATTAGTTGTCTATGTGACCATATATCTTTAAGCACCTGTTCATTTGACCTTTTTTCTGACCAGCTTATACTCTGCATCCTACGATAGCACCACATCTCGAAAGCTTCTAATGTGTGTCCATCATTTTTGCTTAGCGTCCATGTTTCAGAGCCGTGCAGTAAAACGGCTCAGATATGTGCAGTGATTATTCTTTTCCCAAGCTCAATATTGATGCTATTTGTAGTTAGACGTTTTTGTTTCTCATGGAATGGCTGTTTTCGCTACTGCGATCCTAGTTCTAATTTCAATCTCACAACGGTCATCTTCAGTAATAATTTGTCCCAAATATGAAAACCTCTGCACTTGTTCACTAATCTGCCCCTTGATGCTAATATTTAATCTTTGAGTTTGTTTGGCTATTACCATCTAGCTTTTGTGTTACTAGCATTTATCTTCTGTCGCTGATCTTGGTGAGTTATGTTTTGTTTTTTTGTTTTTTGCGTTCGCCTTATTTATCTATTTCCCAAGGCAGTGTGCGTTGCACTGTGGTTTTTATTTTGCGCCATCCGGCCCAGTGCATCTGACTTCAGCATGCATTTTATGTTTATAATTGTAATAATTTGTCAAAATAATTGTAAAAATGTTAATAATTGTTATGTAACTCCTGTGATGGCTTGATTATCCGCAAATTTGATGGCACTTATTTGTTCTCCATTTACCTTGACCCATATGTTGCAAACTGTTGGTGGCTTTAGCCATAATCACCTATGAATACAGATTAAATAGGCTTGGAGATAATACCAGTAAACTACATAAAAAAAGCAATTGAAATGGTTTGCCACGTAACAAGACTACCATTATACAGCACCCCACAACAAGCAATGATATTTAGATGCGACGGATTCAATGTCAAAGGCTGAGTAAGAAAAAAGTGGCTTACAGAAATGTTTGAGGCGGTGAATGCTACTGTGCATGAAGCACATAGTTAGGCTCGTTCTGGGGATCTCTTCATAACCTGACGCTAAAATGCATAACAGGATTGGCGAAAAAAAAAGGATGTATAGTACTGATTAATTTCAGTCACTTGTTCTTCTAGTCTCCATGTTGTATGCGGATTAGGTTTTTACTGCCCCCCCCCCCCCCCCCCTCGATAGAAAAAAACAAAAAAAAAACAAGCTGAACTGAGATTTTGAACCCGTGCTCCGTTTAGCCCGGAAACCTGAATCAAAACCACTAATGTTGGTAAATGTAAAATAAATACCCTGGTTTTTTTAATTTTGTTATTGGTCAGTGACAATCGTGCATTATGGGTTTCTTTATGGCTATAGCAACAACTTCCTCTGCTTCGTACTGTGTCATACTCTGGTCTATGACTCTCACCTCTACTTCGTACTGTGTCAGGCTATGGTCTATGATTCTCACCTCTACTTCGTACTGTGTCATACTCTGGTCTATGATTATCACCTCTACTTCGTGATGTGTCATACTCTGGTCTATGATTCTCACCTCTACTTCGTGCTGTGTCATACTCTGGTCTATGATTCTCACCTCTACTTTGTGCTGTGTCATACTCTGGTCTATGACTCTCACCTCTACTTCGTACTGTGTCAGGCTATGGTCTATGATTCTCACCTCTACTTCGTACTGTGTCATACTCTGGTCTATGATTATCACCTCTACTTCGTGATGTGTCATACTCTGGTCTATGATTCTCACCTCTACTTCGTGCTGTGTCATACTCTGGTCTATGATTCTCACCTCTACTTTGTGCTGTGTCATACTCTGGTCTGTGATTCTCACCTCTACTTCGTGCTGTGTCATACTCTGGTCTATGATTCTCACCTCTACTTCGTGCTGTGTCATACTCTGGCCTATGATTCTCACCTCTACTTCGTGCTGTGTCAGGCTAAGGTCTATGATTCTCACCTCTACTTCTATTGAAATGCAATTTTGGGTCCTTTTAATTATTTAGTGTATTGTGAAGAAACAACACAACATTAAGCATCACTTAAATAGTTGGAGATACCTTAGTACAAATGTGTCGCTAACTAAAGCAGCTAAGTTTTTAGATCTAGCGTCAAGCCCGCTGAGTTGGCAGCTCTCTATTTGAGACCATAGTGACAACAGTTCCAACTGTCATCGTGTAAGAAGTGATTAATTTGACAAGAGACAGTCAGCCATGTTGTGAATTGGCAGGTGTCTCCTTTGTAGTGGCTGCTGTAACTATCGCAAATGTGGACTGGTACATTTATATATATATATATATATATATATATATATATATATATATATATATATATATATATATATATATATACGCGAGGGATGGTCGAAAAGTTTTGCACTAGCATGAAAGGGTCAATGCACTTACCTGGAAATTGGTGTGAACTTTAGTCTTTCTATATGTAACCCCCCCTGCAAGACGATACACTTCTCTAATCTATTCTTCCCCTTTTCGATGCCTTGATTATAGAACTTCTCCATCTGGGTCCTAAACCACGTCTTTAGTTCAGTAAACAAGTCCCGGATGTCAGAAAAACGACGTCCATGTTTGGGGACAGAAACGTCAATAGGTGTCAAGTATGGTGGGTGGAGCATGATTTGATACCCGCACGTTTTTTCTGATTTTCAGGGTCAATGAGGTGGCACCAGGGTTATACATTGTGCCCGGGCTCGGAGTAGAAAAGGGATCCGCGTTTAGTACACTTGTTTGCCATTAACCCCCATCCTGTTCGCGTTGTTTCCAGACGATGCGGGTTTGTCGACGTTAACAAGTCTACTCGTGTACCACCGCTATCGGCAGATTACCTAAAATTAGATAAACTCCACCTGCTCACTTTGATACACAAACGTACGTGATTCGTTTTTGGTTACACGTATTAACTGCAACTTATATTACCCGTTATTTGACTACTACTGATGCTACTACTACTACTGCTGCTGCTACTACTACTACTGCTACTATTGCTACTACTACTACTACTACTGCTGCTAATACTACTACTGCTACTACTACTACTGCTGCTACTACTACTACTACTGATGCTACTACTACTACTGCTGCTGCTACTACTACTACTACTACTGCTACTATTGCTACTACTACTGCTACTACTACTACTACTGCTGCTGCTAATACTACTACTACTACTACTGCTGCTGCTGCTGCTACTACTACTACTACTACTACTGCTGCTGCTACTACTACTACTGCTGCTGCTGTTACTATTACTATGGGTACTACTGCTGCTACTATTATTACTTTGCACAGCTGCTGCTACTACTGCTGCTGCTGCTGCTAGTACTTCTGCTGCTACTAGTGTACCAGAGCCGATTGATTTTATGGAGCTCTGTCGCAGACGGTAAAGAGATCTATATCCTATTGCACTCTACACTCACTATAAACAAATTCAAGTAACAGTAAATATAAACACAATACAACAGATTCTTTATTCAAGTAACACTATCAACTATACATTTCTAACAACTTAAATTCTTTCTATCACACGCTTGTTAAAATACTTCTATAGCAAAACCTAACCTTATTGATACTGGTATTGCTCGGTTCTTTCTCCTCTCCTAATCTGGCCTGCTGTGATCGAACTTAGTTGCGGATTGCCGCTGATGGTGAAGTTTTTCGGTTCTAAACCCATGTATGACGTCCGTGATCTTGTTCCTCTTTGTCGGGGCGGTAGATCAAAGTGGTCTCAACGTGGTCATGATAAACAGCGTCAAATATGATCTATGGGATCACTGGAAAACTGCCTTTAGCTGCGACTGGCGACTTACATTCACGTGATCAAGGTGATGTCGACGTGATCGGCGGGACTGCACCAATATGATAAATGGGATGAACGGAAGACTGCCTCTGTAAGCTACTGGCGACTTGTAATCATGACTAATACATAATATGAGGGTAGTTACCTTGCTTGATGCGTGTCTATCTCAACTGCATATCTCCGTCGGATGCTCTCCATTGAGCGTCTCTTTCCTAATTAATCTAATGTTCTCTCACTGTCTCTGAAGTAAAATGTTCTCTTTCTGTGGTTCTCAACTCAAATCTGCCTCAAATGCATATCTCCGTCGCCTGCCCTCCACTGAGCATCTATTTTGAAAGTGTTCTAATGTCTCACGTCTCTCCATCAGGATTTATATTTGATCTGCATCACCAGCTCGATCGGCATCACCAAAACGGCGCGCGTTTAGTACACTTGTTTGCCATTAACCTCCATCCTGTTTGCGTTGTTTCCAGACGACGCGGGTTTGTCGACGGTAATAAGTCTACTCGTGTACCACCGCTATCGGCTCGTGTGGACACATGGCTGGTGTTTACATCAGATTACCTAAAATTAGATAAACTCCCACCTGCTCACTTTGAGACACAAACGTACGTGATTCGTTTTGGGTTACTCAAATTCTAGCGGGACTGAGTTCATCTGCAAGGACTCAAATCCAACGAAAAAGAAAGAAAAATGGTTGTCTAAGCTCTACCTGTCTTCTTTCCCTCTCTGTTACATGTTGAAACACGTCTAAGCTTCTTCTATTTACTGTCCTTACATCTAACATATGGTACACTAGTACTACTATTGCTAATACTACTGTTGCTACTACTACTACTGCTACTACTATTACTACTGTTGCTACTACTGCTTGTGCTACCGCTACTAGTACTGCTACTACTACTACTACTACTACTACTACTACTGCTACTATTACCACTGCTACTACTACTGCTGCTACTACTACTGCTGCTACCCCTACTACTGCTACTATTACTATTACTGCTACTACTACTACTACTACTACTGCTACTAATATGACTACTACTGCTACTACTACTACCACTGTTGCTACCGTTACTACTGTTGCTACTACTACTACTACTACTACTGCTACTACTACTACTACTGCTATTACTACTACTACTAACTTAACTTAACTTAACGTCTTTATACTGGTTTAGAAGACCCTGCAGAGTCTGTATACAACCAGTTACATTTACATCACCTTGCTCTAAAATCTATGCGCATCCAGTTTATTCTTAAACGCATTAACTGTCCCTGCCTCCACCACCTCCCCTGGCAATGCATTCCAAGCAGACACCACTCTCTGACTAAAAAAATATTTCCTAATATCTAACCTGGACCTCTCTTTAATCAGCTTGTAGCTATGCCCTCGTGTTATTGTAGGTGGCTGTATTTTAAAAAACTTGTTATAGTCTAATTTATCGATTCATCTGATCATCTTATAAACCTGTATTAAGTCACCACGAATTCTTCTCTCTTCGAGACACTGTAGGCCCGTTTTTCTGAGTCGTTCCTCATAACTGTAATTCTGGAATCCAACTATCATCTTTGTCGCTCTTTTTTGTATTCTTTCTAGCATGTTTATGTCCCCTCTATGATAAGGACTCCACACCTGTACACAGTACTCCAATCTAGGTCTAACTAAAGCTTTATACAGTTTGACGATCACTTCCTTGCTCCTATGTTTAATATTTCTTTTTATCATACCTAACATTGCATTTGCCTTTTTCACTGCTACCTTAACTTGCTCACTCACCTTTCCTGTATGATCTATTATAACCCCTAGGTCCCTTTCCTTATCTATCTTTCTAATATTGTTTTCTCCCATTCTGTATTTATGTTCCATATTGGATCTACCCATGTGGATGACTGTACATTTATCTACATTAAACTCCATTTGCCAGCTTACAGACCATTCTCGAATTTTATCTAAATCTGACATCAATATATCCACTTCCGCTTTAGATGAGACACTACTGCTAGTACTGCTACTACTACTTCTACTACTACTACAACTACTACTTTATCAGCGCACCAAAACCTGCAGATTAAAAGTCTTTGGTCGGATGTCTCAGCCCCCATTTGCACTTCATGACATCTTAATTATTCGAGAAACATATTCCACCAGGTGGGGCTTTAGTGCACCAAACAGAAAGCAATCGCTCACGGCTAAGTCGAGGTTCTTAATCTTAGCTGGAAGTTCAAGAAGTTGCCACCCTGGTTGGCTTATCTTCTCCTGGGTTAGCCGAGCCGTATATTGTCTGATATTTTTTTTCCTCCAATTGTAATCCGAAGCATCAACAGACATAACTTGGCAGTACGACACAACCTTTGACATTGTCCCATTTCTTCTGGAAGTTGGTTTACAGCACTCAATGAGAATTCCAAAAAAATGTAAGCATAGTCTCCCCTGCTGATGGGTGTAACCTTGAATTTCTTAGCAGAATGTAAAGAACGGTGTTTCCGTTGAATTGAAGCACGCTTTTGTATGGGTGGGTACAGTGGGTAGTGATACATCCATGATTCTTACCTTGTAGCAGTCTTGTTCAGCATGTCTTCTCCTTCATCAGTATACTGTCATAGATGCTCCAATGGCAGGCCCAATTAGTTCATTTTGTGTTCGTCGATCTGGGTACCCACCATGAGCACACTTCCTAAAAATCCAATCGAGCATGCATTCTGCTGTAAGATAAACCATGCGAACACCATATTGGTTGCTGCACTTCCTATCACTACTGGCTTGTCAACTAGATTCATCTTCGCCAGATGCTTCTGCTGCAATCCGAACATGACTACCAGATCGAGCTTCATCGGGAGTTCTTGAGTGTCTTTAATCAAATCTATTGGTACAGTTTTGTGCTGCTTTACGCGACAAACACTCACCGTAAATAAGAAGTATTTCCTGATGAATATACTGTGCATAAAGTTCTTATGACTCTGTAACAGTTCCAGCCGGAGCATGGGCGTTAATGGAAGGGGTGATGAGGCCAGCGACTTTGGGAACAAAAGGTACATAATTGTGTGCCAAGGTCACTCACTGTCTCGACACTAAGTCGGGAAAGGAAAACGGGGGGTTGAGGGAAAGAATGTGTCTGGTACAGGTAGGGGTTAAAAGCTGACCACTCTGGCGTTCCTATTTGGGTAGTTGGGAAGGGGGCGGGGGGGGGGGGGGGGGGGGTTAGTGACAAACAGAAGCCATCAGGTCTTGCTGTGACATTTTAGTGACAGGAATTCAGAATGATTCAGTCCAATAACAACTAATTGGTGGTACATCCAAACTAGAGTGATGGCTGAGTCAGACAATCCACAAAAGTCCACTGGACAGCACTGATACTACTTGAGATTATGTTTAAACAAATTATATATAAATATATATATGAAACTATAAAATACTAAGCAAAGTTAACTCAAGCAGACTGACCATGGAGAGAGAGGGACTGAGAATTTAGCTATGAGACTGTTTCCGAAAGGACTGAGAATTTAGCTCACCGAGTTACTAGAAGTGCGATTGATAGGCTGCTTCTAGATAGCAGGTTGTTTTTACGAATGTGTGAGGGATGGAATGAGTTGCAGGGTGACTGAACCAGCATACGTATTTCAGTCTCGGCCAGTCGCTCTATAAGGTGTGTGTTGGATACCCTATGACTAGAAGAGATCTGAATGTGTGTGTGGTGTGTGCAGGACACCGAAGGAACAATATATGTTCCGGTGTATGTGTATACGCAGATCGATTGGGTGTGTGACCACATGTGAGTATACGTTGAACAGATGGAATGCGTAACGTAAAGATCACCTGCATGAAGGGATGTGGATGTGTAATGTAAAGAGCACCTGCCTGAAGGGATCTGAATGTGAGTGAATACACAGAATACGATCATGAAGACGAGTTTCTGAAAGTGTGTTGAGTGTGCAGATAAGGGGAGGGGAGGGGAGTGTAGCGGCTAGAACTGGATTATAAGTAATTGGGAAGAGTTAACAAAAGCTAAGGCTTACAACTTCCACTATAGTTACTATTTATATTAATATGTATAATAAATGATTATTTCGTTAAGATGTATTTCACTAGTTGTTTGTAATAATATAATTTTTTCTTGGATATGTTATGATTAAATCTGACACCGATTGCTGGAGAGTGTTGTTGTGTTATTTGTTGAGTGTGGTTGTGTCGTGAATGATGTGGATGCATGTAGTAACATTCTAGATAGCTAACTACTGTAGCCTTATGCTGACACAACTCCACCACCACCCCGCCTTTTCCCCCGCACACACAACAACACACTGTTCTTTGATTGTACACTCTGTGAGCACTGACGAATTTGAAATTTGTGTATCTGAGCTGTGCACATTCATGCGAGACCTAGCGTGTAACAGTAATCGCAAAGCTCGATATTGCTGCCACCTTAAGAAACTACCAGCACTCTAGGGGGTTTCAAAGTCGGTGCAATTTGATAGTAGACACTGTTCGCCTTCTGAATTCTATGTGCAATATCTCTGTCCACTCTGTTATCATCAGTGAACATACTACCTAGGTATTTGAACTCCGGTACGTGCTTGATACCAATGTCACTGTTGTGGAAACATCTCTGCAATTGTTCATGTGAAATCAACAAAGTCTCTGTCTTGCCTGTGTTGATCTTCATCTCATATTCGTTACAAGCAAAATGGAGAAAGTTCAGGTGGTGTTGTAGGTCTTCTCCATCTTGGTAAAAGACGACCAGATCATCAGCAAACAACGGTTAAAATGGCTAATGACAGTTCATTCTTTGAGAAGTGGGGTCAAACAAATAAAGAAACAAAACAACAGCTCTATTTTATAACTCAAAATCGTTTATTTCGCCATTTAATCAAAGAAAGAAATATCATTAAAATTGTAACAACTAATACAGACATTTTCTACCATTTCCGGCGCCCATACTCCCCAGGCTTATATTGGTTTTATATAGACTGCAGAACCTTCTAAACCATTATAAAGAAGTTCAGTTATGGTAATCCTTCCTGGCTTACAGAAACAAATTTAACGTACCCAGTTGATTAAGTAAATCTTCCAGTAAGAACTTGACATTAAGTAAACCTTTCCATACCCCCCCCCCCCCTGGTGATATTAAGTAACCTTCCTATACCCCCTGATGTTAAGTAACCCTTCCCATACCCCCTGATGTTAAGTAACCCTTCCCATACACCCTGATGTTAAGTAACCTTTCCCATACCCCCTGGTGTTAAGTAACCCTTCCCATACTCTTCTGATGTTAAGTAACCCTTCCCATACTCTTCTGATGTTAAGTAACCCTTCCCATACTCTTCTGATGTTAAGTAACCCTTCCCATACCCCCTGATCTTAAGTAACCCTTCCCACATCTCCCTAGATTTTAGTAACACTTCCCATGCCCCCCCCCCCCCAGTCTGATGCTATGTAACCTCTCCCATACCTCCTTGATGTATAAAAAACTTTCTCATACTCATTTGAATGTTAATAAGCTTTTCTGTACCTGGTTGACTTAGAGTAAACTATCCTCGTACCTTCTTGAGTTTAAGTAAACCTTCCTATGCCTCCTTCATCCACATTAAACCTCCCCATACCTCCTTGACCCACAGTAAACTTTCCCATACTCATTTGCCTTCTAGAAAATATTTGTGTACCCCTGTGACGTAAGAGTAAACCATCATACCCCCTTGACTGTCAACTTCAGAGGCCCCTTGACGTACAATCAATCATGTACCCCACTAATGTTTAACTCTACCTGTAGTCCTTACACTTAAAATAAACCTTTCTCATACTCCTTTGACTTACAGCATACCTTCTTTTTAAAATTAATGTATAGTAAATCTTCCCATACCCTTATGCACAGTAATCCTTCAAATTATGCACACTTGATGCACAGTAATCCTTCAAATTATGCACACTTGATGCACAGTAATCCTTCAAATTATGCACACTTGATGCATAGTAATCCTTCAAATTATGCACACTTGATGCATAGTAATCCTTCAAATTATGCACACTTGATGCACAGTAATCCTTCAAATTATGCACACTTGATGCACAGTAATCCTTCAAATTATGCACACTTGATGCATAGTAATCCTTCAAATTATGCACACTTGATGCACAGTAATCCTTAAATTATGCACACTTGATGCATAGTAAATAACTCTGGTTTCTCTTCACAACATACAAATAATTCACCTTTTACTAAAGATTTGTTTTAATTCAAAAGGCTCCTTTTTCATCTCATCTAAAGTTTTCAAACACTAATATGGCAGGGCGGCCTCTCCTGTTAGATGATTCTTGCAATTGCAGGAATGTGTCGTCATGACAAAACTGGCAGCCCGTCCTCAAATATTGAGGCGTGCACATTGTCTCCAGCTTCAAGATCGGACATACACCTATAATGAATATTAAAATGTCGGGGGCGCTCTGCTCTATACCCAACATTCCCTTTCGGTATGGAGCTGATATTTGTAATGGCATTATAACTTTTAAACTCTAAAATCGCTGCTGCTAATGATACAAGAGATTATTGCCCCTGATGAAATTTGTTGATCCTTTGACATTACTTCCCCTTTGATGGGTGACGTAAACGCAATTCTAACCTTAGGCACGCTACATAATTAGTGACTAAATTTGACCTAATTAATTTTCTTAATTAGTCGCTGTGGTAGTCGTCTTTCAAAATTTGTAACTTTTATGTTTGTTTGTCAATAAATATGTTTTTCTCGTGTGTAGATACACAATAGCATAACGAACATGTGGGTGTTATTGTTTTTGTTGTATGTTTGTTAGTTTTTGAGATTTAAAAAGATGAAGTTGAAAATTTATGAAAATCTCGGGAAAAATTTGGACTCGACCACTAGGCCTAGTCGCTTCGATAGAAAACCATGGAAACCACAACAACGTATCGATACTGTGTTTACAATATCTACACAACTGTTAGTTTCCAATTCAAACGTAGTTCTTTCATTTAAACAAACAAAATAAACAGATCTACGCGATAAAAATCTTTCTCAACAACCTACTTCCCCTTTCGCAAAAAGTTGGCTTGCTCCAAACGGCGTATACAAAATTAAAACTGTTCAAAAGCCATTTGTAATCGCACATACGATACTTTAACCGGCAAAATATCGTGTATATATGGAGGGCGTAGTCAGCAGTAAAAAATGGCTGTCAGGAGTGACTCCGTTCAAAAAAAAAAAAAAATTTTCCGCACACCGTTTTTGCAGGCCGAGCTGGTTCAAAGAGACAGGACATTGGAGTGCTACAGGCTAACAACATAATAAACCAGTGGTCACCAAACTCAATAAATATGGAGCTACTTTTAAATTTAACATTCTTTGGCGACATATCTAGCAATGTAAATAATTTCTACTATTCCCCGTATTGACAAGTATTAGAACTACAAATGCAAACGTACACAAAGGCAAGACTTTAGAACATTAATTTCACAATGATAATAAATGAATGATTAGATAGGAAGCAGATCTGGTATGCATGTGTTCAAATGTATAATGCTGGTGCATGTTGCGTACATGGTGCCAAGTAAGTAAGTAAGTAGAAAGTGTGGAGCAAAGTCCTCCTGGCTGTAGTGCTATGTGAGGCTCCTCAGTAAGCTCACCACTATGGGGATTACAGTGTTGATCTCCACCTCGCTGGACAGATTGCTGTGACACAGCCTGTTTTCAGGGAGCCTGATGCAGACACCTTAAGGTGGTGTGGGTGGTCTTCATCAGTGTGTTTAATCTGATGTTACCCTTCTCTCTCCTGTAATGATGTACCTTCATTCCCTGAAGGATTTGGGTTCGATTCTACCTTCATCATCATCTGCTCCTTTTTCACTACAGCCAAGACCATAGGGCCACCCCTGCAACTGGCCTTCTTCAGGAAGGCTGCACTGAAGCACTTTGCATAATCTTACATTAGTACTTTCTATTTGATATGATGAGGCTGCCAGCTCCATACACAGCTCTCCTTAGCCATCTTCTACAACAAGCAAGGAGGTGCACTGGTATTATTTTTACCTACCCCTCCCCTCTCTCCCCAGTAATGAAAACCAGGTTGAATTCCCTTTCTCTCTCTCAGTCAGTCGCTCATCTTCTATTCCTGTATATAACTGTAATGTAGTGCGCAGACAAACAAGATGATTTGCCCATTGTGGCTGCTTCTGTTTTACCTTCCCACAGGCAGGAATTTAATTGCCATGAGAAATTTTGCCCAGTCAGCAGCTAACAAAGGTCTCTTTACAATTTTCATCTGCCAAAGGCTCTTTTACTTGTACAATTTGTACAGGTGACCTCTGAGATTACAGTTCATCTTCAATAGGACCAGGAACCCGATCTCACCTCCCTTGAGACAAGGGGATGCTTGGAACTTGTGGGATTCGAAAACCATCATTTTGCGCACTTGTTCTACTCTTGATAGGTGAGTGCTTTACCTCTCAACTATTGCAACCCCAGGGTTCCCTTCTGTAGTGACTATTGTTTTCATTTCATTTCAACTGTTTGGTGTAGTGACTATTGTTTCCATTTTATTTCAACTGTTTGGTGTGTACATTGTTAGAATGTATGTAGAGACAAGTATCTTTGCGATTGTTATCATTGCTAGCCTAACTTTGTTGTTGATGATTAAAAAAACACAACAGCATATAAACAACATAGAACATACATATATCAATCAAATGACACTGGCAGCAAACCTCAACATCCATTTTAGAACAAAACAGCATGAAGAAGTTTTGCAAACTGGAGAATCACAATTCAATAAATAAATACATAAAGTCATCTTAATAATTACAAATGCAAAGACAGTATTAAACTTAACTCACATCTGAAATAAAATGATCTTTGTGCCAAAATCCACTTTTAAGAACCAGAATTTTAATATCAGTTTGTGTGAATGTCATTCTCTATTCACTCACACATCATCCTTACTTAATTATCTCTAAGGGGCAACCACTGCAGCTTGTTTCTTTACAGGAAACAAGAGTTCATGCCCTTTCTTGTACAAACTAAATGGTATAAACATGATGATAATGATGAACTGATATCTTCTTGATTTGAACTCCCAGGGAAAGTGAGATATTGCTCTTTGTATTCCAAACATACAGGAATGGATTTAGGCTTAGTGAATCCTTAAGGTTTATAAAGCTCGAGATCCTTTGTTAAAAAAAAAATTACACCAGAAGGTCTCAAAAACTGGAGAACATACACTTGTATGTCTTTTAATTATTAAATAGCAAGTCTCTTGTATATTTAGTACATAATATCAATTAAGGGGAAAAGAATTGGTATTCAGTGGACACTATCGCCACAGTTGGAGGACCTGAACTATGTAGATGATCTGGTACTTTTGTCACACAGACGTAACCAAACGCAAGAGAAACTTGATAGGGTGAAAGAGCAATCTACCAAATTGAGACTGAATAACAACACAAAGAAAACCAAACTCCTTAAACTCAACACTATCAGCAAAAAAACAATCATGCTGGATGGAGAGCCATTGGAAGAAGTTGACACCTTTACATATTTGGGCAGCTCTGTTGACACATCAGGAGGTACAGATAAAGATGTCAGGACCAGAATTGGAAAGACAAGAGGGGCATTTCTGACACTAAACAAAACATGGGGATCAAGAAAAATCAAGATTCCCACCAACGTTAGAATATTCAACATCAGTGTCAAGTGCTGCTGCATTGAGCAGTTATGGAGAACAACCAAGGTCATGGAACAAAGACTTCAGTCCTTCGTTAACAGGTGCCTATGAAGGATAATGAGCATAAAGTGGCAGGACATGGTGAGGGAAAAAAACTGATGGGAAAGGAGCCAATGACAGACACTGGAACACAAATTAAATTAACGAAATGAGGCTGGATAAGACATGAGGCTGGATAATGAGGCTGGATAAGACATACACTATGGAAGGTACCGTCCAGCATAGCCAGACAGGCTCTTACATTAAATCCTCCAGAAAAAAGAAAGAGAGGTAGATCCCAAAATACCAGGAGAAGAGGATGTGAGAAGGAACTAAGATTAAATAATTACATCCGGAGAGAGGCAGAAAAAGCAGCCCATAACCGTGTATGATGGCGGGGTGTTGTCGATGGCGTATTCATCGAAAAGTGTCAAGCTTTGATTGATTGACACATACATTTTTGCATAAATTCTAACATGACCAGAGCAGATGATCAACACATTCAGAAAGGAGCTGATACCTTCTTGGTTCGAACCCCCAGGGAAAGTTAATTATCGACTGTCTATTCCATGCATCATAAAATATTTGAGATGTTTCTAGAAGTTTCCTTCAAAACCAGCAAGCATTACATTTGGTACAATGCCAAGTGTTGGGGAGCATTTTACCCTTCAACAACAAGGACCACAAGAACAGATTCTGTAAGGTGTGTGTGCCATGTTGAAGGTCTTATGCTCCATGTTTTCTAAATCAGAATAAATATGTTTAGTTAAGTTATTCCCTATTCAGGACGATGGTCAATAAGGTCAGCTGCAGTGGTGGCCCCTATGCTCCTATTGGAGCACCAAAAAAAAAAGAAAGACGATGCCTATTGATTAACAATATTTTCGCGGACACTTTCTGCTTAGCTTCTTTGTACATTATTCTACACTTTCCCATCCTGATCTGCTCACAAAATAACCTACTTCCACATCAAATGCCAACCAGGCGCAAACATTCATGACATTGTCCTTATTCTCATCTACGTCGTCCAAGTACACTACCAACAGATGACAAGTTGAACGTATTTATAGAAAGCAGTGGTCAGCCTAAAGAGGCCAGTCCTACACTAACATATGTCTCCAAATGATAATGGGCATAAAGTGGCCTTCGTTTCTCATAAACCTGACCTGTTCTACCAATCTGACCTCATCTCTACCAGCCTGGCCTACTATCTACCAACCTGACCTCCTCTACCCCAACCTGTCCCCCTCATCAACTTATCTTCATACCAAAGCCAACAAGCACACATAGGCCGGTACAGACGACCAGACATGCGCAAGCACACCTAAGCTGACACAGACGACCAGACACGCGCAAGCACACCTAAGCTGACACAGACGACCAGACACGCGCAAGCACACCTAAGCTGACACAGACGACCAGACACGCGCAAGCACACCTTCATGACGACACAATCTCCAAATTCAGCAAGTTTCTCAGCTCAACTTTTCCGCCCCAATGCAGTTTGTACTGGTTATTCCTCCACATCACGTGTCCCTGCAGGTGACAGCGAAGGATAATATATGGAGACAAGGTCTCGCGAAGAAGCCACGAAACCATAAATTCAAACTTGGAAAACGGTAGTGGCCCATTCTGAAACGAAAAATAACAAAATAATTTGTTTAAAAAAATGAATAATAATAAGACAGTTCCTTATTGAAGATGATCTAATGCAGTCAATTTGAAGAACTTAATATTGGACGCCTAATATAACCGGCGGAGAGTGTAGCCTAGTCGACAGTGAGCTGGCTTGCTGGAGGGTTCGCGTCAGGGTTCGAAATCACCGACGGACAAAAGCAAATCCGGGTGTGGTTCGTTCCTGGTACGACAGCTCATCTAGTCGATCCAGCTGTAAATGGGTACCTGACGAATGAGTTGGGAACGGTATAAATAGCAAGGAAGGGAACTGACCACTACACCTCGCATTAGGCTGCGGCTTAGTCCATGAAGAGTTGTCTTCATCCCCGACGGCAATTGTTGTCATGGGACCCACCACAACCAACAATATAACCGCCGTTTAATATAAGCGGCTGTCTCCGTGGGAGAGTGAAACGAGACACCATTAAGTCAGTTCTGGTTGACATCGCCACCAGGAACTAGGGCAGTGCTGTCCAGCCTTGTTCTAACCGTGGGTACTTAAACCGACGGCCGCACTAAGATTTCAAATACAGACTATAAAGCTTACTATTAAACGTATTATTGTTTAGCGACTTTAATTAAGTTCACTTATTTTAAGATAATGTACGCTAGAAATTAAAACTAAAATAGGGTGCTATAGAGGATGTAGTCAAAGGGGAGAGTTTGGGTCAGAGAAGTGGGAATTAAGTAGTGGAAAAGCAAACATTAAAATGATGCAGCAAAAGCAAAAAGTGGAAAAACAACAAAATTGCAAACTAAAATGTTTTTATGCAAATGTGAGAAGCATAGTAAATAAAAGAGAAGAATTGGAACTGTATGTAGAGGAAGAAAAACCAGATATAATAGGGTTAACAGAATCATGGGCATATGAGGACATTGCAGATGGTGAACTTGAAATAGAGAGATATACAATGTTAAGGAAAGATAGGGTAGTTGGAGACAAGGCTAATGGGGGGGGGGGGGGTGGTATTTTATTATACTGTATAAATTCTGTTAATATAACGAGCAGAGAGGATTTATCATGCAGTAACAAAAATGAAAGTGTATGGGGTGAAATAGAAAGTGGGGGTGAAAAAACAGTGATTGGAGTATGCTATAGATGTCCATCATGTCAAAAGGAGGAAGATGAGGAGCTGATTAGTAGCATAGCAAAGGCAAGTGATGGGAAATTATTATTAATGGGGGATTTCAACTTTCCAGAAATAAAATGGGATATGGCAGAAGCACTTGTAGAGTCAAAACCTTTTGTTAAGTGCATAACTGAAAATATTTTAATTCAACATGTAGAAGCAGCCACCAGAGGCAAAAACATACTTGACCTAGTTTTTACTACAGAGGAAAATATGATTAAAAACGTTACCGTTGGGGAACTGTTTGGCTCAAGTGACCATCAAATCATCCGATGGGATGTAAAAAGCGTAAAAAGTGGATAACTAAAATTGTAGTTAAATGCAGAAGAGCTAAAAATAAAGCATGGAAAAAATATATAGAGGCAGGTAAATCAAAAGAAACATATTTAAAATATTTGGACAAGCAATACATACCTCAGAAAGCGAATAAAACAGCAAAGATAGACTTCGAAAAGAAACTTGCTCAGAGGATCAAGACTGATAGTAAAAGCTTCTTCTCTTATGTTAGAAATAAGCAAAGATCAAAGGACAAAGTAGGCGATCTCATAGACAGCACAGGGAAAAAAATAAGTGAAAATAGGGAAGCAGCAAATCTACTCAATCAGTACTTTGGCACAGTGTACACAAAAGAGGACTGCTCCAAGATCCCAGAGCCTGTAGATATTTTTCAAAGAGACATGAATACAGCAGGATTAGGATCAATCTGTATTACAGAGGAAATGGTTTTAAAAAAATTGGAGGGGTTGAAAGTGGATAAATGTCCAGGTCAAGATGGTATTCATCCAAAATTTATGTTTGAAATTAGAGACCAATTAGCAAAACCATTGGCTATATTATGTTCTCAATCACTTGCACAAGGGATTGTTCCACGGGATTGGAAAGATGCGGGAGTGATCCCCTTATTCAAAAAGGGTAAAAAAGCAGATCCAGCAAACTATAGACCTGTGAGCTTAACGAGCATAGTCTGTAAATTGTTAGAGTCAATAATCAAAGAAAACATTGTAATGCATTGAGACAAATTTAATCTAATTAGAAATAGTCAGCATGGGTTTACCAGAGGGAGATCATGCTTAACAAATCTATTAGAATTCATGGAGGAGGTTACCAAAATGTTAGATAAAGGCGAGCCAGTGGACGTTATTTATCTGGATTTTGCAAAGGCCTTTGATAGAGTACCTCATCAAAGATTATTTCGAAAGTTAAAATCACATGGAATAGGTGGGGAAGTTGCCAAATGGATTGAAAATTGGTTAACGGGAAGAAGGCAGAGGGTAGGCATAAATAAGGAGTACTCTGAGTGGAGTGAAGTGAAAAGTGGTGTGCCACAGGGCTCGGTTTTTTGGACGAATTTTATTCTTGATATATATAAATGATTTGGACATAGATATGGGATCCTTGATTACAAAATTTGCTGATGACACAAAACTATGCAGTAGTGTCTCATCTAAAGCAGAAGTGGAAATATTGAGGTCGGATTTAGATAAAATTCGAGAATGGTCTGTAATCTGGCAAATGGAGTTTAATGTAGATAAATGTACAGTAATGCACATGGGTAGATCCAATGTGGAACATAATTACAGAATGGGAGAGAACAATATTAGGAAGATAGATAAAGAAAGGGACTTAGAGGTTTTAATAGATCATACATGTAAGGTGAGGGAGCAAGTTCAGGTAGCAGTAAAAAAGGCAAATGCAATGTTACGGATGATAAAAAGAAATATTAAACATAGGAGCAAGGAAGTGTTAGTCAAACTGTATAAAGCATTAGTTAGACCTAGATTGGAGTACTGTGTACAGGTGTGGAGTCCTTATCAGAGAGGGGATATAGACATGCTGGAGAGAATACAAAAAAGAGCGACAAAGCTGATAGTGGGATTCCAGAATTACAGTTATGAGGAAAGATTAAAAAGAACTGGCCTACAGTGTCTAGAAGAAAGAAGAATTCGTGGTGACTTAATACAGGTGTATAAGATGATCAGAGGAATGGATAAAGTAGACTATAACAAGTTTTTTAAAATACAACCACCAACAAGAACAAGAGGGCACAGCTACAAGTTGACTAAGGAGAGGTCCAGATTAGATATTAGGAAGTATTTTTGTAGCCAGAGAGTTGTGAATGCTTGGAATGCATTGCCAAGTGAGGTGGTGGAGGATGGGACGGTTAATGCATTTAAGAATAGATTGGATGCGTACAGCTTCTAGAGCAAGATGATGTAATTGGAACTGGTTGTATACAGACTCTGCAGAGTCTTCTAAACCAGTATAAAGACGTTAAGTTAAGTTAAGACATGGCATAAATCAATTAAGCGCATAAAAGTTTACCGTTAATAATAAATTATCAGGATGGCAAGAGAACATGTATAAAAGTAAAAGATCAACTACTTGAACAGGTAGTTTCTAATATCTAGATCATATAATAACGAAAGAAGGCAGATGTGGTAGAAGAAACCAAAAAGATAATATGTATGGCCAAACTGGCATCCGACGACAACATACTGACATGCAAACAGATTTTTTTTTTTTTTTTGCGTTTGCCTTATTTCTATATTCCACAAGGCTGTGTGCGTTGCACTGCGAATTTTATTTTTGCGCCTGTCGACTCAGTGCATCTGACTTCGGCATTCATTTTATGTAAGGGCCTACTTAGGTGGTGGCCTACCGGAAGAAAAGAGCCAAGTTCTGAGAAAGTCAAGATGTCATCAAGTTCTGAGAAAGTCTTCAAGTCGTCATCAAGTTCTGAGAAAATCTTCAAGTCGTCATCAAGTTCTGAGAAAATCTTCAAGTCGTCATCAAGTTCTGAGAAAGTCTTCAAGTCGTTATCAAGTTCTGAGAAAATCTTCAAGTCATCATCAAGTTCTGAGAAAGTCTTCAAGTCGGCATCAAGTTCGGAGAAAGTCTTCAAGTCGTCATCAAGTTCTGAGAAAATCTTCAAGTCGTCATCAAGTTCTGAGAAAGTCTTCAAGTCGGCATCAAGTTCTGAGAAAATCGTCAAGTCATCATCAAGTTCTGAGAAAGTCTTCAAGTCGGCATCAAGTTCTGAGAAAATCGTCAAGTCATCATCAAGTTCTGAGAAAGTCTTCAAGTCGTCATCAAGTTCTGAGAAAGTCTTCAAGTCGTCATCAAGTTCTTAGAAAGTCTTCAAGTCGTCATCAAGTTCTGAGAAAATCTTCGTCGTCATCAAGTTCTGAGAAAACCTTCAAGTCGTCATTCAGTTCTGAGAAAGTCTAGATGTCATCAAGTTCTGAGAAAATATTCAAGTTGTCATTCAGTTCTGAGAAAGTCTTCAAGTCGTCATTCAGTGCGTGGAAGAGTGGTTGGGAACTGGCCCCTTTTATCAAGAGAATATGGGTTCAAAACCTGAGAACGTCATCGGTTTTTTTTCTCGATCAAGGTAAAATAGAAACATATCCGTACACCGTACATCATGTGGCGACTATATGGACAAGCAGAACATGGTCATACGCTCCTGTAGAAGTACAGGTCGACTACGAACTGAGAACTGTATCTGATTTCCTGTGGAATTGGCTGGCGTGAGAGAGACCAAGATGCTGAGCAGTGCATGAGCTGTAGCGGTCTGCGACCCACAGCTGCTAGCGCCAGGGCCAGCGAACCAGAGCTGCCAAGATCCTTCTACACCCCCACGCGGTGATCCCGGATAACAGGCTACAACAGAGCAGACCGGCTATAGAGAAAAGATCGAAGAGGGAAGGCTAACCAGGTACTCAAAAATGAATGTTGAAGTCGCATATGTCGGACCGAAAGGTGCAAATATCACAGTCAAGTTGTAAACTACTACACAGCACATTCCATTCTATGGACTACATCCTGCTAGTTGCAAAGCCCTATTCGGGGCTTGGTAGCGAGAGTTTGAGAACGTTCAGGGCTTGGTAGCGGGTGTTTGAGAACGTTCAGGGCTTGGTAGCGGGTGTTTGAGAACGTTCAGAGCTTGGTAGAGGGAGTTTGAGAACGTTCAGGGCTTAGTAGCGGGAGTTTGAGAACGTTCAGAGCTTGGTAGAAGGAGTTTGAAAACGTTCAGAGCTTAGTAGCGGGAGTTTGAGAACGTTCAGAGCTTGGTAGAGGGAGTTTGAGAACGTTCAGATCTTAGTAGCGGGAGTTTGAGAACGTTCAGAGCTTGGTAGCGGGAGTTTGAGAACGCTCAGGGCTTGGTAGCGGGTGTTTGAGAACGTTCAGAGCTTGGTAGAGAGAGTTTGAGAACGTTCAGAGCTTGGTAGCGGGAGTTTGAGAACGTTCAGAGCTTAGTAGCGGGAGTTTGAGAACGTTCACAGCTTAGTAGCGGGAGTTTGAGAACGTTCAGAGCTTGGTAGCGGGTGTTTGAGAACGTTCAGAGCTTGGTAGCGGGAGTTGGAGAACGAACGGAAAAGAAGAAGGCTGGCGTGAGAAATGACGTTTCTGCTGTTGTGGTTTTAAAAAAAAAAACCGGACATTTCTAGCATAGAAAGAAGTGCATGTTTGTTTGTGTATTTTTTGTTGACATGCGAATCTATGTCAATTTGTTAGTTGTTTTTTCGTCTGGAGTTTTGTGTGTGTTGTCGGGGGTGGACGTTCTGTTTGTTTGTTGTTGCCAGCCTTAATTTTATATTTATTTATTTAGCTATGCATGACTTTAAAAAAAAAAAGAGCGTATGTGTCTGTTTTCCTTTAAGCTGGCTTACTTTTGGAACGGTTTTTAATTAAGCTTCCTTTTTCCCGCAGTTTTTAGTGGCAACCCTGCTCAATAGTTTTTAATGTCTAGTATTCTGTACCAGGGTCCGACCAATAGTCTTATTGCACGTATAGATTCTCGCTACCCTATACAACGTCACTTGACAAAGAAACCTGGCTGGTTTGTGTTGAAATATGTTGTGGAGACGAGGCGTTTGCACGTCATAAGAGACGGCTATACTTATACATGTAACTAGGCAGTTGCCTGCGTCAATAGACACGTACAGTGAACAATGCGAGGACTTGGCGAGGTTTAATCTAGTCACGACCTGAAAGGGCCAGCTAAATATAACAGTGATGTGAGACGTCACTGAACGTGTATAAGTAAAGGAAACCTTATATCAGACATTGGTGTCGGGAATAAAGTTTTACAGACGTAATTATACTTGGCCTTAACTTTATTATGAAGTGGGATTGGCAGTTCTTTTCTTCGCTGCATTTCCTTCCTTGGGTACCCGTTTACAGCTAGCTCGATTGGGGCGTGATGAACTCAAATGCGTTTGTCACGAGAAGCGAGCGCTCTATCTAAACGACACTCAGACGCAGAAGTGTAAATAGCTTATTAAGTGCTACATGGATTGATTCTGGTGGTACGCCACGCAAAATCAAAGGTTCAACACTGAAAAAAAAGATGATAGAAGCCTTCAAAACTGCAGAAGAGTGTGTAATGACAAAGAGATTCAAGCAGAGAGATTCAAGTGGTATAGTACATTTGACATATTAACGCGTTATCAGCGGTAGCTTCACTGGGTAGTCAGAAACGCGTACATACCAAACAAAAAGGGTAAACATACAAGAACTAAGGAGGTCTATAAATTGTATCACAGACTCGGGGAATTGAGACACTAGTCGTCCGGTCAGATACAACATACTGACCAGGCCGTTCCGTCAGGGTCAGACACAACGTACTGACCAGAACGTCGCGTCAGGGTGAGGCACAACATACTGACCAGAACGTCGCGTCAGGGTGAGGCACAACATACTGACCAGAACGTCGCGTCAGGGTGAGGCACAACATACTGACCAGAACGTCTCGTCAGGTCAGGCACAACATACTGACCAGAACGTCGCGTCAGGTCAGACACAACATACTGGCCAGAGCGTCGCGTCAGGGTCCGGCACAACATACTGACCAGAACGTCACGTCACGTCAGACACAACATACTGACCAGAACGTCGCGTCAGGATCAGGCACAACATACTGACCAGAACGTCGCGTCAGGGTCAGGCACATCATAGTGACCAGAATGCCGCGTCAGGTCAGACACAACGTACTGACCAGAACGTCACGTCACGTCAGGCACAACATACTGACCAGAACGTCGCGTCAGGATCAGGCACAACATACTGACCAGAACGTCGCGTCAGGGTCAGGCACATCATACTGACCAGAACGTCGCGTCAGGTCAGACACACCATACTGACCAGAACGTCGCGTCAGGTCAGGCACAATATACTGACCAGAACGTCGCGTCAGGTCAGGCACAACATACTGACCAGAACGTAGCCTCAGGGTCAGGCGCAACATACTGACCAGAACGTCGCGTCAGATCAGGAACAACATACTAACCAGAACGTCGCGTCAGGTCAGACACAACATACTGACCAGAACGCCGCGTCAGGGTCAGGCACAACATACTGACCAGAACGTTGTGTCAGGGTCAGGCACAAACGTACTGACCAAGACCACAATCTCTCGTCCGTATAACGTTCCCTTAAAACAGACTGTTTTCAAGGCAATCTGCCTGACGAGATGTTGATCGACGTGATCCCCCTAGTAGCGAGCGTCACGCAGATAAAACAAAGCATAGCACAACCGCCCGATGGACTTTCATCAGCCCGCTCGGGATGTGAGTAAAGCTACTAGTACTACGACCCTTCACTGGACGCCCTTTTCAGGGCGCAGAAAAGAGTAAATTTACTCATTGTGTGCATTCAACAACATCACAGGCTGAAAATAGTTGTGATGCAGTGTATTCCATCACATTGCAACATCTTTGGCAACGAAGAAGCCTTATCATTGTAATTTGTTAGAACATGCTGAATTGAAAGGAGTCGAGAGGCTTGAGAATTCGCGCTTGAGGCCCGAGACAAACAAGTGAATTAACGAAGAAGTGGAGGGCGCAGAGCTGGGGTGAATGGCTCAAGACAGGAGCACATATCGTGTATTTGTTAACGATCTATGCTCCAAAGGGAGGCTGAAAAGGTTTTTAAGTGATTTGCTTGTTGAACATATCGTCAAAGTTGACTAATCAAAATCAAATCAAAGGCAGAAATGAATATACAAAACTTGGTCGCCTACATCCGTCGACATGACACGCGATGATAATGTGCCCTATCTATATGTCTCTCCTTATCCCCCCCCCCCCCCTCTCCCTTTCTACTCTCGCGAAAGCCCAGATACCCGTGTTGACTTCATATAAAGCCCACGTATCTCGCTATACATGTTCGCCCAACAGAAACGAATAGAAAGGCTCATTGTGAGAACTTGCTGTTTGCCTGACCCGTGACTAGAACATGTCAGAGGCATAGCTTGTTCAATCCATTGAAATGGTTACTTGCTGTCCTGACGTAATGAGAATACACAGACCCGAGCTACCACTAGCAACATTTGGGTGAATGTATCTAGGTGAAGGCGCACACTCCAACCGTAACCAGTACACAGCTGTAGGACACGCAATGGCTGCCTGTAACTGACTGGCTTAACACACCCTTCTATATAATTTCTACAGTCACTGTTTCTCACTTAGGGAGACCTACCGAAGACGGATGTGTCGGACCGAAAGGTGCAAATATTGCAGGCAAATTGTAAACTACCGACGCAACGCATTCCGTTCTCCAGACTGCCCTGCTACTTGCCAAAACCTGTTGATGGCTTGGTAGCGGGAAATTGAGGAAGAACAAGAAGAGGGCGACAGAGGAGAGAAGACATATATATATATATATATATATATATATATATATATATATATATATATATATATATATATATAGAGAGAGAGAGAGAGAGAGATTTGGTAGCCCTTACAACATACGAGAGAAAGAGAGAGTGGTAAGGTGCTCGCCTCGGGTGTTGGAGGTCGCGGGTTCAAATCACGTGAATCATTCGGTAACAATTTCCAATGATCTCTGAGTAGTGAGATCAGACACCCGTGTTCAGTGGTACGTACGCTAAAAATCTCTTGGCAGTTGAAAATAAAAAAGAGTAGGCTTAACGGAGGCTGCTCAAGCAAAATTCAAGTTAAAAATCGACTAAAATTATTGAAGGGATTCTCGCCCCACAGAGAATATGTCACAAAAAGGGGACTGTGTAGCTGTAAAATCATGTCTTGGTTATGTGGTTAACGGAGTGGCATAGATGGCGCCTAACAGGCTGTGGGTCTACCTTGCTCTAATTTACGCTTCCTCTACCACCAGTCTCAAAAATAGATAATCGTATATTGTAAGGGCTATCATCCTAACGGTTGGTAACATATACTGGGATTGAACTGGCAAGTCATCAGCGGATTTTGGCCAACAAATATGAAACAAAGGAGGTCACACCTACGCACGACGTCTAACAGCACAATTGGACTGAAGATAGATAGAAGAGATAGATATACAGTTGTGGTATTTTGTCTCACTGCACTGTGACGAGGCAAGCTACTGTCACTAACAGGGAGAGAAAAGGTTAAACTTCTATACCATCATCATCTACATTATATATCATATATGGTGGCTCTTTTCTAAATCAGCAACGAAAAGTCTTAAGTTCCATGCCAACATCTGGTAGACTGACCCAGATGCAACTGAATTATCCTCTGTAAGCCTGATATGACACCCTTCACAACCAGTAAACCTGAGATACCACTATTATCTACCAGTAAACTGACAACAGCGACATTTGGAGAATGTCACGAGGCAAAGACATTCTAGAGCATATTAACAATTCAAAACATTGATGAGCTGGACATCCTGCAAGAAATAATAAAGAGTGCTGGAGTCACCCCCGCGGAAAGTAAAGAACTCGTGGATGGCCTCCCAACTGATGGCAGGACTCGGTAGAGATGATCAAGAATATACATGACTCACTATATATTGAATGGAGACGGCGTGGGTTAGTGGTTAAGTGACACGGCTCACAAACGTAGGTGCTGGATTCCATCCCCATCACAGCAACGGCCGTTACCCCGGGGAAGCAAACCCTTAGAAAATGCAGGAGGAAGCAGATCTTTACATAAAAATGCATGCTGAAGTCGGATGCACTGGGCCGACTGACGCAAAAAAAAAAACCACAGTGTAATGCACACGCGCCTTTGGGGAATAGATAAATAAGCAAAACAAAAAAACTCTATATTGTAGAAGCTGTTCGTCCATTCATGGACCCACACAAGCCAACCAATGGTTCAATTAGGGATGAAGATGATGAGCACTGAATGAGCTGTAGCAGTCAGCGACCCAAAGCTGGCTGCTAGCGTCAGGGTCAGCGACCCAGAGCTGGCTGCTAGCGTCAGGGTCAGCGACCCAAAGCTGGCTGCTAGCGTCAGGGTCAGCGACCCAGAGCTGGCTGCTAGCGTCAGGGTCAGCGACCCAAAGCTGGCTGCTAGCGTCAGGGTCAGCGACCCAAAGCTGGCTGCTAGCGTCAGGGTCAGCGACCCAGAGCTGGCTGCTAGCGTCAGGGTCAGCGACCCAGAGCTGGCTGCTAGCGTCAGGGTCAGCGACCCAGAGCTGGCTGCTAGCGTCAGGGTCAGCGACCCAGAGCTGGCTGCTAGCGTCAGGGTCAGCGACCCAGAGCTGGCTGCTAGCGTCAGGGTCAGCGACCCAGAGCTGGCTGCTAGCGTCAGGGTCAGCGACCCAGAGCTGGCTGCTAGCGTCAGGGTCAGCGACCCAGAGCTGGCTGCTAGCGTCAGGGTCAGCGACCCAGAGCTGGCTGCTAGCGTCAGGGTCAGCGACCCAGAGCTGGCTGCTAGCGTCAGGGTCAGCGACCCAAAGCTGGCTGCTAGCGTCAGGGTCAGCGACCCAAAGCTGGCTGCTAGCGTCAGGGTCAGCGACCCAAAGCTGGCTGCTAGCGTCAGGGTCAGCGACCCAAAGCTGGCTGCTAGCGTCAGGGTCAGCGACCCAAAGCTGGCTGCTAGCGTCAGGGTCAGCGACCAAAAGCTGGCTGCTAGCGTCAGGGTCAGCAACCCAGAGCTGCCAAGACTCTTCTACACCTCCACACGGTGATCTTGGATAACAGGCTGCAACATGGCAGGCTGGATAAGGAGAAGGGATCGAAGAGGGAAGGCTAACCCGATACCCAAAAATGCCTTGCTGAAGTCGGATGTGTCGGACTGAAAGGTGCAGATATCACAGTCACACATTATGACAAGGCATTTCATTCTTCAGACTACATCCTGCTACTTGCAAAGCCCTTTTCAGGGTTTTTGCAGCGGAGGTTTGAGAATGAACGACGAAGATGTAGAAGAAATTAAGTCTTACTTAGTGTAATACTGTGTTTCAGCAGCCTGTTCAGTGTGGTGGGGATCAAAACTGTGATCCTCTTAGAAAGAATTGCACTAAAGCGAGGAAGGCACCAGTCCAGTCCCAGACGTTAGAAGAACCACTTCAACTCATTCCTTTTCAATCCGATAACTGCTGTCGAGGATGGTGTGTTAGAGACTTCATTGTTCTAAGTCATAACTTGCATGAAGTTGGGTACCAAGTTCCCTTCTTCACTGTCATTCCTTACCTAACCATAATTTTGGTACCAATTTACAGCTGAGTCTACTGGAGCATACCAATAGCTATAGCGGGAATGGCTGAACTACCAAAGAAAATGTCAAAAGCAAAGAACTCAGTATGAGTAACCTTGAAAATAACAAAGATCTACAGTAAAGGGAAAGCAATTATATACACCAATAACATTGTATGGAAAAACACATAGGCAGACAGCAAAAATAAAATTGGTGACGCAATAGTACGTATTTACATATCTCAATACAAAGATGTCACAAAACTGGTTGTGACGATTGATAAGATAAAAACAACACACAGCATTAAAGTCACCGTCCAGTGGATTCCGGGATGTATAGACATATCAAGCAAGGAGAAAGCAGACATACTAGCAAAACTAGGAACAAGCATGGTTCAAATAAACACACCAGTCAACAATGCAGAGAACAAAGCAAATATTTAAAAACAACAACAAAACGAAATGGCTGAACCGATGGACGGATGGGTCTATGGAGCTTTCCATGTATAAAGAAATGACCCACCCAAACAAAAGTAACAACATCAACAAATGCAAAGCAGGAAATAGAACATAGCCTTCCAACTTAGGACAAAACACATCAGACTTAACAAGCTAGACCCTGTACACGTGTCACACCCATCCATTTGAGACAGCCCAACATGTACTGCTCACATGCCCAGGACTCACCAAGACAGAAACAAGTTTTTACCTGACGCCCAAACAGTGACTAATATGCTATACAGCATCACTCACCATCTACAAAACACCTGCACATTCTGCAACTGCAAAGGAGTGAACACCTCGGCACACCTAACTAATTAATGACAACAACAACATACATTAACAAATTATGACACAGAGTATAGAAAAAAAAACATCTAACAATTACATACCTCAACAAACTACCACACAAACAAACAGCTAACAATTGTCATGTTCGTCTATCACAAGTGATGAAGACCACTGTCTTTGTTCTGTCGTGTGGGGCAGTCTCTTCTCTTGCTGTGTCCGCTGAAATAGGTGACTTGTGCGATGATTTGGATTTAAGTGAGTAAGAAACTGCGCCTTTTGTAAACCTCACTCTCTGGTCCTGAGCTACCTTTGGCCAGTGGCAAGATTTTTATTGAGATGACTGGAGATAGCACAGGATGCAGATTTTCATCATGGTTCACTCCCAAAGCCTTTCCCGTAAACAGGTATCCCGCAAGGCAATGGAGGGGTGGATGACATCTAACTTTGTGTGTCATGCCTTTCCCATTACCGCAAAAAGTCATAGGGACATCACTCAGCTTGTGAGTGACTTGGGCATCTCTCCATGCTGTATTCTAGTCCTTTAGTCTAAATTTTACACATCAAATTCAACACTGCCTGCAGCTAGGGCGAAGGGCGTCAATCTCATGAAGTTTAGCCATGTGAAGTAGACCGTGAAAATACGACACAGGTTTAAGCATGGTGCTATTCATATAGCCGATGTCCAGACCAGAATAATTGGACAGAAAAAAACACACAAAAAACCAACAAATTAACCAGTCCAAATGGAAAACAACAACACGCTTCTGTGAACACAAGTGTAAGTCGTCGATAGTGTGTATTTCAGGCAAATCCATGGTCTGGCAGCATCTATAATGAACTAAAACAGCAGAACAATGTAGACCCGCAGCCAGTTATGGCGTCATCTTTGTCGCTCTTTATTTACACTTATATACCTCAACAAATTATCACACAGAGAAAAACAAACAGCTAACAAGTACATACCTCAACAAATTATCACACCGAGAAAAACAAACAGCTAACAAGTACATACCTCAAAAAATTATCACACAGAGAAAAACAAACAGCTAACAAGTACATACCTCAACAAACTATCTCACACAGAAAACAAACAGCTAACAAGTACATATTTCAACAAACTGTCAACACACATAAAAACAAACAGCTAACAAGTACATACCTCAACAAACTGTCACACACATAAAAACAAACAGCTAACAAGTACATACCTTAACAAACTGTCTCACACAGAAAACAAACAGCTAACAAGTACATACCTCAACAAACTATCTCACACAGAAAACAAACAGCTAACAAGTACATACCTCAACAAACTGTCACACACATAAAAACAAACAGCTAACAAGTACATACCCCAACAAACTATCTCACACAGAAAACAAACAGCTAACAAGTACATACCTCAACAAACTATCTCACACAGAAAACAAACAGCTAACAAGTACATACCTCAACAAACTGCCACACACATAAAAACAAACAGCTAACAAGTACATATCCCAACAAACTATCTCACACAGAAAACAAACAGCTACCAAGTACATACCTCAACAAACTGTCACACACATAAAAACAAACAGCTAACAAGTACATACCCTAACAAACTATCACACAGAGAAAAACAAACAGCTAACAATTACTTACCCCGACAAACTATTACAAACAGAGAAAAACAAACAGCTAACAATTACTTACCCCGACAAACTATCACACAGAGAAAAACAAACAGCTAACAAGTACATACCCCAACAAACTATCACACAGAGAAAAACAAACAGCTAACAATTACTTACCCCGACAAACTATTACAAACAGAGAAAAACAAACAGCTAACAAGTACATACCTCAACTATCCTAAACAAAATGTAATCACTGAAGAACCAGGCCAGCATGTGGCTTAAGAAGAAGGCAAGAGGAGAAACATCCAGAAGAAATGTTGCTGCTACTGATGCTATTGCTCCCAACAAAATGCTCTCTCCAAACGGCTCCAGAATTATTAATGTTGGTACCATGGACACCCTGAGCTGGGCCCACCTGATGAAGGAATAAATAGTAAAAATGCAGCAGAATTAGATTATGACTAGCTTGTCTTTACTAGAAAATAAGTAATTTATTGACAAACATATTCCAGGCAATGAAAGTGACAGAGAGCGAGAGATACTTGTTGTGTTGGTTAGAATCAACATTGTTTTATGGATGTGAGTCTTGGACAATGAATAAATATGTAGAGAAATAACTGGCAGCAACAGATATGTGGTTCCAAAGATGAAAGCTATTTATACTTTATCTTCTTCTTCTTTCGTTCTCAATCTCTTACTATCAAGCCGTGAAAAGTTGCATGATGTAATCCGGAGAACGAAATGCTTTGTGTTTCTAGTTTACAGCTTGACTGCGATATTTGCACCTTTCACTCCGACACATCCATCTTCTGCAGAATTTATACCTTAACTAACCAATGATATATTACGAGAAGAAAGTAATATGACAACCAGAAAAGGCCAAAAATGGTGCACAGTGAATGAGTTTACAGCGTCAGTGACTCATAACTGGCCACTTGCATCTGGATCAACAAACCAGAGCTGACCAAGTCCCTATTCTGTTTCATGGCGGCGGCCCTAGAAACAGGCTGCACTAGTGTAATCTGGCTAAGAGAATAGGGATCACAGTGGGAAGGCAAACCTGATATCCACAAACGGCAGCTGAAATTGGATGTGTCGTGCCAAAAGATATTGCAGCCTCACTGTAAAAAAAAGACAGTGTCACAACATCCTTTTCAGGATGAATGAAGAAGAAAAAGAAAAGAAATACAAAATTGCTAAATAAAATTAAACAAAGTCAAGCAACATTCATTGAACATATATTCAAGAAAGAGGGTCTATAAATCCTTGTGACAACAGGGAAGATCAAGAGCAAGAGAGGCAGAGGAAGACAGAGAAAAAGTGATCAAGGATTGATCAAAGGACAGATGGTAGTGGAAGGAATTCATTGTCAACTGACTGCATGACACTTGATAATGATGATTCTTACTGACGATTCCCAACCCAACATTGTACAGAGTTGAGTGAACCCAACTAGGAACTGCACCTTGAGAAATGTGTCCCTGAGCTCACATGCAGATCTGAAACACGGTGGAAATAACGAATACGGGACCCCTCCCGTGGACCCATATGTTGATGGAGATGGTAAGGCCTGCCAGGGAAACCTCATAATTGTTTAAACTCGATACTAAAAATGTTACACCATCAAAGACATTACATACCCCTCTGTGGGGTCAGGAAGGGGCCAGACATCTGTCTGATATTTGACGAGGGCAGGAAGGAAAGCCATGACAAGGATGGGAAGGAAAGCCACGACCAGGATGGGAAGGAAAGCCATGACCAGGATGGGAAGGAAAGCCATGACCAGGATGGGAAGGAAAGCCATGACCAGGATGGGAAGGAAAGCCATGACCAGGATGGGAAGGAAAGCCATGACCAGGATGGGAAGGAAAGCCATGACCAGGATGGGAAGGAAAGCCACGACCAGGATGGGAAAGAAAGCCACGACCAGGATGGGAAGGAAAGCCATGACCAGGATGGGAAGGAAAGCCACGACCAGGATGGGAAGAAAAGCCACGACCAGGATGGGAAGGAAAGCCATGACCAGGATGGGAAGGAAAGCCACGACCAGGATGGGAAGAAAAGCCACGACCAGGATGGGAAGGAAAGCCACGACCAGGATGGGAAGGAAAGCCATGACCAGGATGGGAAGGAAAGCCATGACCAGGATGGGAAGGAAAGCCATGACCAGGATGGGAAGGAAAGCCATGACCAGGATGGGAAGGAAAGCCACGACCAGGATGGGAAGGAAAGCCACGACCAGGATGGGAAGGAAAGCCATGACCAGGATGGGAAGGAAAGCCATGACCAGGATGGGAAGGAAAGCCATGACCAGGATGGGAAGGAAAGCCATGACCAGGATGGGAAGGAAAGCCATGACCAGGATGGGAAGGAAAGCCACGACCAGGATGGGAAAGAAAGCCACGACCAGGATGGGAAGGAAAGCCACGACCAGGATGGGAAGGAAAGCCACGACCAGGATGGGAAGAAAAACCACGACCAGGATGGGAAGGAAAGCCATGACCAGGATGGGAAGGAAAGCCACGACCAGGATGGGAAGGAAAGCCATGACCAGGATGGGAAGGAAAGCCATGACCAGGATGGGAAGGAAAGGCATGACCAGGATGGGAAGGAAAGCCACGACCAGGATGGGAAGGAAAGCCATGACCAGGATGGGAAGGAAAGCCATTACCAGGATGGGAAGGAAAGCTATGACCAGGATGGGAAGGAAAGCCACGACCAGGATGGGAAGAAAAGCCACGACCAGGATGGGAAGGAAAGCCATGACCAGGATGGGAAGGAAAGCCACGACCAGGATGGGAAGGAAAGCCACGACCAGGATGGGAAGGAAAGCCACGACCAGGATGGGAAGGAAAGCCACGACCAGGATGGGAAGGAAAGCCATGACCAGGATGGGAAGGAAAGCCATGACCAGGATGGGAAGGAAAGCCACGACCAGGATGGGAAGGAAAGCCATGACCAGGATGGGAAGGAAAGCCATGACCAGGATGGGAAGGAAAGCCATGACCAGGATGGGAAGGAAAGCCACGACCAGGATGGGAAGGAAAGCCACGACCAGGATGGGATAGAAAGCCACGACCAGGATGGGAAGGAAAGCCATGACCAGGATGGGAAGGAAAGCCATGACCAGGATGGGAAGGAAAGCCATGACCAGGATGGGAAGGAAAGCCACGACCAGGATGGGAAAGAAAGCCACGACCAGGATGGGAAGGAAAGCCATGACCAGGATGGGAAGGAAAGCCACGACCAGGATGGGAAGAAAAACCACGACCAGGATGGGAAGGAAAGCCATGACCAGGATGGGAAGGAAAGCCACGACCAGGATGGGAAGGAAAGCCATGACCAGGATGGGAAGGAAAGCCATGACCAGGATGGGAAGGAAAGCCATGACCAGGATGGGAAGGAAAGCCACGACCAGGATGGGAAGGAAAGCCACGACCAGGATGGGAAGGAAAGCCACGACCAGGATGGGAAGAAAAGCCATGACCAGGATGGGAAGGAAAGCCATGACCAGGATGGGAAGGAAAGCCACGACCAGGATGGGAAGGAAAGCCATGACCAGGATGGGAAGGAAAGCCACGACCAGGATGGGAAGAAAAGCCATGACCAGGATGGGAAGGAAAGCCATGACCAGGATGGGAAGGAAAGCCACGACCAGGATGGGAAGGAAAGCCATGACCAGGATGGGAAGGAAAGCCATGACCAGGATGGGAAGGAAAGCTATGACCAGGATGGGAAGGAAAGCCACGACCAGGATGGGAAGGAAAGCCACGACCAGGATGGGAAGGAAAGCCATGACCAGGATGGGAAGGAAAGCCATGACCAGGATGGGAAGGAAAGCCATGACCAGGATGGGAAGGAAAGCCATGACCAGGATGGGAAGGAAAGCCACGACCAGGATGGGAAGGAAAGCCACGACCAGGATGGGAAGAAAAGCCATGACCAGGATGGGAAGGAAAGCCACGACCAGGATGGGAAGGAAAGCCATGACCAGGATGGGAAGGAAAGCCACGACCAGGATGGGAAGAAAAGCCATGACCAGGATGGGAAGGAAAGCCATGACCAGGATGGGAAGGAAAGCCACGACCAGGATGGGAAGGAAAGCCATGACCAGGATGGGAAGGAAAGCCACGACCAGGATGGGAAGGAAAGCCATGACCAGGATGGGAAGGAAAGCCACGACCAGGATGGGAAGAAAAGCCATGACCAGGATGGGAAGGAAAGCCATGACCAGGATGGGAAGGAAAGCCACGACCAGGATGGGAAGAAAAGCCATGACCAGGATGGGAAGGAAAGCCATGACCAGGATGGGAAGGAAAGCCACGACCAGGATGGGAAGGAAAGCCATGACCAGGATGGGAAGGAAAGCCATGACCAGGATGGGAAGGAAAGCCACAGAACCACAACAACACTATTAATCTAGAATCCCCAAGAGCTATTCGCTCAGAAAGACTCATTTTTAAGAAGAAGAAGGTACTCATATGTTACACCCCAATGATGGAAGTCTGCCAATGTCATAGGTTCAAGGTTGTTCTCTTAGACTTAACAATGTTTAGTACTCAACAATTACACCACGATGATAAAAGTCTGTGCTAATGACATAGGCACCAGGCTGTTCCCCGAGACTGTATGTTTAATCGAGCTTTGGTCAAGAGGTAAGACACTCGCCTCTAAAAAAAACCATGAACAAAAACGGTGTGGGTTCGAGCTCTGCAGGTTTCAAGATATCCCTGGTCTCAAAGAGGTGAGATCAGAGTGCCTGTATCCTGAATTACCTCCAGTTGTCTTGACTTAAGTCTTACCACTGGCCCAAGATAGTTTGGGACTAGAGAGTGAGGTTGATGACCAGCGCAGCTTCGTTTTCACAAAAATCCAAATAACGCGCAAGTTACATCATCAATACAAAAAAACCGTTTGATGATGTTGCCACCACCACTTGCGATGGGCAACTAGCTTTTTTGTGTTCAATCACATGACAGAAGATAAACATACCAACCTGACCATCCTCTGATGAAAGTCTGATAGAGAACAGTTGCCTGAGTTCTGGAATGCTGGGGTTGATGCCAGGACAACCTTGTAGCCCCTGGAAAAGAACAGAAAAAAAACTCAACTACTAATTCACTTATCTGATCATACACAGCAACAATCATCAAAACAAGCAGCTGGTAAGTGATAATACATAGATTGATGGTGTTGTCGTACATAACAATGGATCTGTGATGCCTGGTGAGAAAATCTTTACAAAACCTCTGCTAGAGAGAGAGGTTAGGCCCCAAAGTATATTTCAAGTAGCCGCACTAGAAAAAAATTATTTTGAAGGGAATAAAACGTTAAGAAAAGATGGGGCCAAGATGCAGCAGTGCATGAGATGACAGCAGCCAGCGACTCATAGCTGACTGCTTTCATCAGGGTCAGCGAACCACAGCTGACAAAGACCATATTTCGCCTCTACGTGGGGGCCATGGAAACAAGCTGCACTAGTGTAGTCTGGCCAAGGGATAGTGATTGCAGTGAGAAGGCAAACCCGGTATTAAAAAAAGCAAGATGAAATTGGATGTATTGGGCGGAAAGATGCAAATATCACAGTATCGCTATGAACTACAGCAATGTTCTTTTCAGAACGAACAAAGAAGAAGAAGAAAAGTAAAGGTCCAGATTACATACCAGTCTGGCATATTGAGAAAATGGTGTCAGGCCTATACTCGACACAATAGGGGTGATGTTGGTCAACATTAAGTCTATGCTGGCCGTTTTTACTAACAAGATTATTCGGGTACCAAATGTTTTAGAATGGGGCGACCCCAGGCACCATTTTGCAATTGGGAAAAATCCTGCACCAACTGGGGACCCTGAACCCAGATTGCTTAGCTGAGAACTCAGTGCACTAACCACCGTACTACCACGACTTCATTCTGGAGGGTATGGTACCTGGAAAATGAGGCAGAAGCAGACCGAGGAGAAGATGCACATATGACATCAAAGATGTTCTGGAGATGACAGTAACGGAGATGAGAGAACTGGCTAAAGATTAATTCTTACAGAATCGCTGTGATGAGAGCGACATTCTGCCAAGTGCATGCTTGATGATGGTGAGCATTTAATAAGAGCTAAGAGCTTGTCTTTAATTCCACTCTCATCTATGACAATATTTCAGCATGTTAACTGATGTTATTTTCAATTCTAATTAATGTAATCCTACTATTCAGTGACCATGATTTGCCAGGATGGACTGGGCATGCTGTTGTTTGCATGTCAGATGAGCGCCTCCCTAAGCAAATGTTGTACAGTGAGCTCAGGACAGGACAGCGCTTGCTGAGGGAACAAAATAAATGATACAAAGACACTCTAAAAGTTTCTTTGAATAGTTTCTACATTAATGTTGATGCCTGGGAGCTGCTTGCTCCCAACTGCTCATCCTGGCGCACTGCCATCACACATGGTGCTTGCATTGCTGAGCAGAGAGCCATTTCTCTGGAGCAGGAAAAGCAAGCTGCACGAAAAGGACAGAATGCAAGATGCCCCAATTACTAATGTTGTTCATGTGTCCTATGTGTGGTAGAGTGTGTCGCGCTCAGATCGGGTTGTACAGTCACATGTGGCCACAGATGAATGAGCATGTCTGACGCTGTCGTCATCTTAGGATGGACGTAACTAACTAGTTTCTCAGGTCTAAAATGGAAACAAAGAATAGCAACACAGTATCCTGCTACTGTTAGTATTGATTAACTAAGTTGCTGAGCTGTTCACCCTTTTGCAGTGAAGGTCAAGTCGAAGAATTTGCAGGTGCTTTGTAACTGATGAGTGGATCTGTATATAGTGTTAGTGCGGTTGTTTGATGATGCAACTGGAAATAGCTTTTCTCTGTCTGTAGCGAGTCCTGGGCATGTTGTTGTGTCTTAAGTTGGAAGATTATGCTCTGCTCCCTGAGTTGCAGTTTGTTGATATTGTCATTTTTGTTTGGGTGTGTCATTTCTTTATACATTGCATGTCCAGTAATCTCTTTTGTCTATCGGTTCAACCATTCCTCTTTGAAGTTGTTCTGAAGACTATGTTTTGCTCTGCATGTTGGCTGGGGTGTTTATTTGAACCTGATTCCTAGGGGTTTTCTGCAACATATAGTTGGAGTCAAGATCCCCATTCATCCATTCTAGAAAGTTTTGAATTGCTGGGTTGCAAGGTCTTTGATCTTAGACTCACTAGAATAGAAGGGATTGGCATATGGTGCATTCTCCACCGTCCCAGGGGGCTCTATAAATATGCAAGGCTCTAGTTCTGGCCTTTCCCAATGAATCATTACGTACTGCACACAGCCAACTCCCACAGACTAAGTGCAATGCTGGGTACTCAATATTTACACCACAGGGGGAATTGTCAGTTCGCTATTAGCAGCCTACCTGCAAGGCAATAGGTGGTTTTGAAATCAGAGTTTGTCCTTCCCCTATACGAATTACCAGCTATGGCTTACGGGTTCATCAGCCCAGAGCAGTCTGGTTTAAGAGTGCCAGAGACTCGCACCTCCTTCTGCTAGTAAGAACCATTGGTTCCTCCATGAGAAGGCCAGGAGTTGAGCTTTACTGTCAGAGGCTGTGTTTTGCACATGCTGTGGGAGCATCTTCTTCTTTGTTCATTCTCAGTCTCCTGCTACCAAGCCCCGAAAAGGGATTTGCAAGTATCAGGATGTGTCCAGAGAATGGAATTCGTTGTGTCATATACAACTTGATTGGAATATTTGCCCCTTTCGATCCAAAACATCTGAACAGAATTAATAAGCTTATCCTCAATTCCTCCCTCGGTTATCATAGCATTTGGGACCCAACCTGCCATTGTAAGATGTGGCTAAGGAGTTTTGGGCATAGGGATGGCTACCCAATCCTAAAGAAATAAAAAGCCACAAGAAAAAGACCTCAACACCCAATGGTAGAAGAGGAGTGACTATGTCAAGTCTGCAATTCAGATGTGCTTACTGGGAACGTATAGCCTCTGCTATGAAGTGGTCCTCTGCAAGATACTTCCCAAACTCTTTGAGTCCACCCACTGCATCCAAAACTTCTCGCCGTAGCAAACTAGACATCCCAGTGGAGCAGTTAATGTTGACAGCATTAGCACTCAGGCAGTTTCTTGCCTGCATCGTTCCAAAGTACACCTGCGCAATGGAAGCATGATAGGTCACTTAGGAAACCAGATATTAAAACACAAACAGTCTGAAAGTTTTATGCAGGCTAAATGTGTAGATAACTATCTGCTCTCGCAGATGACCTAATGCTACTAAGTACCACTAATGAAAACACACCAGAAAATATAGATAGACTTTACCAATTGTTAGAACAGATAAGGCAAAAGCCGCCGTCCATCATAAATGATGATGGCATACTTAATTTTGCTAGCGCTATTTTTAGTAAGGATTAACTGCGCTACTTTTTATCCTCACTCTCTCATCTCGTGCCGCCCAACCCCAGTGACAAGTCAAGGACAAGACGACTAGGGGGCGACTACGAGATGCAGGGGACTCCCCATCAAGCATCCGTGAAAAAGACGGCGGAGTCCGGAGTCGAACCCACACCACCTGATCATGAGGCCGATGGCTTAACTACTTCGCCACAGAATCCCTTCAGAACAGATAAGACCATGTAAATGCCTCAAAGACAAAAGTCATGGCTTCTACAACCACAACGGTTGACATCAAGCCACAGGGGAAATCATGGCTTCTACAACCACAACAGTTGATATCAAGCTACAGGAGAAATCATGGCTTCCACAACCACAACGGTTGATATCAAGCTACAGAAGAAATCATGGCTTCCACAACCACAACGGTTGATATCAAGCTACAGGAGAAATCATGGCTTCCACAACCACAACGGTTGATATCAAGCCACAGGGGAAATCATGGCTTCCCCAACCACAACGGTTGATATCAAGCTACAGGAGAAATCATGGCTTCTACAACCACAACGGTTGATATCAAGCTACAGGAGAAATCATGGCTTCCACAACCACAACGGTTGATATCAAGCTACAGGAGAAATCATGGCTTCCACAACCACAACGGTTGATATCAAGCCACAGGAGAAATCATGGCTTCTACAACCACAACGGTTGATATCAAGCCACAGGAGAAATCATGGCTTCTACAACCACAACGGTTGATATCAAGCCACAGGAGAAATCATGGCTTCTACAACCACAACAGTTGATATCAAGCTACAGGAGAAATCATGGCTTCTACAACCACAACGGTTGATATCAAGCTACAGGAGAAATCATGGCTTCCACAACCACAACGGTTGATATCAAGCTACAGGAGAAATCATGGCTTCTACAACCACAACGGTTGATATCAAGCTACAGGAGAAATCATGGCTTCTACAACCACAACGGTTGATATCAAGCTACAGGAGAAATCATGGCTTCTACAACCACAACAGTTGATATCAAGTTACAGGAGAAATCATGGCTTCTACAACCACAACGGTTGATATCAAGCTACAGGAGAAATCATGGCTTCTACAACCACAACTGTTGATATCAAGCTACAGGAGAAATCTCTACAAAATGTCATCAAGCTACAGGAGAAATCATGGCTTCTACAACCACAACGGTTGATATCAAGCTACAGGAGAAATCATGGCTTCTACAACCACAACTGTTGATATCAAGCTACAGGAGAAATCATGGCTTCTACAACCACAACGGTTGATATCAAGCTACAGGAGAAATCATGGCTTCTACAACCACAACGGTTGATATCAAGCTACAGGAGAAATCATGGCTTCTACAACCACAACGGTTGATATCAAGCTACAGGAGAAATTATGGCTTCTACAACCACAACTGTTGATATCAAGCCACAGGAGAAATCATGGCTTCTACAACCACAACTGTTGATATCAAGCCACAGGAGAAATCATGGCTTCTACAACCACAACTGTTGATATCAAGCCACAGGAGAAATCTCTACAAAATGTCAACACTTCACATACCTTGGAAGCAAAATGACACAAAATGGAGATGCCACGAAAGAAATTTCCACTAAAATTGCTTTGACCTCATTGTAGCCATATAATTGGCCAACCATTTCAGCAATATAATTGGTAGATGGCCATCCATTGCAGCCATGTAATTGGTAGAGGGCCATCCATTTCAGCCATGTAATTGGTAGAGGGCCATCCATTTCAGCGATGTAATTATTAGAGGGCCATCCATTGCAGCCATGTAATTGGTAGAGGGCCATCCATTTCAGCCATGTAATTGGTAGAGGGCCATCCATTTCAGCCATGTAATTGGTAGAGGGCCAGCCCTTGCAGCCATGTAATTGATAGCCAACCATTGCAGCCATTTTATTTGGTAGAAAACCAACCAATGCAGCCATGTTGTTGTTGTCCCACAATGAGTAGAAATACTCTTCTGTGTGCCCTGAAAAGGACGCTTAGTGGTGAGTTGTTGTAGTTTTCTTCACATTCTAGGCGTGCAGATGAAGGTAGACCGGGGTCCTCCAGGTGGTTGTGCTGTGCTTGGCTTCATCTGTGTGTCGCTCACTACTACTGGATCAAGTTGATCCCCCACCTCGTTAGACAGGCCGCCGCAAAAACAGCCACTATTGCAATCCTACAATCAGTGAAGAACTAACTGTCTACTACCAGCTATGACAGCATTTAAACTTGTAATTTAATCTGCTATTTCCGATCCTACTTAATGTAATCTTACAGTATACCTAGAGTAGTATAAAACAGTTCAGCTGTGTCACAAACAAGAGTGGATGTGACAAAAGGAAAAATGTCATAATTACCTGCTGGTAAACTGCCCCAAATCCCTTCCTAGTAGCACAGTAAGGCATCTGTAAGACAAGCCCTACATCAGGCTTCAGGCAGTGGACCATTTCATACAGAGTTGTCGGGGTCACTACAAATACGAGTAAGAAAACACAGTTAGGCATGTGTGATATAAATTCTGAATCGGCTTAGCTCATTCACTAACTAGTGTCGATACATCAACTAAAATCAAATGAATCATAAGGGATCAAGATGCTTAGCAGCGCATGAGCTGCAGTGGTCAGCGATCCATAGCTGACTGCTAGCGTCAGGGCCAGCGAACCAGAGCTGCCAAGACCCTTCTACACCTCCACGCGGAGATCCTGGATAACAGGCTGCAGCAGGGCAGACTGGCTAAGGAGAAGAGATTAAAAAGGGAATGCTAACCCGATGCTCAAAAAATGCTTGTTGAAGTCGGATGTGTTGGACCGAAAGGTTGAAATATCGCAGTCAAGCTGTAAACTACGACACAACGCAAATACATTCTTTGGACTACATCCAGCTACTTGCAAAGCCCTGTTCAGGACTTGGTAGCGGGAGATTGAGAATGAATACAGAAGAAGAAGAAGAAATGAATCATAATCTTGATGACCCATTCCTCAGCGTAGCCAAGAGTCCCAACTTTGTCTCCAGCGGACCCTGTCTTGGGCCACGGAAGTCCAGTGCGTGGTAAGTGCTCCTCTAGAGGTATCTCGGATCTTGTAGTGTACAGCAAGGGAATCTGACCAACGCATTGGAGGTCTTCCCTGCGGTCTCTTCATATCTCTGAGGTACCAGACTGCTGTCGCTGTGCTCCATCAACCATCGTTTCGTTGTAACATGTGACCTGCCATCTATGTTTCGCCTTGTCTGCATGGATTACTGCATCCTTCACCAGGGACAATTGTCTAATGTCAGAATTGTGGAGATTTTGCATACGTTGATTCCAGAGAGTGATTCTGACCAAGCGTCTCTCAAGGGAGGCCTGGGTCACTCTCAGTTTGTCTTCCGGTGATTTTGTTTAGTGCCCACATCTCAGTACCGTAGCACATTGCAGGGAATACAGTGGAAATGAAGTGGGAAACCATCCAGTCCAGGATCGTGTTAATAAACAAGAAGGCTGCCCAACCCACGCTGCGACGTCTTGTCAATTCAGATTCCAGGTTTGTTTTTGTTTTGTTTGAGTTCGCCTTATTTCTCTAATCCCCAAGGTGGTGTGTGTTGCACTGTGGATTTCATTTTGCGCCTGTCGGACCAGTGCATCCTACTTCAGCCTGCATTTTATGTAAGGGTTTGCTTCCTCCTGCATTTTCTAAGGGTTTGCTTCCCCGGGGTAACGGCCGGTGCTGTGATGGGGATCGAACCCAGCACCTGCGGATTGCAAGTCGTGTCACTTAACCACTAGCCCACGCTATCCCCATGAGAATCCAGGTTATTCTCCATATTGAGGAGACGTCCAAGATAAATGTACTCATGACTCCTCTAAAAAGAACCTCGCCAAGATAGACTGGATCACGAGTAAAGAAGCAATTTGTCATCTCCAATCCAGCTTTTATAATGTACGATGTTATATATCTGAATAAATTATTGCTGAGTGATTGATGAGGTCAGTAAATAGGTCACAAATGGCTTTTTGAAGAAAAAAATTGCTGAGACACAAACTTAAAAACCATTTATTATTGCCATTATTCCTCAATGTAATTTCCACCAACATTGACACACTTATCTCATCGCTTTATCAGTGCAAGAACAGGCCCATTTGGTTCTTTTTGTGTTCTTCAAGACAGTTGTCTGGGTACCCATTGTGAGCACACTTTTCGAAAATTCAATCGATCATGCATTATGCCGTATGCTAAACCATGTGAACACATGATTGTTACTCGCCTGTCAGTTTGAATCATCTCCCCCAACCCGTCACACTGATACATGTTTTAATCTGAACAGGACAACCCAGTCAGGCTTCATCGTTGAGTTTTTAGCGTCCTTAAGAAAATGTATCCACGACCAGTTATGCACTGCTTATGTGACAAACACTTCTCAGCGTAAACAGGAAGCATTTCCATATGAACATACAGAGCAAAAAGTCCTTTAGTAAAAATAAAAACGTCCTTTGATTGTACACTGGTGCCTCTATTGATACGTCCGGTCTAATATTGAACGGGTGCTGGAAATAGACCCTCGGAAGACAGGTCAGTTTTACCCTACTAATGACAGGGCGTTGCTACGGTAAACCTGCTCAACTCGAGAGGAGCCGCTGACATTTGGTCCACGTACTGGGCTGATAAGCCAACGGCGCGAGGCTGAGGGATTACGGCCGAACGCCTCTAAGCCAAAATCCCGCCCAAAAGCTCAGCACGATTGCAAAGGGAGGCTTCGACATGGTGGGGACCTGGGGCTCCAGCCCCGCCCGGTCAAGCCGCAGAATGAGGTCTCTGCCGTCCGCCGATCAAAGCGGGCGAGAAGCTGCTCGATATTCACCCCATACGGCGATGAGGTATGAAACCATTTGTAGAAGACTTAGTTCTCGGTCGGGGTGCCCTAAGCAGTAGATCAGCTACCTCACTGCGAACTGCTGAGACTCAACCCTTGACCATGAGATATGTCTGCACACCAGGCGAACAACATCTCCGTGCAATGACCAGGCTTGTCCCCTGGTTAAATGCACTATTTCGAGAGGAATCACAGGTCGGTGATATTTGGTCCACGTGCTTGGCTGATAATCCAATGGTGCGAAGCTACCATCTGAGGGACTACGGCCGAACGCCTCTAAGCCAGAATCCCGCCCTAAATCTCAGCACCGCTGTGATGGGAGGCTACGACATGGCTGGGGCTTGCGTCTCAGCCCGGCCCGGTCGAGCCGCAAAAATGCACCTGGTAAAATGCACTCCTGCCTCGCTCTTTGCCTCTGTCTGCTATCAGTCATCCCAATGGACGCAGAAGAGATGCAGTCCAGCGGACATTGCACCTACTGCCCTATTGTGAAAACCTCCCGGGTGGCGGGGAATGCTAGGCGTACCATCACTGCAGATGAGCCGAGAAAATAAAGGGAGCAAAGAGATGCCTCACTCACATGCATTTGCTACGTTTCTGGCAGGACGTGACGATCCTGGGACAAAGTCACACTGGACTGCCTCTCTTCCGGGATAGTACAAACTAGTACATAGTCCATCATATCATTGCCAAACCCTATAGACACGAGTAGGGAAGACTCGATAGTCCTGCAAGACAACTTCCTAAGAGAGACAACTCTGACCAAAAACAACTGCTGCCTTGCAGTTAGGCTGGGGACAGCCAAAGGCTAAGGAGGGCAACCCTACAGAAACGCCTGTTGAAATCGGATGCACTGAGCCACAGGCTTAACAAAATAAAACAGTGCAACGTAAATATAGCTGTAAACAGCGTACGATGAAGAAGAAGAAGAAGAAGAAGAAGTACACTGGTGTCAGCATGGACGCCATTTTGTATCTGAGCTGTGCACGTGCATCTTCTTCTTCTTCGTCGTACGCAGTCAGACAGTAACCATTATTTTTTCGAAAAAAGCGGCGGTCATCCTGAGGCTGTCGCCACTGCCATAGAGCTTGTCTTGCAGTTCCACTGGTGATGGCCACATCTGCTCTCTCTGATCCTCGTATGTCGGGCAGTTCTGCAGCAGATGTTCAGCGGTCATTTTACCAGTACCGCACGGGCATTCGTCGGTACACCCTATCTTCAATTTGTTGAATAGGTGGTACCTCAGTCTATTGTGGCCAGTGCGAAGTCTGAAGACAACGACCTGCTCTCTTCGGTTCAACTGGTAATAGGCATCGTTTTTGGTGTAACCGGTATGTTCGGTTTCCCATTTGGTCATGTATCTGGCTTTGATAAGCCGTTTTGACTCTTCGTACGTCATACTAGTATCTGTTTGTGGTAGTCTTGCACCTTCTTTTGCCAGTCTGTCTGCCTCCTCGTTGCCTTGGATGTTGCAGTGTGATGGGACCCACTGTACCACTACCCTTTTTGGTGCGGACTGCTGGCACAGTTTGCAGAGTGCTGCTCTTAAGTCATTAAGCTCAGTATTTTTCTGGCTTTTTAGCGCTGTGACTACGGCGAGAGCATCTGTAAGCAGGACTATATGGCTTTCATTTTCACTGTGTGTCACCATTTCTTCCACTGCCGCCCTCAGTGCCTCTGCCTACGCTCTGAAATTGCTTGTGTACTTACCAGTAGCGAATGACAGTGTTATTTTTCTGCCATTTGGTAGGTTCAGGAATGCTCCTGCCCCTCCGTTCTGTGTAGTATTTGTTACAGAACCGTCGGTGTATGCATATGGGTGCAGTCCATGCTTGGGTAGCTTTTCGTTATGAAGCTTAGGGTAGTATCTCTCCTTTCTTTTTCAGTCTGGCAGTTTTTGTTTGCAATACCTGGTATATTTTCTACCACCTCTGGAAATATATCCTGCCTCCAGGTAGGTTTTCGTACAGTAGTGATGGGTTTTGGTGTTGTTAGTGCGTTTATGGGATCTTCGTGCATCTTTGCTTTGGCTATTTCTGCAAAGTTTCTCCGCTTTAGTTTCCCATTTCCCAAATTGTTTAGTCTCTGGTGCATTGGATGGTCGGTCAGTCTTCGGAGTTTCTCTGACTGCAGCTGGGCTCTGCAGTCTCTTCTATCGGTCATGGATTGCAGTTTTGTAATCTTTTTGAGTTCTACAATTGGCGTTGACTTCATGCCACCTGTTATAATTCTCATGGCTTGGTTTTGAAGTTTGCTAACCTTATCGAGGTTCGCCTTCGCTGCTGTTGTCCATGCCGCAATGCCATACTCGAGAACTGGTCTCACTCTTCCAGTGTACAGTTTCTTTAGTATGCCTTCGTCTGCTCCCCAGCTTGTGCCAGCAAGTTTCCTCATGATTGCCATTCTTTCTCTGGCTTTCATTCGGTTTCTCTCAATCTGACTTTTCCATGTCATGCGTCGATCAAATGTGACTCCCAGATAGGTTGGGTTGTCGTTTGGCTGCAGGATTTTGCCATTTAGACTTAATTTGGTACTTTGGGGTTTTAAAGAAAGCGAGAATATTGTGCATGTGGTTTTCTCCTCGTTTATTTTGACCAGCCATGAGGTCGCCCACTCTTCCAGCGATGTTAGGGCCGTCTGCATCCGATTTCTTGCTATGGTGAGATTCTTTTCAGAGGTCCACATAGCCAGATCGTCTGCAAACATTGAGCTATGGACTCTTCTTGGTATATTCTCTGTAATATCGTTTATATATACCAGGAAGAGTGTGGGTGACAGTACTCCCCCTTGGGGTACTCCCTGCTCGAGTGTCACCTTTTTGCTCATCTGCCCTTGTACTTGGACTCTGGCCGTTCTTTGTTTGAGGTAGTGGTTGATCCACTTGTACATTTTTCCACAAACATCACTTCTTCTTAGCTTGACTCTAAGACCATCTTTCCAGACTTTGTCAAATGCCTTTTCCAGATCCACCCAAACAGCTACTGTGTGTTTCTGTGCCTGGAAGGCATCTTCTATCTCCTGGGCACTGAGGATGACCTGGTCCTCAGTGGATCTGTGCTGTCTAAAGCCGGCTTGCTGTGGAATTAGTATTCGTTTTTCTTCCAGATGCCACATCAGTCTGGTGTTTATCATCCGTTCCATCAGCTTGCCGACACAGCTCAGTAGGCTTATGGGCCTGTATCCATTTTGATCTGTTTTGTCCTTTCCTGTTTTTGGTACTGGTACCAGTATTGCATCTTTCCATGCCTGTGGTACAATTCCCCTTTTCCAGCTTTGGTTCAGGACCGATAGCAGTTTCCTCTTCGCTGTTTGGCCCAGCCCCATCAGCATTTCGTTTGTTAGCACGTGCATCTGACACCAAGCATCTTCTAAATGCAGTAATAACAAAGCTGGATGAAGCTGTCCCCTAATGACACCTTTAGATACTACCGACTACATTATTTAGCTATTCTATATCAGTGTGTGACCTACTTACTGACTTATCCTCGTATTTGTCTATTTTTCAGATTTACAAATTAAATTAGTCACCATAATTACCTCTTTTTGTCTAAATACATATCACATAACAAGTGCTTTGTTTTCAGCTTTCATTTATGAAAAGTTTTGCATATCGTAACATGATTCAGCAGTAAATCTTTGGGCATGGGGCTTACTGTCCCATCCTGTTGAAACTATTAACCACAAGAAAATGAAAGGGATACCTCTACACATCATGGAAGATGAGGAACGACTAAAGTCAAAGTCAGTAAAGATTAATGGACCTAAAGCTACTTGAATACTTGAATCCTGGTTGCATAAGCTATTTGAATCTGTGTCTGTCCTTCGCCTTCATCTCTCCATCCCGTTGGTGGGCGGTTGTAGTTATATTGCCACCAGAAAGACACCCTCCTTGTCCATCTATTGTCAGTCATGCGGAACATATGGCCGGCCTATCCGTACTTTTTGCATTGACGCAGAGTCTACGACATCCAGGAACTCTGATTGGTTGCGGATGTTGGTATTTCGGATAGGGTCTCTTAGTGAGATATTTAGGACTCTTGGCTTCATTGCTCCTTTGGTAATATGGAACTTCTCTCTGTCTGATTTGTGCAGACTCCAAACATCACACCATTGTTGGGATAACCATGACATTGAAGGTGTGAACCCTGACCTTGACATCTGTCATCTGTTGGAGTATCAGTTTAATGTGGTTGAAGCTGAGCCAACCCATCGCTCTCCTGCGGGAAATCTCCTTATTAATGTAGTAGTAGTTGTTGATTTTCTGGTCTATGTAAATATACAATTGACATTTACGATGGTCACATTTTCCAATGGTAGTTACCCCGTAGCGCAGAAAGTGTTCAGTAGAAATTGAGTAATCTAAAGTTAGTGAAGATAAATAGACCTAAAGTTGATGAAGATAAATAAACATAAAGTTAGTGAAGATAAATAGACCTAAAGTTGATGAAGATAAATAAACATAAAGTTAGTGAAGATAAATAGACCTAAAGTTGATGAAGATAAATAAACATAAAGTTAGTGAAGATAAATAGACCTAAAGTTGATGAAGATAAATAAACATAAAGTTAGTGAAGATAAATAGACCTAAAGTTGATGAAGATAAATAAACATAAAGTTAGTGAAGATAAATAGACCGAGTTAGTTAAGATAAATAGATAATGTCAATGAAGATAAATAGACCTGTCAATGAAGATAAATAGAACTAAAGTTAGTGAAGATAAATAGGCATAAAGTTTATGCAAGGAAGTTTTTACATCGCCAAAGTAAACATGTCCAAATGGTAAAGACAGGAGCAAATTAGTTTAGGCAATGAGCAATTTCAAATACGGTTTACTGGGTCACCAAAAATAACGAATACAGTAAGGCACTCATATGGCAAGTTCCACATCAGGGGTAAGGCAGTGGGGTGCCTGTGCAGAATAGATGGATTGAAATGGTATAACAAGATAATTTATATGGAACTGTTGGAATGAACCAGACAAACAACAGTAGAATGGAATAGGACTGAATAAGGAAACTAACTGATAAAATTAAAAGGTAGTCTCTGTTTTTGGAATCTTTAGTGTTAGTAAAATGTACTTTGGATTCTAGTTTTGAAACAGGCAGACGGGGAAGGCGTGGCCTAGTGTTTAAGTGACACGGCTCACAACCCGAATGTGCTGGGTTCAGATCCCCAATCAAAGCATCGGCCGTTACCCCGGGGAAGCAAACTCTTAGAAAATGCAGGAGGAAGCAGATCCTTACATAAAATGCATGCCGAAGTCGGATGTACTGGGCCGACAGGCGCAAAATAAAAACATTGTGCAACGCACACCGCCTTGGAGGATTAGAGTCAGTAAGGCAAACAAAAAACAAAACAACCCCAGATAGATGTATGCCTGCTGTGGGTTGTTTTTAGCAATTTTGACTTTCTGCATCTTACTAGGCTGCGTGGGGGATGGTAGGTGGCATATTGAGTTGGAACTTCGGATTTTTCTAAATTTTTTCCTGAACAGACTGCTTTTTGAGATTTTCAACTCCCAAGAATTATTTTTATATGCACGGCATATACATGGTACCTCAGAGTTTATCATCCAGCTCCAATAGGACTGGACACAATATCCCATCACCCTTGAAACACTCTGATTTTGAATGCAACTGTTTTACGCTGTCATTAGTTTTTTGAGACGTGAGCGCCTTTATCTCTCTGCCATAATACAACAAAAATACATATAGGCTCAGTGATGGCTCAGTGGTCACACATGGACCAAAATAAAATTATATTTATGTTTTGTTTTTGTCCTGTTGACCGCATTACTTATGTGTTTGTATCTACTTTTAACTTTCAACACCCCTGCAGCTTCAATATTTTAATTCCTCTCTATAGTGACTCCATAAGGATAAAAAGTCAAGGTTGTCCTTTAGCAGACACTGTCATTGGAGGTGCAGACACTGTCATTGGAGGTGCAGACACTGTCATTGGAGGTGCAGACACTGTCATTGGAGGTGCAGACACTGTCATTGGAGGTGCAGACACTGCCATTGGAGGTGCAGACACTGTCATTGGAGGTAAAGTCAAAACAAGAATTGGTTGCATCAGATCACAGATTCTTCTCTTAGGTCGGCCAACCAGTTCCGTTTCTCGCCGCCATGCCTTCCTTAATTTTAAGTCATGTACACGGTTACAACTAAGTTAGCTAGTTGTCTTTCGTAAGCGATGATGATGATACCATCAGACGGTTTGTCTTTATTATGTAACTTGCGCTGTAATTGGATTGTAGTATAGTCTGGAAGAAAATATGTTGGCCATCAACCTCACTCTTTGGGCCTGAGCTACCTTAGACCAGTGGCAAGACATAAGTCAGGACGACTGTAGGTAACTCCTGATGCAGACACTCTGGTCCTACATACATTAAATTTACCACACCGCGGGCATACGTCAGTCACAGATTCAGCCTTCACCTTTTATTCATGGATAATTAAGCACATAGACCATACAAATAGTCATTATTTTACTGCTGAATACACCCTGCACATCTACACAGGTTTTTGCTGGTTGAAAAATTATATGTTCGATTACAAATGGATTTTTAACGATTTATCTTCTTATTATGCTGAGGAGCGCATGGCCGAATGGTTTTGAGGCCTGCCTGCCGAAAGGAGGGCAGTGGTTCGAATCCCCGGTATGGCATATGTTGTTTTCTGTTGGGGGTGAAATAAACAACCATAGCCAGCATAGGATGTGGTGACAGCAGTGGCGAAGCGGCCTATAGTCCTCAGCCTTCAAAACCCCTCGACTACCCCAACAATGGGAAAAATGTCGTATTACAAACAAACAACAACAAAATTATGCTGATTTGGGCCAGACGATTTTTCGGGAAAGGGGAAGTAGGTTGTTGTAAAAGATTTTGTAAGGTAGATTTGTTTATTTTGTTTATTTAGATGTAATAAATACGTTTGAATTGGATACTAACAGTTGTGTCGATATTATAAACACAATTATAAATACATTGTTGTGGTTTCCATGGATTTCTATCGGAGCGACTAGGCCTTTTTAAAGATACATTTTCACCCCCATCTTCTTGTATCTCAGAAACTAACAAGCTCACAACAAAAACAACAACACCAACAAGTTCTTTATTCAATTGTGTCTCTACACACAACAAAATCATATTTACCCCCACAAATAGAAAGGTTACAGGTTTTCAAAGTGGACAACCATGGACAAATTTGAAATTTCTGAAAAAAAATTATGTGGTGGGGTAGATGGACCAGGAGTCGCTTGAAACTTGTGGGATTCAATCGCCTCCTCCTTCTCGCCCACCCCCCTTTCCTATTTTTGCTTTGAGAGCCGAGTACCTTACCTCTTAATCACAGCGACTCCTACAGCTGAGTAGATTGTTAACAAAACCATTCTCTTTCTCAAAATAGACAAAATAAATCAAGAAGACATGGACAGAGCTGGAGTGGATGGTGAAGGACAAGAGGACATGATGTGTGTTGAAGACCTGTGCTCATGAGGGAGCTGTAACAGCAGTTGTTTTGGTGCTGTCACTGAGCCATTATCCAAATTTATGTTTTAATCGACTTTTAGTCTTTATCACCACCCAACTTCAATTGACGTATTTGACCAAACCTAACATGTTGACAGGTAAGACAGTAACACAATAGGCAAACACCTGGAGCAGTTCACAAGATACTTACTCTTGATGCCCGTGTCTGAGATAACAATGTTATCATAGCTGGCAGCCTCGTATGGCCGGACCATGTTGTTGATTTTCCCATTTGGACCAACATTTTTCAGACCTGTTTTAAAAATTAAAAAAATCACATTTGGAACATTTATCATCTGTCAACTTTATGTCGCTAGACAATGTGCAATCTTATTGTAAGTGCCATTTGTGTGGTCGCTTATATTTTTTTTAACTAAATCCCTCTGGAATACTTTAATAATAATTTGTGCTGAGGTATCAGTGGTTCGTTACGTCGGTCAACAGCTGCCACAGCCACGTGCTGCAGCAAAAAACAACGCTCCAAGTTGCAATTCTCACTGAACTTTCAATATCCGAAGATGAAGCTTTGGTGCCTTGTGGTCCAATGGTAAGTGTGTCGACCAAGGTCCCTGTGGACTGCTTAAAGGGAGCCAAGTGATCCGCTGCCTTGGAACAGGGGCCATGAGGATGAAAGGCATCACTCAGCATGTGAAAGATGTGTTTTGGGTATGTTGCTAACCGACAGTGTTAAGTCTCTGCTGAGCGATGTATTAATCCATTATTGGCCCAAGTGTAATTTCCTAGCCAAACCAGAAACCAGCACTGTCATCAAAGACGGCGCCTAACAGGCCGTGGGTCTAACTTTACTCTCATGTTTTAGTCCATCATGTATGCCGCCAGGCCACAAATTTGACTGGGATTCACACAAGTCAACAACTTATCTTGTGTCCACGGAAACATGTTACGGAATACTTTTATGTTGCAGAATACTTTTGGCCCTTGAATACATTTTTTCTTGTAATGTAGAACTGCTACCAGGAAGTACATGGATTTTATAAATTTAGGAATAATTGGTATGGAGAAACTTCTGTGTATAAGTGTGATAATTGCTCTATAGGTGTGATAATTGCTCTATAGGTGTGATAATTGCTCTATAGGTGTGATAATTGCTCTATAGGTGTGATAATTGCTCTATAGGAGTGATAATTGCTCTATAGGTGTGATAATTGCTCTATAAGTATGATAATTGCTCTATAGGTGTGATAATTGCTCTATAAGTATGATAATTGCTCTATAGGAGTGATAATTGCTCTATAGGTGTGATAATTGCTCTATAAGTATGATAATTGCTCTATAGGAGTGATAATTGCTCTATAGGAGTGATAATTGCTCTATAGGTGTGATAATTGCTCTATAGGTGTGATAATTGCTCTATAAGTATGATAATTGCTCTATAGGAGTGATAATTGCTCTATAGGAGTGATAATTGCTCTATAAGTATGATAATTGCTCTATAGGTGTGATAATTGCTCTATAGGTGTGATAATTGCTCTATAGGAGTGATAATTGCTCTATAGGTGTGATAATTGCTCTATAGGAGTGATAATTGCTCTATAGGAGTGATAATTGCTCTATAGGTGTGATAATTGCTCTATAGGTGTGATAATTGCTCTATAGGAGTGATAATTGCTCTATAGGAGTGATAATTGCTCTATAGGTGTGATAATTGCTCTATAGGAGTGATAATTGCTCTATAAGTATGATAATTGCTCTATAGGTGTGATAATTGCTCTATAGGTGTGATAATTGCTCTATAGGTATTTTTTTTTTTTTTTTTTTTTTTGCGTTCGCCTTATTTCTCTAATCCCCAAGGCGGTGTGCATTGCACTGCGTTTTTATTTTGCGCCTGTCGGCCCAGTGCATCCGACTTCAGCATGCATTTTATGTAAGGGTCTGCTTCCTCCTGCATTTTCTAAGGGTTTGCTTCCCCGGGGTAACGGCCGGTGCTGAGATGGGGATCGAACCCAGCACCTTATGGTTGTGAGCCGTGTCACATAACCACTAGGCCACGCCGTCCCCTGCTCTATAGGTGTGATAATTGCTCTATAAGTGTGATAATTGCTCAAGTCAATATATTTTTGTTTTTTTGTTTGTTTTTTTGTTTGCGTTCATCTTTATTTCTCTATTCAGCAAGTGGTGTGCGTTGCATTATGTTTTCATTTTGCGCCAGTCGGCTCAGTGCATCCAACTTCGACATACATTTTATGTAAGACCTTCTTCCTCCTGCATTTTCTAAGGGTTTGCTTCCCCAGGGTAATGGCCAGAGCTGTGATGAGCCCACTTAACCACTACCCCACACCATTCCCTCAGCCAATATGTCAATCAGTTATACAACATTGTAAGAAAGTCTCCAAGTTGATATATAGCTTTATTGAGTGAGTCAGTTAAATCATGTTTTTCTGTAGTGTTAATTTAATCCATCTTTTCCTTGGTCTTCCTCTTGCTTCTGAAGTCATGGTAGTATATGTTTGTTGTTTTCAAAGGAGATTGCCAAAAAGAAAAAAAGAGAAGAATGATGATGGCACTACAGAGGTTAACTAAAATGAAAAACGTATGCCAGAACACTTAACAAAATAAAGATCGTGAGGACTTGCATCTTCCTGATGGCAACATACAGATGCAAGACATGGTCAACCACCCACACAAACCCTACAGATGAACGTCGAATCCTTCGAGTTAAAATGCTACATGATGGTGCTCAAAATATCATGGTTAACGAAAAAGAAAAACCCAGAAATCCTTCAGGAGCTCGATATAGAACAAAAAATGGTCAGTGAACAACATTACGTCTAGGAAATTAACATACTTTGGCCCATCAAATGCAAAATGATCTAGAAAAACAATACTGGAGGGTTTGGCGCTCGGCAAAAGAGACATTAAGACCCTGGGGTTGAAATTGGCAAAAGCGGGAGAGCTGGCCAGGGATCAAGTGTCTTACAGATCGGCTGCCATGAGAGCGGCATTCTGAAAAGGGCATGATACATGATGATTCATTTACCAAGGTTTAGTTCATGCTCCAATAAGCAGCATCTCTCTGCTACCATCTTCATTGTTTAGATTAGCTAATTATTCTCAGTTGTTCCGAATCATATTTACTGAATTAGACTTTTTGGATAACTCTCTGGGTTGATGTTTTTAGTATGTATGCCCATATTAAAATACTATTTCATTGTTTCTAGCTTTTGTTACATTTAACAAAGATGGTTCTGAAAAATGGCTCAAAGAACAGACTTTATTAGACCTGGGCTCAGCCCTTGTCCTTGCTGAAAGAGTCAACGACTTAGCATGAACTCTGTAGCTCCCATGGTCACTCAGAGATTTTGCCAGATACCCATTTACTGCTGGGTCGACTGGAAAAGGCGGTGATACCATGGAAAAAACCTCAGTATGTTAACTCAGGATGCAGGCACTGGTCCTGCCTCCCTTGAAGACCAGGGGTAGTTTGAAATCTGCGGGACTCGATCATCCGCCATTTCTATTCATCGCTTTGAAAGACGAGTGCCTTAACTCTCGACCACAGCGACCCACTGTCTTTAACTATATAGCTGACCAGTGGTTGTCTACTGAAGAACTCCCTCTACCTCCTGCCTTTACCATCAGAATATCCCAATTTCTTACCAGGAGGCTCAGCAGAAGTGTGGCCGTTTAAAACTAAAATGTATATTAACAAAAACTGTTTTTCTTAGTAATCACAATGGCAGTCAACCGTGGATCTTTCTTGCTGCTTGCACTCCACTGCATCATTCCTCTTGTATCAGAAGTCCCTTCCTTTCCCAAGGCCATTTGCTTTTGTTTTGCTGTCAATGTTTTCGTCGTAACCACCTTTATTTTCATAGATGTGGGTGGTTGGTCTTAACATAAACTATTTTGCTCTAGGTGAGTTGTCCATGTTTAGTCTATTAACCCAATGACCTATCCAGCTTGTGTGACCCTTCTGAAAGCTTTCACTTCTGCTGACTTAGCTCCTGGGATAATTGATACCTGCAAGTTCTCTGACTATTTCAAGATAATGAACTCGAGGAAGATTTATTTTTAACTTAACGTTTTTATGCCGGTCTAGAAAGCTCTCAGAGTCCATATACAACAAATTTCTTGCAGATTAGTTTTTACCGATATGCAATTCCATCTTAATAGACTCAAACACTAGAGCTAAGTAGATCCGCAGCTAGTTAGACGCCATCTACAGCCGCTCTCAACAAACCACATGGGGAAAGGTACAGATAACTCGGGTACATTTTTCATTTGAATTTTGTCCGGGCAGTGGCTGTTAAGCCTACTCTTTTCGATTTACAACTGCCAAAGAATTTTTAAGGTGCTCGAAACTGAACACGGAAGTCCGATCTTACTACCCAGAGATCAGGAGAATTTTTACCAGAAGATCCGCATGAAAAAAATCCTGGTGATTCGAACATGCGACCTCCGGCACCCAAGGCGGATACCTTACCTCGAAACCAGAGTCCCGTAGAGAGTTTTGCATCCACCTGTTTAAAACCAAAATATATTTTAACAAAGACTTATCTCACACAGCTGTATCTTTCTTTTATAAAGTAACAAAATAATCCAAATGCAGAATTTTGTCTGCAATCAACTTTTCATTCACCTTTGAGACTTACCTATAAAGAGCTTTGCGTTCACTTTTGGATAACTCTCAATCAAACTTTTAACAACCAGAATAGCTGGGTCATTGTCATCTGGTACACTGAACAATATTTCATACTGAAACATCAGAGAGAAATCTGCATGTTATTAATATATATTTTTAATAACCAGAAAGTATGAAATAAATCTATATTTTTTCCATTCTTCTTTTTCTTCTTCGTTCGTTCTTTGAAGTAGTCAGTTTTCTTTCCATTTATGTAAAATGCTAAGACAAATCACATGTTTGGTTGAACTGTAAAGGGTTCAGTTCAGTTCAGGTGCCATCTCTGCATAAGGTCGGCTGCAATGGATCTCCAGTGTACTCTCTCTCTTGCCGTAATTGTACAATCTGAGAGGCTTTTTCCAGTCCATCTCCTGATGTTATCCACCCACTTAAAGCGTCTGCCTCTTAAACGACTGCCTTCTATCCTACCCTCTAGTATGGTTTTCAACAAAGAGGTCAATCTTGTTTTATGACCAAACTAACGAAACTGTCTAACCCTTATTTAATAAAAATTGTTTTACAGCTCCCCCCCCCCCCCCCCCCCCCCCCCCAATTTATCCGCTAACTTACTGTATCACAGACACCCAAATAGAGACAACACAAAACAACAATGGGAAAAATGGACATTCCATTTCTATTGGTAGGTAAGTCCACATGAACAGATAACACAACAATAGTAGATTACACACATGTGTGGGATATGTTGGTTATGGCAGTGATAACAAAACCTGAATGATATCTACAACAATAGATAAATACTAGGTGACCTACTAATATCTACATTAATATCCAAGCCAAAGAAATCGACAGACAATGAGCACGAAGACCATAGTACAATGAGTAATATGAGCCTCGTGATAAAATAACTGAATTATCATGAAAGGATTGAGATATATACAGACTAAAATGGGTGACGAACAATGTTTATCTGTGCAAGCCAAATACACAAACAATGCAGAAAACAACCAGATATTGGCGATGTAAATTGCTGGTCTTTTTTCAGCATTCGTCCTTAAAAGGACGTGACATTGTGTCTCAGTTTACAGTGCCTTACGGTCCAACGCATCCGATATTAGCTAGCTTATTTGAGTACTGTTTTTTGTCCTTTCCACTGCGATCCCTATCCTTTGGCTAGGCTACACTAGTGACTAGTGTAGCCTGTTTCTAGGGCCGCCATGTTCCACATGGAATAGGGTCTTGGTCAGCTATGATTTGTTGACTTTGATTCAATCAGTCAGTTATCAGTTGCTGGCTGCTGTCAGCTCATTCACTGCTGCATCAAAATGTTGATCTGTCCAAGACAAATACAACAAGAAATGGGCGATGAACAATGTTTGTCTGAACAATATTGGTCTGTTCAACACAAATTCAACAAGAAATTTGCTTTGAACAGTGTTGGTCTGTCCAAGAAAAATACCAAAAAAATGACATAATTATTTTTATATTAATTTTATAAAAATGGAAGCTAATTTCAGAGGCTGCCATTGGGGATGGAGTGTTAGACTTCATTTCACAAGGTCTAACATTCATCCATGCTGCTTTGACTTCCCTTTCTGAGTTCTGTATCCATTAACTTGTGGATGGATTGAATTATGAAACAACTATTTAAGATAAATGCTCTAACCACACGGCCACTCAACTATTTATAGACTAAGATAAAAGCAGTCACAGAGGAGACACTTGACAAAGTGTTGAGAGGTTTGAATGTACTAGGGATCAAGACGCTGAGCAGCGCATGAGCTGCAGTGGTCAGCGATCCATAGCTGAGTGCTAGTGTCAGGGCCTGCGAACAAGAGCTGCCAAGACCCTTCTACACCTCCACGCGGTGATCCTGGATAACAGGCTGCAGCAGGGCAGACTGGCTAAGGAGAAGGGATCGAAGAGGGAATGCTAACCCGGTACTCAAAAAATGCTTGCTGAAGTCGGATGTGTTGGATCGAAAGGTGCAAATATCGCAGTCAAGCTTTAAACTACGACACAACGCATTCCGTTCTCTGGACTACATTCTGCTACTTAAGCCCTTTCAGGGTTTGGTAGCGGGAGATTGAGAACGAACGCAGAAGAAGAAGAAGAATGTACTAGGTCTAAGCTTTTTGTGAGGTGCATCCTCAATGCATTACCAAACAGTAAGTCAGGTACCAGTTCATATCTGTGGATACACAAGCGTGGATTGCCGTGAGAAGCAAATGGTGTAATCCCTCTACCAATCTAGTATATCAATAATCATGTGTTTTCCCAAAAGTGTTAGGTGCCGTAGCCGAGTTAGAGAAGTGGTTAATTCACTGGCTTCACAATCAGGGTTTGGTCCTCAGTACGGGATTTTTCTTGATTGCGAAACGGGTCCTTGGTCCAACCAGCCTCAAAAATAGGGTAACAGAACAATCTAGGAAGGTAAAGGCAACCGGCGTGATGTTGACCACATCACCTCTTAATGTGCCGCTGTCAAGAAAAATATGGGCCAAATACCATATTCACAATGTGCAGCATAGGCGTGTTAACGGGATATTTCTACAAAAAGTTTATGAGAAACGTCATTCTAGATGTTAGATGGTAATATTTTTGGTTTTCATATTTCAACATCTTCTTCTTCTTTGCACGCTTTCAGACGTCAACTTGAATGTCTCTAAAGAAAGCAGTGGTCCGCGTGAGGTCCTTGGTGCCTCCTCTGTAACTCGTATGTTTGACACTTCTCCAACAGATGTTCAGCAGTCATTTTTATCAGTGTCTTTTGGTATTTGAAGTCTCGCAAGTACTGTTTCTCTTCAATCAGCATGTCTTTATTTAAAGAGTTGCTTTGTTAGTAGAGTCATTCTCATCTTTTATCTATTAATGTCGGTTGTCGTCATGGAGATGTGTAGTTTCTTAAGTGTGCCGGATGTACCGAAACTGTTGTTGTCATTACATGTTTTTTTCTTCTGTTTAACTACACCACATATCCATCTTTTTCTTGGTCTACAGTTTGCTCTGCAGCGATTTTGTTTAGTGTTGTAGATCCGAGCAATTGGTAACTTTGGTTTCATTCTTGTCAGGTGTCTAAACTATTTATTACCTGTCTTTCCATGCAGTCCATGCACGTTGTTGGTCTTGTACTTTATCCAGCTACTTGTTTTATTGGTCTTCTTCAATGTGTGTTCTAAAAATGACATGGTGTCGTAGTTCACAGCAAGGCTGCGACATCTGCACCTTTCGGCTCGACACATCCGGTTTCAGCTTGCTTTTTTACTACTAGGTTTGCCTGCTCACTGCAATCCATATTTTCTTAGAGCATGTCTTATCCATTTCCTACGTTTGATCTTTTGCTCCACTGGCTGTTGTTGGTTCCTTTCCCATAGGTCTTCGTTCCTCACTATGTCTTTGTTAGTCTGTACCTACTATCCTCCATAAACATTTATTGACGAATGACTGGGAATTTTTAGGCATTGTTATTAAGAAAGAAAGTCATCAAATGAGAATACAATAATGCGTTGTGTAGTAGTTTACAGCTTGACTGCATTATTTGTACCTTTCAGTCCCACATCCGACTTCAGCATGGCATTTTTGGGTACCGGGTTAGCTTTCTCTCTTTGATCCCTTCTCCTCAGCTAGTCTGGGTACCAGGTTAGCCTTCCCTCTTTGATCCCTTCTCCTCAGCTAGTCTGGGAACTGGGTTAGCCTTCCCTCTTTGATCCTTTCTTCTTAGCCAGTCTGTCCTTCTGCAGCCTGCTATCCAGGATCACCACATGGAGGTGTAGAAGGGTCTTGACTGTTCTGGGTCAGTGACCCTGGCGCTAGCAGTCAGCTTTGGGTCGCTGACCGCTTTAGCTAATGCACCTTGCTCAGCACCTTGATGCCAGCGCCACATGCGAATGCAGAGCACCCAAGCAGACACCAGAACATATTCTGCATGACTGCCCCCACTTATGCAAATCAAAAAGAAGCAGTCTGGCCCGGGAAGCGACCGTGGGAGTGAATTATACGAGTAGTTATTAGAATGTGTGGAAGCTCGTGATTACTTCAGTGTGTATAGATATTGCCCTATCTTGGCTGAAGGTTACAGATTCCGCTCAAAAAGTGATTATGGTTGTCATTTTTGTTTTTCATGTTCTTTTGTTTGACCTTCCTTATCAGTGTCTATCTAGAGCATATTTTCGAGTGTATGTCAGAGTGTCTGGCTGTTCACATTACACACGTTTATTTGAAAACCAAGAAAGGTTATGTTATCTTATACAGAATCCTCATCATTGCTATTCTGTCAGATCCATAGGTGCTCAAATAGTACAAAATTGTGAATACTGTTGGTTTTTGTAGTTTGCTGACGGTACACACCCTTCATCATGTAGTCGTTCCTACCATCTAAAACTAATGTTAGGGTCAGATGAGAGAGACTGAACACCTATGGGTATGCCCAGAGTGCAGTGACGTCGATTCTTAGAAAAATAAACAACAACAGCTTGCTGTCAGTATTCTCATTTTGTCAGTATGCGTCATATTCTCATCTGTCACACACAGAGACCTTTCGGGCCAAACAAAGTTGTAAAAAGAAATGTTACTACTTCTGCGTTCGTCCTGAAAAGGGAGTTGTGTTGTAGTTTACAGTGATGATGTAATTTCTGTGCCATTTCGGCCCGACACCTGCTTTCAATATTCCGGGTCTGCCTTTATAATGCAATCTCTATTCTGTTTTCATGGACGCCATTTGGAGGCGAAATATGACCGTGGTCAGCTCTGGTTCGCCGATGCAAGCAGCCAGCTACAAGTCGTTGGCTGCTGTCAGCTCATGCACTGCACTGTACACATTCACTGCACGCAAAATGTTACAAAAGTTGTACTTACATTTGGATAATCTTGTGTAAAAAATGTTTCTAAGTTGCTCTTCAAGTTTGTATCCACTCCTGTGAGAGGTTTGATTATTGATATGCCTGGCAGCTCTTCGATGGGGACGGCTGGTTCAAGTTTCTTATACAGATGTCGTAACCTGCGAGTGTAAATGTATTAACTGATTCACTCCATAGAGCCAATATATTGGCTTACAAACTTTCTTATATGGCTATAGAGCCAATATATCGGCTTACAAACTTTCTTATATGCTTACAGAGCCAATATAATTGGCTTACAAACTTTCTTATATGGCTATAGAGCCAATATATCGGCTTACAAACTTTCTTATATGCTTACAGAGCCAATATAATTGGCTTACAAACTTTCTTATATGGCTATAGAGCCAATATATCGGCTTACAAACTTTCTTATATGCTTACAGAGCCAATATAATTGGCTTTCAAACTTTCTTATATGCTTACAGAGCCAATATATTGGCTTACAAACTTTCTTATATGCTTACAGAGCCAATATATTGGCTTACAAACTTTCTTATATGCTTACAGAGTCGATATATTGGCTTACAAACTTTCTTATATGCTTACAGAGCCAATATATTGGCTTACAAACTTTCTTATATGCTTACAGAGCCGATATATTGGTGTACAAACTTTCTTATATGCTTACAGAGCCAATATATTGGCTTACAAACTTTCTTATATGGTTATAGAGCTGATATATCGGCTTACAAACTTTCTTATATGGTTACAGAGCTGATATATTAAATTAGGGGACTCAGTAGACTTGAGGCAAGGTGTCTGTATCGGGTGCCGGAATTTTTTTCACGTGAATCTTCTGGTAAATATTCCCCTGATCTCGGGGAAGTGAGATCGGACTCCCGTGTTCAGTTTCGAGGACGTTAAAAATTCCTTGGCAGTTGGAAATCGAAAAGAGTAAGTTCAACGGCCTCTGCCCGGATAAAATTCAAATTAAAAATCTACCAACGCTATTTGTACCTTCTCCCAGATAGTTTGTTAAGAGCAGTTATAGATGGCGCCTAACGGGCTGCGGGTCTACTTAGCTCTAATGTGAGTCTATTAAGATGGACTCGCACATTGGTTAAAAAAAATATCCTCCAAGAAATTGGTTGTATAGAGACTCTGTAGAATATTCTAAACCAATATACAGACGTCAAGTTAAGTAATATTGGCTTGAACAATTGCCATTCTTGTATTCGAAAGTCTCTCAGCAACAACCATTCCCAAATGTACCTTTACGTATTACCCAGAGGTTTACATTTCAAAAATATATGCACCCTGATGTTCACAATATTCTGGATTTTTTTATTTTAAAATGTTTTGTGTTTTTTTTTATGTTCGCAATATTTTCATGTTCCCCAAGGCGGTTTGCGTTGCACTATGTTTCTGGCAAAGATGGCGCCATAACTGGCTGCGAGTCTACATTTCTCTACTGTTTTGGATCATTATGGATGCCGCCAGACCACGGATTTGCCTGGAATTCACACTAGTCGACGACTTACACCTGTGTTCACGGAAACGTGGTGTTGTTTTCCGTCTGGACTGGTTATTTCGTTCTTTTTTTGTGATATCTTCCATCCGTTTATTCTGGTCTGGACGCCGGCTGAATGGCGCTACGCTTATACATGTGTCGTATTTTACGGGTTAGTTCTGCCGGTTCACCTTCACGAATTTGGCGTGTGGGAATTTTAGATGCTACTATGATGAGCTGAATACAGCTGGGGAGAGATGCCAGACTCACTCACACGCTGAGTGTTGTCCATACGACCTCTTGTGATTATCGAAAAGGCACGACAAACTGCGTTAGATGCCTTCCAACCTTTCTACCCTGCGGGTTACATGTTTACGGAAAGGCTTCTGTGGTAACCCTGAGGCAAAATCTGCATCCTATGCTATCTCCAGTCGTCTCGATGAATGTCTTGCCACTGGCAAAAGGTAGCTTAGGCTCTGTGAGTGAGGTTGACAAAAGGCGCAGTTTCTTCCTCACTTTAATCCAAATCACCGCGCAAGTCACCCATTTCAGCGGCCACAGCAAGAGATACGACTGTCCACACGGCTGAACAAAGAGAGTGGTCTTCATCACTTGTGGTGGACAACACTATTATGTTTCTATAATCTCAAAAAGCAGTCTGTTCAGAAAAATTTTTAGAAAAATACGAAGTTCCATCTCAATACGCGCTCTACCATCCCCCACGCAGCCTAGTAAGATGCAGAAAGTCAAAATTGCTAAAAACTACCCATATGTAGATACCTAGCAGCAGACATACATCTACCTGGGGTTGTTTTTTTGTTTGTCTGCCTTACTTACTCTAATCCTCCAAGGCGGTGTGCGTTGCACTATGTTTTTATTTTGCGCCTGTCGGCCCATGCATCCGACTTCGGCATGCATGTTATGTAAGGGTCTGCTTCCTCCTGCATTTTCCAAGGGTTTGCTTCCCCGTGGTAACGGTCGGTGCTGTGATGGAGAGCGAACCCAGCACCTTTGGGTTGTGAGCCGTGACACTTAACACCACTAGTCCACGCCGTCCCCTTATTCAGGAGTGAAAGTGTTAAATAGTTACATATGGTGTCACCATCTGCCGTTCCACCACTGTCTATTACAAAGTCGCTGCTCTCATCAGCACCCAGTTTATTTTGGTCTTGGCTTTCAGCCTTTGGGAGAATGAATGAAGATACCACATTCCTGGTCACGAAATGCATGCTTCAAGAGAAGTGGAAAATGCCTGCTGTGAGTTCGGGTTAACAATCAGCAAAACAAAAACACAAATTATGGTCCAGGGTGCGACAATCCACCAGTAATCTCCATTGATGATGAGGTTCTCGATGTAGTAAATCATTTTACGTATTTGTGATCATCAGTCAATAATAAACTATTCCTGGACCAAGAGATCAATATCATGATAGGCAAGGCAGAAACAACAATGAGCAGATTAACAAAAAGGGTCTGGGAGAACAAGAAGCTCACAGTTAAAACAAAAACACTTGTTTACCAGGCCTGTGTCCTCAGTACCCTTCTTTACGGCAGTGAGACATGGTCTACCTACATGCACCAGGAAATGCGGCTAAACGGCTATCACATGAGGTGCCTGCGCAGAATCCTAGGGGTTGGGTGGCAAGACAAGATCATCAACGCAGACGTGTTGGGGAGAACAGGCACTGTCACAATCTTTTCCATGCTTATTCTTCGATGAATCCGATGGCTGGGACACATTCGGAGGATGGATGATGGCAGAATACCAAAACAGCTTCTCTATGGGGAATTACAGTTGGGGAAAAGGTCTTGGGGCCGGCCACTACTTCGGTACAAGGATGTATGCAATCGGGATATGAATGATGCAGGCATTGATTTGGAATCATGGGAACAGGACGCCATGGATCGTGTTACATGGAGGGACAGGATTAAGCGTGGAATGCAGACAAAGGAGATACTGATTGCAGATAGGCTAAAGACTCGAAGTTTTAAAAGATAGGCCCCACCACGCGATGCTGCAAACGGTCATGACTTTCATTGCACACACTGTGGAAGACGCTTCTCTGCTCGAATTGGTCTTACGAGTCACATTCGTTACCGTCATGGACTGTGGTTACATACCCTTTTTTTTAAAGCAAAATTAATATCGTCTGACAAGACGGAAAGAGCGAATGATTCCTTCGTTTACTGTCAGTTATTCCACTGTTTTACATGAGTTATTCAATTGTTTACTGTCAGTTATTCCACTGTTTTACATGAGTTATTCAATTGTTTACTGTCAGTTATTCCACTGTTTTACATGAGTTATTCAATTGTTTACTGTCAGTTATTCCACTGTTTTACATGAGTTATTCAATTGTTTACTGTCAGTTATTCCACTGTTTTACATGAGTTATTCAATTGTTTACTGTCAGTTATTCCACTGTTTAACATGAGTTATTCAATTGTTTACTGTCAGTTATTCCACTGTTTAACATGAGTTATTCAATTGTTTACTGTCATTTATTCCACTGTTTAACATGAGTTATTCAATTGTTTACTGTCAGTTATTCCACTGTTTAACATGAGGTATTCAATTGTTTACTGTCAGTTATTCCCCTGTTTAACATGAGTTATTCAATTGTTTACTGTCAGTTATTCCACTGTTTAACATGAGTTATTCAATTGGTTACTGCAAGTTATTCCACTATTTATCGTTAGTTTTTCTACTATTTACTGTGAGTTATTTAACAGTTTACTGTCTGTTATTCAACTGCTTATGCAAATTACTCAATTTATTGTGAGTTAATCAAATGTTTATCTACTATTAGTTATTTAAATGTCTATTTACTGTGAGTTATTTCACAGTTGTTTGTAAGTTATTCAGCTATTTATTTGCTGTGAGTTATTCTACTGTATGTTTGAGTTGTTCAACTATTTATTATAAGATAACTATTTACTGTAAGTTATTCAACTGTTTACAATGATATACGTAACTGTTTACTGTAAGTATGTAATTGTTTACTGCAAGTTATTTAACATTTTACTGTGAGTTATTTAACTGTTTACTATAAGCTATTCAATTATTTACTGTAAGGTTTTTAACTGTTTACTCTGAGATATCCAACTATCTATTTATTAGAATATGTATTTACTGTGATTTTAATTATTTAATGTGAACTTGTAAACTGTTTACTATGACCTGTTCAACTATTCACTATGAGTTGTTCAAGTTGTTTACTATAAGCTGTTCAACTGTTTACCATAAGCTGTTCAACTGTTTACCATAAGCTGTTCAATTGTTTACCATAAGCTGTTCAACTGTTTACCATGAGCTGTTCAACTGTTTACCATGAGTTGTTCAAGTTATTTACTATAAACTGTTCAATTGTTTACTATAAGCTGTTCAACTGTTTACTATGACCTGTTCAACTCACAAGTAGATCTCCCTACTGTTGTGATCTTCAAATCCCCTGTTTAACTGAATTTAAATACCCTTAAAATTCCCTGCAACAAACTTCAGATTGTATTTTTTTAAATATAAACTGCCGTGCCACTTTCTAAATTCTGACTGAATACCGCAAATACCTGACACCCATTCAGTCTGTTCCCGTGACTAATTAAACGCCGCGCATGATTTCTAACAATTCAGAAATAGCATACTGTAGTCTCGACGACTCCATTCTGAACGACGACATAATGGCTATCTGCAATAACTTGAGTAAGGCTACCCTTTACCCGTAAGCGTTTCTATTTGGCTGGTCAGAAAAAAATATACTGATCAGACATGTTAGTCAGAAAAAATATACCGATCAGACATGTTAGTCAGAAAAAATATACTGATCAGACATGTTAGTCAGAAAAAATATACTGATCAAACATGTTAGTCAGAAAAATATACTGATCAGACATGACATGTTAGTCAGAAAAAATAAACTGATCAGACATGTTAGTCAGAAAAAATATACTGATCAGACATGTTAGTCAGAAAAAATATACCGATCAGACATGTTAGTCAGAAAAAATATACTGATCAAACATGTAAGTCAGAAAAAAATACTGATCAGACATGACATGTTAGTCAGAAAAAATATACTGATCAGACATGTTAGTCAGAAAAACTATACTGATCAGACATGTTAGTCAGAAAAAATATACTGATCAGACATGTTAGTCGGAAAAATATGCTGATCAGACATGTTAGTCAGAAAAAATATACCAATCAGACATGTTAGTCAGAAAAAATATACTGATCAGACATGTCAGTCAGAAAAAATATACTGATCAAACATGTTAGTCAGAAAAATAAACTGATCAGACATGCCATGTTAGTCAGAAAAAATATACTGATCAGACATGTTAGTCAGAAAAAATATACTGATCAAACATGTTAGTCAGAAAAATAAACTGATCAGACATGCCATGTTAGTCAGAAAAAATATACTGATCAGACATGTTAGTCAGAAAAATATACTGATCAGACATGACATGTTAGTCAGAAAAAATATACTGATCAGACATGTTAGTCAGAAAAAATATTCTGATCAGACATGTTAGTCAGAAAAAATATACTGATCAGACATGTTAGTCAGAAAAGATATACTGATCAGATTTGTTAGTCGGAAAAAATATACTGGCAGAGACCCTCACCTCGACTTCCCCGCTGTCCTTCCTGGAAACGGGCTGTTTCCATGGCAGCCTGGCTAACGAGGTGAGGGATCGAAGTGATCCTCGTAGTAGTGAGCAACACGCAGATGAAGACAAACATAAACACAACCGCTTGGAGGACCCCGGTCTAACTTCATCAGTACGCTCAGGATGTGAGGAAAGCTACAACAGACCGTCAATAAACATTCCTTTCAGTTTCAGGGCGCGCAAAAGCGCAAATCTGCCCATTGTGGGCATTCCTTCAACAACAGCAGCTTCCTTCATAAACTGACTTTATTGAAAGCGTGTAGGCGTAAGATTTTCTTTTTAAACTGAATCTATTGACGATAAATGTTGAACAGTTTCTAAATGACATAATAAAAAGGGCGACTTTAAAGATAAATATGAAAATAAATTGACGACAGCTGTGACGACCAGGAATAAATCGTAATAATTGTAAACTAAAACCGCCCTGATCAATTTTTTATGATTGCTGACATTAAACGTTACACAACGACATTCAAAGTATGTTCACAAAAACTATGTTCATAATGGCATTTATTCCCTTTACTGGGATCCGCCGGAAAGTTGGTGGGGGAGGAAGGATATGGCTGAGGTCGAGGAGGAATAAAGGTTTATCTTTGCTTTTGCAGTCGCCCCGCAGAAAAAGTTCGTATTTTTTCTGACGTGTTTGATCATGCCTATCACTATGATGTTGGAGTGTTACACACACTTGACACACATAAACATAATAATTAGATTAAGGTATAAACTAGCTACTTACCCGAAACAAATAGAAAGTAAATGAACTATCCAAGAGAATAGCCATCCAATAATTACAGATACCGCTAGTATTGTAGCCCCGAAGGCAACGTAGTTTACCGTCATATCTTCATGGTGTTGTTAGCCGCTGTGACCTGTTGTGGCTCTAACCACCAGTAGAGCCCTTAACCACGATCTGGTGACTCACTTGTAACGCAGTCTGCTGACCTATCCTCACCTGTGGTTCGGGCCAGGTAGGACACCTGTAGCTAAGTTCTTATTCATACGTTTCGAATGAGAGGAACAATAGTAATATTCACTTCTCGTAGCAGAAAAGATCAGTGGCGTTTCCTTGTCCCTATCACAAGGTATGATGCATTCTTTGAATGTTCGATGACGGTTTGCAAAAGTGTTGCCATTGAGGAGATAATTTGTAATGTGCAAGATTGACATATTAGCTATATATTTTCTTAAAGCTTGGAATGTCGTTTAGGTGATGCGTCATTATTTGTCATCGTAGTCACCACCCAGGTCCACAAACAAACGCCAACGTCAGACAAGTTGTTGCGTCCCCTCGAGGAAAATAGTCAGACGTTTTCTCCCCAAACCAGGCACGCACAACTGCTTGCACCACCTTGTCAGAACCGTAACGGTGTCCCTTGATGTGTTATTTCAGCTTCGGGAAGAGGAATAAGTCACAAGGTGCCAAATGGGAGTTGTACCACGTGTGTGGTAAAATGTCGTCAAACTTAAGACGCTCCAATTCAGCCACTATTTGTCGCATCGTGTGTGGCTGAGTGTCGTTGTACTATATAATTGCTTGCCTGCCCACACGAACAATCGTGCTCGCAGTTTCTGCAATTTTTTTTTTTTTTAAATTTCGTTCGCTTTATTTCTCTAATCCCCAAGGCTTTGCCCTGTGGTTTTTATTTTGCACTTCTCGGCCCAGTGCATCCGACTTCAGCATGGATTTTATGTAATGGTTTGTTTCCTCCTGCATTTTCTAAGGGTGTGCTTCCCCGAGGCAACGGCCGGTGCTGTAATGGATTGAACCCAGGACTTTCTGGTTGTGAGCCGTGTCACTTAACCACTAAGTCCACGCCATCCCCCAGGTATCTGCAAAGTTTTCACATATCGATCGGAGTTGACCGAATTGCCGTGATTCAAAATGTAGCGTGGACTACGCCCTCACAGTCCCCAAAAATGTAGTGTGTACTACGACCGCACAATCCCAAAAATGTAGCGTGGACTACGCGTCCCCCAATATCCCAAAAATGTAGAATGGACTACGCCCTCACAATCCCAAAAATGTAGCGTGGACTACGCGTCCCCCAATATCCCAAAAATGTAGAATGGGCTACACCCTCACAATCCCAACAATGTAATGTGGACTACGCCCTTACAGTCCCCAAAAATGTAGCGTGGACTACGCCCTCACAGTCCCCAAAAATGGTCATCATCATTTTACCTACCGAGACCACGACCTTGAATTTGTTGTGGTAGATGAGTTCTTGCGCTTGTACTCCATATATTGGCGCTTGTTTTCTGTGTCATAATAATTTGACCAATGAAAATTCGGCGGATAAAGGAATGGCCTAGCTGTTCATTTCGCCTCAAAAATTCCTGTTACAAATGCTGATGGCGCTGTTTCATATCCGGTGTCAGCATGCGAGAGATCCATCTCTCACACACTTTCCTATAACCAAACAGGGCCAGGAAAATATGATGGACTCGCTCAATCGAAATCATAAACATTGCAACGATATCTTTTTGGCTTGACACGGGCGATTGCCCAGATCAATTCGTCCAGGAGAGCTTGAGTGTCACGGCTCACAATCAGAAGGTGCTGGATTCGATCCTCATCACAGCACAGACCGTTACCCTGGGAAGCAAACCCTTAGAAAATGCAGAAGGAAGCAGGTCCTTACATAAAATGCATGCTGAAGTCGGATGCACTTGGCCGACAGGCACAAAATAAAAACCACAGTGCAACGTACATCGCCTTGGAGATTAGAGAAATAAGGCAAACGCAAAAACAAAAAAAAACAAACAAACAAAACCCACCAATTTATTTTTTCGCCGTTTAATTACAGGGAGGCTGCGATATCTGCCCCTTTCGTTGCGACACATCCTGTTTCGGCACGGCATCATTTTGTGACATACTTATCTTAACTAAACGTCGTTATAGTTACTCAGAAGACTCTACAGTCTGTACACAACCAGTTTCTTGGAGGGTGGTTTTAGCCGTTGTGTGAGTCAATCTTATGTGACTCAAACACACGAGCTAAGTAGACCCGCAGCTAGTTAGGCGCCATCTCTTAATAAATCACCTGAAGAAAGGTACAAATGACATGGGTAGGTTTTTAACTTGAATTTTGTCCGGGCTCGGTCGTTAAGCCTACTCTTTTCGATTTACAACTGCCAGGGAACTTTTAACGTGCTCGACACTGAACACGGGAGTCCGATCTCACTACCCATAGATCAAGGAAATTGTTACCAGAAGATGCACGTAAAAAAAATCTCGGTCTACACCGTTTCGAACCCGCGACCTCTAGCACCGAAGGCAGACACCTTACCTTGAGAGCACTAAAGTTTGCCTTCCCTCATCAATTCCTATTCTCAAAGCCAGGCTGCATGGGTGCAGTCTGTTTCAAGGGATAACACCATCACTTTGTTTATAATAATAATCAACACTGTACAATTCCCATTCCTGCACCAGGATAGGTCTTAGACAGCTCTGGTTCATTGACTCTGACGCAAGCAGCCAGTCAGTTATGAGTCGCTGACTGCAGTAGCTAGTTCATCGTGTCTCCGGTAATGAAAAGGCTCTCAGTACTTTCTTCTTGTAAATTGCCACTTATAGCGTGTCATTATGCTTCAGTGGGAGCGAAAAGATGAATCACTAATTAAATTAGCCTTTTGGCTTGCCTGTCGTGACAGAAGAATCGGGATCGGTCATTGGTCTAGGGAAGATCAGGGTTGTTTCATATCAGAAACTGCTGTGTGATGTGAACATTCCTAGTACTAAATCAGTTACCCATTTACACTCAAGTAGACTGGATCTAGCCTAGAACACGGTTACCTTTCCCGTCTGAGGCAAGCGCTCCAGCCATTCGGTTCTCACACGTTCACCCTCTAGTCTACCCAGTTATAGCTGTGTTCAAACTTTAAACTGTAAATATGTACCCATTTACAGTTGGGTGAACTAACAAGGGAAAGTCTAAGACTCGTGAAACCATTACGGTCTAAACTAAAAAAAAAAAAAGAAAAAAAGATTCTGCCACTGTACACACGCTTCTGGTTCTGTTCAAATAAATTCTTATAGATGCACATTTATGACTGAATTTATACAGCATACATTTCAACATATATAGGAGGTAGATAGGTAAGTAGTTAAATGGTAGGTATATAGATAAGTAGGTATATGTATGAGTGAGCCTATGCAATAAGGACCCCTCGCACCAACCGTCTATGAGCATGATGTATGGTTGGGTCCCAGGCTGTATGAAGTTAGGCTGGCGTCTTTCCTATTTGACCCAGTCAGGTGCTGCGGGCGCGGGGCAACGATGGAGAGGGTCGTTATTCATCCTTTGTGTTCATAATCTGCTTTAAGAGCTCATGGGCATGTCGGGACAGATGTTCAAAATGGGATGACGGCGACGGTTTAGAATAATGAATGTCACTGGCTGCTTTCCGCTCATTCGCTGTGCTGCTATTTTCGACCCCATATTCACGGGGGATGGCAGAAAAGATTTTGCACTTTAGCATGAAGAAGTCAAGGCACTTACCTGGAAATTGGTGTAGACTTTAGTCCTTCTCTATGTATTCACCATGCAAATCGATACACATCTTCAGTTAAGAAATCAAGCCCTGGAGGTTTTTCTATCGTCCAGGACTTGATTACTGAACTGGAGATGTGCTTCAGGGCCCAGACTGAGAGCATCAGGAAAGGGAAGAATCCATGGGAGAGGTGTATCACCTTGAAGGGGGAATACACATAGAAGGACTAAAGTTCATTCTAATTTACAGGTAAGTTCCTTGACTCCTTCAAACTAAGGTGCAAAACTTTTCGACCACCATTCGTACGTTCGAAGGGTCAGGTATAACATATTGATCAAGTTTACACCTTCGTTCTCGTTCGTCCTCCTTGAAACATTATATATTATATCAGTCTGGTCAACGAGGCGGGGATGGACAATGTAATCGTTATATCGGTGAGCTTACTGGGAAGCATTACGGTCATGAGAACCCAAAACGCAACAAAGATGGCGCCGTAACTGACTGCGGGTCTACATTGCTCTGCTGTTTTAGTTCATTATCGATGCCGACAGACCACGGACTTCTCTGAAATTCACACTAGTCGACGACTTACACTTGTGTTCACGGAAACGTGGTGTTATTTTCCATTTGAGCTGGTTAATTTGTTGGTTTTTTTTAAATTTCTTCCGTCCGATTATCCTGGTCTGGACATCGGATATATGAATGTCACTATGCTTAAACATGTGTTGTATTTTCACAGTCTAGTTCACGCGGTTGAACTTCACGAGATTGGCGCCCCTTGCCCTAGCTGCAGACAGCGTCGGTTTTGGTGTGTGAAATTTAGACACGACTATAATGGACTGAAAACAGCTGGGGAAGAGATGCCTAAACTCACTCACTCGCTGAGCTACGATCTCTTCTGACTGTGAGAATAGCCACTGTAATCTGCAGCAAAATAAATGTGACCAAGAGTTAACTCAACTCAATACAAGTAGCTTCGAACAACGTCTTGGTGGGTAGCATAGTGGTAGATAGAGCGCTTGCTTATCGCCACAAAGGGAGCGGGTCCGGTCCAAACTCAGGGGAAATCACGTCGTGTCCAGTTTGATTGGATAAGTCGGAGATTTTTCTCGGTATGAGCACTTCTCCACGTACAAAAAGGATTGGCAAAACTGCTGTACTGCGAAATTTGTCACAGTGGAACATATTACAAACAGATACACACGCATTCATACACTGGCCAATACGTTCACATTACAAACAAATACACACACGCATCTATACACTGACCAATACGTTCACATTACAAACAAATACACACACGCATCTATACACTGACCAATACGTCCCACATTACAAACAAATACACACACGCATCTATACACTGACCAATACGTTCACATTACAAACAAATACACACACGCATCTATACACTGACCAATACGTCCCACATTACAAACAGATACACACACGCATTCATACACTGGCCAATACGTTCACATTACAAACAAATACACACACGCATCTTTACACTGACCAATACGTACCACATTACAAACAGATACACACACGCATGCATACACTGACCAATATCTCCACATTACAAACAGATACACACACGCATCAATACACTGACCAATACGTCCCACATTACAAACAGATACACACACGCATGCATACACTGACCAATATCTCCACATTACAAACAGATACACACACGCATGCATACACTGACCAATATCTCCACATTACAAACAGATACACACACGCATCAATACACTGGCCAATGGGTCTGATATCGCCCAACAAGACTTAGGTCTTAGGTGGAAAGGTCGTGCATTTGCCAGTAGAATCCAGAAAGAACAAATTTTTCAAGCAAAAAAAATACTCCAGTCGACCCAGACGTAAATATGTACATGGCTTACTATTATGGAAGGAAACACTGCAACAAAAAAGCTGACAACCTGACCTCATAAAACGCTAAGTGGTCTTAAACACTTGATGCCCGACAGCAGTTGGGTACTTTGGGACTATCTTTATTTTAAAAAAAGCATTCATTTGGCTCGCCCAGTGTACCTATGCTGAAACCTGGCATGTTTGCTGTGTGCAAACACCTTCTCCCAGCCGAAACTGTTCCCTTTAGGATTGAAACACAATGTAGGCGACCTACAACACGCCTACCCCTCGATCATTCAACAATTACTCATACCCGCTTAAGAGTATCTGTTATTTTAAAATATAAATCTGTCTTCAAGTACGGGGCGATGGGAAACGAACTTTCTATTTTTATAAATACTTCAGTTTTGTTTTGAAGGCTCATCCTACTTATGGCAAACGTACATCGTTTTCAACGACAGACATACATTTTGGTTATATGAATGTGTGTGTATATATATATATATATATATATATATATATATATATATATATATATATATATCAGGACACATAAGACATATATTGTGTGTATGTGTGCGTGTGTTTGTGATTTGGTCCCCTTACCGTCAATAGTCTATCAAAACATTATTTTTGTAATTTATTACTACACATTGTTTATTTTCGTATTGTATGGCAGCACACACAAACATTAATGGTGTAAATGTAGAAGGAAAATAGAAATAAAATTGTACTTGAGCTAGAATATAACTAATGATACTTTAACCCTTTGTTATGTGTGTAGAGAAAGAGAGAGGGGGAGGAGGATACAGACTTGTGCTCGACAGACAGGAAACAATTAATTCTACGGCAAATGCTGATATATAAGACTGAAATATAACACTATTGCTCCTTTTAAGTTAATGTGCATTTTTATGTATATTTATAGGCGTGTATGGACTATGTATGCCTCACAAGAAAAAAGGCTAAATCCTTTTCACATGCTCTGCCTGAGACACATACTCGGAATTTCATGGAGTGACAGAGTGACTAACAACGAAGTGTTGGACTGTGCAAAGATAGTCAGCTTAGGACGACCCTACGTCAGCGCCGGTTGCGGTGGCCTGGTCACGTGTGCGGAATGGAGGATGGGCGAATACGAAACGATATCATTTACGGAGAGCTGACCACGACAAGCGTAAAAAAGGTAGACTCTTCCACCGTTACAAAGATGTTTGCAATCGTGACCTAAAGGTGTTGGATATGAACCATATGAAAGTGAGGGCAACAACTGACCGCCCCCTCTCTAGCGTGAAGTACATTTTCTCTCGAGATTGACATGATGCCAATCAGTCAAATAGGCGTGTGTGTATATATGTGTATATGGCTATGTGTTTGTGTGTATGATTATTGATTCTAGGCACCAACATCATTACACAGGGGACATTCCCATAAGTGCCCCGTTCTCCAGCCAAACGTATATAGTCCCAATCAGGTGTTGATTTCATGTTTTTCGGATCTTTCCAGACAGAAAACACTTTCTCCTCTTCTCCCTTAGTCACTCCAAAATCTATCATCCTCTGTTCATATGCATGTTCACGACCCTCTGTCTCTTCATCATTCTGTAGACTGTCCATGACTGCCCTTATCAACTCAACCCTGTCTCTTTGTAACAGTTCCCGCCGGAGCAAGGGGAGTTTAGGATGCCTGAACATGTCAAGGTCACTCACCGTCTCAGCAAAGGAGAACAGAGTTGGGTTAAGGAATGTGGACAGATAGAAACTGACCACTGGCCTTCTGATTTTGGTAGGGGGAGATTGATTGACAGACGAAATTGGCAACGGGGCTTGCTGCGAGAGAATGAGTGACAGGTGTGCAAAGTGTTTCGTTCCAATTGGGATTGAAGATGACCATACCTGAGATCGATTGGTCAAGCTCTGGCCTTGCTTGAGGATATATAACTCGAGACAAAGTTTAGCTCAGGAGGCTGGAGAGAGAGAGTGGCTGTATGGAGGAGAGAGAGAGACTGAATGTGGATAGTATGTTTAACTCACCGACTTAGATAGAGGAGCGATTGATTGACGGTTGGACGAATGTTTAGTGATAGAACAGGATCGCTCAAATAGGTGTGTGAGTTTTGCATTAATAGATAATGTGAAAGTGTGTTTGTAAGCAAGGACACATTGTGAACGAGTTATGTCGAGATCGCCCGCCTGAGGGGATTTCAGTGAGGAAGAGTATTTGATAAGGTGTGTTGATGACGCAGTTAAGGCGATGTGTGTGTGATGTAATTGCAAGGCAATAGAACTGGGTTTTAGATAGTTGGGAATTCCATCAATAGCTAATGCTTATAATTCCCGTTTTAGTTGAATGTTTAGTTAAGATATGTATTATATTGTGTTTGTAATTTCTCTACTCATTCTATGATATGAGTATGATTTAATAAATATGCCACCTGATGTGTGATATGTCATTTACTGAGTATGGTCATGATGATGTGGATGAGTGTGAGAATGTTCTAAGTTAGATCACGGCCAGGGCAAAGAAATAGAGGATCTGCTACATCTTCATCATTCTGTAGACTGTCCTGCCCTTATCAACTCAACCCTGTCTCTTCATCATTCTGTAGACTGTACCTGACTGCTCTTATCAACTCAACCCTATCACCGCGTCGTTCACCACAGCGCATCCCACCACTGCATCAACTCTTTCGTTGCCCCAGACGCCTGCATGTCCCGGGCAGTAGATTCACTTGACACCTTGTAAACCAGAGTTGTTTATAAGAGAGGCCCACTCCCTTCTTAGCATGCATCTTTCTATCTTACGGAGCATGCCCTGTGAGTCTGACAGTATCACTGCGTGTGTCACCGGTTGCGTCACCAACCAAGTCAGGGTCGCTGTTACCGCCTCACTCTCCACCCTCATACGTGTGTGTATTAGTGTGTATGGATATACGAGGGTAAGTCAGTAAAAAGGTCACAACTGGCTACTTTGATAAAAAACATGAAACCATTTATTATTGTCACTTTTTTCTCAACATAATTTCCATCAAGATTGATACAGTTATCCCATCGCTTAATCAGTTTATCAAAACCTGCAACATTGAAGTCTTTGGTTTACTATCTCAGCCCCATTTGTACTTGATGGACTCGAGGTAAGGTGTCCGCCTCGGATGCCGGAGGTCGCGGGTTCGAAACGGTGGAGACCGGGATTTTTTGTTCACGTGGATCTTCTGGTAAAAATTCCTCTGATCTCTGAGGTAGTGAGCTCGGACTCCCGTGTTCAGTGTTGAGCACATTCAAAATTCCTTGGCAGTTGGAAATCGAAAAGAGTAGGCTTAACGGCCGCTGCCTGGACAACATTTAAAATTCAAGTTAAAAATCTACCTAAGTTATTTGCACTTTCCCCAGTTAGTGTGCGTCTGTATGTACCTTTGCTAGGTTTGTGCGCCCTCAGAAGCTAGCCCAACCAAAGTGCAATGGAAGGGCCTCACCATGAGGGCGCGTGTCTTCCTGGCTGTGGGTCTACTTAGCTCTAGTGTTTGAGTCTATTAAACCACCCTCCGAGAAACTGGTTGTACACAGACTGTAGAATCTTTTAAACCAGTATAAAAACGTTAAGTTAAGTTATGTTTAACCTCTTCGTCAGACAGGAAACGTTTCCAGTCAAAGTGGCTTTGTAGTGTATCGAACTAGTGAAGCTCGCTCGGGCTGTCTCAATTGTAAGGTGGATGTTCCAGAATGTACAACCCTAATTGGGCAATTTCCTCCTGGGCTAAACGAGTCGTATGTGGTAGAGTACTCCTCTAGTCAGCAGGCCTGGAAGTTTTCTTCGAATTGCATCCAAAAGCAGGTAGAACTTCACAGTGCGATACAGTCTTCACAATATCGCCTTTCTTTTGAAAATTGGGAGAATCCCAAAACATCACAAGCAATCAATAAGCTCCCCTGCTGATGGCGTGGCCTTGAATTTTTTTTTTTACAGAAGATGAAGGAAATTTCCATTGCATTGAAGGACGTTTTGATGCGTGTTGGTAGGAATGCACCCATGATTAGTCCCCGGTAACATTCCTGTTCAGAACATCTTCTCTTTGGTCTTACTCGACCTTTACATATAGTGGCGGATGCCCCTGTGCAGGTCCCAGCTCTAGCATGAGCTGGATGCAGTCAAGAGGTGCATTTCCTGCTTATCAGGCTAGGCTCGAGCAGCTTATTACTCCAATGCATTGAGATAAGTGTCATCTTAATATACTTAAACAGTAGAGCAAAGATGAGCAGCAAAGATGGCGCCCTAATTGGCTGCGGGTCTACATTGCTCTGCTGTTTTATTTCATTATAGATGCCGCCAGACCACGGATTTGCCGGGAATTCGCACTAGTCGTCTTACACTTGCGTTCATGGAAACGTGTTGTTGTTTTTAATTTGGACTGGTTAATTCATTTGTTTTGTGTGTTTTCTTCCGTCCGATTATCCTGGAATGGACATCGGCTATATGAATAGCACTACCCTTAAACATGTGTCATATTTGACGGTCTAGTTCACCCGGCTGAACTTCACGAGATTGGCGCCCTTCGCCCTTGCTGAAGACAGAGTCAGCTTTGTTGCATGAAATTTAGACACAACTATAACTGGACTGCCACCTGAAGTGAGATGGATTCCGTCAGGTGTGTAGCGGCCCAAGACACACCGTTGTTGTATGAAGGGAGATGGTACGACAAACTGCAATACCGGTACCTCAACGACCTTCTAGATTATGGGACTGATGATGATGATGATGACTAGAGCAAAGCAGACCCGTTGCTTGTTAGACGCCATCTGTGCTATTCTTAACAAATCACCTAACCATGGCCGGTATTATGACATGTTACACAGTCGCCCCTTATGACATGCTCTTTGTGGGGGCAGTGGTGCTATTCTTATCTGTGTCATACAACAAAGACCCCGGCGGACCACTCAAGGGTCTTCTCCTTCATCTGCGGAATAATAAATAACTGCCCCATCGTCGTCGATGAAGACATGAACATCATCCCACGTCATACTGCATCTTTGAGTACGTCAGTACGCTCGTGACTGATCAAGCCAATGCGAGTGCGGAAAGTTCTATGACACGACTGGCAAACATAGTTCGCAGCTACATCTGGTATTCCGTATGCTCTAAACTTCCTGATTCTAATCTGGACTGCCTGAACACGGAGGCCTTCTCTGATATTAACGCCGTTTATGGCAGTACAATTCTAGATTGAGCAATTTTTAGCCAGGTTTTCCCAGATGTTAATGTCTATTTGACATCAGATTGAGTTAGCCAGGTTTTCCCAGGTGTTCATGTCTATTTTGACATCACTTAAGAGACTCCTTCAGATCGTTCTTGAAACGCTTTTATTTTTACTTTCTTCATCACTCAGTTCACTAAATAGGAGCCTCTTTGGAAGCCTTACGCTTGACATTCGCGCAAGGTGGCAACCCATCTTTGTTGGGGTTTTTGCAAAAAAGTCGTGAATACCTGGCATATTTGTTCTGGACCATATCTGTTGACATTTTTTTTTAAGTTTCTAAAGAATGGGGTTCCAGCAGCAAGTCCCATGTCAAAACCCTTCTTAGTCGCTTCTTACAATATTCCTGACAGGTAACAGTGGAACTTTTCTTTACTCCACTTTCTGACGTTGGTAACAGAAAATAGTTGTTTGTATTATATTAACTGCAGTAGGCTGTTACAAGGCTGAGTCTGTCTGTCTTTCTATCTATCTAGTCCAGTCGAGTCTATCATAGTTTAGTCTAGTCTAATTTAGTCTAGCCTAGTTCAGTTTAGTCTAGTCTAGGGTTTCCAGTTTAGTATAGTTTAGTTTAGTTTAGCCTAGTCTAGTTTAGTTTAGTCTAGTTTAGTCTAGTCTAGACTTTAGCGTAGTTTAATTTAGTCTAGTTTAGTCTAGACTAATCTAGTTTAGTCTAGACTAGTCTAGTTTTGTCTAGTCTAATTTAATCTAGTTTAGTTTAGACTAGTCTAGTTTAGCCTAATTTAGTTTAGCCTAGTCTAGTCTAGTCTAAGTGGACTGAAGATTGATAGAAATAGATTATATACGTATTATTATTTTTGTTTGTACAAACATTCCAATTGAGATGGCTGGCCACCATTGCCCGAATGTCAAGAGAAAGACTTCCAAAGAGGAGCAAACTGGGTGAAGGGGAACGATCACAAGGACGTCCCAAAAAGTGTTTCAAGGACAGTCTGAAAGAGTCCCTTAAGTGCTGTCAAATAGACATGAACACTTGGGAGAACCTGGCTCACAATCGCTCAACATGGAAGAGTGTGATTACGGGCGGCGTTGTACTCAGCGAGGGTCTCCGTATCCAGGCATCCCAGAATAGACGCTCAATTAGGAAGTCAAGAGCAGAGAAAATAGCAGAGACAACTGCTGACTACGTTTGCCAGACGTGTGAGACTTTTCCAGGCTCGAATTGGCTTGATCAGTCACGAGTGCACACACAAACTCAAGGTTGCATTATGACACGTGATGATGTTGGTGGTTCTCATCGACGACGATGGATGAATTATTATTATTATATACTCATGTGTTATATTATTATATACGTATATAATATGTAAATATTTATATTATAAGAAGGATTTCACATTTCCGTAAGACATAAAAGGCTCAAATTAAATAAATAAAAATGTAAAATAAGGCTGTTTTTTCCCCCCTTTCAAATCCACTAAAAGTATACAATAATTCTCTTCTATTAACTTACATTTACTTGTATGTCTTACGACAATAACTCACTATATTTCATCACAAATCCACTAAAAGTATACAATAATTCTCTTCTATTAACTTACCTTTACTTGTATGTCTTACGACAATAACTCACTATGTTTCATCGCAAATCCACTAAAAGTATACAATAATTCTCTTATATTAACTTACCTTTACTTGTATGTCTTACGACAATAACTCACTATGTTTCATCACAAATATGAAATAAAGGTGTGGATACTGTTGTTCGTTCGTACAATGTAATCGAGGAGGACTACTTTGTTAACATTCACTGTTCACAGTTAGAAGATGACTAAATAAGCCAACCCGAAATTGACTGTCACATTTAGTACAAGGAACTATAACATCCCTTACCGAGGTTGAAGAATGGTTCTGGCCTTCTTCTGTCCAGCGAGTATGCCCATGAGAGTGCGAATATTCCATGCACCAAATGTCAAGAGCATCCCTTTTTGGGGATTTTCATCTTAAACAACTGCGTTCGGGAAATTAGGACACAGTGACATACGCGTGAATTTAATTATAGTGAAGGAAAGTTTCATTCGTCAGCCTCACTCTCTCATCTTTATTCAGTGGCAAGATATGGTCAAGATGACTGAGGGCAGAAGAAGATGCTGATTTTTCATAGGGTTTTCTCCTGAAGCCTTTTCAACGATTAGTATCCCAAAAAGCAGTGGGGGGGGGGGGGGGGGGAAGAAGAGACATGAAACCGTTGAGGTCATAGGCTATTGCACAATGGCAAAATACATATAAAACTTGACATGTCTGAAACCAATAGGAGACGTCAGGGGTATTCCAACCACAGCGACAATTTGAGACCAATACATATGTAAAATACGTCATGAGAAGCGCATAGTTCTCTATGTTCAGCGATAGCCATTTCAGCGACACCACAAATTCTTGGTTAGGACAGTACACAACTGCACATACATTGACAATTAGTACTGGCCAGACGCGATATGAAATATCGATTTTGGTAATAATACGCTTCCAGTCATCCGACACACCAGTAGAACGTGTATTTAAAGGCTGAATTATTTATATGAATACACAACTAAATACTACTGTATCTTATATAAATATATAAAGGAGCAGAAGGAATGGCTGTGGCATGGGTGGATAGTGCACATAGAGGCCTCGAACCTCTGGGAGCGTATGGATACACTATCCTGGTCACGCAAGAGCTTGCGGGCATTAAAGAGCTGACTTCCTAGCCTCAGGGGCACCCGCAGTGGGGACATTAGCAATGGAATGCGGGGACATCTTGAAGTTGATCAACAACCACCTTTTGGTGAAGGCACTGCAATCGATGAACCAGCGAAGCACAGATTTATAATTTTGAAAGGAGTACCCGAGAGGGTGAGGCATGAGCGTGTACAACCAGCAAGCTACATGAACTATCAGTATCTATAAAAGTTGTCCATCACAAGTGATGAAGACCACACTCTTTGTTCAGCCGTGTGGACAGTCGTATCTCTTGCTGTGGCCGCTGAAATGGGTGATTTGCGCGGTGATTTGGATTAAAGTGAGGAAGAAACTGCGCCTTTTGTCAACCTCACTCACAGAGCCTAAGCTACCTTTTGCCAGTGGCAAGACATTCATCGAGACGACTGGAGATAGCATAGGATGCAGATTTTGCCTCAGGGTTACCACCGAAGCCTTTCCGTAAACATGTAACCCGCAGGGTAGAAATGTTGGAAGGCATCTAACGCAGTTTGTCGTGCCTTTTCGATAACCACAAGAGGTCGTATGGACAACACTCAGCGTGTGAGTGAGTCTGACATCTCTCCCCAGCTGTATTCAGCTCATCATAGTAGCATCTAAAATTCCCACACGCCATATTCGTGAAGGTGAACCGGCAAAACAAACCCGTGAAATACGACACAGGTATAAGCGTAGTTCCATTCAGCCGGCGTCCAGACCAGGATAAACGGATGGAAGAAATCACAAAAAAAAGAACGAAATAACAAGTCCCGACGGAAAACAACACCACATTTCCGTGAACACGGGTGTAAGTCGTCGACTAGTGTGAATTCCAGGCAAATCCGTGGTCTGGCGGCATCCATAATGATCCAAAACAATAGAGAAATGTAGACTCGCAGCCAGTTATGGCGCCATCTTTGCCAGTATCTATACACTTCGCCAATTGCTGAGAGGATTTTTAGTACATATACACAAATAGGTCTGTCAGAGTGAATTATCTCTATTCTTAACATAAAACATACACATATAGGAGGGGACTTCAAATGAAAAATTTTAATGTGTTGTTTTGGTAAATTTATTCTGGAAAAGTGAAACACAACTCATCTTTTGACATAGCGCTCGGTATAAGTCAGGCGAGTTTCCCCTTCTCATGATCGCATCATAGATGTTTCCACCATCAGGCGAGTTTCCCCTTCCAATGATCGCATCATAGATGTTTACACCATCAGGCGAGTTTCCCCTTCCAATGATCGCATCATAGATGTTTACACCATCAGGCGAGTTTCCCCTTCCAATGATTGCATCATAGATGTTTCCACCATCAGGTGAGTTTCCCCTTCCAATGATTGCATCATAGATGTTTCCACCATCAGGTGAGTTTCCCCTTCCAATGATCCCATCATAGATGTTTCCACCATCATGCGAGTTTCCCCTTCTCGTGATCGCATCATAGATGTTTCCACCATCAGTCGAGTTCCCGCGATGAACTCGACCGTTGACTGCAGTTTCCTTTTAGCTCCATACAGCTTTGATTGTAGTGTCGAATCATTCGGCCAGTGTATCTTCCTTAACTGACCATACAGTCCTGCAAAATATACTCGGTAGTTTGTTCGCCTGACCCACATGTACATAGCGGCGAAGCAGACAGACGAAGCCTGTACTTGTGTTTATTCAGTCTATTGTGCCGAGTCCTGAAGCGAAGAGTGATAGCCTGCCCTTGCCGGTCAAGGGTGCGGTAGTCATCGTTGGATTGGTTCTGTTCTCTTCTGACAGCCTGGACAACTCTCTTTTTCTCAAAGTATGTGGTTTCGCTGTCTTCTTGTTCACATTCTCCTTCCCTTCTTACAAGCCCATCTGCCCTCTCATTTCCAGGCACGCCACAGTGGGATGGCAGCCACTGGAGTATAGTTCGCTTTCCAGCAGCAACCCAACCCAATTCACTTCTCAGAAGCTAGAGTTTACAGCCCTTAAGAGGTTGCAGCACAGATAATGTGTCTCTGAAGATGACTAGTTGGTGGCAATCAGAGTTGCTGTTCCTGATCATGTTGGCAACCTGTTTGAGAGCTTGAACCTCTGCTGTATAGTTGGATCAGAATTTACCAGCTGGAACACTCCTTGTCTCACAATGGTATCAGAGTATGGTATAAAGATACCAGCTCCCCCATTCTTACCAGCATTTGTCGCTGATCCATCTGTGTAGGCATGTATCCACGATTGTTGCTGATCCATCTGTGTAGGCATGTATCTATGCTTGTTGCTGATCCATATGTGTAGGCATGTATCCATGCTTGTCGCTGATCCATCTGTGTAGGCATGTATCCATGCTTGTCGCTGATCCATCTGTGTAGGCATGTATCCATGCTTGTTTCTGATCCATCTGTGTAGGCATGTATCCATGCTTGTTGCTGATCCATCTGTGTAGGCATGTATCCATGCTTGTCGATGATCCATCTGTGTAGGCATGTATCCATGTTTGTCGCTGATCCATCTGTGTAGGCATGTATCCATGCTTGTTGCTGATCCATCTGTGTAGGCATGTATCCATGCTTGTTGCTGATCAATCTGTGTAGGCATGTATCCATACTTGTTTATAATAGTTTTCTTCGATCATACTCAGTGTAGCAGTTCGCTTGTGTAGCTCGTTGTAGTCGTGTCCAGTCTTGAGACAAGTGACTGCTGTATTTATCTGTTTGGTTTCATTGTCCTCTTCCCATGGTATTGGGTTTAGGTCGGGCTTAAGCGATGTTGTCTTCATGGGTATGACTCCTTTGTGCTGTCTTCATGGGTATGACTCCTTTGTACTGTCTTCATGGGTATGACTCCTTTGTACTGTCTTCATGGGTATGACTCCTTTGTACTGTCTTCATGGGTATGACTCCTTTGTACTGTCTTCATGGGTATGACTCCTTTGTACTGTCTTCATGGGTATGACTCCTTTGTACTGTCTTCATGGGTATGACTCCTTTGTACTGTCTTCATGGGTATGACTCCTTTGTACTGTCTTCATGGGTATGACTCCTTTGTGTTGTCTTCATGGGTATGACTCCTTTGTACTGTCTTCATGGGTATGACTCCTTTGTACTGTCTTCATGGGTATGACTCCTTTGTGTTGTCTTCATGGGTATGACTCCTTTGTACTGTCTTCATGGGTATGACTCCTTTGTACTGTCTTCATGGGTATGACTCCTTTGTACTGTCTTCTAAGTCTCTTTCCCCGGTGTACAAAGCTGCCTCGTTTAAGGCGACCCAAAGCCAAATCTTCTAGTCTTGCTTTAATTGGGTGCTGTAGCATACTGTTGCACTTTTCCATCTGGATCATACTCTTTGTGTCTCTTTTATGGGACAGTGTCTGTAATCCAGTAACTTTCTGCATCTCTAAAATCGGCCTAGTTTTTATGCCTCCTGTAATGAGCCTGATGGCTTGGCTTTGCACCTTGTCCAATGATTACAGGTGTGTATTGGCAGCTGATGACCAAGCTGTGGATCCGAACGCCAAGTGAGGTCTTATTACTCCATTGTACACTTTCTTAAGGGTTCTTTCGTTTACTCCCCAGCTGGTGCTTGCTCATTTTCTGAGTAGGTCTAGACTCCTTCGGGCCTTCCCTTCTGCATTTCCGATATGTTTATTCCGAGTAAGCAAAGGTAAATCAAAAGAAACATATGTAAAATATTTGGACAAGCAGAACATATCTCAGAAAGCGAATAAAACAGCATAGATAGACTTCGAAAAAAAACTTCCTCAGAGGATCAAGACTGACAGTAAAAGCTTCTTCTCTTATCTTAGAAATAAACAAAGAACGAAAGACAAAGTAGGCCCTCTCATAGATAGTACAGGGAAAATAATAAGTGAGAATAGGGAGGCAGCTAATCTGCTCAATCAGTACTTTGGCACAGTCTACACAAAAGAGGACTGCTCCAAGATCCCAGAGCCTTTAGATATTTTTCAAAGAGACATGGATACAGCGGGATTAAGATCAATCTGTATTACAGAGGAAATGGTTTTTAAAAAATTGGAGGGGTTGAAAGTGTAATAAATGTTCAGGTCAAGATGGTATTCATCCAAAATTGCTATATGAAATTAGAGACCAACTAGCAAAACCATTGGCTATATTATGTTCTCAATCACTTACAAAAGGGATTGTTCCACGGGATTGGAAAGATGCAGGAGTGATCCCCTTATAAAAAAAGGCAAAAAATCAGATCCGGCAAATTATAGACCGGTGAGTTTAACGAGCATAGTCTGTAAATTGTTAGAGTCAATAATCAGAGAAAACATTGTAATGCATTGAGACAAATTTAATCTAATTAGAAATAGTCAGCATGGGTTTACTAGAGGGAGATCATGCTTAACAAATCTATTAGAATTCATGGAGGAGGTTACTAAAATCATAGATAAAGGGGAGCCAGTGGACGTTATTTATCTAGACTTTGCAAAGGCCTTTGATAGAGTACCTCATCAAAGATTATTTCGAAAGTTAAAATGACATGGAATAGGTGGGGAAATTGCCAAATGGAATGAAAATTGGTTAACGGGAAGAAGGCAGAGGGTGGGCATAAATAAGGAGTACTCTGAGTGATGTGAAGTGAAAAGTGGTGTGCCACAGGGCTCGGTTTTGGGACCAATTTTGTTCTTGATATATATAAATGATTTGGACATTGATATGGGATCCATGATTGCAAAATTTGCTGGCGACACAAAACTATGCAGTAGTGTCTCATCTAAAGCGGAAGTGGATATATTAATGTCGGATTTAGATAAAATTCCAGAATGGTCTGTAAGCTGGAAAATGGAGTTTAATGTAGATAAATGTACAGTCATCCACATGAGTAGATCCAATATGGAACATAATTACAGAATGGGAGAAAACAATATTAGAAAGATAAATAAGGAAAGGGACCTAGGGGTTATAATAGATCATACAGGAAAGGTGAGTGAGCAAGTTAAGGTAGCAGAGAAAAAGGCAAATGCAATGTTAGGTATGATAAAAAGAAATATTAAACATAGGAGCAAGGAAGTGATCGTCAAACTGTATAAAGCTTTAGTAAGACCTATATTGGAGTACTGTGTACAGGTGGGGAGTCCTTATCATAGAGGGGATATAAACATGCTGGAAAGAATACAAAAAAGAGCGACAAAGATGATAGTGGGATTCCAGAATTACAGTTATGAGGAACGACTGAGAAAAACCGGCCTACAGTGTCTCGAAGAGAGAAGAATTCGTGGTGACTTAATTCAGGTTTATAAGATGATCAGAGGAATGGATAAATTAGACTATAACAAGTTTTTTAAAATACAGCCACCCACAATAACACGAGGGCACAAGCTGACTAAAGAGAGGTCCAGATTAGATATTAGGAAATATTTTTTTAGTCAGAGAGTGGTGTCTGCTTGGAATGCATTGCCAGGGGAGGTAGTGGAGGCAGGGGCAGTTAATGCATTTAAGAATAAACTGGATGCACATAGCAAGGTGATGTAAATGTAACTGGTTGTATACAGACTCTGCAGGGTCTTCTAAACCAGTATAAAGACGTTAAGTTAAGCCTTTTATCAAATGTCACCCCAAGATAGGTAGGGGCGTTTTTTTTCTTGATCATGGACATTCCTAAGCGCAAGTTGATTGTTTGGTCTTTTACGGAAAGGGAAAACAGCGACGTGGAGGTCTTGCCTGTGTTTATTGTGACACTCTCTGTCCACGCCGACAGCATATCTGCTCCCCCCTGCATTCTATGGTTTGCTGTCGTGGCGTGTTCATCAGCACACCAGAGTACTAGATAGTCTGCATATAAGGCAGCTTTCACTCCATCGGGGAGATCCTTGGCCAAGTCGTTAATATAAACAAGAAACAATGTTGGTGAAATTACTCCCCCCTGAGGTCCTCCGTGGTAGAGCAGCACTTGTTTACTCTTCTGCCCACCTTTGGTGACTTTTGTTCTCCTAGGTATGACTGGATCCCGCTTCTCCATAATTTTGCCATAAGGCCGTCTTTCTATACCTTATCGACGGCCTGCTTGAAATCAACCCATAGTGCTAGGACCTTTTGCTTCTCCTGGAAGGCATCTTCTACCGATTGAGATAAGTGACTTGACCTTCTATACTGTAGCATTCTCTAAATCCAGCTTCTACCGACACCAGAATCTGCTCAGACTATAAATACGATTCATTCCGGTGGTAACTATTCGCTCCATGGTCTTTACCACACAGCTTGTAAGACTGATTGGTCAGTAACTTGAAGTTTTGCTCTTGCATTTCCCTTTCTTTAATAAAGGTATTGTGATGGCTTCTCTCCATACTTGCGCTTCCGTTGCTGTCGCCCAGCTGAGGTTGAATATTTCAAACAGGTTTGTCTTCGCGGCTGGGCTTAAACCGATGAGCATTTAATTTATAATTTCATCTGGGCCGGGTGCCTTTCTTGTCTTAAGCTTAGATATAGCTCTTTGAAGTTCTAATGTGATGGAGCAGGGATATCCGTCTCTCCCTTGCTTGTACGCATTTCTTCTAATTTCTCTCCACTGGTCTATGTTAATATGCAGTTTGATAGTCAGTTTGCTTTGTGCATTGTATCTGCTGGCAAAGAGGTCAGCAGATTGTTTCCCTGGCCGTACTTGGCCATCCTCATCCAATGTTATGGTCTGTCTGGGCATGATACCCTCTTCATTAAGGGATTTTTATTAATCGCCAGAGATTCTTGCCGTCCTTTTCAGGATTGAGCGCAGCCGTTTGACTCCTCCAGCTTTTCTGTTTTTCTTCTAATTTGGTTCTCTGAAACTCAGCTACAGCCTTTTACCATTGATGGTTATTTTCAACCGAGGGATGAGTCTCTGCATCCTTTCTGGTCATTTCTGTGGCTTCCTGGCATTCTTGGAGTATGGTGGACCAGTACAGTGTGTAGTTGCATCTACATCCTTTGGGGATGGCTTCTTTTGCTGTTTTGTAGTACACATTGATTGAAGTCTTTTACCACTGCATTGATGTCTCTATTCTGCACTTTGAGGTCAGATAGCAGCATGTTCACCCGATGCCTATACAGGCACCAGTTCGCTTTTTTGTAATTCCATCTTGTGATGGCTGGACCTGCACAGAGTTACATTCTGGAAGAAGAGAAATATTGGACGATGATCACTTCCTCCAAGGTGATCTCCAACTTATGAGTCCAGTTACATCCGGGGTGGCAAAAGCAAGATCTGGAGTTGAAGTTGAGTGTCATCTGCTAGAGTAGAAGGTTGGGGTATCAGTTGCAGAGTTGATCAAACATAGGGAGTAGTCAGCTTGCCAGGTTTCAACCTCTGTGATCGAGGTGGTTATAGCCCATATGTACCATGTGGAACCCATGCGTCAAAAAAAGAGCCACCAGGGACGGCCGCCAATTCGCTGGAGAGATTCACTAGAAAAGCACAACATACCAGACCCCACAACAGAATACTGTCCCACTGGACGACACGCGCCCGCAACTGGACCCTGAGTTGGGACCCGCACAGAGACAACCACCCCTTGGCGAAGAACGGATCAAACTATAAAGGACCTAAACCCAAATCACAGTTGGAATCCCTACGGTTTCACAGAGAGGCGCATGATAGAGGTGTGATTATGTTAATCCAAAACTTTCTACCATGCTTAGAGGCAACAAAACACCACGAACAACTGGCAAAGGCAGTAGGACAAAAGAAGAAGATAAAGATCTTTCACTGGCAACAATTAAGATGTAAGTTTTTCCCCAACTTATGTCGTTAAGCGACATGGGAAGCTTAAGTCGTCTGTCCTGCACCAAGTGTGTTACGTCGGTCAATGTGAGCACATGTCGCTGCACAATCAGTCTAATGTCATCTTTCCATCTGCCTCGCAGCTGCCCCCTTGCCCTTTAGCCAGATCTACCAGCAAATATACTGTTTATCTGCTGCTTTGTTGCCAAGCTAATGTTTGGGTGCCATAAGCTGATAAGTCACAAGAGACGCTTTCTGACACCTAGTCTCAACTTGACAATGGAGATACAACACACAATTGTTGGAGACTTTAATACACAAGTGGCACCGAAGTAGAAGGCTGGGAGATTGACATTTACTTACAGCTGATAAAGAAGGCTGACGATGTAAACCAGTTTCTACTCAAGAAGACGGCAGTCTACCCCAAAACCCATCCTTGCCTTCTTACCAGATAGGTGTCAACTGAGAAGAGGCCTATTTTGAATGAAACTTGATTTTGAACTTTGTCAACTGATGCTATACTTCTAGCCCGGTGAGGTTCACGATCAACTGATGCTATACTTCTAGCCCAGTGAGGTTCACGATCAACTGATGCTATACTTCTAGCCCGGTGAGGTTCACGATCAACTGGTGCTATACTTCTAGCCCAGTGAGGTTCACGATCAACTGATGCTATACTTCTAGCCCGGTGAAGTTCACGATCAACTGGTGCTATACTTCTAGCCCGGTGAGGTTCACGATCAACTGGTGCTATACTTCTAGCCCAGTGAGGTTCACGATCAACTGATGCTATACTTCTAGCCCAGTGAGGTTCACGATCAACTGATGCTATACTTCTAGCCCAGTGAGGTTCACGATCAACTGATGCTGTGCTTCTAGCCCAGTGAGGTTCACGATCAACTGATGCTATACTTCTAGCCCGGTGAGGTTCACGATCAACTGATGCTATACTTCTAGCCCGGTGAGGTTCACGATCAACTGATGCTATACTTCTAGCCCAGTGAGGTTCACGATCAACTGATGCTATACTTCTAGCCCGGTGAGGTTCACGATCAACTGATGCTATACTTCTAGCCCAGTGAGGTTCACGATCAACTGATGCTATACTTCTAGCCCGGTGAGGTTCACGATCAACTGATGCTATACTTCTAGCCCGGTGAGGTTCACGATCAACTGATGCTATACTTCTAGCCCAGTGAGGTTCATTAAGGAGACTGTACGCTTAATGTCTTCGTTGGTCCTCAACTGTTGTTTAAGTCCATTCATATATATGCATCGGGAGTTACCTCCAGTCATCTCGACCAATAGTCTAGCCACTGATCCAAGGTAACTGGAGATAAGAGTGGGATTGATGACCAGCACATATTCTTCCTCACTATAATCCATATCCAGCGCACATCACATTATTAAGACAAAAGTGTCTGATGTTGTGGTCATCATCGCTTCGCGATGGGCAATGACTTGACTTAACTTATATCCAGGGCTTGACAAATTTTAGGATGGCTCACCAGTCAGCATGGTCGGACTATAGCCATGAAATTTATGTTAGAAAGTTTAAACTAGGCATTCATTCGCTTTTATTTCTACACAACGATGCATACCAAACCAAAATATATTGTATTACTTACACAATATTAATCTATTTCTTCTTAAGAAAAAATGCACTACTGTCAGAGGCATGGCATGCGTATCCTTGAACATTCTTGGTAGTTTTAGCACTGTAGTACCATTTATCGATGAGGTTAGTCAGTTTAAATTGTGGCAGTGGAGGTCCATTTATATTCACCATCATAAACTAACTTATGTATAATCTATTAGAACCGTAATATAATTAATAATCGTGCGAGAGTCGTTATGTAGTAACGGTCAAAAACATAATTAGCGATTAAAAACATTTTTTTTTTACTCGTCAAGCAAACATTTTTACTCGTCATAGATGAGCGCTTTTGTCAAGCCCTGTATATATGGCATTAATGCACTTATATAAAAACAAACAAATTATTCCAAGACATGCACAAGAATTCTTGACGAACATAATGTATTAATACATACATTACAAAAACAGTATGGTGCAATGGAGAAATACAAATGCTGGTACAGAAAAAAAACATGGCATAAAGTTGCAGGTAATTTCTCTCATCAAAATCATACCTGTCAACATACCAGAACAAAAAACTGCATGCCACACTAAAGAAAACTGCACAAAGCAAAAAAGTTGCACAAAAATGCTTTCATAATACACAAAATGAAAATGACATTTACAGTTTTGTGTATAATATATGGAGTTGTGTTTGACCTGGTCTGAAAGGAAAGCACAGAATAGTTACGCTAAAAACTGTCAAGCATGTTGTAAGTGGTGACTAAGGAGGGTTGGGCATGGGGCAGGTATCCTCATCCTGGAGAAACTATAAGCCAGGATCACAAGAAAAGAAGGCCTATATACCCTAGGGTAGAAGAAGAGTTAAGATCATTTATTGATGAGTGCCTCCCTAAGCAACTGTTGAACGATGCGCTTCAGGACAGGCAAGCACTTGATGGAGGGACAGAAGAAACGATTCAAAAACTCTCTGAAAGTTTAATTGAACAGTTTCTCCACTGATGTCGTCCTCTGAGAGCTGCTTATTCCAAACCGCTCAGTCTGGCTCATTGCCATCATACAAGGTGCTCGCTTCGCTGGGAAGGGAACCATTACTGATGTGCACAAAAAGTGAGCTGCATGAAAGGACACAATGCAAGATGATCCCAATTACTAATGTTGTTTAAGTGTGCCGCCTGTACTGCAAAGTTTGTCGCACTCATATCCAACTGCTCAGTCATGTGTGGTCACACCTGAATAGACATGTTTGACGCTGTCCGCATCTTTGTTTGAGATGGGCAACTGTTTTTATTATTGTTATATTTATTACTTACTTTCTGTGTCCCAGCCACTACGTCGCACTTCATTCTTCCAGTGTTCAGCCACGTGGATTGCCCGGTCACTGGTACTCAGCAGGTGATCCATGCGACAAGTCTCTGGGAAGTTTGGGCAGATCATCAGATTGTCCTGGTCTTGTGTTACTCCACATTCGCATGTTTCATCATCACTATATCCCCATCTTTTCAAGTTTTTCCTGCATTGTGATACACCAGTTCGAAGTCTATTTAGTGACTTCCATGTTGCATAGGGCAGGAGAGGTCCAGGTGCAGGTTCTTCCCATAACTCGATCAAGGGGACCTGTATCAGCTGTTTTCAACGTTCGATGCATTGTTCTCCTGGACTAGTCTGTAGGGGCTGAGTTGACTGTAAGAAACTTCGTCTTGACTTTAGTCTTGGGCGCTGCACCTGAAGTCCGAACATAGAGTGTCTTGAGTCATTTACTTGTTTCTCTCTTTCTATCTCTGAAGCAACAGTTCTTCGTATTTATATTTATTAATCACATACATTAGAGACTTGTTGAAATGTAGAAATATTCCCTTTCATTTTTCTGAGTAGGCTGCCTCAAATGACATTTTTGCTTCTCACCAAGCATTGCAACTCTGTGTATCCTTCTTAAAAATAAAATATGTTACATAATTAAATGGACTATGAGATGGAGTATTCATAATAACAAATTGTATTATCTTCCTTATTGAGGAGTAAAGAACTGATCCACCTCAGTCTACAATACATGACATTATAAGTGACTAGACAGCTGGTGCATCAGGCTGACAACCTCATAATACACAAGAGTGCTACAAAAGCACATCACAGGCTTCCTGTAAGGAGGTCAACTGTGGTAACAGCTCCATGCTCCTACTGGGACATAATAATGAATGGTAATGATGATGGTTGGAGACCAGCTGACAAAGTAGTTTGGAGAGGGGTTTCAGAATCATGAGACAGTTTTGAAACTCAGCGAGGGTCTAGGTGTCTCTATGATGGGGCCAACACTGCATGGCTACTACCAGCAGCAAGTAGCCACATAACTCCCACCATCAGTATATCCCAGCAATGGGAATGGTTTCATCAAAATGATTTAATAAAAGTTCAACACGATATAGATAAGTTCCAGACACATAACATTACAACAACAAATATATATATAGAAAAGAAATTGCACATAATATTGTATTTCATCGCTTGTAAGTATTTCACATCTTGCAAAAATGCAAAGAACAACAGGGAAAAATATTGCTAACCCCACAGCCGCTCTAAAGGACAATATCATGAACACAGAATACACTTGCACATAAAAGATGTACTAAAGATATGGAGTCAAAAACAATAACTTAATCTCTGGATTAACAGTTAGTGTGGCGGGGCCACCAGTGTCATCAAGAAAGAGAGAATGAGAAATGATGACATCAGGCAAATTGTGGGAACCACGTAATGTGAAGAATATATTGTAAGACAGTGTGGTGCGGTCATCTCACAAGAATGGAGCTGGATCAGCTGCCACTGCGCAGCAATAATAGTAGAAGATCTGGTTACAGGGCATGAAGACAACACAACAGATCAATGTATCAGAATTCCTGCAACAACGCAGGCTTACAACAACCATCACAACACATTTGACCCAAGAGAGAAATCCTCAGCTCCTCATGGGCTTAGAACAACCAGCACAACACACTTGACTCAAGAAAGGAAACTGAAAAATTCCCCAGTGACACAAGTGGTCAAAGCCACATTATTTAAACTGAACAATAAGCACACAGGAGCCAGACAAAATATTGCCAACCCACAGCCGCTGTGAAGCACAATATCATTAACAATTATCTTGAGTAAAATAGAAACAAAAACTCAAATCAGTAACAAATAACTAAAATCAGTAATAAATAACTCAAATCAGTCAGGGGTCGAAGATGCAGCAATGAATGAGTTTACAGCAGACAGCGACTCATAGCTAGATGCTTGCACCAGGGTCAGCGAACTACAGCTGACCAAGAACATATTCCGTCTCCAAGTGGCGATCCTGGAAACAGGCTGCACTAGAGTAGTCTGATTAAGGGATAAGGATCGCAGCGGGAGGCAAACCCGTTATCCAAAAAAAAATCCAGCTGAAATCGGATGTGTCGAGCTGGAAGGTGTAGATATAGCAGCCTCGATGTCAACTATGACACAATGTCCTTTTCAGGACAAGCGGCAATGATGAAAGAAATCAGTCATAAATAATTCAAATCAGTAACAAATATTTCAAATCAGTAGTAAATAACAAATCAGTAACAAATAACTCAAGTCAATAATAAATAACACAAATGAATAATAACTCAAATCAGAAACAAATAGGCTCAAATCAGCAATATATAACTTAAATCAGTACTAAATAACTCAAATCAGTAATATATAGCTCAAATCAGTAATATATAGCTCAAATCAGTAATAAATAACTCAAATTAATATTAAATAACTCAAATCAGTAATAAATATCTCAAATCAATAATAAATACAACAAATGAGTAATAACTCAAATCAGTCATAAATAACACAAACCAGTCATAATAAATAATACAAATTAGTCACAAATAACACTAACACACCAGCGTTAATGATGTAGAGAACAGAACCTACAATATGCACTATCACTGTCCACATCGTCAATAAACCATGGGCAATGTGAGTTATTCTATCTTGTATGATCCCCAATCATATCATTTTTGGGAAGGTGATTCTAGAGTTTTCTCTGGTTCCAAGTGGTTTCCATGAGGCCTATGTGTGACATGAGCCAAGATTGCTCGGATGGGAAGCCAGTGCACCAAGCCATTACCTCAACTCCCGAACACCAATAACCAATCAGAAATAATGGGAGCTGGCATTAAAGAAAACCAACATCCATATTTAAACCTGTATGGTCCACCAACGAAAGATCTCTCACTTTCTAGTGTTGAAATAAAGAGCTCCGACTACATAGTGGTTGGAGACTTCAACAGCCATTTAGAAAGATGGTGATATCCAGATATAGATAGTAGAGAAGATGAAGTAGTGAAATGGAAAATTGATACAGGATGAACTCCAGATCTAGCCTACTCCACAGGGAATATCAACCATAAAATGACTAGAGGAGTTCTTGGTCAACTTAGCAGGCAGCGACCACAGGCCAATAAAAGTGGCAATAAATATGGGATATGTTCGCCATATACAGAAACCATAGCTACGTGGAAGAGCATTTTAATACGAATTCAAAGAATGAGTGAGCTGGGCCATCTTTTCACCTGAACGTCTAGTGTCTAAAAAAAAAAAAAAAATAATCTAGTGCAAAACATAAATAAATGACAAGGGGTGCTGGGAAGATTGCCACTCTCATAAGAAGTGGATACAGTTTTATAATCATTGAGCAGTGCTCTATTGACTTTTTAAAGACAAAAATTGATTAATTTGAGCATTCAAAAAGAATTGATTATTTCCACAAATGAAATAATGCAGTCTCTGTGTGTACATCAAGAAATTATGCATGTGTGCATTATGCCAAAAATGAAGTTAAGAACAAAACGAATGACGGCATTGATAGATGTCTATAGACTTTCTAGGTGGAGATCTTCATATGGGATGAGAGATTAGGCCTTCAGCACTCATGCATATTATGAAAAGTGACCTACATAGGGTTGTGCATAGGTTTGATATCCTTGCATGAGTTGCTACATAAAGTAATCCACAGGAGCAAATAAATCCTTTCATGCAGGGTCCCTGTGAGGCCAGACGTTGCAGTGGTAGCCTTATCCTCTGACTATAAATAACAAGGGGGACGGAAGGGGGGGGGGGGGGGGGAAGGGTGTGTTAGTAGGTAAGCCCCTGGGTCCATTCGCCAACCGTGTGTCCGAGACCCAGGCTGCAGGCAATGAGGATGATGTCTTCCCATCCATGGCCTGCTTTTGTGAGCTGGTAGGCAAGGATGGCTTGGCAAGTGAGCCCCAGGTTCAGATGGTGATGGTTTAGAATAGTGACTGCTTACGAGGCCTGTCTGTCGAGTGACTTCGCCATTTGAGACCCGGTCAAGCTAGTATCACTCAACGACGCACCTCGACAGCACACTTGGAAGGTTTAAATACATTTCTGATCGACCTGCAGAATAGTCTAGGCCTCAGAAATGTATAGCAGGATCATCATTTAAATAAACTATCATTATGGAATTTATTCCTATTTCTGGGGCCACCAAGGGAATTAATTCAGTCGAGGAATAAAGTAAGCCTGCCCCTATGGTTGCCATGCAGTGTGCAGGTTAGATTATAATTTACCCTTGAAAGAAAAATCCCATATGCCTTATTGGGATGAACCTTGGACAAGAGTCTGGAGCCTAAACTGCACAGCCATCAGTTCTTCGATAGGAGGATATAATTCTATATATGCATAAATTGATGAAGTAAAATAAAGAACAATCCTGAATCCTTTAAAGTAAAGCTATTACCACAGCAGATACTACCACAACAACAGACACTACCATAGGAGTTGAAGTGTTACAGACTCCATTGAACCAGGTCTCAGTTTTTGTAAAATGGGGTGCCCAGTTCCCTCCTTTGACTTAAAAAACACTACATTTTGAAAATGAAATGAATATAAATATAAAACATGACAAAGAAAAACTCAAATATTCTATAAAAACATAAATTATGAGATATAAAATGCAAAGAAATATTGCAAAGATTATTTATTTGCAAAAATGGAGTATACTGCTCTGCAAATATTATCTGCAAAGATTTAGTCCTTACTATTTACCAGCAAAAAGTAATCTCTTTTTTAGCATAAATTATTTATATTAAAAAGTTGTTTTGTTTCAACTAATGTTGGTAAAATTTAATGTAATTTTTAAGTTATCTCCCTCTAGTAAATCCATGCTGACTATTTCTGATTAGATTAAACTTGTCTAAATGCATTACAATGTTTTCTTTGATTATTGACTCTTAACAATTGACAGACTGCTAGTTAAACTCACCGGTCTATAATTTGCTGGATCTGATTTTTTGCCCTTTTCAATAAGGGGATCACTCCTGCATCTTTCTAATCCCCTGGAACAATCCCTTTTGTAAGTGATTGAGAACATAATCGTTTTGCTAGTTGGCCTCTAGAAGATCGCTTCTCACTTCTACCTCACTGTTTTATTTGACTCTGTCCTACAATCACACTCTTGTACAACTTTCACACACGCCCTCAGGGTGAGACCCTTCCATTGCACTTTGGTTGGGCTGGCTTCTGAGAGCGCACAAACCTAACATAGGTACATACAGATGCACACATACATCCAAGCACTGGTTTATGCGTCTTAATATCGCCCAATTGACTATGGTATGGGGTGGAATAGGCACACCTCCGCCAGCAGAAACTAGTGAGGCAAACACGCAAAATAAAACCAAATAAAAAATAAGTTGGCCTCTAATTTCAAACAGCAATTTTGGATGAATACCATCTTGACATGGACATTTATCCACTTTCAACCCCTCCAATTTTCAAAAACCATTTCCTCTGTAATACAGATTGATCTTAATCCCGCTGTAGCCATGTCTCTGGAAAATATCTATAGGCTCTGGGACCTTGGAGCAGTCTTCTTTTGTGTAGACTGTGCCAAAGTACTGATTGAGTAGATTAGCTTCCTCCCTATTCTCACTTATTATTTTCCCTGTACTGTCTATGAGAGGGTCTACTTTGTCTTTCATTCTTTGTTTATTTCTAACATAAGAAAAGAAGCTTTTACTATCAGTCTTGAGCCTATAAGCAATTTTTGTTTTCCAAGTCTATTTTTGCTGCTTTATTCACTTTTTGAGATATGTTCTGCTTGTCCAAATATTTTAAATATGTTACTTTTGATTTACCTGCCTCTATATATTTTGTCCATGCTTTATTTTTAGCTCTTCTACATTTAACTACAAATCTAGTTATCCACTTTTTACGCTTTGGGTTTACCTCCCTACATGGAACATATTCCTCTTTTAGCTTTTCTAGAACTGTTTTGAAACTCTCCCACACTTGTTCATCTGTTCCTACGACAATATCTTTCCAGGTTATGTGACTCACTGACTAGAAAGAATTTTGGTACAATTTGAGTATTCCCACAAAATTTTTACTTTACAAAAATGAAGAGTTTTATTTCACCTCATACACAATGAATTAACTAAATGTTGTCCCATTGCACATTGTCACTGCACACAATTTTAGCAGAGTCAAACACTCAATTTCACTCAAATTGTAGTATGCCATGACCAGGTCACAACATAAACCCATCCCTTTGCTGAGAGAGACACATGAGCTAACTGCTCTGCCAGGTACAAATGTAAGAAAAGAAACAAAAAACTACAATTTAAAAATAAAAAACCAGAAATATTTTTTTTTAAACAAACACACAAAACAAATGATGCCAGTTGGAAACCCAAGAGCAAAAGGACTGAAATAAGGACTGAAATAAATATTACCCTGTGTGAATGATGAAAATGTAGCAACACAGCTAGCACCACTGCCTTGTGAATGTTGGTATAACATGTACATATGATGGCAAGTCAAGCAATAATGCTGCAATCAAACAGCACTCATTCACACATCATACACATAGATGCCAATTCTCACGATTGATTGGTAACACAAATAACCTTATGCCCACTCACTGAGAAACTTCAATCATGTTGTTTTCACTGGTTGGAAGCTTAACTTGATATCATTACACAGCAAAAACTTAGCAATGGTTTATGTATGGAGAACTGTACTACATACATACATATGAGCATGTATTAGACGGAAACCCTCACACCCACCAGACCAACATGAGCCATACTAAAGGGGGAAGAATTGTTCATGAAGAAATGAATTGTGTATGAGTATGAGTTGATTGGTAACACAAATAACCTTATGCCCACTCACTGAGAAACTTCAATCATGTTGTTTTCACTGGTTGGAAGCTTAACTTGATATCATTACACAGCAAAAACTTAGCAATGGTTTATGTATGGAGAACTGTACTACATACATACATATGAGCATGTATTAGACGGAAACCCTCACACCCACCAGACCAACATGAGCCATACTAAAGGGGGAAGAATTGTTCATGAAGAAATGAATTGTGTATGAGTATGTTGTGTTTTTTTTGTCTTGTTTGGTGGGATGAAAGATAAAGGGGAAAGTTGGGGAAGACCGAGATTAACATTGGACATGAATAAATAAGATCTTATTAAGAATTACAAGTCCAATTATAAACATTGGAAATTTATAAAAATATGAGCAATTTCTATTTGTTATCCTTGTTGTCAATAGCGAAATGAGCACAACAATTTTTGGGATCAGGGTAAGGATATATATTTTTCAGTAAGATGAATTTTAGACTGATTTGATCGATAGTTTAAGAAGAAAACTATAATGGTTGAAAAATGATGTCCAGACACCTCGGTTTGGGTTTAAAAAATTCTTCTTACATAATTTGTAATACCAGAAAAAAAAGTAGTAAAAAACTGTGTACTTCTGTACAGTGAATGAAATGCGAGAGAAAAAAAACTGAAAACAATTATGGCCAACCTGTACAAAGTTGAGATCCATGGACACGTGTACATTTACATGTACTGTACACACACACACACACACGCATGTGGATGTCAATGTGCTCATGGCAAGACAAAATGGCTCAAATATTTCAAATTTTAAAAGATGGAATGAACTTTTCACACGATGGTGTTCCCTTTTTGTGAACTGGCTAGAGATTGAGAGTCTTACAGATCGGCTGTTCTGAGAGTGACAAATCTGCAAGTGACATGCTTCATGATGATGATATAAAAAGGTTGCTCAAAGTAATGCCTCACATTTTTTTCTCTTTCTTCATTTGTCCTTCAGCTTTTGCCTGGTGGTGCCACCGAGTAAGAGGTATGTGTAGACTTCTGGGTGGGAGGCTTGTGTCCTTCAGCTTTTGCCTAGTGGTGCCACAGAGTAGGAGGTATGTGTAGACTTCTGGGTGGGAGGCTTGTGTCCTTCAGCTTTTGTCTGGTGGTGCCACAGAGTAGGAGGTATGTGTAGACTTCTGGGTGGGAGGCTTGTGTCCTTCAGCTTTTGCCTGGTGGTGCCACAGAGTAGGAGGTATGTGTAGACTTCTGGGTGGGAGGCTTGTGTGATTCAGCTTTTGCCTGGTGGTGCCACAGAGTAGAAGGTATGTGTAGACTTCTGGGTGGGAGGCTTGTGTGATTCAGCTTTTGCCTGGTGGTGCCACAGAGTAGGAGGTATGTGCGGACTTCTGGGTGGGAGGCTTGTGTCCTTCAGCTTTTGACTGGTGGTGCCACAGAGTAGGAGGTATGTGTAGACTTCTGGATGGGAGGCTTGTGTCCTTCAGCTTTTGCCTGGTGGTGCCACAGAGTAGGAGGTATGTGTAGACTTCTGGGTGGGAGGCTTGTGCTGCCAACATGTTGAACTTTTGGCATGTTTCTTTTACCCCCTCTATCCATTATCACCGGGGTCGACCTCTTGCTTGTGGGCCTGAAACCTACATGTTGTATGATGCCACAGGTTAATCATACTGCACCCTTGTCAGATGATGAAATAACAAGTCCAGATGGAAAACAACACCACGTTTCCGTGAACACAAGTGTAAGTCGTCGACTAGTGTGAATTCCAGGCAAATCCGTGGTCTGGCGGCATCCATAATGATCCAAAATAGTAGAGAAATATAGACTCGCAGCCAGTTATGGCGTCATCTTTGCCAGATTTTTATATTATTCTATAGCCTTTCTCTATGCCCAATCTGCTGTCGTCAGTGAAGATACTTCCCAGGTAAGTAAATTGTTGCACCTGTTTTAGGTTTCTCATCCCAGAATAGTGAAAATATACAGGTTGTAATACTCCTGCTTGCAGAGTACATGTGTAATTGCAGTGTCTTCTGACAGATAGTGCTGCTGTATTAGTTAATTAAAATGGCATCTGTGTATGATGCGCATTCTAAACAATGACCTGTAATTGAATTCTTGGTGGCGGGGAAATAAAGTGTTGGGAACATTTACAAACACTTGTGTGCTGTGTATGGAAGTTGTGCAGCCAATAGGAACACCGTTGGAAGCAGGTTCAGAAAACTTAAGTTGCAGGAAGCTGTATGATCGGCTGCAATTTTGGCATCCTTCTACAGCAACAGTGGAGCATGTAGCCTAGTCGACAGCAAGCTGGCTCACTAGACTGGGATTACAGCGTGTCAGGGGTTCGAGTTCACAGATGAAGAGAAAAATAAATCAGGGCCGTGGTTCGTGCTTAGTATGATCGTTCCTTATCGGGCCAAATGTAAATTGGTACCTGACGTATGAGTTGGGGAAAGTAAAAAAACAACAAGGGAGGGAACTGACCACCCCACCTCACATAAGCTGCGGCTCAGTACACAAAGAGTTATCTTTATCCCAGGCGCCAATTTTTGCCATGGGACTGACCATTACCTTTGTCTACAGCCACAAGCTCAGACATATTTCAGGATCTTCACATTACAAGTTGATGATTGGCCCTAAGTTTTCCAGTCAGCAAATGGAATGCAAAGGCAAGTTTCTATGTTCTTGGATACTCTAAAGTAAGGTGGTCCAGGAAAGACATGCATGTCCTTGTTTTGCGCTGGCGTAAAGTTGAAGAAGTGGACGGAAATTATGTAGGAAAAATGTGAATGGAAGCATTCAGTTAGTTATACTGTACATGAATTTAATAAAAGTTAATACATAGTTTGAGAAAAAATAAACTGCAAGGCATTGCTTTCCGAGCAAGTCTCGTGTGGTGTGTGTGGGTGTGTGTGTGTATATATATATATACCTCTGGGTTGGAACAAGTGCCTCGGAGGATGGTTAACCGATGTGCAAGTCCATCTTAAGACTCAAATGCTAGATCAAATATATATATATATATAGCAGCCTGTTAGGCGCCATCTATGCTGCTCCAAACAAACCACTTAACTATGGCCGGTGTTATGCCATGTTACACAGTTAGACGCCTCTTACGGCATGCTCTCTGTGGGGCAGTGGTGCTATACTTGAGCTTCTCATGCACAAAGACCCCGCTCAAAAAAAGCTACAATGTAGTTACATATTTATTTTGTATGTACAGAATGTATGTACACATGTTTTATAATAGTTGTCCATCACAAGTGATGAAGACCACTCTCTTTGTTCAGCCGTGTGGACAGTCGTATCTCTTGCTGTGTCCGCTGAAATGGGTGACTTGCGCGGTGATTTGGATTAAAGTGAGGAAGAAACTGCGCCTTTTGTCAACCTCGCTCACAGAGCCTAAGCTACCTTTTGCCAGTGGCAAGACATTCATCGAGACGACTGGAGATAGCATAGGATGCAGATTTTGCCTCAGGGTTACCACCGAAGCCTTTCCGTAAACATGTAACCCGCAGGGTAGAAAGGTGGGATGGCATCTAACGCAGTTTGTCGTGCCTTTTCGATAACCACAAGAGGTCGTATGGACAACACTCAGCGTGTGAGTGAGTCTGGCATCTCTCCCCAGCTGTATTCAGCTCATCATAGTAGCATCTAAAATTCCCACACGCCAAATTCGTGAAGGTGAACCGGCAGAACAAACCCGTGAAATACCACACAGGTATAAGCGTAGTGCCATTTAGCCGGCGTCCAGACCACGATAAACGGATGGAAGATATCACAAAAAAAAAGATCGAAATAACAAGTCCAGACGGAAAACAACACCACGTTTCCGTGAACACAAGTGTAAGTCGTCGACTAGTGTGAATTCCAGGCAAATCCGTGGTCTGGCGGCATCCATAATGATCCAAAACAGTAGAGAAATGTAGACTCGCAGCCAGTCATGGCGCCATCTTTGCCAGATTTGTTTTATACATATGTAAGTATTAGACAATTTTATTGTGCAAAACCTTTTTGATCTACTTTAGCTTTGCTGTCATCTCACTGGCTTTTAACAGCAAATCTAAAAAATATGTTATAATAAATTAGTTTATTGACACAGCTTTCCACAGACTAGTTGGTACAGCACTTTATTTCACATGAAACTTTTAAAAAGGAACGCTTTTTGCAAAAAATGGCAGGACTTGTCTTCTCATATGTAGGCGTCATATGTCAAAATGACATGGCATTTGAGCATCATTCAATTTTTAGTTTTTCAAATTGCACAGAAACCTCTGTATCAAGCAAGTATGTTGAGAGCATGTTATGCAACACATTTACATACAGCAGGTTCCAGACCCCGACCTAAAAGCAAAAATATGCTAAAGTAGGAACATAGTTACCAAAAATATATGAAAACTGAAACATATGTTTACACTATCGTATATACGACGGGTGATAAAAATGTATATGACCTTAGCCGAAAAAAACACAATGACCTATTTGGTTGAAAACCTAATCCCCTTTGAAATTGCCTTCTTCTGAATGGATACACATCTCCCAGGGGTACTCGCACTGCTGGAAGTCATTTTCAACCTTTGTCACTTCAAACCAATGGACAAAATGGTACGTTTTATGGACAAAGTCCCTGCAAAGCGACAGACGAAGTCGCTACAAATTGACAGCTATTCTAATCATATATAACCAAGCCGGGCTACCGTAGAAATTGTCTAAACATACTACTCATGTGATTGTAAAGAGTTCGACTTCAATTTTGTCTGGTTTAAAAACAATGGTGACTATGGCATTTGTTTAGCACTTTTGGAAATTATTTCTTCTGTTTTGCACCTGGATTTGAAGATTCACCCATTATTGAGAATGGCGAAGTTAAGTTTTTGCAACTGATTTTTCTGAGATAGATCTGTTTAGCCCACTCCAGGACAGCTATTAGTTTGCTAAAAAAAAACAATAAAACTAGTTACTTCTTGATCAAACCTCGTATTATGTACCCTCTCAAAAAGCAGACTGACAAATTAATAAGGGAAATCGATGAGATTAATTGTGAGCAAACGTAGAAGAAAATATATTATATGCACAATAAAGCTAGACCTACAAAAACGATACAATGAATAAACTAATATATCGTAAACGAATTGCTTCTCAAACTCAGCTGACAAGCACATCATGCCAAGAAAGAGGAGGATTACATAATGAACATCATTGAAAACACCATATTAGCAGAACAGCAAAGAGCAGGGCTCTACATAAATAAGATTAACCCACTACACCCTATTTCTTGAAGCAGAAAATGTATGCCAGATTATGCCAGCAAGAGAACTCTTCAAACCACACATACATACTTTTTAAAACTAATTATCAAAATATATTAAAATAAGTTAAAAATAGAAAATGGGAAATGTACTTAGCAGCAAAAAGGTTAAGTTAACATGTTTGTTAGCCCTTTACAGTCCAGCGTAATTTACGAGATGTTAAACTTAATGTCCAAGACAAGAACAATAATTTATGTATTTTATGGCAAACAAAAAAGTAATAAAATTTAAAACAATGATTTTTAAATTTAAAGATACAGCATTTGTTTATAAATCAAATTCAGCTAAATAACAAGATATGGTTTATTTTCAACATGTGGCTTCAGATAAATCAGACTGAAAGTGGTGCTACTCTAGTTGACTACAATGGACAATTTGGACTGTAAAGGATGAAAAATATTGTGTATTAACAATTTTGTTTAAAAACATTTTTAGGAAAATATTTATATCCTTTTTGTTCAATTAGTAAATTTTAATGGGTTTTTATATACCTGAAATGTCAAGGGTTATCGTCCTTTGCACAAAAATTACAGAAAGTTAGGAAAAATATATTAATAAAACACTCCTTGATCCTGGTTCGATATTAGTGTATCAAAGCTTGTTTCACATCCTGAAACCATCCACTGAGTATAGCAAAAGTTATAATTTTTCATTAAAGACTCCATGATCAAAAAATGTTTAGCTCGTCTCCCAGGTATGCTGATACCGTCTTCTAGCCTCAAATTAAACTAAAAAATCACTTAATATTCTACAAAATAAACACAATTTCTGTTTTAACATTTGCAAAACTGCAGCGAGCATTTTGGCTGCAATAGGGTGTAAATGGTTAACCGAGAAAGTGGCAAGCTGCAATATCAGGTATCTACAGTAACAAGATTAAGCTCAGACAACATTTGTATAACTGGGTTTCCTGGCACGGACGACTTCGAATGAAAGAACTATAGCGGGAGCCCAAATATAGACTGTACATATCTAATGTCAAACAGACCACACACCAAACTCAGAACTGGACATCAAGCACAGTACTTAGTTTTCAAGAATATAAATGTCATGTTATAGAGAATCGACGTCACTGTATTCTGGGCCTTCCCTTGGTGCACAGTCTGTCTCAGCAGATAATGAAGTGTATGGATACTATGTTCGTATAGCTTGCCAGTTGTACACACTACTGTTTTGTTTGACCCAATTCCTCTAATCTCATCGATTGCAGTGTTAAAATCAAGGCCAGATCTAGACTTTTTGGTACCATACAGCTGAACTTATGTATAAATGAGAACAATTATTTTGTAAATACTGTTCCTTTCCTCATTACCCATTCTTTTACTCCTGTATCATATATTGAGCGGGGTGGGCGATAGAGAAAGGGAGGCGAAAGGAAGTGTCGAAATAGCTGGGAGGTAAGGGACTCGCTATCAAGAAACGAGTAAAATGCGAAATCGTGGGTGTTCAAACCCCGCAAGTTTCTAGTGTCCCTTGATCTAAAGGGAGGTGTGATCATGTGCCTAGTCTTATTGGAGCTAGGTGATAAAACTTGGAGATTTCATGTACTATAATGTACGTGTAAAAGGGCTCTTGCTAGTTGAAAATCGAAAAGAGCAGGCTGTTAGCGCTGTCAGGGGCAAAACAAATCTAAAGGTAACGAAATTCCTAAGCAATTGTAGCCTGCATGAAAGCAAAAGGAGGCGGCCCCTCCATCATGCAAAGACACAACAGACCAATCACCTGTTTGTCTGCACACTCGGTTGCAAGTATATTTTAAAAATGACCTCTACAACACCAAGGGTAGAAGAGGAGTTACTAAGACCATAGATCATATATGGGGCATTGTTTGCAGAGCTCTCTTTAAAAGCCAGAAGACTTTTCCATTCTCCCTTTGACTACTACGCACTGTCTTTGACTACTCCACACTCTCCTAGACTACTCCTCAGTCTCATAAACTACTCCCCACTCAATTAAACTCATCCTCATACTCTTAAACTACTCCCCACTCTCTTAACCCATTCAATCCCAGCTGATCAGAAAAACGCACAACTGAATTCCCAGGGCAAGGGGAATAACTCCCCAATAACATTAATAACAAATACAATTTTAAATTTATTTGTGTGATTCAAACTCCAGTTTACAGATAAATGGAAGAATACTCTTCTGTGCACATGTTTTTTGTGAGTGCCATGTATGTTGGAAGCAAAAAATTAAGCAGAAGAAAAAAAAAAGTGTCAATGTAAAATGTCTGTTTCTCACTTGTCAATTTTGCTAATAAATGTTCAAGCGAAAAGCAATCATTGCAACTAGTACATCTTTCATCTTCTTGTCCAATGTCTGACCTTCCAGTATACACCTCAAAGCTATAGAGGTATCTAGTATGAGGATCTGCAGCACACCCAATTTTAATTCCTCAAGGATCTTTTCCCCCTAAAATTCTGATGCAGGCATATGCATTGGTTTGCTCTGCCAAGTACTCAAAAAAGCTCTGAAGTAGAAATGATGAAAGTGAAAGGTAATCAAAAGCAGAGTAATCTGGATCTATGTCATCTGCAGGACCTGTTCACTCACTAAATCCTTCAATAATGATATTACCCAGTTGCTTTGACCATTCTCTGTCACCACTAGGGCCTGCCTGTGAGGCGGGTCACTTTGTCACCGTCTTCTGCCGATAATTTGTCATCACTACCGAGGCCCCAGTGTCGCTACTTTCATCTTCTAAGTCCTGAACTTATTCCTCATCAACGTTCTTCTTCTTCTTCTTCTGCGTACACAGTCAGACAGTAACCATTATTTTTTCGAAAAAAGCGGCGGTCATCCTGAGACTCTCGCCACTACCATAGAGCTTGTCTTGCAGTTCCACTGGCAATGGCCACATCTGCTCTCTCTGATCCCCGTATGTCGGGCAGTTCTGCAGCAGATGTTCAGTGGTCATTTTACCAGTACCGCACGGGCATTCGTCGGTACACCCTATCTTCAATTTGTTGAATAGGTGGTACCTCAGTCTATTGTGGCCAGTGCGAAGTCTGAAGACAACGACCTGCTCTCTTCGGTTCAACTGGTAATAGGCATCGTTTTTGGTGTAACCAGTATGTTCGGTTTCCCATTTGGTCATGTACCTGGCTTTGATAAGCCGTTTTGACTCTTCGTACGTCATACTGGTATCTGTTTGTGGTAGCCTTGCACCTTCTTTTGCCAGTCTGTCTGCCTCCTCGTTGCCTTGGATGTTGCAGTGTGACGGAACCCACTGTACCACTACCCTTTTTGGTGCGGACAGCTGGCACAGTTTGCAGAGTGCTGCTCTTAAGTCATTAAGCTCAGTGTTTTTCTGGCTTTTTAGCGCTGTGACTACGGCGAGAGCATCTGTCAGCAAGACTATGTGGCTCTCGTTTTCACTGTGTGCTGCCATTTCTTCCACTGCCGCCCTCAGTGCCTCTGCCTCCGCTCTGAAATTGCTTGTGTACTTACCAGTAGCGAATGACAGTGTTATTTTTCTGCCATTTGGTAGGTTCAGGAATGCTCCTGCCCCTCCGTTCTGTGTAGCGTTTGTTACAGAACCGTCGGTGTATGCATGGGTCCAGTCCATGCTTGGGTAGCTTTTCGTTATGAAGCTTAGGGTAGTGTCTCTCCTTTCTTTTTCGGTCTGGCAGTTTTTGTTTGCAATACCTGGTATATTTTCTACCACCTCTGGAAATATATCCTGCCTCCAAGTAGGTTTTCATACAGTAGTGATGGGTTTTGGTGTTGTTAGTGCGTTTATGGGATCTTCGTGCATCTTTGCTTTGGCTATTTCTGCAAAGTTTCTCCGCTTTAGTTTCCCAGTTCCCAAATTGTTTAGTCTCTGGTACATTGGATGGTCCGTCAGTCTTCGGAGTTTCTCTGACTGCAGCTGGGCTCTGCAGTCTCTTCTGTCGGTCATGGATTGCAGTTTTGTAATCTTTTCAAGTTCTACAATTGGCGTTGACTTCATGCCACCTGTTATAATTCTCATGGCTTGGTTTTGAAGTTCCTCATCAACGTTCGATTCGTTCTCATTCTCTTCAACTTCATCAACAAATTCGCAACCACTATCATCTGACTCATAAGTATCTTCAGTCCGAAGTTTTGAAAAAAATGGAAGGTCATTTTCAAAAAATCACGGTTTGAACACCATACGTAATAGAAACGATCTGTAAACTGCAATGGGAGCCGCCATTACTGTTAGTCACGTGTAGGCTAAATTTAGCTTGTCTATTCGCAGGTAAAACGTAAGAAAAAATAATTTAAATCAGTATATCCACGGCGGGCGTCGACGGCTGGTCTGGGAGCGAGTCGATAGCGGCCGTCGCTGGCCGGTCTGGGATTGAATGGGTTAAGCTGCTCCCGACTCTCTTAAACTACTCCCCACTGCCGTAGACTACTCCCCACTCTCGTAGACTACTCCCCACTCTCGTAGACTACTCCCCACTGTTTCAGAGCCACAACAGTACTCTACACTTGGCAGCCATTACGCCTGTGTAAGAGGCAGACTATGCAATGCCATGAGCAGAAGTCTTCTACAGTAGATAGGTTAACAGCAATGTTAGTTGACATTGAGTGTGGAAGTGGTCCTATCTTTGTCTGTCACACACTACACCTCAGAGGAAACCGTAACAGTCCAGATCTCATTTACAGCTGGACAAACTGGTGCATACAATGACTAGATTGAGTTCTTTTATACCCTCTAACCCAGACCATCACACACAGATAACCTCATCCAATTACGCACAACCTAGATATTCACTGACAAATAACTTTCTCGAAGCGATTCGCTCTGTAGGCCGTCTTGACCTGTTCACGCAAATACGAGATGAAGCCATCCTTCTTCAGATCGATCGTAATAACCTTGATGGATTAGAAAAAAAATATTAACATTACAGTATCTTAGTCTGGGCCTTGACATTAATAACCTTGAAGGATTAGAAAAAAAATATTAACATTGCAGTATCTTAGTCTGGGCCTTGACATTAATAACCTTGAAGGATTAGAAAAAAAATATTAACATTACAGTATCTTAGTCTGGGCCTTGACATTAATAACCTTGAAGGATTAGAAAAAAAATATTAACATTACAGTATCTTAGTCTGGGCCTTGACATTAATAACCTTGAAGGATTAGAAAAAAAATATTAACATTACAGTATCTTAGTCTGGGCCTTGACATTAATAACCTTGAAGGATTAGAAAAAAAATATTAACATTACAGTATCTTAGTCTGGGCCTTGACATTAATAACCTTGAAGGATTAGAAAAAAAATATTAACATTACAGTATCTTAGTCTGGGCCTTGACATTAATAACCTTGAAGGATTAGAAAAAAAATATTAACATTACAGTATCTTAGTCTGGGTCTTGACATTAATAACCTTGAAGGATTAGAAAAAAAATATTAACATTACAGTATCTTAGTCTGGGCCTTGACATTAATAACCTTGAAGGATTAGAAAAAAAATATTAACATTACAGTATCTTAGTCTGGGCCTTGACATTAATAACCTTGAAGGATTAGAAACAAATATTATCATCACATTATCATAGGGATCAAAATGCTGAGCAAAGCATGAGCTGCAGCTGTCAGCGACCTAGAGCTGACTGCTAGCGTCAGAACTAATGAACTAGAGCTGCCAAGAGCTATCTACACCTCCATGTGGTGATCCTGGATAGCAGGCTGGCTAATGTGAAGGGATCAAAGAGAGAAAGCTAGTCCGGTACTCAAAAAATGCCTGCTAACATAGATGGATGTGTCAGACCGAAAGGTACAAATATCACAGTCAAGCTGTAAACTAGCAACACAGAGCATAGCATTCCGTTAGCCAAACTAGATCCTGCTACTTTTGAAGCACTGCTCAGGGCTTGCAATCTCCCGATTGAGAACAAATATTGAGAAACATTGACAAAGATGGAGGAACAAACCGAGATGCTAAGACTAGGCCAGATTTGCTATTAACCCTCTTCATTAAATATGGAACTCTGCAGCATGCTCCGTGGAGAATAAGATTAGGCTATTCAACACGAATGTAAAGGAGGGCCTGCTATAGGGCTCGAAGACATGGCTAGTAACTAAGTTTGCCACATCCAGACTACAGGTTATCCAGACCAATGGATGCCTTTGCTGAGTACTTCATATTACGAGGGTAGCAAAAAGTAATCTGTTGGAAGACAGTGCAACTGTAGTTAGTACACTGACTTCCCAGCCAATCGATCCGGGTTTGGTCCCCAGTTGGTGTGAGATTTTTTTTCAGATCGCAAAACGGCTCCCAGGGTCGACCCAGCCTTAAAAATTGGGTACCAGAACAATCTGGAAACAAGGAGATCGGTGTGTTGTTGACCCTCATCACACCTAGTGTGCTATTGGTCAAGATAATATGGTTCTAACGCAATATTCCCAATATGCCCTACTGCGTGCAAACAGGATCCTTCCTTTTTTTCAAATATTTAAAACGCAGAAAACATCAGTGTTGCAGCCTGTAAAAGCCTGCATTGGTAATTATATTACTGTGGACATCAGTTTTCCATAGGCTGACAAAGACAGGAAGCTGGTTTTTGTCAATTCTCATGCAAGACCTGCCATACACCATGGATAAAAGCCCTCATAGGACCCACTGGCATGTCAGTCACCCATGCTCTGGCTCCCATCAATCTGTTGCCAGATCATGAGCCAAATTCTTTGTCGTTCGTTCTAAAACTCCCGCTACTAAATCCTGAAATGGACTTTGTAAGTAGCAGGATGCAATCTGGAAAACAGGATGCATTGTTTTGTAGTTTACATATTTATACCTCTCTGTCCAGTAAATTTGACTGCAGTATGGCATTTTTGAGTACCTGGTTAGCCTTCCTCTTTGATCCCTTCTCCTTAGCCAGTCTGCCTTGCTGCAGCCTGTTATTCGGGATCATCACGTGAAGGTGAAGGAGGGTTTTGGCAGCTGTAGGCCACTTGCCCGGACGCTAGCAGTCAGTTTTGGGCAGCTGACCACAGCTCGTACACCTGCTCAGCATTTTGATCAAGGGTCAAATGATTACAGCCATCAATTAACTAGACATGCTCAGGGGGTTTATTTCCAAGACCCACCTATGTGACCACCAAGATGAGCCCAAACTATGGTTGAAATGGTAAATAAACCTCTCTAGGGTAGAGGACTCCGCAACTCGTGGATCTGCATTCCCCCATAAATACTGAACAATTTACACTGACCTGCAGTAAGGAAGACTAACGTCTGGTCAGGCAAAATATACTGTTCAGACATGTTAGTCAGGTTCAGGCAAAACATACTGGACAAGACCTTCATCTTGGTTTCCTTGTAGCCCTTCCTGGAAACAGGATGTTTTCATGGCAGCCTGTCTAACAAGGTGAGGGTTCGACGTGATCCCGATAGTAGTGAACGACACGCCTGGAAGACTCCGGGTTACCTTCATCAGCACGCTCAGAATGTGAGGAAAGCTACGACAACCTGCCACTTAACGTTCTTTTTAGGGCGCAAAAAAGAGTAATCCGACTTATTGTGGGCCTTCATCAACACTGACGTGCGTTCATTATTTGAACTGTTGTAGGTCAATGAGCTGGGTGTGAAAGAAAGCCAACTGCTTAGGTGAGTTTAGTCCAGATGTTCCAGTCCAGGCCATGAGAAGCCTATGTGTAATTCAATCATTATAACCTTGTGGCATGTCCTTTGCAGAACATTACTCTCATGACAGTTGATCTGTAAGACACTAGATCCCTGGCCAGCCTACCCATCTTCTCCTCTGTATGCATCTGTTTCTTTTGCCAGGTACCATACCCTCCAGTATCACTCATTGTATGTCACTGAGGTGTTTGATGTGGCTGAAGCATGTTAATCTCCTAGACGTAATGTTGTTTACTAGCCAGTTTTGTTCTATATTTAGCTCCTGTAGATTTCTGCGTTATTCTTGTTCTCTATCCGTTGTATTTTGAGCACCCTTCTGTAACATTTTAGCTCAAAGGATTCAATCTTCTTTCGTAGGGTTTGCGTTGCTGATGATGCTCCGCAAACGTGCGTTGCCACCAGGAAGATGCAAGTCCTCAGGATCTTTATTTTAATAATTTTTTTTTTAGTGTTCTGTCATCATCATGTCGATGTCCTTTATTTAAACGTCGCTCCCATTACAGTCTGTCTGAAAAAAACTCTTTCCTTGCTAAAACTCCAGCCTCCGCCAGTCATACCCAGGCATTCCTGGATATGTTGGTGCCATCATCTTTTTGGTCTATCCCTGCCTCTTTTGCCTGGCACCATACCTTCCATCACTGTTCTCTCAAGACCATTGTGTCTCTTGATGTGACCAAAGTATTAAAATTTTCTGGCCAAAATGGAATTGATAAACCAGTTCTATGTTCAACTCTTGCCAAATGTCTATATTTGTATTTTTCACCATCCATTATTCTGAGGATATTTTTTAACATTTTGACTAGAAGGACTAGACTCTTTGTCTAGAAGTTTTGATAATCATCCATGATTTGCAGCCATATGCTGCCACAGAAAAACAAATATGTTCTGTCATGTTTTTCATTTTAGTTAGCCTCTGACCATTCTCCTTATTTCTTGATGGCAATCTCCGTTGTTGCTTATAGTCAAGCAGAGATATTCAAAACTGGTGATGTTCTGAACTCTTTGCTTATCTAGGAAAACTTTAGCTTTAGTCTTCATTGTCTTGCCAGTGTTTATGAATAGATTGTGTTCCTTGCTAAGTCGTTTAACTGACAGGAACATCTGTTCAAGTCCAGCAGTGATGATCTAGAGGATAACTGTATAATCTGCATATCTTAGTTCTGTTATTTCATTCTTGTATTCTGGTATTCAGAACGAGATTGGCAAACAAGCCAGGTACCATTCTGGTGGTAGGGAGGAAGATGAACGTCTGGTCAGACACAACATACCGATCAGACATGTTAGTCAGGGTCAGGCAAAGTATACTGACCAAGACCCTCACCTCAACTTCCTAGTAGCCCTCCCTGGAAATGGGCTGTTTTCATGGCAGCCTGGCTAACGTGGTGAGGGATCAACGTGATCCCCATAGTAGTGAGTGACATGCAAATGAAGCCAAGCTTAGCAGAACCACCTGGAGGACCCCGGCCCACCTTCATCAGCACGATGGGATGTGAGGAAAGCTACTGCAACCCGCCAAATAACAAATACAAAAGAGTAAACCTACTCTTTATGTGCATTCGAAACAACAACCACCACTCCGGTTGTGACAGATCCAACCCAGGTACCACTCATTTCGTGACAGACCCACACAATGAGGAAATTACATATTGATTGATTTAACATTTAATTATTGATTTAACATTTAAATATGCTGCTATGTACCTGCCCTCCACGTGTTACAGCCAGAATGCCCTGGGAATTTGTGTTCAGCACTGCAGCAAATATGACTTCCACAGCAACACGTGTGCAACACAGACACATGGCAGTCTCCATATCACACATATACAAGTATCCATACTTGGTTACCACAAACAGAAGACCATAGTCAACTGATATCTGGAAGGACACATTTTCAAGCAAGATTATCCACATGTACAAACCTGCTAAAAAACAGCTCTGAACTCTTCTTAAATGAGAGAAAGCATCAGTGATCGAGTGGATTCAGTAGTTGCTTCTTATTGAAAATAAGATAAATAAAAAATAAAGTTTTTATTTCCAAATGCGCTAAAACAGTATACAATAATTCAGTTCAATTTTTTCTGTTTTGGTGAATGTCATTAGTGGGACAGCCATCTGTAAATGACTATTATGACATCATGCAGTTTATTCGTACTGTGATACTTCTTGGGGATTCTGTGGCGAAGTGGTTAAGCCGTCGGCCTTATGATCAGGTGGTGTGGGTTCGACTCCGGACTCAGCAATTTTTTCACAGAGTTGGAGTCCCCTGCATCTTGTAGCGCCTCCTAGTCGTCTTGTCCTTGACTTTCCACTGGGGTCGGCGGCTCGAGACGAGAGAGTGAGGAAAAAAAGTAGTGCAGTTAATCCTTACTAAAAAATAGCGCTAGCAAATAAATTATGCCATCATCGTTGCGATGGACCTGGGGGAGGCACCTACCTCCTACCAGGCGCATCAGCAGGGTTGCGGATTGCTGAAAGGCCTCCAAATTTGGAGGTTAGCTGCAAATAAATAAGCAGCCGGGGACAAAAACGGGTCGGCAGGCATGGAGGCTGTAAGGAGGCAGCCCCTCCACCATGCAAAGACACAACAGGCTAATCATCTGTTTGTCTTAAAACAACGATTACAAGTCAAAACACAGAGAAAACCGGACTGACCTCAACGGCGACGAACAGGCGAGAAATAAGGACCACGATTTACGGAACATGGAATGTACGAAGTATAAACAGAAAAGAACAAGAACTAATAGAGGAGATGAAGAGAGCAAAATTGACAGTCCTGGCACTTACAGAAACAAAGAAAAAGGGACAGGGTGTTCTGGACCATGATGGCAACATGCTATACTACAGCGGAGTTCCCATGAGTGAACGAGCCAGGGCAGGGGTTGGTTGTATGGTGAATAGTAATAACAAAGCAAACATTAAAGGATGGAAGTTCATTTCAGAACGACTGATGGTTCTAAGTCTACAAGAGGAGGATAGTCAAATGGATATCGTCACTGTGTATGCACCAAACGAAGATGAGAGCACTGACATAAAAGATTAATTTTATGAGCTCCTTCAAAGGACCATTGACAAAGCCATAATGAAATACTTCTCCTTGGAGACTTCAACGCAAGAGTTGGAAACGGTTATTCTAGATGGGATGGAGTGATCGGTAGGTATGGAGAAGATGTCTTAAATGACAATGAAAAACAACTGCTCAGATTCTGCAGAGAACAAAACCTTGTTATTACAAATACAAGGTTTCCACACAAGCGTATCCATGCCTACACAAGATGCAAGCCGGCAAAGAAATGAAAGATCCATAATTGGACTATGCAATAGTGAGAAAAACTGATTTCAAGTATGTAAAGGATTCTAGAGTGTTCAGAGGACCAGAGATAGGAAGCGACCACTACCTAGTTAAAATAAAGAGAGAAATTGAAAAACACTATCCAGCCAGGCAACACCCATCAGCAAGCATGAAACATAATACACAAGGAGAAAATAAAATTAAGACTTACAAACTATGAGAACCAGATGTTAAGAGGAGAAACCAAGAGCTCATAACAACAGCAATAGAAAGGATAGAAGCATCTGAAGAAGATATGGAAATGCTTTGGGTAAAATTCAAAGACATCCTCAAAGAGGCTGCAGCAGAGGCATGCGGTCAAACCAAAGAAGGGTGGAAGAGAAAAAGTACACAATGGTGGACAGAAGAAGTGAAAACAATAATACGAGAAAAGAAAAAGGCATGGAAGCAATACCTAGGGGCTAGGAATACAGAAGAACAAACAAAGAAATATAAAGAATATGTAAATTTTAGAACAGAAGCAAAGAAGACTGTGCTCAATGCCAAACAGAAATCCTGGGAAGAATTTGGAGAGAAACTGGAAAATAATGCTGGAGAAAACCAGAAACTGTTCTACAAGACCTTAAAGAACATGAGGAAGGAAAAGGAATGCCCCCTGAAATTTGTTAAAGATAAACAAGGTGCGCTGTTGACTGCCCCAGAAGAGGTAATGAACAGATGGAAAGAATATTTCTCAGATCTCCTTGGAGTGGAGGAAAACCAAGCTCTGGAAGTAACAGTCCCAATTCAAGAAGAGGTAGACATGGAGGGAAACGATAATATTACAATGGAAGAACTAAAGGCAGCATTGGAGAAAATTAAGATTGGTAAAGCAGCAGAACATGATGGTATGGTTAAATACATGGGAGCGGAAGGAGAGATGCTATTCATGAAGATTCTCAAGGCAGCTTGGCGCCACAAGAAGATACCAAGAGACTGGGAGGTTGCAATAATAATACCAATATTTAAAAAGGGCGACAATTGACAATGTGAAAATCACAGAGGTATTTCCCTTCTTAGTGTCCCCGGGAAAGTCTACTCTAGGATTCTAGAACAGCGATTAAGAGGTCTAGCAGAGCCAAATATGGATGAAACTCAATGTGGGTTTAGGGCAAACAGAAGTACTCAAGACCTTATCTTTACACTCAGACAGCTAAGTGAAAAGGCTCTTGAATATGATAAAGAGATTCATCTTTGCTTTTTGGATTTGGAGAAAGCATTTGATAAAGTTCCTTGGGACAAACTCTGGGATTGCCTGACAAGGAAGAACATCCCAGGACCCTTGATCTCTCCCATACAGAGTTTCTATAAAACATGCAGAAATTATGTGCGGACATCAAATCAAAAGTCAGGAGAGTTCAAGACCACTAGCGGAGTAAGACAGGGGGACATTCTATCACCGTACCTTTTCATACTCCTCATGGATGAAGTCATCAAAGCCTGCAAGGAACGGACAAAAAAGTATGAAGTAGGGTACTGGAAGATGAGACCAAGTTACATATCGGAACTAGTATTTGCAGACGATGTGGCCCTGATCACGAAAACCGAAGCACATCTCCAGATCAACTTGCAGGTCTGGGAAGAAGAGATGAATGCACATCAGCAACTCCAAAACAAAAACCATGGTGATCGCCAGAGATGAAAAGAGACATCAGATAACCCTGGGAACACGAGCACTAGAGCAGGTCAGCAACTTTAAATATCTAGGAGTGGTAATAGACAGCAGGGGAGGAATCAAAGAGGAGTTAACTGCACGAAGGGCAGCAGCAGGTAGACTGTTCCATGCAATAAACAGAGGTTTCCTCAGTAGAAGAGAAATAAGAAGGAAAACAAAGATGGATGTATACTGCTCGACCTATGTGCCTGTCCTGACATATGGATGTGTCATGGGCAATGACTACAGCCCAAGAAAGGCAATTACAAATTTCAGAAATGAGGTACCTAAGAAAGGTGACGAAAAGGGACAAGATCCGTAACCAGACAATACTGAGCAAACTTGAAGTTCAATCCCTGCAGACACGAGTGGAGCAGTCCCAACTACAGTGGTTTGGCCATGTCTGTAGAATGGAAGAAGGTCGGATATCAAAGTGGTCATGAGAGATCAAAAGTCAAGGACGCAGACCCCGAGGACGTCCCAAAGTACGTTGGGAAGACAACATACGACAGTCCCTAAGTGATAGAGGGCAGGATTGGAAAGAGGCCAGGAAAAAGACGGCGGATAGAGTAGTGTGGCATTCTCTTTGGCAAACCTCTGCACCTCACGGTAGAATAGAAGCGACTAAGTAAGTAAGTATCGTTGCGAAGGACAGCGGCCTTTGCCTTTTTTGATACTTCTTATCCTTCAGCGTTCATCCTGAAAAGGACACTGTGTCTTAGTTTGTAGTGAATCCGCGATATTTGTGTCTTTCGGCCCGATACATTCGGTTGCAGCATGGTATTTCTGGGACTGGGTTTGCCTTCCCTCTGTGATCCCCATTTTTTTTATCCAGACTACATGAGTGCAGCCTGTCTTCACGGCTGCCACTTGGAGGCGGAATTTGGTCTTGGTCAGCTATCAGCAGTAAGCCGGTCAGCAATTTACTACCGCACCTTCGGTGCAGAATACTGGCTCCTTACAGGGTCAGGCAAAATATACTGGTCAAGACCCTCACCTCGGCTTCCTAGTAGCCCTCCCTGGATAAGACAGTTAACTTACTTGGCAATGACAAGCAATGATAGTTAACTTACATGACAAGCAATGATACTGTTAACTTACATGACAATGACAAGCAATGATACTGTTAACTTACATGACAAGCAATGATACTGTTAACTTACATGACAAGCAATGATACTGTTAACTTACATGACAAGCAATGATAGTTAACTTACATGACATACAATGATACTGTTAACTTATATGACAAGCAATGATACTGTTAACTTACATGACAAGCAATGATAATGTTAACTTACATGACAAGCAATGATACTGTTAACTTACATGACAATGACAAGTAATGGTACTGTTAACTTACATGACAATGACAAGTAATGATACTGTTAACTTACATGACAAGCAATGATACAGTTAACTTACATGACAATGACAAGCAATGATACTGTTAATTTACATGACAATGGCACAGTGTTTTAAATTTGTATCTCAATTTTAATGTTTACATTTAAATTTGCCTTGTGTATCTTTATATCTAACAACCATTATTTTAGCCGAAGTAATTTTGTTTTCATGAAGTTCCTGTTCTTACCTTCGATTAAGACCAAAATCTGGTAAATAGGTTTGGAAAGCATGGATAGTTATTGACAACGAGTGGAAGACAAATGCATTACCTGTAGAGAGACTGGGAAATCATATCGCTCCAAGTCATCCAGAAAATGTAGATGGTCGTAGCAGTTTCTCGGGGCAAAGTTGCCGAGCTTGTAAGGACCCAACTCAATCACATGAACCTGTAAAATTGATCTTGAATATAGTAACAAGATTGCCAGAACGGCACCCGGGAAGGAAAGCATAGGCTCACTGCAACATTCCAGCATGTTCTAAAAGGTTGAGTTAAGCAGGTTGTGAATGGGACTAGCAACCTCATTATGATATAAATCCAATTTGTTACAGATTCCCCTCCTGCTATAGCGCATATATGTGATTTTATATTTCCTCCCTGTAAAGAGCCCTCCTGCAGTATGCACTTTATACTTCATATCTTGACTTGACTTCCACTTCGTCCATGTGGTATACAAGTTGGTCTTATTCTTGTGGCTTATAATTTCTACAGAAATGTTTTTTCTTTGAGCTAATGCCCCTTTTTCAAAAACATATATTCTCAAACACTCCCATTACTTTGAATAATTCTCACCAAAATTATATTAACCAAATTATAAAATAAAATGTGATATTAAAAGCAGTCATCATATTAAAATTGTTCAAAAGACAAAGGCCGCCGTCCATCGTAGACAGTGATGGCATAATTAATTTTGTTAGCGCTATTTTTAGTAAGGATTAACTGCGCTGCTTTTTATCCTCACTCTCGCATCTCAAGCCGCCTGACCCCAATGGCAAGTCCAGGACAAGACGACTAGGGGGCGACTACGAGATGCAGGGAACTCCGCATCAAGCACCTGTGAAAAAGACAGCGGAATCCGGAGTCAAACACCCACCACCCAATCACGATGCCGACGGCTTAACCACTTCACCACGGAATCCCAAAATTGTTCAAATGTATTTATACTTCAGCATACAATTACGGTCTCCATAGTTGTTGTTGTTTGCAAATGCCCACAATGAGTAGGTAACTCTTTTGTGCACCCTGAAAAGGACGTTAAGTGGCAGTAGCTTTCCTCACATCCCAAGCGTGCTCATGAAGGTGGACCGGTGTCCTTCAGGCGGTTGTGCTATGCATGTCACTCACTACAACAGGGATCACATCAATCCCTCACCCCGTTAGCCACGCTGCCATGAAAACAGCGGTGAGGAAGTCACGGTGAGGGTCTTGGCCAGTATGTTTTGCCTCCAGACCCTGACTAACATATCAGATCAGAATATTTTGCCTGACCAGACGTTAGTCTCTTCCCCCCCCCCCCCCCCCATGGTCTCCATAGACTATATCAATCAATCAAATCAAAGACCTTTCAGCTCCCTGTGGAGCAGAGGTCCTCAACAAATACTCGTAAAAGTCTTCCTATCATGAGCCATTTCTGTCCACATCCTGTTTGCTGCCTTTATATTTGCTTCCAGTTCCCTCTTCCATGAGTGTCTTGTTCTTCCTCTTCTTCTTTTGCCCTGTGGATTCCAGAACAGACCATGCCTGGTAATTTTATCAACTGGTTTCCGTAATATATGGCCTATTTATCGCCATTGTCTCCTCCATATTTTATGCTCTACTTTATTTGTCCAGTATTTTCCATCAGTTCCATGTTGGTGATGTTGCCGTACCATTTCCATCCTTGTATTTTGCGCAGGCAACCATTTACAAAGGTCTGAACCTTTTTCATAAGAATCTGTGTTGCTCTCCATGTTTCAGAGTCGTATAAAAGAAAAGATTTTACATTGGAGTTGAAGACTTTTTATTTTGGTGGTGGTTTTAATTTCTTTTGATTTCCATAAATTCCTCAACGCAATGAAAGCTTTCCTCGTCTTTTGTATTCTTAATTGAATATCATTCTCTGTACCTCCTAATGTGTCTTTATTGCTGCCAAGGTATGTGAGAGACTCAACATTTTGACATCCCCAACCCAATTCTAGCATTGTTAATTGCATTTATTTTCAAAATCTGTGTTTTGTCTCTGTGTATTTTTAGTTTATACAGGAATTCACTGTGTCGCTAGGGACAGTTCAAATAGTGGTTAGCAAGAAACTGAAGTATCGGAAGGTGTGTTCACAATGGGTACCGATACTTCAGTTTATTGCTAACCACCAATTGAACTGTCCCTAGCAACACAGCGAATTCCTCTGCTAGCAAACATAAGCTCCAGCGACGATTCACCCATATTGCTACATCAATTTTGGTGATGGCGATCTTCTGACGCAACAATATGCGCCTGACATGGTCTCAGAAGATTTTTTGCTAACTCACGTTTTTCTTTAAACATCGCTGTCCAGTTCTTCACTGTTGTCTTTGACACACTTTTGTCACCATGCACCGCCTGCATTCTGTGATGAATGTCGACTGGTCAACATATTTCAGCTGTTAGAAACTGAATCACCGCCCGCTGATCAACTCTGAACGGATTCCGTATCACACCCACCATGTTTTCTACGGTCTGCTGAGAAAACTGTGAGTCGGATGATAGTGAAATTTTGCAAACTTGACGGTTGGTATGTGCCATTTACATCAGAAGTGACGTCATCATGCGCATGATACACATGTTCACTTGGTGCAGTTAAGCCGGTTTCATTTGAACACGCCTCGTAAATAATCAAATAAATTATTAGCATGTGGCAGTTTTATTTGAGCAAAAATAAATAAATGACATATTCATTGTATATTATATAGGATGATAATAATAAGAAATGACAACCTAAATGAACTAAGATCAATAATCTGTCAACTGTACCTGCAGTTCAAACCCAGAAAAGTCGTAGTAACATTAAAGGCAACGACGAGGCAGACAGACTGGTGAAAGAAGGTGGAAGATTACCACAACCAGATTCAAGTGTGACCTACGAAGAGTCCAAAAGGTTTATTAGGGCCAGATACATGGACAAATGGGAAACAGAGCATTCTGGCTACACAAAAAAAATAATGTTTATTACCAGATGAACAGAAGAGAGCAGGTGGTGGTCTTCAGACTCCGCACAGACTACAACAGGCTGAGGTATCATCTATTCAATAAACTGAAGATAGGTGCTCCTGACGAATGCACCTGTGGTACAAGGAAAATTACCCCTGACCATCTGCTGCAAAATTGCCCAACATTCAAGGGGAAAAAAAAGCACATGTGGCCATCTCCAGCGCCAACACTAGACAAGATCTATTGCAGTGTCGACAGCCTCAAGATGACCACTGGTTTCTAAGAACAAATTCCAGTCGACATCTGACATCGTACGAAGTAGACACAACAAAGATATTTATTTGTTTAAATCGTTTTCTAATAAACTTTTATGTGATGTTTATTCTTCATCTGATTCCGTTAACTGAACAATATCTGGTTCTGTATTTGTTATAAGAAGTCTCAAGTCTATAATAATAATAATGTTCGCGTAGGCATCAAAGGCCCATTGCGTCGATTGACCCCTACCATGTCCAACTGCTGCGGCTCTGTCCATGCGCAACGCATTGACCGAAATCCTTACAGACTCCTTAGGTGGAGCCGTGTACTCCGCAGCCTTGAGATAAGGGCCGCAAGGAGTGTGTTAGACCAATGTTTGGGTCAAGCTTTCTGTGTCTGTCCGTGTCAAACTCTCTGTTTCCACGTGTCCTACCGCTGAGGCTTCTGAATGTGTCCACCTGTTGGTCAGCGTGACTCTTGCTGTGCTGAGAATACGAGGTTGGGAGAGGTATCGTGTAACCTCCGGTGGAGGGAAGGGTGGAGCAGGAGGAAGTCAGCTTCAGTCCGAGCAGATATGTCTTTGAGTAGTGATAATCTGGACTGAATTCTGGTATGCAGTTAAGCGGAACGTTGAACTCCGTCATGGACTAGTTTCCCATGGCTTGAGCCAGGCAAGAAATGCAGCATAATAAACAGGATAACTGATCGAAAGCACATCAAATCCATAGAATAAAGTCCCTGATACCACCTGGTGAAGAAGTTATGAAATATAATCCGGACAGGAACGACCAAACATTGGAAAGCAGGAGAGTCGAGAGCGCAGCCACTAAGGCGCAGTTATCTTACTTTTAGGCAAGTCTCATATGCCATATCATATGCCATATATTTGCAATCGACTGCAGCAGCATCATTACCGAACTAAACCCTTCTCTACTAAATATAATTTTGGAAATGATGTAATAAGCAGTTTTGTTTCTTGCCAAAGAAGATAAGTTAACCTAAATCTGGACACAAAAATTGTTTATTCTGAACATGACTAAACCATGCTTTTGCTTAAAAGTCATTTTGTAGCTCAATCAGTTCTTCTTGCAGATGGTGGCTTACACGTTCCAAGTCAGTTTCAAATGGATCAACCACCCATTCTGGTATTTTCAGTTCTTGCAAATCTTTAAATCTAATAATCATATCATTACAAAATTAAAGATCCTGAGAACTTGCATCTTCCCAGTGGCAGCATGCGGATGTGAGACATTGACAAGCACACAAACATTACGGAAGAAGATTGAATCAATTAGGCTAAAATTATACAGGAAAGCTCTCAAAATACCATCAACAGCGAAACAGAAAAACGTTGAAACTCTAAAGAAGCTGGATACAGAACAAAATTGGATAGTAAAAAATAGTACGTCTAGAAAACTAGAATACTCTGGCCACATTAAAAACCACAATGATTTAGAAAAAATTATACTGGAGGATATGGCACGTGAGGCAAATCGAGGAAAAGATGGACACACAAGACTAAAGAGGCTCTGATGATGACAGTGACAAAAGTGGGAGAGCTGGCCAAAGATTATGAGTCTTACAGAACAGCATGGAAACTGACCAAGCTCAAGGTAGGATAAGGTTAATTTTAAACAATGTTAATTTACCAATGAATCCCATGATATCTCCTTACACTTTGACAAGATCGATTTTGTATGGGCGACATGAATGCTAAGGTAGGAATAGGGGAATATAAAAACATTGTGTGAAAATATGGAATTGGAACAAAGAATGAAAGAGGAGAAAGATTGTTTCAATTCTGCGAGGAAAACAAACTTAGTATTTGTGACACTTTTTATGAACACCATATTAGAAAATTATATACATGGAATAGCCCAGGTGATAGGACAAGAAATCAGAATGATTTTATTATGAACACAGATTAATAAATATTGTCAAAAACACCAAGACATACCCAGGAGCAGATATCAACTCAGACCACAATCTAGTTTGTATGAAAGTGCATATACAACTCAAAATCACAGAGAGAGTAGAGGGATAAAAACACTTAATACAGAAAGGTTAGTGCTAAAATAACCACATATACAGCAAAAGTACCAGGTAGCAGTAAGAACGAGTATGAAAACTTACAATCAGAGGACAAGGAAGGAAACACAGAGAGGAGAAATGCTAAATGGGAATGTATAAAATCCAGTATCCAAGCAGCAAATAAATCGTTACCAGATCAAGAACTTAGGAACAACCAAGAATGGATCACAGATGACATCTTAACTAAAATGGCAGATAGAAAGAAGGTTTAAAACATTCCTGCATATTCATCACTAGACAAAGAGATACAGTACAAACAATGTGCAGGCTGCCCAAAGAACAGTGGCTAGAAGAAAAATGCAAGGTAATAGGAGACATGGGACTAAAACATAGTACCAGAGAAATGCTATGGAAATAAATAAAACAACAAATAAGACACAGGTAACCCAGAGTGGGGGATGCATCCGATATAAAAATGGTGCCATTTTGATGGATGAGAAAGACATATCGAACAGATGGGTGGAATATACAAGGGAGCTTTTTGAGGACAGTCACGGAGCAAACCATCAACATATGGTAATGAAGAACCCAGCATCCTAAGATCAGAGGTGGAAAATGTGATAAAAACTATGAGAAAAGGGAAAGCAACAGGACCGGACTCCATAAACATAGAAATGATAGATGTCCTTGATCAATTTGGTATAGATATACTTACTGATCTGTGTAATGACATATACAATACTGGATGCATACCAACGGACCTGAAAATATCTACGTTTATAACACTCCCGAAAAAACCTCATGCAACAGAATGTTCAGACTTTAGAACAATAAGTCTAATGAGTCACACAATTAAAATACTACTCAAGATCATACAAGAGAGAATAAGAGGTAAAATAGAGAGGGAAGTTTCAGAAGAACAATTTGGTTTTTGAAAGTTTAATGGAACAAGTGAAGCAATTTTCTGTTTGCAAACTTTGACAGAGAAATATATAGAAATACAAAATTACATTTATATTTGCTTCATAGATTACCAAAAGGCTTTTGACAAGAGTCCAACACGAGAAATTAATTAAATGTTTCCAAGAAATATGTCTTAATGGTAAAGACATAAGATGGTCCATAATATGTACTGGAAACAAACTACTACAGTAAAATCAGGAAAGATGTGCTCTCCAAGAATAGATGTAAAAAGAGGAGTGAGACAGGGATGTGTATTCCCCTTGTCTTTTTAATATCTACACAGAGCAAATATTCTAACAGATAGAGGGGATGCCAGGGCTTGTCATTGGAGGAGTGGCAATGAACAATCTAAGATATGCGGATTAAACAGTTTTGATAACAAAAAAGTGAGCAAGACTTACAGGAGCTTGTGACAACAATATGCACAATAAGTCAAGATTTTGAATTAGACATAAACAGAAAGAAAACAAAGACTATGATAATTGGGAAAAGTGACAAGAAACCATGTATACAAATAAAAATAAAAGATCAACTACTTGAACAGGTAGAGAGAGAGAGAGTTTCTCCTATCTAGATCATATAAGATGGCAGCTGTGAAAAAGTAATCAGAAAAACATATGTATGGCCAAGATGGTATTTGGCAACATGCGACCACACACTGACATCAAAACAGATAAATCAGAATTTGAAAATGAGAATTGTCAGGTGTTATGTGTAATCATCACAACTTTATGGCACCGAAACATGGACAATGAATAACAAGTTGGAAAAGAGTATTGAAGTCTTCGAAATGTGGGTATATAGAAGATTGGGTCGCATTTCTTGGAAAGAGAAGAAAACAAATTTGGAAGTAAAAGTTGGGGGCTAAAAGAGAATTAATGACTGAAATCAGGATTAGACAGTTACGTTATTTTGGTCATATAACAAGACACACCTCCTTGTTGAAGGCCATACTAGAGGGTAGGGTGGAAGGCTGTCATTCAAGAGGCAGACAACATTTTAAGTGGTTGGATATCATCAGGAGATGGACTGGAAAATCCCTCTCAGATTGCACCTTTACGGCAAGATTACAACTGGAGATCCATTGCAGCCGACCTTCAATGCGGAGATGGCACTTGAACTGAACTCAAAATGGACATCATTTAACTTTTCAAATATATCTGAAAGATAGGCCATTATTCAGCAGTTCTTCAGTTTCGATGCTATGCTATTTTTTCATTGAGACTTCACATAGTGATATTAAATAATGTCCAAAACCTGGACAGCCATCTTACTTCCCTGTGTCCAAACTCATCATTGTCATTACACAATTTACTAAATAATCTGTCATTCAAAGAATGTGAATGGATTTTATTAATACAAGGGGCGTTTAAGTCAAATCAGGACTTATTTTTGTAATGGAAAATAAAAAACATTTTCAAGTAGTCAAAATGCCATTAAATTTTTGATTTAATCTCCTACAATGTTTATGCACTTATCCCAGCATTTAAGTATCGTAATGATTAAAAAGCTACAGCGTAGAAAGATTTGTCAGTATGTCTGAACCAATCCAGGACAGCCTTATTCCATTTGTCATCAGTGCTGAAATGCTAACCCCCCCCCGGGTATTTTTTTAGGGGTTCAAACAGGTGGAAATCACTTGGAGCGAGGTCTGGGCTGTAAGGTGGATGTGCCATTACTGCACAGCCGAGTTGCTGCAGATGGCACAAAGTACGGTGAAGCGCATGAGGTGTGACCAAACCCAAACCTGCATGTTCTCTTGCCATTTTGCAGCTCACCATAGAAAAGCTCTTTTGATAGACGCTGATCCAACATGTGTACCACATGGCCAGCCCATCTCAGCTGTGCTGCACATATCATGGTGTGTTTACTTGTCATGCCCGATCGCGCTAACACTTTTGTATTTGGCACCATGTCCTGCCATCTAATCGTCAGCAGCAGTTTCCGCAGGCGAAAGTAGTGAAAGTAGTTTCATTTCCTGACATGACGAATATAGACAGTCCAGGTCTCACATGCATGTGAGGGTAGGTAGAACAATCGCAGCGTAGACCTTTTATTTTGTTCGAGTCCAGATTCCCCCATCTACCTACCCCACACCTTATCTACCAAATGCCGCACTTGCCCTAGCTATTCTTATATTCACCTCATCATCTACGTGAATAACTTGGGATAGAATACCGCCAAGGTTCGTGAATATGTTAACATTTTTTAAACAGTGGCCGTGTACCTTGATTGGAGGTTCTGAATAGCCCATATCTGGAGCCGCTTGATGTAGAACCTGTTTTTGTGATAGAGGCGGTGAGGTAGAAGTTTTTGCAAGCTATGGCAAACTGTTCTGTGCATTCTTGCATGTCATCCTCCGTATTTGTATTCAAGGCACAGTCATCAGTATAAAGTAAATCATATATGGTTACCTTGAGGATTTTGGTTTTGGCCTTGAACCTTCTCAGATTGAATAGCCTGCCATCAGTGTGGTAGTGAAGCACAACCCCAATGTTGCAATCACTGTAGGCATTCCACAGCATGGCAGAAAACATCATACCGGAAAGAGCCAAGGCCAGCACACATTCCTGCTTCACACCGTTAGTTACATTAAAGGGGGCTTCTTGACACCTCTTGGATCTGCTTTGTAGCAAAGATAATACTGATGGTACCACGGTTCTTTCTAAAGCCACATTGAAACTCGCGTAGTAACCTCTGCTCAAGGTAAAGATTTAGTCTGCGGAGAAGTATTTTTGCAAGCACTTTTCCTCCTACGCACAGCAGAGATATCCCTCTGTGGTTATCATATATTTGTTTACTGCCTTTACACTTACGTAAATGAACAATGGACGCGTCTTTGAATTCTTGTGGGATGATCTTTTTCTTCTACATTTCGCCAAACAACAGGAACTTTGTCATTTGAGAGGAGGTTAATCGTGGCGCTAGTTTCCTGCTCGGTCGGAGGATCATCCGTGCTCTCATACATTTCTATTTGTAGTGGATGATCAATTGCCTCTTTATTAACAGTAGAAGGTCTATTAAGGATTTTAGCAAAATGTTTAGCCCATCTTACCAGTATCTTATCTTATCTTTCTAACTGATTACAGAACTGCCGTCTTCACTTAAGAACGGTGCCACATCTGATCTGTACGGACCATAGAAAGCCTGCAGGGCACTGTAAAAATTCCTCATATCATTCCTGTCAGCAAAAGTCTGAATCTCATCAGCCTTACAACTGAGCCATGCATGCTGCATACCATGGATCTGCCGCTGTACACCCACTTGAGCTCTTGAGAAAGCATTCTTTTTCGCCACAGATTTAGGATCGTTAGTGAATGCAGGGTGGATGCTGTGCTTCTTGTCTAGCAGGGACGATCTAATTCACAGTTTTCATCAAACCAATCTTGATGGTTGCATTTAGAAATACCGAGAGCATTAATGGCAGTAGAGTGAACCATTTTGATAAAGGCATGATTGAGGTTTGAGACTGAGCCATGTAAGATGATATCATTAATAAGATAAGGACACAAACTGAATTGAAGAAATCAGCTTCACCATTGTTGAATGAGACTGAGCACCTGCAGGCCTGTCTGAAGTGCAGTGATGTGAACTACAAATGAGACAACAGCACAATATAACACACAAACGAATCTCTTCCATTTTTCTTCGACTGAATTGCAGCCTTATGTTCCTATTGAAGAAAGAAAGAAATAATATGCCAGAAATGTTTGTTCTGAGATTTCAACTCACCTTCCCATGATCCTGAGCCTCTCTGGAGCCCACACAGAAGACGGTGGAGGGGTACGGATTCCCAGGAAAGTGGTAGCTGGAGAAGCAAACGGCATGAGCACTAATGCACTGGGTAATATCTTCATCTCTGTTGTACAGCTGTGTTACGCCAGAGATTCTGTCATCCTGAAAATTGAAACCAGCCAAATCAACTATTTCTGCTGCACCCCGGTAAATACCTGGCTTACAAAACAAACAAACAAATATTAGACTTTGCAGGTCTTAGTTTGTTAGTTTTCTTTCCACTTATGCCGTTGAGCATTATGGGGAGCTTACGTCCTCTGTCCTGTGCCACGTGCGTTGTATCTGTCATTGTGAGCCTGTATCATTGCACAATCCGTATTTTATCATCCAACCACCTGCCTTGCAGTCATCCTCCTGCCATGTGGCCAGATCTACCAACATTGAAAGCCATCAGTGGAAGCTGATGAGAGTGCATTCTCATGAAATGACTGAACCAGCGTATTTTGTGCCTGGAAATGTACTCTGCACAAGACATAATGCCAGCTATACTTCAACTGTCTTCGTTCGTTTCACAGTCTGTCTTTCCTGGTAACACCAATGATCTTCCTCAATCACTTCATTTCCCATATAGAAATTCTCAGATTTTGCTACAGGGCATTTCCCACCATCACTCTAGGACATCAATGGAACCGTCATAGCCACATTGATGCGGAGTAAAGACCGAGGGCAGCATAAAACCAAGTTAATAGATTAACAGCAACATGAAGTATAGCTAATGAACCAAGCATGAAGCCAAGTTAATGTGCCAAGGAATTTTCAACCATCTACTGCCTCACAGATAGTTTCGAGTCAGTCAACAGCTAGTAACAGCTTCTCATCTCATCTTTCCCATTACCTAGCAAGTTGCATTATGAAAAGTCCACTGTGTTCCTGCCACCTGTGGCAGGATGGCTTGCATGACTTGTCATAGCTGTCAGATCAGATGTAAAACAAATGCTTCAGGAATCTTCTTCTTCTTCTTCGTACACTGTCAGACGTAAACCTGTATTTTATCCAAAAAAGCAGCGGTCATCCTGAGGCTGTCGGCACTGCCATAGAGCTTGTCTAGTGTTGCCACTGGTGATGGCCACATGTGCTTTCTCTGATCCTCGTATCTCGTGCAGTTTTGCAGCAGATGTTCAGCGGTGATTTTCCCTGTACCACAAGTACATTCGTCAGTGCCACCTATCTTCAGTTTATTAAATAGATGGTACCTCAGTCTATTGTGGCCTGTGTGGAGTCTGAAGACCACGACCTGCTCTCTTCTGTTCAATTTTTTGTGTAGCCGGTATGTTCGGTTTCCCATTTGGCCATGTATCTGGCCCTAATAAACCTTTTGGACTATTCGTAGGTCACACTAGAATCTGGTTGTGGTAGTCTTGCACCTTCTTTTGCCAGTCTGTCTGCCTCCTCGTTGCCTTGGATGTTACAGTGGGATGGAACCCACTGTACCACTACAATTTTTGGTGCGCACTGCTGGCATAGTTGAGTACTGCTCTTAAATCATTAAGTTCAGTATTTTTCTGGCTTTTTAGTGTTGTGACTACGGCCAGGACATCTGTAAACAGGACTATCTGGCTTTCATTGCTTTCGCCTGTCAGCATTGCTTCTACCGCAGCCCTCAGTGCCTCTGGGTCCGCTCTGAAATTGCTTGAGAATTTTCCAGTTGCCACTGACAGTGTTATTTTTCTATCATTTGGTAGGCTCAGGAATACCCCTGCCCGTCCGTTCTGTGTTGTGTTTGTTACAGAAACGTTGGTGTATGCATGGGTCCATTCCATGCTTGGGTGCTTCAGGAATCAATACTACCAGACCACATGAAGTGTTTTGACACTGACTTCCTGCAAGGAGGCCAATTACAGTGATGACCCTGTACTCATTTAATGAAAAGTGATACAATTATAAGGTAAATTTTAACTTGTATTGCAAGAGTGCCTGTACGAACCTCTGGAGTGAGTCCTGTAAGGGCCAACCACTTGAGGCTTGGGTCTGCTTTGTAGCTGACAATTTCAGTAAAGGCCAGCCTGTTATGTCTAAGGAACACTTGTTCTGGTTGGTTAGAGACTGAAAGACAAAGAACATATAAATAAAAACTGGAAGTGAGCAAATGGTCAACAATTTGCTTGGTAATGTACGAGACGTGTTCAAGTGAAACCCTCCCCATTGGATTTATTACAAACATATCAAAGGAACATCATCAGCAGGTGTTCATCATGTAGCATGTCCTTTGTAGAACGTCGCTCCCATCACAGTCTGTCTGAAAGAAACTCGTTCCCTTGCCAAAACTCCAGCTTCCGCCACTGTCATACTCAGGCACTCCTGGATATCTTGGTGCCATCGTCTTCTTGATCTACCCCTTCCTCTTTTGCCTGGCACCATACCTTCCATCACCGTCCTCTCAGGTGTAGCTGAATTAAACAAGCAATTTTTATGAAGCAAGCATGCACTGGGGTTCATTAGAGAAAGTCGACATAGGCATTCAGACACGCATCCCACTGCTTGGGTAAACTTCAGATGATGTCCGAGAAAAATAAATTTGTTTGCTCATTTAATTATTTGGTCACCAAGGCCATGACATCTGCATCAGTCAAATCGTTGTCCCTTTAGAAATTTTGTTAAGGGTAAATAGATCAGGGCTATAGGCTGGGTTTGTCAGAACTTCCCACCGTTGTTTATAGATCTCATTACTGATCCATCTGTATATATACTGGTCTATTCTGTCACTGGATATGTTTCTTAAATATATTTTAAAGCTATCGTACATATTTTCTCTCCAGTTCTGTTTGTGTGCCTTTTTTCATCCCTTCTGGAATGTTGTCTATCATTTCTGGGAATTATGCTCTCTTCCATGGTAGAAATATGCTGCTTGTCTTTAGTGGCTCTGCCGTTATCTGTGCAAGGTCTGGCAAAGAGGGGCTAGTGTTTTTGCTTTCTGAGCAAAGCCATTTCTCTGGAGTCTGATTAGGTCACATCCTTCCAGTCTTTTATCCAGTGGATGATTAGGGAGCTGTTTGAATTTTTCTGCCAGTAGTAACACTATGTAATCTCTCCTGTCAGTCATGGATTGTAGCTTAGTTATTTTCCTCATTTCTTTTATTGGTGTTTTTTTTTATTGCCCCTGAAATAATTCTTTCTGCTTGGTTTTTAACTTTAACTGCTTTTTCAAAGTTGGATTTTGATGCTTCTGCTAACTCTCTGGTAGTCAACAGTTCTTCCTGAAGTTTCTTTAGATCTTCTGACCAGTATGGTATATATTTCTTTCTAGCTCCTCTGGGAATTGATTCCATTGCTGCTACCTTTACCACTCTGCATACAAAATTGATGCAATTTCCCCTGCCCATGCATTATTTTTCATGACGTCACATTGTTTAACTTTGGTTGCTACTTTGAGGGCTGTTACCTTTTTATTTGACAACGGATTACTGATGTTTGCCGTAATGGCTATGTCTGTCACTTCGACTACAAACCTAATTATTGTATCTGAATAACCAATCTAAAATGATCTACCAAAGAAAAATCTGTTGCAGAAACGTGACTCCCCCATTCTCAACAATCAGTGAATCTTCAAATTCAAGCGAAAAACATAAGCAATCTTTCCAAACGCCTAAAACTAATTCCATGATCACCATTGTTGGTATCTAACCGTACATCACGGAAGTCCGAACTCTCTACAATTAAAGAGCAGTATTGTTCAGACTATTACTGCGTAACCATTCATTTTAAAGTTTGATTAGAACGGCCGCCGCTATGCAATAGTCCCGTTGCTCGCCTTTCCTGGGAAGTCCCAGCCAACGATATTCTCCGACAAGATATGGAGACTAGTTATGGGAAGAAGCCGTGCTTATCTCTGTTAAACTTTTCTACCATTTCTTCCCCTTTTTTATGTCGTGTGCTAATGTTCTTGCAATACTTCTGGGCTAGTTCTGCAAATTGTTCCCAGTTTTCCTTTTTATAGTTGCATCGTGATTTTGCTGTGGTGGTGTATAATTGAGATTAACAGCCAATTTAATTGGTCTGTGGTCATTTCACTTCCTCCTAGCTGTTCTTTGACTGTTATGTATATTTTATATCCGCTGTGAAGGCTAGGTCTGGAGTAGATGTTGATTTCCACCGCCTTGAATAAAAGGTTGGTCGATCTTCCACCTGGTTGATTAGCTGCAAATTATTATCTATCTCCCAAGTCCTCAACTAACTCTTCTCTGGTATCTGTCTCTTTGTACCCCCACCTTTCCGAATGACTGTTAGAGTCTCCAACTACAATACATTGACTCTCTGGTACTTCTACTGTTTCTAATGCCATGGGTCTTCCGTGTGGGCAATATATATTATACCTTGAGGGTTTCCTGTCCTACCACAATGTCTGGTCCTGCTATTTCTGTGTGTCCTGTTGTTTGGATTTGGATTTCTTTAGCTGGTAGCAGGTTGTTTATTAGGATCAAGACTCCTCCTTTATGACCATCTCTATCCATCCTTATGGTTTGGAATCCTTTCATTTGGAACCTGTGCTGTTTGTTAAGGTATGTCTCTTGAATGCAAGCTATGTTGATACTCTTATCATGTAGTCTTGCTACAAGGGATTGCTTCTTATTCATTACTCCGTCTAAATTCCACTGAAGGATATTTAACAGTTTCACTTTATTGGGGTTTTGGCCAGTAGTATTTTCCCCCGGTTTCCATCTCCTGGCTTCCCAGGACAGAGCAGGATGGCCACCAGCAGTCTTGGGACTGGAGGACCAGCATTCCATCTGCCTGGCGGAACTCGTCAGATGGAACACCCCACCTATGGTAAATATGTGATTTTTGTTGTGATCGCGAGTTACTTTGCACCGCATTTTAGTGTTCTACTGCGATATCTGCGCCTTTCAGCCAGCACTTCCGCTTTTGGTATAATCTTTTGTTTTGGGTCAACTCTCCCTAGCCTTTGACTGTCCCCAGTTTTCCTGCAAGGCAGCAGGTGGTTTTGGGGTCAGAGTCTTCCTTCTCCTAGATGAGTTGCATATCAAGCTAGTGAGTCTCATCTAACAGGTTGTCTGCGGTTTCCTCTGGCAGCCTTTGATATGCCATCTCATCTGCAAGACAGCAGGTGGTTTTGATAAAGTTTTTCCTTCTCCTAGACGAGCTGCCTTCCTAGGCTTACGAGTCTCATCTACCCAAAGCGTCTATCTGGTTATAAGGCATCAGAAGCTCGACCGTTGACCCTTTTCCTATTAATTTAAATAGGTGTGCCATGGGAAGGCCAGGAGTTGGACCTTTGCTGTCAGAGGCTATTTTAGATGCATGCCTTGGAAGTATTTGATTGGAGTTAGAGAGTTTATCCTCCACTCCATGCTAAGACAAGCACTTACGACACTATTTTATTTTGAGAAAAGCTATTTAACATGCAGAGTTGCGACACATGTCGTGGACTGTGAGACGCAAATCTAAAAAATTACGTAGAACTGTAACGAGTTAAGTTAATCTATTGGCACTTTTTTGTCTTGCCAGACGATAGTAATTGTGCTTTTAGCGCAAAGCCCGGGCAGAAGTATAGAGACCATGTGTTGCCCATGCAGTGTGGTCCCTCTCTCTGTCTGCCTTGTTTGCTCCAAGGGAAAGGTGATACCAATACATTTGGAACAAGGTAAACTGCAGAAGCTGTCGGATCAGCAGAGAAATGTTCTATCTGTTCACCTGTTGGGGCTTCACCAACTTTCAGAGTTATCATAAAACAGGCTGCACAGCCATATCTGAATAAACCCGACAAAATACGCCAGTATATTATCTGCAAGGCTTCAGATGGTTTGAAATCAGAGTTTTCCTTCTCCTAGATGAGCTGCCTTCCTTGGCTTTCGAAACATGAACTCTGAACAAAAAGTATTGATGATTGTTCAGAAAGGTTCATCTATATGTAATATTTTTCTCCATATGTAAGCCTACTTTGTCAAGGTTGGAGAGCTTGCGCCCCCAAATGATCCTGGGGGCTATGCTGACTGGAGTTCTACTACAGGGTCACTCAAGACAGATAAATCCTGTCCGACTAAAGGATGGTATCAAGATGCTGAGCAGTTGAGTGCATGAACGGCAGCAGTCAGCGTCCAATAACTGACTACTAGCATCAGGGCTTATGTTAATATACAGGTATGTAAAAAAAACTGGTAACTACTCACATTGTCCTAGATCTATGTTCCAATGATAAACTGCTGAGTCTGTCACCATGGCAACCACATCTGCCGTGAGCCATGTCCAGTAAATGACAGGATCATGACACCTCACTTTGGAAACGAGCTGCTTTGAGTCCAGGTTAAACACCTCAAACCTCAGACCAGCTGTTGAAATTACAGGAAGAAGATAACATGTTAGACTGTGTTTAGCTCTTACCATACACACGAATTAGTAACAGAACGCTGCTTTTAAAGTGTGTGTGTGTGTGTGTGGGGGGGGGGGGGGGGGAAATGCACATAAGGTGATCACAAATGAATTAATATTCTGGACATTGTAAATTAACAAACACCCCAAGTTATATATAGATTTTTAGCACATTAAATGCTGAATTCAAATCTGGCCACTACATACTAATTTTAATTCATTATTGAGTATATCGAGGGATATAATCAGAATTAGTTGAACTATTTTAAACAAAATTATAAATATTATTCTACGCACCGGCATGTCCCTGTTGTCAAGCTAGTGAACAAATATTCATAAATTCCACACAGAATAGTGGCCATTTATGTCTGAAGATGACTGCCAATTTTGTCATATCATCTGTCGTTGTTAATTTTGAAATATTTTATGGTCACAATAAAATACCACTATCTTCTTCAAAGAGGGCGGAGCATAATGTTCATCATCACTATCATCGATGACAAAATGAAGATTTCAACTTCGTTACTGTCACCATCAGAATTGTCATGCTCTCCCTTTTCCAACATGTTTTCATCATGAATACATGATGTTATTAAAGATTGTGCCTCATCGGCCATTAACAAATTTTGAATCCAGATAGTGGTGAATTCATACTGTCTTTGTAAACACTTAACTTGAATTCTTCTTCTTCTTCGTTCGTTCTCAATCTCCCGCTACCAAACCCTGAAAGGGCTTAAGTAGCAGAATGTAGTCCAGAGAACGGAATGCGTTGTGTCATAGTTTACAGCTTGACTGTGATATTTGCACCTTTAGGTCCAACATATCCGACTTCAGCAAGCATTTTTTGAGTACCAGGTTAGCATTCCCTCTTCGATCCCTTCTCCTTAGCCAGTCTGCCCTGCTGCAGCCTGTTATCCAGGATCATCGCGTGGAGGTGTAGAAGGGTCTTGTCAGCTCTGGTTCGCTGGCCCTGACGCTAGCAGTCAGCTTTGGGTCACTGGCCACTGCAGCTCATGCGCTGCTCAGCGTCTTGATCCCAACTTGAATTCAATTCCACGCACGTCTATATCGAGACAAATGGAATAAGAGCTCTTCTTAATTGAAACCGAAATTAGTTTTAAAAGCCAACTTAAAAACTTGTAAGTTTAGCAAAGAAACAAAACTAGTGGCTAGACATAAGAAAATTAAAATTCTATGGCTTTTATAGTGACGTATTCAAAGAGTCTTTGCTCCATCAGTCTCCCAGTGTAGAAAAGTGTGAGGGCAAGAGAGGAAGAGATAGACAGAGAAGAACAATCTGGAATGGCATGATTAACTGGATGGGAAATAATGGATCTCTGAGTCCACTTCAAATGCAAAAGAAGACAGACACACTAGTTCACACTATGCACCTGGAAACAGGCTGTGTTACAGCAGCATGTACAACGAGGTGGAGAAGTCTGTATTCAAGCATTTTGTTATGAAGGTTTCCTAGCAATGGTATTGCATGATGAAGGTGCTAGCCCCATGCAGAACCCTAAAATGTGTGACAGGGTACAACAAACATGTGTGGCAGGGTACAAAAAACATGTGTGACAGCACAGCAAACATGTGACAGGGTACAACAAACACATGTGACAGGGTACGACAAATACATAGGACAGGGTACGACAAACACCTGAAACAAAACATAAACCAACACTTTTAAACAGGACGCACCTTTAAGAGCAATCATAGGATAAGACGGATTCATGAGAACAGAATCTGCACTGGTTGACCCAGCATATGAAATGGTTCCCTCAATTGGACTCAAAACAGTTACCTGGGGACATTAAATCAAGCTCAGGTTATATTCTCAGTAAATCAGTTACATTATAGGATGTTATGCGGAGTCAATATCCCTGCACTCCAGGCAGACTAATAGATACTCGGTTTCTATTAGAATATAACAAAGGGTATGGATGCTGACAGTTAGTTTAGCTTGCTGGCTGCACACAATCCAATTTCCTCCTCGCAAGGGCTAGATCCAGAACTGCTGCTGTAGATTGCTCTCGAGCCAATACAAATCTTTTAGCTTTCTATGGTACACAGGTTTTCAACAGATACATGCGAAGTCCCTGTTTTCTGAGCCATCTGTTCCAGCTCTGTCCATGTCTTCCTGGTTTTCTTTATGTTTGTCCTGAGCTCCCTTCTCCGTGTGTGTTTTGGCCTGCAGCAGAACAGAGACTCCTTTAATGCTATCAGCTGGCTTCCTTAATCTGTTGATTCCTCTATTGCAGTCTTATTATCTTCTTTTTCTTTGGTGTTCATTCAAAAACGGTCTGGTTTGATCACAAAGGGCGACCTGCTCCTGCAAGATAACGCCGAACCTCATACGGCAACCACACTATCTGCCATCTGCAGCAACTCAGCTGGGAGGTATTACCACACTCACCTTATAGACCAGACCTTGCTCCAACCAAGCGATTTCCACCTGTTCAGACTCCTAAAAGAATTCCTGGGAGGTCAGGATCTCAGCACTGATGACGAAGTGAAAAAGGCTGTCCTGCATTGGTTCAGACACACTGACAAATCTTTCTACGCAGAAGAATTTCAAGCATTACTTAAATGCTGGGATAAGTGCGTAAACGTTGCAGGAGATTATATTTAAAAAATTAATGGCATTTTTACTACCTGAAAAAAAAAATGTTTCATTACGAAAGAAAGTCTCGGTTTGACTTGAACGCCCCTCGTAAAAGTCTCACATTCACTTTCCACTCATGATGTAGCCCTCTCTTCCATATATTCCAAAGCAAAAATTGAGAATCAGATAAAATGACTGGAATCAAGATACTGAGCAGTACATGAGCTTCAGCAACCCAAAGTTGACTGCTAGCACCAAAGCCCAGCAAACCAGAGCAGCCAAGACCATTTCACATCTACATGCATTGATCCTGGATAACAGGTTGCAACAGGGCAGACTGGTTTAGGAGAAGGGATTGAAGAGTGAAGGCTAACCCGGAACCCAAAAATGCTTGCTGCCAAAGATGGATGTGTCGGACCGAAAGGTGTAAATATCGCAGTCAAGCTGCACACTTGGCCACAGCGCATTCTGTTCTCTGGACTACATCCTACTACTTACAAAGCCATTTTCAGGGCTTGGTAGTGGCAGTTTAAGAACGAACAACGAAGAAAAAGATGCAATGACAGCCCTGATTAAAGAGGTCTCAAATAACCATCCTAGAGCTAAAGTTACTGTCTCAATTTCCATTCTCACACAGGAGATTGTTGTCATTTATACCTTGTCTCTCACTCTAATAAGGAAGCCCTAACCTGATTTCCCACTATGCACAGATTCATCGATATGTAAAACACATAATTTTATTACATTGTTCCATGACAATAATATCAATGGCATTATATTTTTAATCACAAAAATAAAGCCATACAGATTTATCATTACAACAAGGCCACAAAACACAAACTCATTACTTTGTCCGATATATTTTTCTGACACAATCATAGACCAAAAAACCCCAAAAAATACATCCATTCGACAAGAGTTCAGTATAGAGGAGAACTGGTTCATAAATTCCATAATGAACAGAAAATGTAAATATGTTGGCCACATCAAAAATAACAACGGTCTTGGGAGAACGTTAATGGAAGGAATGATGCTGTGCATCAGAGGCAGACCGAGAAGATGATGACTCTAAGATGTCAAGGAATGCTTGTGTATGACTCTGAAGCAGGCTAGAAATTTGGCAAGAGATTGAGTTTTCTTCAGGTGGGCAGGCATGGGAGCAGCATTCTACAACAAACATTCTAGATGATGCATCAAAGTCATAATACTGTGTTATAATTATTAGTTACCCATTGCAAGCGATGATGCCACATCAACAGACGGTTTTGTCTTGATGTAACTTGCGCTGTATTTGGATCAGTGTGGAAGAAACTGCGCCTGTCATCGACCTCACTCTCCGGTCCCGAGCTACCTTGAACCAGTTGCAAGATATTAGTTAAGACGACTGGAGGCAACTCAGGATTCAGGCCCTCTGATACCACCTCCCGTGAGACCAGGGGTGACTATGAAACTTGTGGGATTCGCATTTTCGAAAGTCCACATTTTCTATCCTTGCTTTGGGAGACGAGTGCCTGACCTCTCGACCACAGCAACCCCAGAAGACTCTGCAGAGTTTTTAGACAACTAGTGTTGCATTCCAGTCATGTACTTTTGTCACAAAGTGACCAAGGGACGATTGGGATGTTCATTCCCCCTGAAGTCACCCCCGCGTAGTCATGCAAGCGCTAAAGGGATATGGGTTGATGGATCTGGTGTTGTCATTGGCCATCTCTTTCCTGATCAGATGGCCAGTACTGATCAGGGACAATGGTTTTACTATTTCCGCCCGGCTGCATACGACCTTGTCTGCCTCCACCTTATGTTTGCTTGAAAATTCGCTGCCCCTTGTGATGTGTTGACATTGAGTATGTTGGATGATTTCATAGATTTCATTGACTTTCCTCATGATATCTGCATGAGAACAGGTTGTGTAGAGAAAATGTTTGTAATATTGGCGACAAAACGATAGTTGACTAAGTCTCAGTGGACTACAGCAGTCATAGACAACAAAAAACCAGCTTGAATGGATGACGGGGAATGTTGGGCAGGGAGAAAAGTAACGTACAAAATAAATATCACATTGAATAATGAACACATTGGAGGATTCCAATGTTCGATTCCATTTCCAAAATTGATATTGATTGACGTTATGACATAAAATATTGTGCGAACCCGCTCGAGAGTTAAAAACAATATGAAGGAACAATATTGACTTCAATGACTGCATGGCTGTTATTGATACCATTAGGCAAAATATGTATTTGATTCTATGGAAGTGAAAAACGCAGCACAATGAAACATATGGTGCACAAAACTTATCCAAATATGATCCACCATTGGTGGTCCCCCATAGATGTAGCAATAGGAATCCATATCAGATGATGGAAGCAGATGGAATCATACAAACAACCGGACAAAAGCTGGAAGCAGATTGTAGGGTGTTAGACCGGAACTATTGTTATCATAATCTGGAGTCCATAACCTTTCTATCATCTATCAATCCATTCTCTTTGAGCATCAAACATCGAGCATAATGAAGAAACAAGTATCCTCTTGTTTGAATGGTGTGATGTCAATTGTCTAAGTTCTTGTACGTTATTTAGACTCATAAAAAATCCCTTCTAACGATCGTTCTGCAAAAAGCCTCTTTTGACCTTCCTCTCTATTGCCAGCTAAAGCCCAAATAGTTGCCTGTTGTTTTTCATTCTAAAAACATGGCCGATGTATGTCCACTATTTTTTTCATTATGAAATGGCTGATTTCTCTTATTAGCTTGTTGATCTTAAATTCTTCCCAGATAATGTTCAACAGTTTTCTAAGACATTTATTTTCAAAAATGTTTATATTTTCTAGTGTCTTTGTCATTTTCCAACTTTCACATTCATTTGTTAGCACTGATATGATGGAGTTAAACAGCCCAAGTTCTGTGTGTTTGCTCAATGACTTTGATTTCCAAATGTTTGTCCACTGGTTGAAGACACTTGATAAGCAATATGAGTGGAAATGTATATTGTTGTTTCTCCATCTTGTGTCATTTTACTTCCCAAATAGGTGAAATTTTCAACCTTCTGTAATAGTTCTCCAATCAGCTTTTTATAAACAGCTTTGTTGATCAAATTCATGACTTTTATCTTTGAGACATTTACTTGGCTTTCTATCTGTTTTGTATTGTCACATAAAGCCATAATTTTATTATAATCTCAAGGCCCCATAATCTTTTTATTATACAAAATCATCATCATCATCAGTTCCGTAATCGGAAAGGTCATTGGGGTACCAATACTGCAGATTGTTGGACTAGTTCCCCCCATTTCACTCGGTTTTGTGCCAGGATTTTTGTTCTAGCTATGGACCTTCCCATCCACTCTCTATTGATGTCTTCCCATCCCTTTTTTTCTGCCTTCCTCTCCTAAGCTTCCCAGGCACAGTACCTTGGTCAACCCAGGTGATCTTGAAACATGTCCATACCATGTGAGCTTGCGTGGTTTTACCATAGTCAATAGGTCTTTATGTTGGCCGACCCCTCTCTTTTAACGTTGTCCCAAATTGACTTATTCGTGACGTGGTCTAGATACGAAATGCTGAGAATTCAACATAGACATCTCATCTCCATTGCACACATTTTTTGCTCTAGAACCGCTGTCAGAGTCCAAGTTTTGCACCCATAAAGGTGCACGGAAGTGACAAGTACGTACATTAAACTCAACTTGGATTTTAGGTTGATGATACAAAGTCATAATTGTATTAAAAACATCAAAACCGCATGCTTTTATAACAATATATAAGCCACATAATTGTATTACACAGTCATATTTATATTTTAATCTGAAAATCATACAATTTCACAATCAAAGTCATTTTTCTACCTCCTTTCTAGTTTTTGATTACATACTGCAAGCTAATAATAGCTAATAATTTGTTTTACATAATGAGGTTACTGGCACCATAAACAACAATCTTTACTGATCTTTTCCAACATGTTTTAAATGTAGCAGTGGCCTATCTTTTGTTCTGTTTGACCCACATGAGTAAAATAAAAATTTTGTAAAATCTTACCACAGCTCTCCGCGATGAAAAATCTGAACGAGTGTCATGCCGTACAGAAATCCACTTGTCTGACAACATAGTCACTCGAGTCCAAGTAACTTGGTCATTAGGAATCCCAATATGAGATAACTGAAACAGCAACAATGATAAATTAGAATATCTTACTCCGTATACTAGTACTGCTACTATTTCTATCCCTTTGTGTTGTTAGACGTCGTGGGGAGTTGTAGTTTTCTTTCATGTGCCATATGTGTCGCTAATTCTGTTGTAATTTCATATTACTTACGTATCTCATTTACAACATCTGTCCATCTTTATCTTGATCTCTGTCTTGCTTTGTAACCCTCTTGTCTGGTGTTATAGATCTGCATTGCTAATAGATTTGGTTGCATTCTTGTCAGGTGTCCGAACCACTTTATTTTCTACCTTTCCATTTAATCCATGCATGATGTTACACCAACTTTTCTCAAACACCTCATTTCGCATACCATGATTTTTTTTCTTGTGTTTCGGTGAGGTTCAAATCTGACATTGGTAGCAGAGAGTTTGTATTAAAAATATTATTTATCAGCTGTCTCTATGTCTCCCCTGGAATGTGTATGTGTCTTAATTATAAAACATTAAGCAACAACAACCTCTCTATATCATCATCTATTCAACAAATTAGAAATCAAACACACCTGCACATGTTCATGTGGGAAAGAGAAACAAACAATAGAACAAGTTCTCCAGGTCAGATCCCTCGGGTCCATAAGAGAAGCAGAGTGAGAGCAAGATATGCTTCAGTAAAGTAAAGTAACCCATAGCATTACTGCCGTAGGGGTGTGAGGTGTTAGCGATCTCACATCTATATGAGGGCGGTAGCCATCTCCTCTCCCTCGCCGCTTTTACTTTCCGGACTGAACCGGTACCCATTTAAGGCTGGGTCGACCCGGGAGCCATTTCGATCTGAAAAAACATTACCGCCTCAACTGGGGAATGAACCCAGGACCACTCAGATGCAAAGCCAGCGCGCTAACCACTGCGCTAAGCGACTCCACTTCAGACAGACCTACAAACTGATGGTTATTTAAAAGTTAATCATAATAATAACATTTAAATCAAATACCTCCGATGACAGTGAATAAGTAGTCAGTGACTCATACCTGACTACCTGCATCAGGGTCAGCGGACCAGAGCCGTTGTCTTTATTCTGTCTCTATGTGGCAGCTCAAGAAATAGGCTGCATCTGTAAAACCTGACCGAGAGAATAGGGACCAAGTTCCAAGTCTTAAAAATGTGCCATACTGAAACTGGATATGTTGGGCCGAAAGGCATAGCTATCGCAGCCTTGTTCTAAACTACGACACACCGTGACAATATAATTCATTCTGTTCAGGACAAATGAAGAAAAATAAGAAAAACTGCCTCAATCCCCATTCTCACACTGGAGTTTGCTGCCAATTTCATTATATATACCCTGCTCATTTTTGCCTCTTATTCTGAACAAATTTACTACCCTTGACTTTAACTAACACTGCTTATTTAGTATTGTTTTCATTACATTTTTTTTCAATCACAGAAGGTCTCACAGATCCATTTTCCATAAGTACGAGTCTCTATAACGCATATTGTGAGATGATGATGGACAAGGCTATGCGAAGTTGTAATAGGGGTGTCAAAGTTAATCGTATAAAAGTTAATGTCATCAAATTTGACGATGATCAAGTGTTAGTGGGAGGATCAGTAGCAAATGCTGCTTGAAAAAATTAATAGCACAGTCAAAAAGTTTGGCATGAAGATAAACACATTGAAGACAACGACTTTGGCAATATCCAAACAACATAGGTAAATAAATATGATCATCTATGGAGAAATAATCGAACAATTATAGAAGTTTATATATTTGGGGCAAACCATAACAGAAGATGCTCGCAATGAGAAAAATTAAGACAAGGATTGCAATGGCAAAAAGGGCTTCAGAAAAAAACAGAAATTGTTAACCTCAAAAAATGTCAGGATAGAACTGAGGAAAAGAATAATCACCACTCATATTGGGCTAATTGCACTGTATGGGGCTTAAATATGGGCTCAGCAAAGAAGGATTCAAAAAATTGGAAGCACTTTAAATGTGGTGCTACGATAGAATGAAAAGAGTGAGTTGGACAGAAAGAAGATCCAATAACAATATACTACCTCATGTGGGACCACAAAAACAAATACTACATATGATACAATAACGTCGGTTGAGTTGGCTGGGTCACAATATGAGACATGAAATTCTTCTACAGATGATACTAGAGGACAAGATTCAAGGGTAGAGAGGACCCGGAAGACCAAGACTCGCCTTTACATGTCAGACATGCAGGGACATTAAAGTACAAGCTTATGCTGAAATGAAGAGAAATCAAAGGACATGGTCAAATGGGGAGACATCCTCAGACAACCAGTCTCAGGACTGATCAACCAGATGATGTCTACACCTATTTACAGTGAGATGAGTGTGTCAGAACTATTTGTAAGGCTATAACTATTGCACCAAAGTTCTACCTGCACTAATTCATTGATGGTGATTGGTGGCTCTCTGCTGGAATCCTCGCCTGAGTCTCCAGTGTGTGTTGGGCTGGGACTCGACCGTGCTTCTTCTACAGCAGCAGGGTCGTCCATCCTAACATAAAGACAAACAAAAAGCTATCGCCAGTTCTGACAGTTCAGGAAAATCTGTACATTCTGTTTTAGAAAATCGTTAGTCACTAATTGCAGCCATCCTTTGGTGATGATAGCTACTCACTACCGACTACAGCCGCCGAACTATGGAACTGGTCTGCTCACTGTCCCTCCAGTAGTCAGTGGTGCCTGGAAAGTGTAAAATTAGGACTCTTTCTAAAACAATCAACAATGGCAGTCCCTGTATGGTAGTATTTGTCCTTAAATGTAAAGTTATGCCTCATATTCAAAAAGCACGATTCTTTCGACTACATGCAGGATCGTTTTGTTTATATCAGGGCTTCGCAGGCCCTTCTTTTTCCTTATCAATCTGATTTATTTACTTATTTACTTTGTAGTGCTAAAACATGTAGCAGGAAGCAGGTCGGCAGTGAATTTAAAGTTTCGTATTATATGAAAGATACTATTTAATATTCGTATAATTTGAAAATCACAGAAGTTCATCTTGGTCCTGATTTAACTAAACTTCCTGTGTCCATGGCTGAAAGAAATGTGCACAACGGTTGCACAATTTTATTCAACAACAAAAAGTATAGATTCTTCTTTTTCTTCGCTTGTTCTCTTCGCTCGAAAAGAGCTTTGTTAGTAACATGATGTAGTCCGGAGAACGGAATGCGTTGGATCGAAGTTTACACTACAGCTGACATCACAATGTTTAATCACAATGTTCGTAAACAATGGACAAACAGCAACAACAACAACAAAAGCTTGACTGCAATAAATGTACCTCTCGATCCGATTGAAGGGAGTCGTAAAGAAGGATGTGACCAGGCTAAAGTTTGACCTGGACAAACTAATGGACCCAAAAATCACCGAAGTGTTCCAAGCAAGGGTGGGAGGGAGATTTGCGCCACTGATGGCTCTCAGAGAGGGACTGGATACAGATACAGTTACAGTCTCTTAACGCAGCTCTCATAGATACTGCAACAGAGATCCTGGGATGCCACCAAACAAAAAAGAAGCCATGGGTGACCAAAGACAGTCTAGACCTTTGTGATAAAAGAAGGTCACTGAAAAAACACAATTGTGGATTTTAATATGGCATAAAGCGCTTTTGGCAACCATGAGGATGTATAATATCAACGGAAATATTATAACGGTCCTTGAACACCTGTATAACAAGGCGTCTAGCGAAGTTCTTGTGAATGGGAGGCGAGGAGACTCGTTTCGCACATCAGTTGGTGTGAGACAGGGGTGTACACTCTCTCCAACTCTTTTCAATATATTCCTTGAAGGAATTATGAGTGAGGTACTTGGAGGTCACGTTGGTGCTGTCAAGATAGGGGGCCGAACGATTACCAACCTTCGTTTTGCAGATGATATCGACGGGTTGGCGGGTTCAGAAGCAGAACTCCAGGAATGGGTCAGAAGTCTCGATGAAACAGCTCTTGACTATGGTATGGAGATAAACGCTGGAAAGACTAAATTAATGACCAACAACGCTACGGGCTTCAACAACAAGATAAAAGCTAACGGTCAGGAACTCGAAGTGGTTGGCCGTTTTAAATATCTAGGGTCGATTGTCAGTGATGAAGGATCAAAATGTGAAGTGTTGGCCAGAATAGCACAGACAATAGCGGCGCTTGCACGGCTTAACAAAATCTGGCAAGATAAACGGTTAGCACTAAGCACGAAAATCAGATTAATGCGTACACTGGTCCTGTCAATATTCCTCTATGCGTGTGAGACATGGACAGTTACAGCTGACCTTCAACAAAGGATACAGGCCTTGGATATGAGATATTTCCAAAAACTTTTAAACGTCACGTACAAAGATCGAGTTACAAACGAGGAAATACGAGATAGAATTACAACAGCAAACGGGCCTTTCGAAGATCTCTTGGCAACTGTCAAAAGAAGGAAACACTTGGTACGGTCACATATCGAGAACAAATGGTCTTGCAAACACAATCCTCCACGGGAAGGTGCATGGCAGACGACGAAGAGGCCGGTCGAAAAAGAGATGGGAGGACAACATAAAAGAATGGACCAGTCTCCGACCAGAAGAGTCACAGGCAGAAGCATCTGACAGAGAGGGATGGCGTGGAGTTGTGAGAATGTCTTAATGTGTACCCCAACGACCTCACCGGTTACGGGATGACCTAATCTGACCTGACCCGATCCGAAACATCCGACTGCAGCATGACATTTTTGGGTACCAGGTTAGTCTTCCCTTTTCTATCTCTTCTCATAGGCCAGTCATCTCTGTTACAGACTCTGCAGAATCTTCTAAACCAGTATAAAGACGTCAAGTTAAGTTAGCCTGTTATCTAGGCTCACCGCGAGGAGGTGAAGAAAGGTCTTGGCAGCCCTGGGTCGCTGGCACTGACGCTAGCAGTCATCTTCGACTCTCTGGTTGCTACAGCTCATACACTGCTCAGCATCTTGATCCCCCAAAAAGTAGATAGGGCTGTCTGTGTGTTTTATATGTATGACCATTCCTTCTGCTCCCACATGGCTGTTCATTTTCTCAATAGGTCTGCCAGATATGTTTATTAAATTTCGAGCAGATGTTTTATTGTTGTTTGTTCCAAGTAAGGCGCTTGTCTCTAGTATATATGGGCTTTTCCTTCTTTCAAAACCAGTCATCCGCATACGTGACTAACAAAGACAGCAGTCAGCTCAAGGTTCTCGACATTGCAATGCAGTGTATCATGCAGTGATACAAACTGTGAGCATGTTGCTTTCATTTCACGAGTGAATATTAGAATGGGCTGTAACAAGTGATATCTTGAAGTGGGTCTCCTACAGAACCGTCATGTCAACCGCAAGATACTGTATAATGATGTTACTTCTATCTACTGTGCCCAGTGCCCAGTGCGTTTCCAAGGTAGCGTCACCTTTCACATGGCCTGTGTGTTATTCCTAAGGGCAACTGTTATAGTTGTTTTGGTTGCATCATATTTTGCATTTACATCATGCTATTGCAAAGCTCCCATCTCCCTGCATGGCAAACTTGTCTAGCTCTTCGTTGCCCACCATCTCACGGAGAGCTGGTATCCGCTGAACTGTGCACATTTTTTTTAACGCTCTGGTAGACACTCAAGTGTGCCCACCAAGTCTTCAACCCCATTGTGCTGCTAACTCTTGAGTGTGGTTATCATTAGCACACAGTAAACATCCTATTACAGCAAACCGGGAGCACTGAAACATAAAAACAGTTACTTGTAATCTTGTATCTAGGACAGATAATAACAAGTGATTTTAGATGCGAAAGGGAAATGGAGAAGAGAATAGAAATAACCCAAAACACATTTGACAACATGAGAAATATTTTGACATCCAGGCAACTAGCAAATAAACTAAAGGTGAGAATCAGCAGGCGTTATGTATATTCATCATTAGTATACGGTGTGAAAACGTAAACACTGAACAGTTGGATGACATAAAAGAGGTAATTTTAAAAAATGGATCACATTTCGCTGAATGAAAAGCAAACAAACAAAAAAAGAAGTCCTGACGTGATTTAGTATGGAAAGTGAAATCGTGAAAGGCATACACGTTAGACAAATCAATATTTTGGACATATAAAAGACAGGTCGCTCTGCTGAAAACAAAACCGAAGGAAAAGGTTGAAGGCGGGCGGGCATGAGGAAGGCATCGCTATAAGTGGCAGAGCAACATCATCAGATGAACAAACAAACAAAAACAGTCTGCCGGAGTGTGCCGTCAAGGCAAGTAACAGAGAATGTTGGTTATTCATTACAGCCGATCTTCGACGAGGAGATGGCACTTGCAACCATCATCAGTAATGTCCAATGGTATCAAGATGCTGAGCAGTGCATGAGCTGTAGCTGTGAGCGACCCAATGCTGACTGCTAGCGTCAGGACCAGCGAACTAGAGCTATCAAGATGCTGAGCAGTGCATGAGCTGTAGCTCATGTTGGTGGATGTCAATATTTGACTCATGTTGGTGGATGTCAATATTTGACTCATGTTGGTGGATGTCAATATTTGACTCATGTTGGTGGATGTCAATATTTGACTCATGTGCTGGTTATCAATATTTGACTCATGTTGGTGGATGTCAATATTTGACTCATGTTGGTGGATGTCAATATTTGACTCATGTTGGTGGATGTCAATATTTGACTCATGTTGGTGGATGTCAATATTTGACTCATGTTGGTGGATGTGTATATTTTGGACTCTTGTTGGTGGATGTCAATATTTGACTCATGTTGGTGGATGTCAATATATACTCAATAAAAAAAGTAACTTACCAGCTTACGCTGGTACGTTGTATTATATAATTTTTAAACAGATGTAGGTCTGTCCTGAAAAAGTGGGGATTTGCAGATATTTATTGCAAGTGTGGGCCCGTCCAGGTCCCTTAACACCTGATTATATGCCCTTTGATGCATGAATCCAGGTCCCGGAACACCTGATTATATGCCCTTTGATGCATGAATTCAGGTCTCGGAACACCTGATTATATGCCATTTGATGCATGAATCCAGGTCCCGGAACACCTGATTATATGCCCTTTGATGTATGAATCCAGGTCCCGGAACACCTGATTATATGCCCTTTGATGCATGAATCCATGTCCCGGAACACCTGATTATATGCACTTTGATGCATGAATCCAGGTCCCGGAACACCTGATTATATGCCCTTTGGTGCATGAATCCAGGTCCCGGAACACATGATTATATGCCCTTGATGCATGAATCCAGGTCCCGGAACACCTGATTATATGCACTTTGATGCCTCAATCCAGGTCCTGGAACACCTGATTATATGCCATTTGATGCATGAATCCAGGTCCCGGAACACCTGATTATATGCCCTTTGATGCATAAATCCATATCCCGAAAAACCTGATTATATGCCCTTTGATGCATGAATCCAGGTCCCGGAACACCTGATTATATGCCCTTGACGCATGAATCCAGGTCCCGGAACACCTGATTATATGCACTTTGATGCCCCAATCCAGGTCCCGGAACACCTGATTATATGCCATTGGATGCATGAATCCAGGTCCCGGAACACCTGATTATATGCCCTTTGATGCATGAATCCAGGTCCCAGAACACCTGATTATATGCCCTTTGATGCATGAATCCAGATCCCGGAACACCTGATTATATGCCATTTGATGCATGAATCCAGGTCCCGGAACACCTGATTATATGCCCTTTGATGCATGAATCCAGGTCCCGGAACACCTGATTATATGCCCTTTGATGCATGAATCCTGTACAATCCTGAAGGTGACAAATGAAAGAGCATTGACAGTGCCTGATTTTTGAGTGAAGACTATTTGAGGTTGCCGGACTAGGAAAGTAAACAAGTATTTTTAAAAAAACAACAAAATTTGGTGAGAAGAAGAAACTTTTTTCCATAGTTCAAAACCGAAACCACATTTTCGTGTCACGTGTGATTATTTCCTAAGCGTCTGCAAACATGGGGGTCATTAAAAAAAATGACAAGGCTCAGTACCGCATGTGGGCGATCACTGCTTGAAATCTGCGCATCATGGATCAAATGCAGGGGCTAAGTAAATGTGGAATGTTCTGCCACTCCTGCATGATTTCTTGATGAAGTTGCCGTACAGTTTGGGGTGGATGCTGTCGTTGCAGCTCGTCCCAGACATGCTCAATTGTTCAATAAATTTCTGACCAGGGCAAGATTTCAATGTATCTGGCTTGGAGTTCATCATGCACGGACAATGCCACTTGAGGACGGACATTGTCCTGCTGAAGCACAATGTCTGGCGTATAGTTCAGCACAAAAGGCGCGATGTGGTTCATCATGATCTCATCACGGTATCGCAAGCCGGCAACATCACCGTATAAGATAACGAGGTATGTCTGATGATTGATGCAGATGCCTCCCCAGATCATAATGCCTCCACCACTATGACGAACGCGCTCTTGAATGTAGTTATTGGCGTTACTCTATGGTGACGATACACTCTATGACGACCTTCGGGTCTTGAACGGTTGATCCTACACTCGTCAATAAACAGTACTAGTTGTGCGCCAAGATGTCGTGCATGCAGAGTTGAACGAATAGCAGCGCGTCTTATACGTAGGCCCTGCTCGCGCAAACAGATCATGACAGGTAGCTGAACTTATTCTTCTCAGTTCAGTTGTTGGTTGAAATAGGTTTTGCAGATGTGCGAGAGTGAAGTAATGACCCTTCTGCCTGGTCGTTACTCAAAGACGTCCCCTGCGGAGCAGGTCAGAAACAGTCCCAGTCATCTGGTAGCAATGTAACCCCAGTCTAACAGTCTGCCTTGACACATTAAATTGTCTTTCTGTTACTGACAAAGACAATCCTTCTTCCAACACGACAACAGCTCGTAACCTCCCATTTAGTGCGTGATGGAATCCTTCCAAATGGCAAAATAATCACAGATCGCCAGTGAACACTTCTCAGATAAATTGTGTGATTTGCATGTGGATTGTGAGAAACAATAATCGTTAATTTTATGAAATCAGATTTTGAAGGTCAGTAAATGGCCATTTCAGTACTCTGACTGTACTAAGATAATTATATGACATTTCAGTAATGGCCAAGAATGCATAGGCATGAAAATGCATTTAAACTTTCAAACTTAAAAAACATACATAAAAACTGATGTTACTTTTTTGTTGAGTATATACTCATGTTGGTGGATGTCAATATGTGACTCATGTTGGTGGATGTCAATATATGACTCATGTAGGTAGATGTCAATACATGACTCATGTTGGTGGATGTCAATATACGTCATCCCCTCCCTAAGAGCTTCCTTTCACCCAACTCATTCGCATTCGACGCCTCTGTTAGAATGAAGACGACTTCCTTCTCAGGGCCCACGAGATTTCTTCTGTGAGCTACTCTACCCTGAGACCACTCTCTTCTCCACTCTCCAGCAAGTTCTCCTTATCTCCCGTCACGATTCCCTCATTCCCACTCACTGCTCTCCCTCTGACCGCGTGAAACGTGTTCTCACTTATCACCCTCATTGCGCCTCTGTCCGTTACATCTTATTCCGCCATCTCCCTATTCTTCACTCTGATCCTGTGGCTCTTAAAGTTTTTTCCTGATCTTCCCCTTGTCGACTACAAACGGGACAGAAGCCTGAGGGACTTGCTGGTTAGTAGTCGCCTACACACTAGCCCTCATAGCCTTCCAGGCCATGCAAAAATAGACGTGTCTGTGTTACCTGCCCTCATGTCATCCTTTCTCATGCCATTACCTTCCCCAAAACAGAGTTCTACATCAAAGAGGGATTCACATGTAATGCATGTAAACTCATCTATTCTATCATCTGCCGTCAGTGTGGTATGCTATTCATTGGGGAGACTGGTATAGAACTGCGTGAGCGTTTCCGACAACACCTCAATGATATCGGTAACCGCACGGGTTTCCTAATTGCCAGCCACTTCAATGGTCCTGGGCACTGGGGTAAGGCTGATGTTAGTGTCACTGGTCTAGTTTCTTGCTTCTCTGACACCGGGGTAAGGCTGATGTTAGTGTCACTGGTCTAGTTTCTTGCTTCTCTGACACCGGGGTAAGGCTGACGTTAGTGTCACTGGTCTAGTTTCTTGCTTCTCTGACACCGGGGTAAGGCTGACGTTAGTGTCACTGGTCTTGTTTCTTGCTTCTCTGACACCGGGGTAAGGCTGATGTTAGTGTCACTGGTCTAGTTTCTTGCTTCTCTGACGATTGTCATCGATTCGCCCTTGAGAACAGACTTATCTCCGGTATGGGTTGCCTCCAACCACATGGCCTTAATATCTTCCATACCTTTTCTTAAATTCTCCTACTGTCCCCCATCTACTTGTCTCTCCCCCCCCCCCTCTGTATCAGTCTTGTAAATATATGATTCATGTTGGTGGAAGTCGATATAGGCATTGATAATATATTTGTTCCACAATCTTCAGTTTTTGAAAATATCACCATTTGCAGTGCTCTTTGTTTCCCCACTAATCTTGTCATAGCACCGCTCTTTCTATTGTCATGAGGTATGTATTCCAGGTAATCATCCCTATCTATATGTCTATGGTGTAATCTTCAGAAACTTTGCATTAACCAGAGCAGATTGAGACACCATCTTTTTAATGAACTAAAAATTGGAAATACTGATAAGTCAAACTATTTTGCTAATAGTAATTATACTACAAAAGTGATCAACACATGAAGAGCAGAGACAGCAAATATGGCAATTACTAGTTCTATCTATCTCTCTTCGGTTTACTTATGTTTCTAGACGTTGTGGAGAGGTGTGACCTCCTTTGTTTCATATTTTCTGGCAGGTGAAAATCCACTGGTGACTTGCCAGGTCAATCCTAGCATATGTTAGCCACTGACAGGTGCCATCTAAGCCGCTCCGCTAAGCACGTAACCAAGACCTGAAGTTATAGCCACACAGTCCCCTTTTTGCAACATAATCTCTATGGGGCCAAAATCCCTAGAATAATTTGAGTAAATTTTTAACTTGAATTTTGCCTGAGCAGCGGCTGTTAGGCCTACTCTTTTCGATTTCCAACTGCTACGGTATTTTTAACGTGCACCCCCCTGCACACGGGTGTCTGATCTCACTACAGAGAAAATATTTACCAGATGACCCACGTGAAAAAATCCCGGTCTCCACCGTGATTTGAACCCGTGACGTCCAGCACCCGAAACGAACACCTTACCTTGAGATAACTGGGTCCCCCTCAAGTGTTATCTTCTATTATTACTAGTATATTTAGGATTGGGTGGCAAGAGATAGTGCAAACATTCACAGCATGTACTCGCTGTTAAGCCAACAACGCCTTCGATGGTTAGGGCATGTTTACCACATGGAAGATGAGTTGGCTGTCCAACACTGCGATTTAACGACAAATGCAAGAGGGACATGAAGTCATGCGACATCCCATCCGAAGACCGGGAAACAATGGCTCATGATCGAGCTATTTGGAAACAGTTGGATGGGGCATAGTAGCTGCTGGCAGAGACCTTCTGGCTGCAGAGAAAATAAAAAGACTGAAGAGATCAAGGAACACTCCGGCACGTCAGCCTCCTCAGCATGGTTGTACGATCTATAGCAGGGATTGTCAGTCGCGGATCGGCCTTAACAGTCATAGCAGACGGTGTCGAAATACAGAAGACAGAGCTTAACAAAACTCACATGGTGCCACGCACATAGTCTACAGAGACTGAGACGTCAATGATGTAGAGTTGTCTCCAGGACAAGCTCTACGGAGAAGACAATAGATTCATTATGACCACTGATTTTTTTATATACATATTTAAGTTCGTCTCAAATCATGCAAAGAAATACAACATCTATGAAGGTACAAATTACCGTAAGCTGATCTCTGTTTATTTTTTTATATTAAATATTAAAAATTACATCTGAACACAAAAGGATAAATTCTATTTATGGTTTTCCATCAGTATTATACCAACGCACGTACATTCACGTGAAAGTAAGACACATAAACGTGTCAAGCAATATATTGTTATCTACAGATACAGCGCTGAGCTGACTTGCATCATTAACATTTTCTAAGAGAGCATTTTTAAAAAAAGACAGAATTTAAGGTAAAATGTAGAATTGTTTTGCAAAAAAAAATGATATGTATCAGTGAGACACAATATGGTATGTTTACAAATGATCACAGAGACGCAAATAACAACAAACATTATATGAGGGGGCTTCAAATTTCAAATGAAAACCCTAAAAGTGGGATAGAAATTAGAAAAACCATGCCTTTGTATTGAAACTTGTTAATGGGGTTACTAAGAATGTCCTGCACTGTGCAGACAAACAAAATGGCGTTACAATTGCAGTTAAAAGATGACCGCCTCACTACTGACATGCACCAAAGAGGAGCAGCGTTCTGTTATCCATTTTTTTATCAACAAAAGGGTGAAACCTATAGAACTTTATGACCGAATGAAGGTCTAATATAGTGATACATGCCTTTCACTCACAGCCAATCGTCAATTTTCCGGAAATTTATGTACAATCGACTTTGGGGTCACTACTCTGCCGCCTGACCCAGTTGTGAACAGTATGTCACAGAACTCCCGCCGTTTCGGAACTTCCTACTCCACTCATACACTTGCTGGAGTGAAAGGCATGCATCACCGTACTGGACATTCATTTATCAGTGAACTTCTGTAGGTTTCACCCTTCACTGCTAAAAAAATGGATACCAGAATGCTGCTCCTCTTTGGTGCATATCAGTATTGGAGCAGCCATCTTTTAACTGCAATTATGACATCATGTTGTTCGCCTGCACAGTGATGGCACGTGCAGGACACTCTTGACATCCATGGCAACTATATTAACAAGTTGCAATACAAAAGCATAGTTTTTCTAATCTATATCCCTCTTTTAAGGTTTAAATTTGAAGCCACCTCGTATTATAAAACTACTATAAAAGTCATCATTGCATTCTTAACAACATATCAGCAATGCAGGCATTAGTTGTTAGGTTACATAAAGTATTAGGTCTGCCAACATATGTTCTTAATTCAGCGGGGCTAAGACAACAGTGAAGAACTGGACAACGATGTTTAAAGAAGGACGTGAGTTCTCGCAACAATATGTGCCCGATCTGGTCTCGGAATATCTTTCACATCAAGTTCTTCACTGTTGTCTTCGACACACTTTTGTCACCATACACTGCCTGCATTCTGCGATGAATATCAACTGGTCGGCATCTGTCAGCTGTTAGAAACCGAATCACCGCTCGCTGTTCAAATCTGGACGGACCCCGTAGCACACCCGCCATGTTTTCAACGGTCTGCCGAGGAAACTACGAGTCGGAGAATAATGAAATTTTGCAAACTTGACTGTTGGTATGTGTTGTTTACACCAGAAGTGATGTCATCATGCACATCGTACGTATATTCACTTGTTACAGTTTGGTCTGGTTTTATTTGAACACGCCTCATATGTTGAGTTTCGTTTCTGTTTTCGTCTTAGAATGGTATCTGATGATACCTATACAATTTTTTGTACACTATATTTTAATCCACAGTACCGCCACAGACCCACTTTATTTTTAAGTTGATTAAATTCAAATGGTGGGCCACCACTGGATTTGGTGTCTGGGCAGAAAGACAGTGCCTAAGCCTATGTGTTTGTGCGGTAGTGGTGTCTATAACAATATATTATATGTGATGAAGTTGCTAGCCCTAAGCGCAAACCTCTTTAGTTGTAAATAACAAGAACTGATCAAAAAGTATTTCACCTAGCGCTGGACACCAAAAAAAAACTTCCCTATTTAATTAAAAACCAAATCACTTTTGAAATAACCACCTTTTTTTTTTATTGTGCATTTGCCTTATTTCTCTATTCCTTAAGGTGGTATGCATTGCCCTATGTTTTTATTGTGCGCCTGTCAGCCCAGTGCATCCGACTTCGGTATGTATTAAATTTAAGGGTTTGCTTCCCCGAGGTAACGGTCGGTGCTGTGACTGGAGAGCAAACCCAGCACCCTCGGATTGTGAGACACGTCACTTAACCACTAGACCACACTGTCCGCTAGACCCCCTTGTGAGCAGACACACTTGTCCTAGCGTTGCTTCCATTTCTGGAAGTCAACTTTTGGGATCTCCATCAGACATTTTGTTGCATTTGTCTCGGTTTCGTCTACGTCCTGAAATCTCGTTCCTTTCAATGGCACATTGAGTCTTGGAGAGAACCATGTCTGGAGAGTTGGGAAATTGTCCAACTTATCCAATGCTGTGCTTCAGCAAAATATCCTGGATGAGGTGCAATTCGTGGTCAACTGGCAGATCCATCAAAAAAAATCTCCAAAGGGCATAGTGATATTATTGCTCACGCATCCTTTATATCATTTCAGAATCTAAAAAAAGTAGAGGTGGTCCCATAACAGGCACTGCTGTCAGGGATGAAGTGTTAAATATTTCATTGTTAGGTCAGGTCAGGTCATCCCGTAACCGGTGAGGTCGTTGGGGCGCACATGAAGACATCCTCACAACTCCACGCCATCCCTCTCTGTCAGATGCCGCTGCCCGTGACTCTTCTGGTCGTAGACTGGTCCATTCTTTTATGTTGTCCTCCCATCTCTGTTTCGACCGGCCTCTTCGTCGTCTGCCATGCACCTTCCCGTGGAGGACTGTGTTTGCAAGACCACTTGATCTCGATATGTGACCGTAACAAGTGAGTTTCCTTCTTTTGACAGTTGCCAAGAGATCTTCGAAAGGCCCTTTTGCTGTTGTAATTCTATCTCGTATTTCCTCGTTCGTAACTCGATCTTTGTACGTGACGTTTAAAAGTTTTCGGAAACATCTCATATCCAAGGCCTGTATCATTCGTTGAAGGTCAGCTGTAACTGTCCATGTCTCACACGCATAGAGGAATATTGACAAGACCAGTGTACGCATTAATCTGATTTTCGTGCTTAGTGCTAACCGTTTATCTTGCCAGATTTTGTTAAGCCGTGCAAGCGCCGCTATTGTCTGTGCTATTCTGGCCAACACTTCACATTTTGATCCTTCATCACTGACAATCGACCCTAGATATTTAAAACGGTCAACCACTTCGAGTTCCTGACCGTTAGCTTTTATCTTGTTGTTGAAGCCCGTAGCGTTGTTGGTCATTAATTTTGTCTTTCCAGCGTTTATCTCCATACCATAGTCAAGAGCTGTTTCATCGAGACTTCTGACCCATTCCTGGAGTTCTGCTTCTGAACCCGCCAACCCGTCGATATCATCTGCAAAACGAAGGTTGGTAATCGTTCGGCCCCCTATCTTGACAGTACCAACGTGACCTCCAAGTGCCTCACTCATAATTCCTTCAAGGAATATATTGAAAAGAGTTGGAGAGAGTGTACACCCGTCTCACACCAACTGATGTGCGAAACCAGTCTCCTCGACTCCCATTCACAAGAACTGCGCTAGACGCCTTGTTAAGCAGGTGTTCAACGACCGTTATAATATTTCCGTTGGTATTATACATCCTCATGGTTGCTCAAAGCGCTTTATGCCATATTAAAATCCACAAACACATGATACAGTGTTTGCTGCTGTTCTAGATATTTCTCGCTTAGCAGCCTTAAATTAAATATCTGTTCTGTAGTGCTTCTTCCCTGTCTGAACCCTGCTTGCTCCTCGGCAATAATGTTCTCTGCTTGGGGTTTCAATCGGTCTAGGATTAATCTAAGCATGACCTTGCTAGGGTGGCTAATGAGGCTTATTGTTCTGTAATTTTGGCACAGCTTTAGGTTTCCAGACTTATGTAACTATTGATTTCATCCATACGTCCGGCCAGTTTCCTGTCGCCCATATTTTGTTACAGATGTGTGTCAGGCCTTCCACCACTACCTCTCCACCTGCTTGTAAGAGCTCTGCTGGTATATTGTCCACGCCGGCCGTCTTCCCTCTTCTCAATGTCTTTACCGCTGCAATTACCTCTTCCTTCGTTATCAGTTGGTTATCTTCTATATTTATTGGTGTTGGGGGGAATGTTTTCTCAGGTTTGTTTCGCCCTTCATAGTTATATAGCTCGGAACAGTACTCTGTCCATCTTGCCAGTACACCATTTCCCTCAATAAGGCACTTGCCGTTTTATCCTGGATCATAAAGTTCCTGCTTTGTCTTGGTGTTACCAGTTCTTTAACCACCTTGTATGCTCCTTTAGCATCATTTCTGTTTAGTCTCTCTTCGATGTTTGCGCATTGCTCGCATATCCACGCTTCTTTCGCCTCTCTCATCTTTTGTTGTATGGCTTTCTTGACCTCTTTATAACTGCCGACCTCCTCCGGTGGGTGATTGTGTTTTTTCAGTGACCTTCTTTTATCACAAAGGTCTAGAATGTCTTTGGTCACCCATGGCTTCTTTTTTGTTTGGTGGCATCCCATGATCTCTGTTGCAGTATCTATGAGAGCTGCGTTAAGAGACTGTAACTGTATCTGTATCCAATCCCTCTCTGAGAGCCATCAGTGGCGCAAAATCTCCCTCCCACCCTTGCTTGGAACACTTCGGTGATTTTTGGGTCCATTAGTTTGTCCAGGTCAAACTTTAGCCTGGTCACATCCTTCTTTGCGACTCCCTTCAATCGCCGACGCATGGTCATCATAACCAGATCGTGGTCGCTTCCTATGTCAGCTCCGGGGAAACTTCTTGTTTTGTCGGTGTTGATGCTCGATCGGAACCTCCTCTGGACCAGTATATAGTCAATCTGGCTATGCACTTCATTGCTTGGGTTATGCTATGTCCAGCGTCTCGACGGCTTGTTTAACCCAAACGTATTTGCCACCAACAGCTGGTTGCATTTTGCAATTCTAGGAGTCTGAGGCCCCGGTCATTGGTTTTTTTATTTCTGTATGGGCCACATATTCCCCTCCAGTCGTGGACTGCATCTTCTCCAATTTTTGCATTCCAATCACCCTGGACTACTAATATGTCTTTTTTTGGCATTTCGTGTATCAGACTTTGAAGTTGATCATAGAATGCCTCTATTTTACATCTTCGTAGTCTGCAGTGGGTGCGTAGCACTGTATTATGGTAATATTAAACGGTGCTGCCTTTAGCCGTAAGATGATAAAACGGCTAGATATTGGGCGGCAACCCAATATACATCTGGCTGTGTCTTTATGCACCAGTATCCCCACTCCGTGGAAATGTTTGTCCTCCCTGCCACTGTAGTAGAACTTGTGGCCCTCCTCCGTGGTAAACTCTCCAAAGCTTTTCCATCGAGCCTCGCATATACCAAGGATGTTCCACCGGTAGTTCTCCATCTCGTGCGTTAGCTCATTGATTTTGCCAAATGGATTCAGTGTTCCACGTACCTATTGTGAGCTTGTCTTTCCTCAGTTTGATGGTTCCACCAGTAGCACACTTATCGCCTCCGACCTGGTGTCGGACGGCAGGCGCGGTCATTGTTAACCCGGGCTGCGACCGAGCCGGTATGTTTGATTGTGTTTGTGTCCTCATGTGTGAATCTTGAGCGGTTTTCTCTTGGCGGAGCCCATCTCCTCTCCAAGCCGGTGCGGGCCAACATCTGCATCTGACCTGGAGGAGCCCATCTCCCCAGGCGAGCCATTGCCTCGTTTGCCTACAGCCTCGCGGCCATAGTTTCCCAGTGTGCACCACTTGGAGGTGAGGTTGACTTGTGTGTTCGCTTTATCGGCAGGCTACTCATTTCACTTTTTGCCCCTCAGAAAAAGGACTAGCCGACCCCGACATCGCTGGTTTGCGATGACGAGCGCAAAACACACCATTGCACATTGTACTAGGCCATATAATCTTTATGAGGTTAGGTGCTAATAACCATCCCCGCTGCCTTTCCTTCCCTAACAGTAAGTCAGGTATCCATATTTACAGCTGGGCTGACTGGAGCACACCAGTATAGAAAAATTGTGTACGGTACTCTACAACTATACTAAATTCCATAATCTACAAGCACATTGATGTGAACCCCCAAACCATTGCCATGAAATGTGTGTACTCTACTTTACTTCTGGGGAGGAAGACTAGCGTCTGGTCAGGCACAACGTACTGGGTCAGGCAAAATATACTGGCAAAGACCCTCATTTCGGCTTCCTCATAACCCTCCCTGGAAACGGGCTGTTTTCATGACAGTCTGGTTATTGAGGTGAGGGATCGACGTGATCACCATAATAGTGAGCAACACGCAGATGAAGCCAAGCATAGCACAACCACCTGGAGGACCCCAGTCCACCTTCATCAGCACGCTCGGGGTGTGAGAAAAGCTACTACAACCCGCCACTTAACGTCCTTTTCAGGGTGCACAAAAGAGTAAACTTACTCATTATGGGCATTCGAAACAACAACAACTCTACTTCTATACTAATTAGACTCAATTCAATAATCTACATACACATTAATGTCAACTCCGCGCCATAATAATAGTGGGAAACAAGATTTACAACAGGAATCATGACATCAAAAACATGTATTGACATCAAATAAAGTCATATCAATTTAATATTGACATAAAAAATATGGAACATGCCAAATGAATATTGACATTTTAAAAAGTCATGTCCAGTTAATATTAACATAAAAGAGACATGCCAGATTAATTTTGGCAACAAATAATGTCATGTCAAATTAATGTCAACATTTAAAAAACATGCCAAATTAATATATACATCAAATAAAGACATGCCAAACTTCACAACCTTCATCAGACAAAAGTACATTATCACAATCCTTATCAACAGTGTTGCTATAGCAACTCTCCAATGTAAACAAATAAAGAAGCACACAATGTTGTAAAAATTCGAATGATTTTTCAGTATTTCTTATGTAAATGTGACATAATGATAAATCCAAACATTTTAGTTCAATCAATCAATCACCATCCAATCAATCAAAATCCTTCAACTCCATGTCAAGTATAGGTCATCAACAAATACTCGCCAAGTCTTCCTGTCATGCGCCATTATTTCCAGCTCCCTTCCCTTCACCTTGAGTGTTTGGGTCAGCACCAACTTTTCTTGCCCTGAGGATTCCAAAACAGTGACTGTCTTGTAATGCTATCAACCTATTTTCGGTAATGTGTGCCCTATCCATTGTCAACACCTTCTCTTCATATCTAGTCGCACTGGCATTTGGCCGGTTCTTTCCTGCAGCTCTACATTAGTGGCTTTATCATACCATTTTATTCCATCACCTCGGTGCAAGCATCCATTGATGAAAGTTTGGACATTTTTAGTTGTACTTTTATTTGTTTTCCACATTACAGAGCCATAGAATCGAACGAACCGGAACACACGAACACTGGAGTTGAAGATCTGTATTTTTGTGGCAGACTCAATTTATTTTGATTTCAAGAAATATCCAAAAGCAATAAAAGCCTCTCTCATCTTTTTGTATTCTTAATATGATATCTCTATCAGCACCTTCGACCTTGTCTATATTACTACCAGCATATATGAATGAATCTACCTCTTGCTGAAACGTTTCTCACAGTGCAATCGTTCATCATGTAGCATATCCTTTGCAAAACATTGCTCTCATAATAGCTGATCTGTAGGAATTTTGATATCTAGACTAACTCCTGCCTTTGTCTCTGTCATCTTCAGGACCTCTGTGATGTCTTGTGTCCATCTTCTCATCAGTCTGCTTCTGTCCCACCTTCCAGACACCATACCCTCCAGCTTCGTTCTCTCCAGGCCATTATGAAGCCAAAATACTTGAGCTTTCTGGGCAAGATATTGTTTACTAACCAATTTACCTTGATATCCAGTTCTTGTAGGATATCTGCATTTTTCCTTTTCATTATCCATGGTATTTTGAGCACACTTCTGTAGCATTTTAGTTCAAAAGATTCAATCTTTTTCTTAAGTGTTTGTGTTTATGGTTTCACATCCGTACATTGCCACAGGGAAAATGCAAGTTCGCAGGATTTTAATGGTCATAATTTTTTAGAGTTCTGTCATAAGTTTCTCATTTGATTCAACCTCTGCATTGCCATAGCCATTCTCCGTCTGACTTCCTTCAGGCAATCTCCATTATTGCTTATATTTGAGCCGAGGTACTCAAAACTTGTGACTTTCTCAAGTTCCTGTTGATTGAAAATAACTTTAGGTTTGGTCTTTGTCTTAAGGTCTGTGCTCATTATTTTGGTTTTACTTATATTCAGATGGTGCTTTTCATCTCATAATCTGTGATTTTTCTCTGTTTCTGTTTCTGTTGGTATTCCTTTACACTTATACTGGACTTCTTCTTCTTCTTCTTAAATCCTTGGACAGTGACTGGCAAAGTGGTCAGTGGTCATCACTCCCGATGGTGTTTTTAAGGGCAGCAACAAACTCCCTCTACTTCACCCGGCCTGCAGCCATGTTTTGTATGGTGCCTCAGCTCTAATTCATGATTTCCATTTCAGCATCTATGGTTCTTCACCAAGTTGTTGGTCTCTCTGGGGTCTATAAATGGCAGTTCTCATAATGGCATGAGATTCTCCTCCTAGAACATGGTCTATTCACTTCCAGAGTTGACTGTTCATGATGGTCTCTTCTTGATTGCTCTGAGTAGCCCGTTCTTAGTTACTGATAGTGTTTTTCAAGAAGATTCTATGGACCTTTCTTAAGACAGGTTTCATGGAAAGATCACAATTTTGATATATCTTTTTCTGTTATTCTCCAAACCAAATAGAAGCACAGAAAGTACTCTTGTATATTCTTTTTATTGTGTTTGTGCTGTACCGTAAAGACTCCAAACCATAGTTTAATCTAGCAAAGGCTATTCTGGCCGTAATCATTTTGCTTTTGATGTCTTTTCCTGTTTCCCCATCTGCTGCAACTGTGCTTCTGAGATATGTGATGATGATGATATAATACATTTAGCTGTGAGCTGCCAACTCATGACAGCCCAATACCTCCCAGACAAAAGCATGTGTTCTCATCAATTGTTGTAGTGATGTGTAGAGTGTGATGGGTATGGTGGGTTGTGGTGGGAGCAGCAGGTTTTGCAGATCGGCCAGCCCTGGGCAAAAAGTCAGGATGTTATGTTGTCCTTGAAACAGGCTGTGTAAGTATTGCACTATGGCCAGGAAGATCCAGGTAAACCTTCTTTCTTTTTTTCTGGCATTCATCGTAGAAAGACATTGTGTCATAGTTTATATCATGGCTGTGATATCTGTGCCTTTTGGCACAACACATCCGGTTTCAACACAGCATTTTTTAGACTGGGTTGCCTCTTCTCTTCGATCCCATTTCTCTTAACCAGACTACATGAGTGCAGCGTGTTTCCAGGGCACCAACAAGGAGGCAAAATAGGGTCTTGATCAGTTCTGGTTCATTAACCCTGATGCAAGCAGCCACCTATAAGTTGCTGGCTGCTGTCAGCTCATTCACTGCTGCATCTTTGGCCCAAGTTCAACTTCTCAAGTATACCTCAGTATGTAAGAAAAGTCACTGTAATCCCCCTGCCAAAGAACCACAAGTTAACTGAACTAAGCATGAGTATCTTCAAACGACAAGAACAACATCAATTAACTATACATGAACAAACTGCTTGCCTCATAGACAACCCTCCTTTGTTACCATTTATAACATGCTTGAAAATGCTTAGGGACATTCTATTTTCTGCCAATTACTAAGACCTAAGACCTTTACAGGTGATATGACCTAATCAAATAAAATTGTGACCTTATATATGCATTTCTGACAACTTTGACCAAAATAGTATTTGCACTTCTTTTTGCCCTCATGAGGTCTCAGAGTAAACCCTTCTTCTATCAAGTCATTCTCTAGACATCTGATAAATGTATCTTCATCCGCTGGAGCCTCCCATGGTCCGATGACAACCTGAGCACTTTCTGTGATACATTCATGCTTGGGGTTGAAAGTGGCAACTTTGGGTTTAAAGTCTTTGCGGAATGCATAGATATACACATCACCAACACGAGTGACAGTAGCTTTTGCCATTGCAGCCTTGATGATTTCATCTTTGATTGAGGCATAATCAGGAAACTGCGCTCTCTGTGCATCCTTCACGGCCATGGCTGCAATCTCAGGTTTTAACTGCAGTTTGTCCACAAGTGCATGGAGACCAAAGTAGTTTGCATCTCGAAAAACCAAGTAAGCCATATCGTTCTGTGGTATTGTGCCATATCTAAGATATTCCAAGATGTGTCCAAAAACTGAACCATTGCTGTCAAGAAAAAAATTTCCGTCTTTGTCCTTGTCAATCTGGTGACGACCACTAAACATGGCTGCCAGCATGGAGTCTGAAAATTTCAGAAGTGTAGACAGACGGGTCATATATAAATGGCCACCAACGTTTAATGGAATGATTGTTGGGAAAACTGATGTTGCCGACTGGTTGCATGGCTGGGACATCTAAAGAAACGAATGGGAAATGCATTTAGTTAATACAATAATAGTAAATACAATAAGAGCAGAAACAAACACAACAGGACATCACATCCTGAGTTACGCCCTGTTCTTCAGAATTCTTATTCATCTTCTTTGTACTCTTTTAGATGTCGACTTCAATTTGTTCAAAAAAAGCAGGACATCCTGAGATTGTTGACACTGCCATAGAGCTTGTCTCGTGTTAGCACTGCTGATGGCCACATGTGCTTTCTCTGGTCCTCGTATGTCTGGCAATTTTGCAGCAGATGTTCAAGGGTCATTTTCTCAGTACCACAGGTGCATTCGTCAGTAACACCTATCTTCAGTTTATTGAATAGATGGTACCTCAGTCTGTTGTGGCCTGTGCGATCTGAAGACCACAACCTGCTCCCTTCTGTTCAATTGGTAATAAGCATCTTTACTTGTGTAGCCAGTATGCTCTGTTTCCAATTTGTTCATGTATCTGGCCCTAATAAACCTGTTTTTAGGAATTTACTTCACTGCACTCTGGGCACACACATAGGTGCAAATTCTCTGTCAGAAAATGGTGAAAAGTATGAATAGAGTTGGTTCCTGCAGCTCATTGGTTGTACACATGCCTGCCGCATCCTCTATATGCTCTACTCCTCTTAATCTTTATTTGATTTAAAAGTTTTAAAGTAAAGTAAAGTGGAAATTCAGTAGAATGAACCGCTAGTTGGAAATGGAGTTTTTGAAGACTCCATTGTATTAAGCCACAGCCTGTGAGAGATGGGTTGGTCCGTACCCTTCCTTGCTGTTTTTACTTTCCCTAACTCATGTGTAAGGTACCCATTTACAGCTGGGTTGACTGGAGAAGCTTTCCTTGATTAAAATCACGACCCAGATTTTTATTAGCCTCTGGACGCGATTCAAAGAAAATAGTGAATTGCTTGCTATGAACTGAGCTAAAGCGCCACTCAAAAAGTTCTACAGTCTGTGAATTGCCGATTCATCTATTCTGGTGTCATCATCCAACAGATGACAATCATTAATAGACTTCAAAATGTCATTCCTATCCATAATGAGGGCTTGCAAAGCAAGGACACCAGCTCTTTCATTACCCTGAGTCCCAGCACAACCAGCACAGATCCACATCAGTGTCTAAATATTTGAGGCTTCTACACCTGCCATCCAATCACATCTTAGCCATCCCTTCTGAAGTAAAAATTAGGCGTCCAACACGATCAGTGCCCCTGTTAAAGAGGTCTCAGATAGCCATCTCAAAGCTGACGTCACTGCTTCTATCTCCATACCTGTACTGTAGGTTGTTGCCCGTTGTCAGCTGGTTAACCTGAAGCTCTGTTCTCACTGCGCCACTCTCTGCATTGAATGATGACTTTGTGGTAATCTGTCATTCTATCACCAGTGTTGACCCATTCCTTTCCTTTGACTATCATCTCAACTGTGGTCACCTGTGCCACCCATGACACTCATCGCTTGATTTGTTATACCTGAGGTGCTATTGTGCAGTGGGTGTCTCCTCTCTGTAGTATATAGGCTTTGGTTTGCGTCAATTTGTATTTGGATGTCACAAACAAATATCTCAGCGTATATTGCATCTTCAAAATCGTTTTATCTCTATTGCAACCCAGAACCAAACACATTCTTTCATTCTTGATCTGTTCCAACCTTTCCCACTGTGATCTTCTTCTTCTTCTTCTTCTTCTTCTTTTTCTTCGTACGCTGTCAAACGTCAACCTGTATTTTTTCGAAAAAAGCAGCGGTCATTCTGAGGCTGTCGACACTGCCATAGAGCTTGTCTAGTGTTGCCACTGGTGATGGTCACATGTACTTTCTCTAGTCCTCGTATGTCGGGCAATTTTGCAGCAGATGTTCAGCGGTCATTTTCCCTGTACCACAAGTGCATTCGTCAGTGCCACCTATCTTCAGTTTATTGAATAGGTGGTACCTCAATCTGTTGTGGCCTGTGCGCAATCTGAAGACCACGACCTGCTCTCTTCTGTTCAACTGGTAATAGGCATCATTTTTTGTGTAGCCAGTATGTTCTGTTTCTCATGTGGCCCTAATAAGCCTTTTGGACTATTCGTAGGTCACACTAGAATCTGGTTGTGGTAGTCTTGCACCTTCTTTTGCCAGTCTGTCTGCCCCCTCGTTGCCTTGGATGTTACAGTGGGATAGAACCCACTGTACCACTATTCTTTTTGGTGCGGACTGCTGGCATAGTTGACAGAGTACTGCTCTTAAATCATTACGTTCAGTATTTTTATGGCTTTTTAGTGCTGTGACTACGGCCAGGGCATCTGTAAACAGGACTATCTGGCTTTAATTACTTTCGCCTGTCAGCATTGCTTCTACTGCAGCCCTCAGTGCCTCTGCCTCCGCTCTGAAATTGCTTGAGAATTTTCCAGTTGCCACTGACAGTGTTATTTTTCTACCACTTGGTAGGCTCAGGAATACCCCTGCCCCTCCATTCTGTGTTGTGTTTGTTACAGAACTGTCGGTGTATGCATGGGTCCAGTCCATGCCTGGGTAGTTTTTCGTTATGTACCTCAGGGTTATGTCTCTTCTTTCTTTTTCAGTCTGCCTGTTCTTGTTTCCAATACCTGGTAAATTTTCTACCACCGAAATGATATGCTGATTCCAGGTAGGTTTACGTACAGTAGGGATGGGCTTTGGTATTGTTACGGTGTTCATAGGGTCTTCGCTCATCTTTGCTTTGGCTATTTCTGCAAAGTTTCTCCGCTTTAGTTTCCCATTTCCAAATCTATTTAGTCTCTGATGCATTGGATGGTCTGTCAGTCTTCTGAGTTTCTCTGCTTGCTGTTGGGCTCTGCAGTCTCTTTTTATCGGTCATGGATTGCAGATTTGTAATCTTTTCAAGTTCTACAATTGGCGTTGACTTCATGTCTCCTGTTATAACTCTCATGGCTTGGTTTTGAAGTTTGCTAATTTTATCAAAGTTCGCCTTTGCTGCTGTTGTCCATGCCGCAATGCCATACTCGAGAACTGGTCTCACTCTTCCAGTGTACAGTTTCTTTAGTATACTTTCGTCTGCTCCCCAGCTTGTGCCAGCAAGTTTCCTCATGATTGCCATTCTTTGTCTGGCTCTCATTCGGTTTCTCTCGATCTTCTTCTTCTTCGTTCGTTCTCAATCTCCCACTACCAAACAGGAATATCTGGCTTTCTGTTTTGTTTTTCCAGCTGTCTCTTGTTATTTGGTTTAGTGTTCTTTTGTATTTCGCCGTGATGGCCTTGACTCGTTTATAGTTCCAACGTGGGAGCGGTTTTATTTCCTGTGGGCCTACTTCCATATCAATTTCTAACCTAATTGGCCTGTGGTCGCTACCTGCCAATTGGTTGAGCACCTGGAGGTCTATTTTGTGGTGAATATCCCCTGTGGAAAAGGCCAAATCTGAAGTAGAGGTGGTATGCCATGTTCTAGAATAGAAGCTAGGGCTGTCCTCCGGCCTATTGATAAGAGAGATTTGTGTCTATCTCCCAGTCTTCCACTTCATCATCTCTGTTGTCTTTGTCCGAATATCCCCATCTCTCCGAGTGGCTGTTGAAGTCTCCAACCCCAAGGCAGCTGGAGTCCTTGATTTCCATACTCGAGAGCGACAGGTCTTTGTTGGGTGGGCCATACAGGTTGAAGCTGTGGATCTTCGTTTCTTGTTTCATTATGTCGACTCCTACAATTTCTGCTTGTCCAGTGTGATTGACAGCTACCGCGCTACTCGGTATGCAGTTACGTGTCAGTATCAGAACCCCTCCTTTGTGACCTTCTCTATCAAGACGGAAGGTCTGGTATCCTCTGATTGAGAATTTGTGGTCGTTGTTGAGGTGCGTTTCTTGGATACATGCCACGTCAATCTTGCCTTCATGCAGGTGATGTGTTAGGGAAAGCTTTTTGTTAATGACTCTCTCCGCATTCCACTGTAGTATTCTGAGGGTCTTGGGTTTTTGGTCAATAGTTTTTGCCCCATCACCTTGTGCCTTGACTCTACAGCACATGGGTGGGTGACCACCAGTAGCATTAGGTGGGCCCCTTCGAGGCGTGGGGCCCAGCACTCTTGCTGCCTGGCTGGACTCCACAGGATGAGCACCATACTTTTTTCTGTTAGGTTGTAACGTCATCATACAGCGATATACGTTGCACTGTTTCGTTAAGCCTGTGGCCCAGTGCATCCGATTTCAACAGGCGTTTCTGTAGGGATGCCCTCCTTAGCCTTTGGTTGTCCCCAGCCTATCTGCAAGGCAGCAGTTGTTTGTGGTCAGAGTTGTCTCTCTTAGAGAAGTTGTCTTGCAGGACTATCGAGTCTTCACCACTCGTGTCTATAGGGGGCGGTGATAATATGATATGATGGACTGTAAAGTAAAGTAAAGTAAAGTATCCCATAGCATTACTGCCGTAGGGGTGTGAGGTGTTAGCGATCTCACATTTCAAAGGCTCGGCTATATGAGGGCGGTAGCCATCTCCTCTCCCTTGCCGCTTTTACTTCCCGGACTGAACCGGTACCCATTTAAGGCTGGGTCGACCCGGGAGCCATTGCGGTCTGAAAAAAACATTACCGCCTCAACTGGGGAATGAACCCAGGACCACTCAGATGTGAAGCCAGCGCGCTAACCACTGCGCTACGCGGCTCCAGTATGGACTAGTTTTTCAAGTATCTCGGCAGTCCAGTGTGTTTGTGTCCCAGGATCGTCACGTCCTGCCAGAAACGTAGCATATGCATGTGAGTGGGGTATCTCCTTGCTCCCTTTATTTTCTCAGCTCCTCTGCAGTGATGGTACGCCTAGCATTCCCCGCCACCTGGGAGGTTGTCACAATAGGGCAGAGGTACAATGTCTGCTGGCTTGCATCTCTTCTGCGTCCATTGGGATGACTGATAGCAGACAGAGGTAAAGAGCGAGGCAGGAGTGCATTTAACCAGGGGACAAGCCTGGTCATGGCACGGAGATGTTGTTCGCCTGGTCAAGGGCTGAGTCTCAACAGTTCGCAGTGAGGTGGCTGCTCTACTGCTTACGACACCCCGACCGAGAACTAAGTCTTCTACTAGTGGTTTCACACCTCAACGCCGTATGGGGTGAATATCGAGCAGCTCCCCGCCCGCTTTGATCGGCGGGACGGCAGAGACCTCTTTCTGCGGCTCAACCGGGTCGGGCTGAGACGCGAGCCCCAGGTCCCAACCATATCGTTGCCTCCCGTCGCAGTGGTGCTGAGATTCAGGGCGGGATTCCGGCTTAGAGGCGTTTGGCCGTAATCCCTCAGATGGTAGCCTCGCACCATTGGCTTATCAGCCAAGCACGTGGACCAAGTGTCTGAGACCTGCGATTCCTCTCGAATTGAGCAGGATTACCATAGCAACACCCTGTCATTAGTAGGGTAAAACTGATCTGTCTTCCGAGGGTCTAATACCAGCACCCGTTCCCTATTAGACCCAACGAATCAAGAGAGAGCTATTAGTCAGTCAATGACCAAGTGTCTGAAACCTGCGATTCCTCTCGGATTGAGCAGGATTATTGTAGCAACGCCCTGTCATTAGTAGCCACTGTGATCTTAATACCGTGAGGATGTCCAGTCTGTAATCAACAACTGAATGTACCAACTGATGATATAGAATAAAAAGCAGTTGCTATTCCAAGTTTTCCAAAACCTTACACTTACAGTCAAGACTAAGGCTACGGTCTACAATGCATGTGTTGGCAGTACACTTCTATATGGCAGCGAAACGTGGACAACATATGCCAAACAAGAGCATAGGCTCAACATCTTTCACCTACGATTCCTGAAATCCATCCTTGGTGTCTCATCAAGAGACAGAGTGACAAATGCAGAGGTCCATTCTCGTACAGGGTCTTTTAAGTATGTACACCTTCCTTTGCCAATAAAGACTGCGATGGCTTGGTCATGTTCTTTGCTTAGAAGATGGTCACATCCCCAAAGATATTCTCTATGGGTAGCTGGCATGTGGTAAAAGAACAGTCTGCAACCACAGCTGCGGTTCAAAGACGGATGTAAGCCAGACATGAAGGCATTGGATATGGATCTGACATCTTGGGAAGACATAGATGCAGACCAATCCAAATGGAGATGCAACCTGAAAAGCCACCTCAGGCTGGGCGGAAATAAGCTCATGCAACACATAGAAGTGAAAAGACAATTGCCGAAAGAAAAAGGAAAACCAAAAACTCAGTAGAGAGTTGCTACTCCAAAGTCGCATCCACCTATAGTCAGACATGACTGAAAAGGGACTACAACTACTATTCTAAGTTTGTAGCTGCAATAGTTTTGAGTGCTCTGAGCTCTCATTGACATCTATGTATGATCTGGTCAACGTTGCATCTATTTGAGAGGCTGTTTATCAAATGTTACTCAAGGGTATTCTAACCGGTCACATCTGTCGATGACACATTTATCAAAGGAATGATCAGGAGGTCAATCTTCACTTGAGAGTTGCTCAAGGAGTACTACATCCCACACACCTTCTTAGGATTGATCTAGGAGCTTGAATCCTCAAACTACTGTAAGATTGCCTGAAAAAGTCTCCTGGATGTATTTGACCCTATCATACTGTATGTCAGGATGTCATTTACAAATTTTAATGTTTGTCCTTATCCTGTGGGTTGAATGTTGGTCACTTTTATTGTGTAGATGTTGAACAGCACCAGTTGACTGCTCAGGCTATGACAAGTTTTACATCACTGAAGCTGATTTGGAGAGATAACAATATATTTCTTATGACTAAAATCATTTGAATGCAAACATTGCTCCTCTCTGTGTACCTGTATGGTTGTGAAACATGGACATTAAAAGCTGCACTGGAGGGGTAAATCCAGGCCATAGAGATGTGATGCTTCAGAAAGATCCTTGGAATATCATATAAAGATCATGTCATGAATGTCAGTGTACGACTGTCCGACAGTTTATTGGACTATCCAAATCGCCTTTCAACTGTCAAATCAGGAAAGCTTTGCTAGTATGGTCATGTGATACATTCTCATAGTTTGTCCAATGTGATACTCTATGCTGGTGTCCAGCAAAGTGCAATTGTTCTTTCCATCAGGGCAGCTGACAACCAGGTCACCAACCATGGGTTGATTCCACACTGCTTCAAAAAGTGCATCAAGGTCCCAAAGTCAACCCAGTTACATGCATCTTCTAGATCAAGAGAAACGATTACTGTTTCTTGCCAAAACTAGAAGCCCTCATTACATCATCAAATGCAAATGTCTCAAGGTTGCCCGAGGTCTCCATCATTAGTCTGTAATTGCAGTGATATTCTGTAGAATGTGTTCAATTCTAGACGGGACATGATTTTTCTGACCACTATCGTATTAAGCAATTTGCTATAGACATTCTGTAGCATGATTATTCAATAGCTATTAATCTATCATTTGTGTGCATACGTAGACCAGCTATTTGATGAAGTATAGTGGAATTTTCCCTGTCGGAATTGTCAGAAGTGCCTCATTAATAGTTTAAGTATTAGAGATAACTTCATTCTCTTTGCCTTAATATATTGGAACTGTAACTATTACTGTAGTCTTCTAAATGCTATTCTGATTGCCGATACACATTTCCACCACTGCTGCTGATCAACCCTGACTTGAATCTGGTCACAATGCAGTCTCTAGTGCGCTATCTGAAGACTTCAGAAATGTGGTAATTTTTGTCATTGTGACTTCCTTCGCTGCACCTTTTTTTTTGCTTAGCAATGCCACTTAAATTGGGCTTCCACAAGAAGCTGTATGGAAGTGTACAGAGCCTAGAGTTTACTGCTACCTTCGTTAGAATCATTTAAGTTGAGGTCTGAAGACGAATGAGGAAGAAGAAAACAATTACTGAAGACTGCGAACAAAGAGGCTAGGCTGAACAGATGAGCAATGGGGAATACTGGGAGAGAAATCTACAAACATTGGGCCATCCCAAAGACAACATCAATCTCCTGAAAAAGGGGAGATCAAAGCACCATTTTTACAACTTCGAACTCAACATATACAACTTAACAATCACTTGAACAGAATCCAACCCGAGCATACTTCAGAGTGCAGGCTGTGTGTGCACACATCCTTATAAAACTGTTGAGCGCCCATCTTTTTGCATATCCGTCGCTTGCCAGTGCTAGGAAAAAGCTTCTTCTTCCGAGGCCAGATAAATGGAACACTTTGTATGGAACTAAACAACAGCTCTCAAACACTTGCAGATATCGCTATTTGGCATTGGGCCAAAGGGTAGAAGCCTAACAAGCCGTTGGATCAATAACCAACCAACAGTCTGGCTGTGTGGTTCCAGCCCGTTATGAGGGCCATAACTTGGAGGTGGAATAGGGCTTTACCAGCTGTGGTTTGCTGACCCTGATGCAAACAGCCAGCTATGAGTCACTGGCTGCTGTCAGTGTCAGCTTACTTACTATTCTGAATAGTAAGTGAATAGTATTCACTGCTGAGTCTTCTGCCACTGTGACCATTAATCAAGTATACAATTTTATTCTGCATCTGATTGTCCTTGCCATTTGTAAGAATGCGTGTTTGTTTGTATTGTTGCACTGCAAAATTACACGACTATTGATATTTTACCATTGTAGCTTCACGTACAGAGACTGGAGACCCACACCCATTGTAATTGTTGTGCTGCCTTCCTGCCCAGTTACTTTGCTGGAATGTCAACAATCGAGGAGTTGGAAGCTGACGAACTGTGATAATTTCTTCAACCGAATCACACTCCTCATCACTAACAGCTTTCCCATCCATCGTTTATATAATACTGTGCAATTAATAAATAGATGACCAGAGAGATAGAATCCGTGCGTGAATTGTAATATTGTCATCTATTGTCTTTGTTTATGTAAGAAGAGTAGCCTCCCCTGACTCGTAGCTACATCCTAAGGTTGGCCAATCACCAGAGCCCAGACTTGGACAAACACAGTTGCCAACTTGACTTTTAAAACATCAAATTGACGATATTTGGCTTTTTGAATTAACTGACCAAATTAACATTATGAATGTGTGTTTTGGGGATTGGGAACAACGTTTGTTCGACTTTGATATGCTTTCTTTATGTCGTTCCGGGGAATTAGTTAGCATCAGAAAGACTCAAATAAACCAGTCTATAGTGTCTGTAAAATAAGAACTTGAGGTTTATGAGCTAATCAACGGAAAGGATACAGTAGACTATATAAATAGCAAGTTGTCAAAGTACAGCCGGGTACAAGAACAAGAGGGCAAAGCTACAAATTAATTAAAGAAATGTCCACCGGGGTCTTTGTGTATGACAAGGACACAAATAGCACCACTGTCCATCAGAGAGCATGTCGGAAGAGGCGTCTAACTTGGTCACATGGCAGAACACTAGCCATGGTTAGGACCAGCCGTGGTTTGTTTAGAGCAGCATAGATGGCACCTAACATCTTTTTTCAGGTATATTAGGAAATAGCTAAATACCAGCAGCAAGACAAAAATAAAACAACACATACGCTAATGCCACAAGGACTGACAAAGAACAAATGGAAACAATCAACAATCTCAACAACAACAAAACAAGGCAGCAAGACAAAAATAAAAGAACACATACGCTAATGCCACAATGACTGAGAAAGAACAAATGGAAACAATCAACAATCTCAACAAAAAAACAAGGCAATGTAGAATGATCGGTTTTTTGGTTGAGATTTATTAGTTGTTTACGTTCGTTCTTTGTCTATGATGAAGGTCTTGCGGTCGTAACGTTGGTGCCGTTTTGTTTTTGTCCTAGTTGAGTCACTTAGCCCTTACCCATATAATACAAACGAACATTCCATGCCCTCACTGAATTTCGAGTATGCAGATCCTATATATGATTCGCCAGCCATCTTCGCATCCATCCACAACCCCAACTTATAGAAATAATACTCAATTGAAAGAACTGTCTGAACAAAAAGAGGCAAGGTCTTCATCACCCGTGATGGGTGAACAACAGTAGCACCTAAAATCTACATGTTTTTAATCGACTGTTGGCCTTCAGTACCACTGCAGCTTCGGTTTATGTATTTGGAAACGATTGGCGTTAAGACATTTATAAGCAATTTTTGGAAACAGCTATTTGAACATTGAAGCTTCAGAAAAATAAAATCCCTTAAAAAATTGTCTGGTTGTTTTTAAAAATTGGATGATATGCAGTTCAGTTCAAGTGCCATCTCCACATCGAAGGTCTGCAATAGATCTCCAGTATACTATTCTTGTCGTAATGGTGCAATATGTATTTGTTTGTCTGACTTTAATTTTGCGAGCTTGATTGATATTTTTCTCAGTTTTGCTCTGGCAGCCCTGGTTTGTTTAAGCATCACAAAAATGGCGACGATCGGTGGGTCTGGTGTTTATCCTCTACCAAAAATCGAGAGTCTTCCAAACTTACGATTGTTATGTAAGCGATCAACTTCATCAGTTGATACAACGGCACTTTTGGATGCCGCTGCTCTTTACAGATCATCAAAGCCGGATCGTCTTGCATTAGCCGATTTGGATAAATTTCGGAAGCTGGACATAAAGTGCATCATAGACTTCAGATCCGAAGAGGAATACAACATGGTCACTGATGAACATCGTCTTCTAGACAAAGAGTATGCTCTTTATAAGGTTATTCTCCCAAAGGATAATTATAAACCAGAACAGTCTGTCAAGTATGAACTCGTTCAACTGAAGGAATGCATATCTACTCCAAGACAAAATGAGCAGCTTACAAAGCCAGACGAACAAGATGTTCTGCTAACCAAGAACACTGACAATATTGCTACCAGAGATATCCACGAGACCTTGTACAACCAGAAGGAAGATCTGCCAGAGAAACGGCATTTCTTGATCAACTTCTTTTCAATGAAGTACGTCAAAACCGTATTTAACAGACTACCGTGGCATCTTTGGTGTCTAGGGTTACTGCACCTTATGTGGGACATTGTTACGTGGAATAAACTCAAAACATTCAGAAAGTTTATTGCTACAAAAGCAATTAGCACTTCTGGGATATTTGGACAGTATGTAGACATCATTGAAGTGAGTCAACCAGCAATATGCACAGGTATGACTTTGCTTTATAAAGTAGCAGCTACAGTGCAGCATTTACTTTGCATCATATCTGTATAATTAATATTATATACTTATATATAATACTATATTCAATTCAGTAATGAATCAAGCAAAAAGGTCTTTAACTTTAACAGTAGTCAAGTAGTACACATACACGCAAAGTCATCAAGCATTGTTGACTGCCCTGTCTATATCTGTTTTTGTGGCTTAAAGTTCCTACAGGCTAAGATAGCCAACCCCAACCCCCCTTAGTCACCTCTTGTGATATGTCTGGTAGACTAAGGCAACAATCAACAATGTTACTATTCTTTGCTCCCCTTTCAGACCCTGGTAACATTACTCAAGTGATTTGAAGGATGCCACTTCCTGTAGTCATTTGGCTCTTCTCAATGTGCACATACTTTCTCAATTCAGTTCTCATTAGTGGACCTCTACTAGACTGTTAGGTGCCGGGTACCCCATAATTGGTAGTATCACCTGAGACAAAAATAAGTGTTGCATCAGAATTCAAAGAAAGAAAAAGGTAAATGGCACAACAGACTTTATATTTGGACACCAGATGCAGTGCACAAGACTGAAATCTAAGTTTCTTTGTCAACACAGCCGCTACAGACTAGTCCCAGAAAATGCTGCATAAAAAAAGGGAATGAATCCAGGTCCCCTGGATTGAGCTGCAGGAGGAACCTTCATCTGGACATCACTTGCCTTACATAACATAGAAGTCACTAAATAGAATTTGAACTGGTGTATCATGATGCAGTATGAGTGAAGTTTACAAAAGGCGCAGTTTCTTTCTCACTTTTTAAAATCAAAATCACAGCGCAAGTTACCCATTTCAGCGGACACAGCAAGAGAAAAGACTGTCCACAGAGCTGAACAAAGAGAGTGGTCTTCATCACATGTGATGGACACACAAACATCGTGAACTTGAAGAGATGGAGATACAGACATGCAACTGTGGAGTAACACAAGACTCAGAACCAATGCCTAAACCTTCTGAAAACATGCAATATGGATTGAGAGGAAACGACAAGGCATTCCACGTAAGTGAACATTGGAAACATTATGTCTGACTTGGTGTCAGTACATAGAAAGTAAGTTAGTTCAGTTCAAGGGCCATCTTTGCATCGACGGTCAGCTGCAGTGGATCTTTAGTGTACTCACTCTCTTGCCGTAATGATACAATCTTACAGGCTTTTTCCAGTTCATTTCCTCACGTTATTCGTCTACATACAACAGTGTCTGCCTCTTGAATGACTGCCTTCCACCCTACTTTCTAGTATGGTCTTCAACAAGTAGGTATGTTTTGTTATAAGGCCAAAATATCTTAGCTGTTTAACCTCGATTTCGGCCATTAATTCTTTTCACGCAGAACGTTTTCAATACCTCCACATTTGTTTGTTTTTTTCTCTCCAAAATATGCGACACAATCTTCTATATTATATACCCAAATACTTTGTAAGTTCTATAAGAAATATCCTTCTGATTTGGTGACTTTCATCTGTTCTGTGTGGGCATTCATTAAATCACGCTGTAAATTATCGACACAAGGCATTTCGTTCTCCGGACTACATCCTGCCCTGCTACTTGTTCAGAGCTTGGTAGTGGGAGATTGAGAACGAACGCAGAAGAAGACACACTAATATTTGCAATTTCTTTTGCATGCTAAACAAAGTTAAGTCCATCCATTTGCATTAACAATGTTTTGTTGTTGTTGTTTTTTTTTTGGGGGGGGGGGGGGGGGGGAGGAATGTATTTATAGAAGAATAAAGTTGTTAATCATGCATTACTACTCCTGGTCAAGATTAGACGATGTTGTTGATTAAAGCTGTTTGTGGTACTGAGTTGTTTTAACTCTTGATGAGATTTCTTTGGTAGCGAGTTACAGTGGCTCTTCTTTCATCCTAAGGTATACTTGAGAAGGTAGACATGGGTCCTCCTGGATGAAGTGCAAGGCACCCCAGTAAGTTTTTACCACTATGGGGATCACAGTGTTGATCCCCACAAGGAAAGACAAACGCTGGAGCACAGCAACCATTCTGTGGTACCCGCGCTGCAAAAAAGACCACCTGGCAGACCCATCCCACTAGATGGCTAGATTCGCTCGAGCTGCACAACACTCGCGATCCTGAAACAAACAAGTTAGCCAGCCACTGGACAACCCGAGCCTGAGACAGAATTGACTGAAAACTGAGATAACAGCACTAAACCAGAAAACATAGCACTGCTCGAGCCTAGCCCACTAAGCAGAGAAATGCACCCGGCTACTACCAACTCGCACAAGAATTGGGACCTGCACAAGGGCCAATATCCTTGTAGATGCACAGGTCAACTAAGACAGACATCATTCAACTTATTAGCATGGAGATGGCGTGGGCTAGTGGTTAAGTAACATGGCTCACAACCAAAGGTGCTGGGTTCGATCCCCATCACAGCACTGGCCGTTACCCCGGGGAAGCAAACCCTTAGAAAATGCAGGAGGAAGCAGACCCTTACATAAAATGCATGCTGAAGTCGGATGTACTGGGCCGACAGGTGCAAAATAAAAACAGTGCAACGCACACCCCTTTGGGGAATAGATAAATAAGGCGAACGCAAAAAAAAAAAAAAAATTATTGGCATGCTGAGGAGAGTACATAATAAATTTAATAGCCATTTTACACATATTCAGATTATGACACTATCACCCATGTGTATGTGCAGACAAGCAGCACAGACAGCTGAACATATCCTATAAGACTGTTATAAGCTTTGACAACTGCACTATGAGCATGGATCAACAGAGATGAACCTCCACATAAAGCTCTGTGAGAGCCCTAAAGAACTCTTTGCCACAGCAACTTTTATTCAGAGAACTGGATTATGTCAAATATAGACATAATCTTTTTTAAATGACGAACGAGAAGACGATGACTAGGAGAAGTGGTGTGCATTATGTGGTTTATCACAAATGGATAGTTCAAGGCAAGCCGGTCGGTGTATTTTGTACCATGATCGTTCACTTTTATAAATGTAAGAAATAATTATGGGACTGAGGAAGTGGGTGTGGCTAAGTATATAATCTGTTGTGGGTGCCAAATACTTTAGGTACATCCCTCATTCAACCATAGACTGATGTCTTGGTATATATTTGGAGCATTATCATCAAGTGTCATGCCATGTGGCATTGATCATAATTATCAATTCCTTCTGGGGCTGAAGATGCAGCAGTGTATGAGCTGACAGCAGCTGCTTGCTTCAGGGTCAGTGATCCATACCTGATCAAAACCCTATTCCACCTTCAAGTGACAGTCCTGGAAATAGACTGCAGCTATGCAGTCTTATTAGGAGAAATAGTATTGAAGCAGGAAGGCAATCATGATCCCAAAAATGATATGCTGAAATCGGATGTGTTGGGCCGAAAGGTGCATATATTGCAGCAAACACAGCAATGTTACAAACATCCTTTTCAGGACACTCGCCAAAGAAGATTTTGCTAAATATATAAACATTAAATAAACAACTATCATTGCAGCATTGGTTGAGTCTACTTGGGGGGGGTTTAGTGTGTTTATAGGGTTGTGGAATAAAGGCTTCTTATCCCTGCAGACAATACAGATTGTGCATGCAAGGTTTTAATTTTACCATTGATATACAATTTAGAACTTACCACAATTTTAGAAGCCGCATCCTCTTGATCAAAAGGCCGCTTGCTCCTCAACAAAACATACCAAATGAAATATTTTAAAAGATCTAAAGTTTTCTCTAATGTGTGTGGGATGTCACATTTTTCACGTCAGTACATTGCCACAGTGAAGATGCATGTCCCCAAAATTGTTGTTCTGGTCATGTTCTACCATACATTTCTCATTGCCATGACCACTCCTCTCCTGATTTTCTGATCTTCATTGTTGCTGATAATGTAGTCGAGATATTTGAAACTTGTGACATTTTCAATTTCTTCATTTTCTAGAGCGACTTTATATTTGTTTTGTTGGTTTCAATTTTTAGAGTAATTTTTAGAAATTATTGATAGTTAATTTATTGAGCTTTAAAATTTATTTTGTTTGTAACTGGAGTAGAGAACAGCAGAAAATCAGTTATGGATTTCATGGATTCATTTACAAATTATCTGATGTGTGTGGTGGCCACATTTATTTTTTGACCCACCCAGAAAGCCACCTCTTCCAAAAGCCACCACATTTATTTTTATTTGTGAATGCACCATGGCTTTCAGAACTGTAACCCTCATAGATGGTGAGAGATTTCTGTACAATCATTGCTCGTTGTTCATAAAACCGTATGTGTAAATCATGAACAGGGATATCTTTGTTTTGCTTTTCAGCTCTGAAGCTCATTGCGGATTCTGAGAATTTACCAGCTCTGATAAACTGTGCTTTTGGAAAAGATAGAACTGGAATAATGAGTGCATTAATTTTGACATTCCTAGGAATGCCTCAAGAGTATGTAGTTGAAGAGTATGCAATGTCTACGGTAGGCACTAAGATATTTTTGTTCTGTTTGAAACCCTGTTATTAAAAAAAAAATACTATTTGCCATTAAATATGTAGAGGCTTGATATATAACATATTACCACCATTTTATATGTATGTGTATATAAATATATATATATAAATATACATATATATATTTATATACACATATATATGTATGTGTGTGTGTGTGACAACTGTCCATCGTTATCGATAATGACCACCAACATCATTCTTGTTGTATGTGTTTTTTTTGGTTGCTTCTACACTGTCTGACATGTTTTGGTGTAGTGTTTGCTGGACCTCAGGTGGCTTATCAGTCCAATATGGGCACGTAATGTTCTATTTCATTCTTTGCACATTAGGTGAGAGTGGTTTAGCCGCTTTTTCCTTCCGGATCAGGTGTTTGCGCTGTCTGCAAACTGACTTTCTCCTTCCGCAACGCCCACGTTTACTGCATTTCTCCAGACCGAGCTGTTTTCCACAATGCTCTCCCAGTTGTCTTTATCTATGTGACAGCATCTCAGTTTCCTTCATGCTGTGGTTAAAATCATTTTTTGGGTGACCTCTTTTTTGCCAGCTCACCGCTCTCTTTGGCAGTCTTGTGTCTGGCATGCGCACAAAGTATCCAGCCCATCTCAGCTATGCCACCTGCAGTGATGCATGGATGTTTGGCATGCCTGCTCATTTCAGGACTTCAATGTCAGGGACATGGTCTACCAATTGATGCACAGTGTGTATGTGTTTATATATATATTTTAGTTCCAAATGCATACAGCTGAATTGGTCACCAAGATAGCAGCGAGTATTTATAATGAACACATTTACAAAATAATAATTAAATAAATTAAAATTGTTTGTTGATATGAAAAAAAAAAATTATTAATAATATATATATATAATTTATTTTTTATTTTAACAATTTAAATTTATTAAAATTGTTTGTTGAAATAAAAAAATAAATTATTAATAATATATATATATAATTTATTTTTTATTTAAACAATTTTAATTTATTTAATTATTATTTTGTAAATGTGTTCATTATAAATACTCGCTGCTATCTTGGTGACCAATTCAGCTGTATGCATTTGGAACTAATAACCATACAATTAGTGCAATTCTTGTGTCCTTTTTGCTCAGTCTGAAGCATAAGCCACCAGTACTCTAGATAGCCTCCATACAGGAAGCCGGTTTGAACAATGTCTCCTTTTCCTCTTTCACTGGTGGTTTCAGCAGCAATTTATTTGACATAATTTGGCTGCTAGCCTCGTGCACATTCCTCTTAGTTGACTGTAGGGCATGCTTGGAAGGCTCAATCAATCAAAGCCCATCACATTCCCTTAGGTGCATATGCTATTGACCACACCTCACTAGCATACATAGTCCGGATATATTGTTTCTATCTCTGTGTAACCATTTAATTGTAGTTCCCTCTCACATTTCTTCTCCATGTATTTTTAGGTCTAACTCTTTTTCTCTGGGCAGATTTTTCTTCGATAAAGCCGGTAATGGACAACATACACAACCAGAGCCTGCCCATCTCTCTATTCAACTCCACAGTAATACCTACAGTATGCTATGCGTCGGAAACATGGTCACTCACGAAGGAGATAAAGACCCATGCCTCCCTTGGGAGATGCATAGTCGGCCTCATAGTCAGCGCATGGAAGGTCTTCACAACTCGGAAATACGTTAATTGTCCCTGGTGGAAGATGCAGTTATTTATGCAGGCAAGATGAAACATTGCTGGAGGGAGCCACTTGCTGCGAAGAATGGACGATCGTTGGAGTAATATCATACCCCAGAGACACAGAAATGACCATGGGGACAATCAACTCGTTGGTCCAACTCCCTTGCATCCCGCAACAACATTTACAATGCCACAGAAGGGCGACTCATTATCCATTGCTCCACCATGGCTGAAGACAGAGACCGTTGGAAGAGAAGTTGGGACCCGCAACGGTGAATCCGCTTCTGAAGAATGGGTCGTCCAGTAACCGCTCTCTCATCCCTTGAGGATTCCATGGGAGAGCCTGCCTAGCAATGTTGGATGAAACCTTCCTCAGCTTATGTCCTCTTCAGCCCTATTTTCTTCTCCTAATTTATTTCAGTGCCCGTTGTTGACTCCCTTCCCACAGGTCTTCATTCCTCACCACGTCCTGCCACATTATACCCATTATCCTTCGTAGGCATCTGTTACGGACTGGGGTCTTTGTTCTCCGTGTTTCGCTTCCATACAACAGCACCGACTTGACACTGGCGTTGACTATTCCAACTTTGACTTGGAAGTTTACAGTGGTCCTATTCTGTTTATCCCAGGTTCCAGTTACTTTTATATTTCCTTTTTTGGGAGGAAAAAATATTACTATTTGTACTTTAAACTTTCAGATAACAATTATATATGATATCTGGACACAACAGTGAGATATCTTTCAGTTTATATTTAATCCGAGACTGTTACTAACTACATGCTCTCATGCAGGAAGGACTGGAACCAATTAAACATCAGATGTACAAACATATAGTGGAGACACATCACTTGAGAGAGGAGTTCTGCACGTCCGAGCCCAACACTATCAGGGATCTGCTAACATACATTGAAGACAGGTTCGACCTTTCTTGTCATTTATGTAATACTAAACATGCACGTATAATGTTAGTAGTACTTAAAATGACAGTGTGGTTGACAGAGCAGTTAGAGCACTTAAGATAGATTCTTGACCTGTTTGAGCTTACCCAGCTATAAAAACTGTAACATGACTCTTAAGTGAACAAATCACCCTAATATTAATGCCGAAGACTTGGTATTGAAGCCCCTAGCATCTCTGCCCATAATGCAGCACTTGCATTATAAAAATAAAATATATTATATGTATATATATGTGTGTATACATGATATTTCTGTTCAAATACCAACTGGACGGTACTTTTTCTGACCAAAAGAGAAGTGGTTGTCCTAGAAAAACAATCCCTAGAAACAACTGAGTAATGTTGTTGTTTCATGTGTCCACAATTAGTAGGTTTACCCTTTTGTGCGCCCTTAAAAGGACGTTAATGTTGCAGTAGCGTTCCTCACATCCCGAGCATGCTGATGAAGTTGGACCGGGATCCTTCAGGTGGCTGTGCTATGCTTGACTCGCTCATTACTATGGGGATCACGTCATTCCCTCACCATGTTAGCCGGGCTGCCATGAAAGCAGCTCGTTTTCAAGGAGGGCGACTAGGAAGCTGAGATGAGGGTCTTGGCCAGTATATTTTGCCTCACACTGACTAACATGTCTGATCAGTATGTTGTGCCTGACCAGACGTTAGTCTTTCTCCCCGCAACCGGGCAATCAAGTCCAGTCTTTCTTCCCGCAACCGGGCAATCAAGTCCATCGTATTACTCTCCAACAGCTTCATAGATACGATCTGCTTTATAGACTTGTTGATGTGAGTCAGATATATATACACACACACATATATATATATATATACATATATATGTATATACATACACACATACAAGTGCCGTCTCTGCAACGAAGATTGGCGGCAATTTACCTCCAATATCCTCTCTCGTCTTGATAGTATAGACTGATATTAGTCCATGTTTTGTTTGATGTTGCTCTCCCACTTATAGCGCCAGCCTTTTGTCCGCCGACCTTCAGCCTTCCCCTCCAGTATTGTTTTCTATAAAGTATTGTCTTTTTATGTGACCAAAATATTTGACTTGCCTAATTTAGTGTCTGTCAAAAGTTTTCTATCCATGCCTACTCTCATCAGGACATCACAATTTGTTTGTCGTTCCACAAAATAATGTATAACCATATTTCAAGGGCCTGTATTCTGTTCTCCAGCTGTGCTCTATCTGTTATTACATATGCCCTCTGGTGTTAAATATATGATAGCTTCATCTGTTAAATGATAGCCAGTGTCCTGGATGTGATACTCCAGTTTACAGAAACATAATTCTCACATTACATATCAGATCATCTCACCTGAACAGTAAATAAAGTTGATAAGTGTAACAAGATCTCAACATTGAGTTTGTTTGTTCTATTTCCACCCTAAATATAAACTAATGGGCACACATATTAAGTATTACATTACCTTATGTGTGTTTTGAAATCATCCACATTGGAGGAAGAAGGGGCACCACCATGAATGTCCTTTGATATTGATATGTTTTTCTCAGCTTATACTGGGTACACATTATCTCCCTCTTGGGAGCTTCAAATGAAAACCTAAACATCGGAATATAAATTCTAAACACCGTGCCATTGTTATGTTATGCCATTGGCAATATGTTTGCTAGCTTTGAAGCTTTGCTTCAAGAGTGTCCTGCATGATGTAGAAGGGCCGCATGTTTTAATTTTTGTGTGTGTGTTTGCCTAATTTATCTATTCCCCAAGGCGGAGTGCGACGCATTATATTTTTATTTTGGCCCAGTGCATCCAATTTTGGCATGTATTTTATGTATATATGATGGATCTGTGTCTAAAGCCACCATCAAAGCAGGTTATGGCGTTTATATAAAATATCCGGACGAATCCTTAGATGAACTGTCTAATGCTTGCGGGGAGGTTTGCTCCAACTATGAAGCTGAGATCACTGCACTTGAAGCCGCTTTGTACCATCTGATGACTGTTTTTTATGCCATTCCTTCAAAGATCCAAAAGATTTATTTTCACAGATTCAATGCAGCTCTTCAATCATTAGTCATTGTAGACTTGACCGTATCCAAATATCTCTGGACATTGACCACATTATCACTTTCAGTGCTGTCAAAAAAGTTCTGCAGTGGATCCCTGGACACTCCTGGCAATGACAAGGCAGGCAGACTAGCAAAGAAGGGATCAAGACAAGAACAGCCACACACAGCAACAACTTTACAAACAGCTCAAAAGATCAGTAAACAAAGCAATTTGGCTGAACAGGTGGGCCATGAGAAACACGAGAAGGGAGGTCTACAGATATATGGCAAGCCCCAGTCCAAATGACAGTGTAAATCAACTCACAAGGAAGGATCAGAGCACCATTTTCCGACTGAGAACCCAACACATCCCACTAAACAAAGACCTGAACAAAATCCAACCACAACATACTGCTGAGTACCAGCTGTGTGCACACCCATATGTAATCGTTGGCCATCATCTCTTTGAGTGCTCAGGGATCAATGATTTTAGGAAAATGCTTCTTCCTCCATGGTCAGATACATGGAACACTTTGTTTGGCACTAGAGAACAGCTGGTAAACACATACAGATGCCCTTACATGGCATTGGGTCACAAAGGGCGAGAGCCCAGATGCTGCTGGATGCGTAACAACATGTAAGGGTCTCCTTCCGCCTGCATTTTCAATGGGTTAGCTTCCCCTGGATAATGGCCTGTGCTGTGATTGAGGAGCAAACCCAGTTGTGAGCCGTACCACTAGACCACGCCGTCCCCTGAAGTGCCACATATTGTCATAGTAGCTGTTTAAAGAGGGTCACCCCACTAGTTAATGCATCAAAGAGGACTGGTATTCTGTTTTCTGAGCAGGGAAAGAATGTAAGCTTTTGAAATTCATCAATTGAGGAAAGTTCAGTGCAGTGATACATACCGGTCATGCCAAAAATGTTCTATGATGGACTCTTCTTGGCTGAGTCAGGTACACTGAGTATTGAAAGCAGAATTTACTGCATTATTTGAATGCATCATGATGAAAAATCGGGACTGTGAATTAAATAGTTGTTCTTGCGGACATCAGTCAAGGTTCATCACACCACATCATCTATGACGTGCTCCAGTTGCAGAAAGTGTCTGCAAGCTGGGTGTCATGGCAACTGACTTTAGAATTGAAAAAATGATGCAATGAATGACAATAGTAGATTTAGACGACCAGGGCCCATCGTGTTGAATGACTGCGTCCCAGGAAGCCTGCAGTTATGTTGGGAAGGTGACTATCTATTTTAGCCAGGTGTTGCGAGGGTGGCCTCGAGGACATCTCCAGGATGAGCACAACCTCTTTTTAGATGCTGTGTAGAAAGTGGGCTTGTGCTGTTAGAGGATTGGAGGGTGTGGGCTTGTGCTGTTAGAGGATTGGAGGGGGTGGGCTTGTACTGTTAGAGGATGTGGGGACGTGTTTGTAGAAGCTGTGTGGGGAGTTGGCTTGTGTTTGTGGAGGCCTTTGAGATCCTACCCAACTGAAAATGGGTACCTGATTGATGAGGATGCTTTAAATGAAAGCCTTACATTTTTTACCCTCCAAGATGTTTTAAGAAAAAGAGGCACACAGCTGTGTAGTATTTTTCAACATAATTTAGATTGGATCGATACAAGTACCCCAGCACCTACAAAGGGCATGGATCCCTCTAAAAAAAATGTATATCATTGTTTCAATTCTGGAGTTAGCTGGTGTGGCACCCACCTTGCAGACAACTTTGTCAAACTAAGGCACATCATGGATGATGTTGTGTATTGAACTGACTGATGCCCAGAAGTGCAGCTATTTTACTCAGTCACTCTGTCATTTATCATCACGATGCGCTTAACTGCTGCAATTGACTCTGGTGTCACTTCTACCATTTTATAACTTTTTACCCCAGTCGTACACTTGCTGGAGTGGTGACAGACATGCATCAGCTCCAGTTGCCGATGGAAATTTAATAGGAAGCTCAAAAAACTGATAGCAGAACAACTACTCCTCATAGGTGCATATCAGTAGTGGGACGGCATCTTTAAATGGCTGCTATGATCTGATATGAATCAATTGCACCCTGATACCACCTGCATGCAACTGAAAATCCTTAGCAAAGAGACTGCCAAATTATATGACAATATGTTTAGAATTTTCTGGTTTCCATTGGACGCCCTCTCGTGTTTAGGGAAGGCTAGGTAGAGAGAAAGGGAACTGGTCTCCTGACCTAATGAAAAGTTGAATTACATTCTGGCACATAATAACATATGGAGTCTGCGTGGCCTATGGGGGGAAGCGTCTGTTTCACAATCCTAACGCACCCGGGTGGTGGCATATTTATTGACCGAGCTGGCTAAACTCATTTGTGACATTTTTCTCTAAGTATAAACTTGTGAAGTGTGAATATATTTTTAGACTTTGAGCTGGCTAAACTCATCTGTGATATTTCTCTATAAGTATAAACTTGTGAAGTGTGAATATATTTTTAGACTTTGAGCTGGCTAAACTCATCTGTGATATTTCTCTCTAGGTATAAACTTGTGAAGTGTGAATATATTTTTAGACTTTGAACTGGCTAAACTCATCTGTGACATTTCTCTCTAGGTATAAACTTGTGAAGTGTGAATATATTTTTAGACTTTGAACTGGCTAAACTCATCTGTGACATTTCTCTCTAGGTATAAACTTGTGAAGTGGGAATATATTTTTAGACTTTGAACTGGCTAAACTCATCTGTGACATTTCTCTCTAAGTATAAACTTGTGAAGTGTGGATATATTTTTAGACTTTGAACTGGCTAAACTCATCTGTGACATTTCTCTCTAGGTATAAACTTGTGAAGTGTGAATATATTTTTAGACTTTGAACTGGCTAAACTCATCTGTGACATTTCTCTCTAGGTATAAACTTGTGAAGTGTGAATATATTTTTAGACTTTGAGCTGGCTAAACTCATCTGTGATATTTCTCTCTAGGTATAAACTTGTGAAGTGTGAATATATTTTTAGACTTTGAACTGGCTAAACTCATCTGTGACATTTCTCTCTAGGTATAAACTTGTGAAGTGTGAATATATTTTTAGACTTTGAACTGGCTAAACTCATCTGTGACATTTCTCTCTAGGTATAAACTTGTGAAGTGGGAATATATTTTTAGACTTTGAACTGGCTAAACTCATCTGTGACATTTCTCTCTAAGTATAAACTTGTGAAGTGTGAATATATTTTTAGACTTTGAACTGGCTAAACTCATCTGTGACATTTCTCTCTAGGTATAAACTTGTGAAGTGTGAATATATTTTTAGACTTTGAACTGGCTAAACTCATCTGTGACATTTCTCTCTAGGTATAAACTTGTGAAGTGTGAATATATTTTTAGACTTTGAACTGGCTAAACTCATCTGTGACATTTCTCTCTAAGTATAAACTTGTGAAGTGTGAATATATTTTTAGACTTTGAACTGGCTAAACTCATCTGTGACATTTCTCTCTAGGTATAAATCTGTGGAACAATACATGGTCTCAATTGGATTCTCTGAGGAGGAGCAGATGAAACTGAAGAATAACCTAGAAGCCTTTAATCACAAATCTCAAAAATGAACCAACCCAAGAAGAGTCAACCACTTAAGTCATACTGCAAATTGTGCCAAAAGATGCTTCTATAGACCAGAATTTTATTAGTGGCTGAGACACTTTTATTATTGTTCACAGTGCAGTCTGGAATTGTTAATTGCCAAATTGCATAACACAAGCTATTTGTGGTCCCCTATTCAAATATTCCATTTTTTTAGACTGTCATCCCATCTCATCGTGTCATGGAAGGTACTAACAAATCGAATTAAATCAAACCTGCAGAACATTTTTATCACAGTCCTCTAGTCTCAAACTGACACTACAGTCTTGAAAATGTCCTTTAACACTGATTTTGAAAACAAGTCATTTTTTTTCCGAATTTTTTTTTCACCCTGAGGGAACTACAAGTTAGGTTATACTCTGTCCAACGAAAGATTGAAGTGGATCAAAACAAACCGCAACGTATTACTCCGTGATCGAATGTGCTGATGAATGGCAGATGACATTTCTAACGCACAAAAGAGGGTGAATTAGTTAATATTAATTAACCTTTACCACTGTACATACAAAATGGACGCAAAATTTCCCCTACCGCTGCATTATTTTTCAGAACGTCACATCGTTTAACTATGGTTGCTACTTTGAGAGCCTGTAACATTATTTGATGGTCTATTAATATGATTTGTTTGTGAGTATAGGGATAAATGAATAAAGAATGTGTTGGTGTTATTGTTTTTGTTGTGTGCAAGTTAGTTTTTGAGATTTAAAAAAAGTTAAGGCGATAGCGTTGACAAAAACAGCACACTTAAACTCTTCTACTTTCAGCGTCTGTCTGTTGAAACAAATTTTTTTTTAAAAATCTCTGATAACAGATTACCGATGTTTGCCGTAATGGCTATGTCTGTCACTTCGACAACAAACATTAGTGTATCTAAATAAACAATCTAAACAGATCTACCTCAGAAAAATCCATTGTAGGAACTTGACCCCCAATCTCAACAATGGGTGAATTCTTCACATCTAATAGAAAAACAAGAAATTTTTTAAATGCCTAAAACTAATTCCACGATCGCCATTGCTGGTATCTAGCCGTACATTATGGAAGAAAGAACTCTCTACAATCAAAAGATCATTATTGTTTAGACTATTTCTACATAGCTGTTCGTTTTCAAGTTTGCTTAGAGCGGCCGTTGCTATGCATGGATAACGTATGTCAACCATCAGCAATTGCCGCTTTACAATAAAAATGGCGTCATAGCTTTGTGCTGACTCCCGAGCCATATTGGTCATAAACACTGTGGGAAGTAGGTCCTGACTTGACCTCGGATGTTCCCCCCATCACATATGTGTATCGATATAAGAGGTGGTACAATAATTTATCATGCAATATCAAAGTATACGGCCAAATTGTTTAAATCATACAGAAGTATTGTTATAAACATGTTTTAAACAGCAATAATTAAAATTAATTATGCCATTTATTATGTTTAAATGAACTATATTAGTACGCGGAAGAAGATGACAAGCAAAACCTTGGAGGTGTTTTGCGTCCAACGACCAATCAGAAGCCATTATGCCACGTACTTTTGTTTTGACCCAATTCAACCTTTCGTTGGACAGAGTATAGTATTCTTCAGTCTTAACAGACCTTAAATTATATTTTAGAATTATTTTAAAAAGTGATTTGCCTTGTTTTATAAGACAGACTATGTTTTGTGTCTTATGGGCCAGTGCATCTGACTTCATTATTTTTTTTAAATTGAATAACTTCCAATTTGGTATGCCCTTGCTGATTCATACATTAATTTGTGAACTGTGTGGTTTTTTAGCTGTGCCACTAACCACTAGAGTACAGAGGCGCTCTAAGACCCTCCCCCCATCCCCAACAGATTTTTTTATTAATCTTATGTCATTTTGAAAATAATTGAATGACTACCTGTTAAACTTAACCTTTTTGGTTAAATGTTTTTTTAAATTACGTCATAAATATTAAGACTTACCCATTTTGGGTACACCAGTTGTCTTGCAAATTCATGAAATTGTCACAAAGCACTTAAAGTGTTCCTAATCAGATCAGCATTTCTGTTAGTTTCCACTACAAACAGATTTATAACATCTACATAAACAAACTAAACAGAAAAATCTGTTGAACTTCATCACAGTCAATAATGTGATAACCTTCAAAATCCATGTGACACAACAAAATCGTTTACACCTAAAGTCAAGATCGCCATTGTATTGATCTCGGGATTGAAATGGTCCCATTTTTGATTTAGCCGTTTCTAAAGCAAAACTGGTGTTAAACCTTTACCACCTACATTATAAATTGACAAAATTTCCCCTGCAGCTGCATTATTTTTCAGCATGTCACGTTTGACAACAATGGTTTTTTGTTGTGTGTGTTGTTGAGTTTCTGAGATAAAAAAAACGAGAAAGGTGATAGTGTTGAAAAATAGCACAACCACTTAGACTTGCCCACTTTCGGAGTCCCTTGGTTAGATAAAAACCAAAACACAGAAAATGGATTACCGACATTTACCGTAATGGCTATATATGTCACTTTCGCCTATAAACGTAATTATTGTATCTACATAATCAATCTAAACAGATCTACCTCAGAAAAATTTGTTGCAGAAACTTGACTCCCCCATTCTCAACAATCGGTGAATCTTCAATCCAAGCGAAAAACATAAATCATTTCCAAACATCTAAAACAAATTCCAGAATCATCATTGTTTGTATCTAACCATACATTACGCAATCAAAAGAGACTTGTTCAGAAAGTATTATTCTGACTATTTCTACACAGCTGTTCATTTTAAAGTTTGATTAGAAGGGCCATTGCTATGCTAGGACATCAATAGTCGCATACCGGCGACCTGCGCTATGCAATTTTCATGACATCAGTCGCAAATCTGCAATGCTCGAGTGGTAAAGGTTAACACACCAGTGAGTATACAGAGACAACGTCCTGGGAAAATTTTGTTGCCAGTGATTTAGTAAAAGTTTAGCTTGCCAATCGACGCTTGAACTGAAAATACTTGCAAGAAAAAAATTGGTAGAATACATTGCTTCATGGATGTTTGATGTATTGAGAAATGTCACAAGTGGGAATAAATGTCAAAGGTCCAGAATGTGAGCTGAGCATCAGGTATTCTACAAGACAAACAACATAATATAGACAGATGGGAGGAAAAAATGACAGTGAAGGTATTTCTGACATAAATGGCAACACTGCTTTGTTACTAGTCATATGTTCTAATGTTGTTTCTTTCTGTTAGCAGTCCTTGAAAATAGCACAAATGTTTAAAATGCAGTTTAATTTTAAAACAGACACAAATAGTTCAAGCTTTTATCAATGGGTGCCTACACTGAATAGTTGGATTAAAATAATATAATAGTAGTACTTTACATAAGGATAGTAAGGCATTGGATATGACACACATTGTGAAAATCAGCTGATAGTATTACAAGACAGGCTCAATCCCATTGCAAGAGAAGTAGATGCAGACCAAACCACTTCAAGAAGATAACTTGCAATAAACATAAAAGCAACAGGAAAGATGTGGACAGAGCTGGAATAGATGGCTCAAGACACATATTTCTTGTAGACCTATCCTCCTCAGGGAATTTGACCTATGTTTTGCCTGTTTAAGACTAGGACCAAAAGTTAGATCAATAAATTAAATAGTATCACAAACCTGGAAATGTGAACTTGGTCTATTTGAGCAGACATCATCAAGTCTCTGTCATTGTGTCTCCTTTATGCTTTTAAAAAAAGTACATGAATACTTGATGTAAGGATAATAAGGCTCTTTGCTTAAGCCTTTCTAGTCCAGGCTAATTTTGTCGATTTGTGTGTCAAAGTGTTATTCAGAATACAATTCATTATTATTAAACAAATTGAGCCAAAATTATGATCTAAACATCGTGAGACAATCTGTGACATGAAGTATTCATAATAAAGATTATATATTATGAGGTGTGTTCAAAATAAACTGGACCCAGTGGCTTTATTACTAACATATGAAAGTTACATCATCTAGTGTTACAGAATTAAATATAGCAATTGTTATGAAGCAGACATGTCACAAGATTAGTTAGAAAAAGTCGCTATAGGCATTCAGACACGCATCCCACTGCTTTGGTAGACGCCGGATGCCGTCCAAAAAAATTACTTTGGTTGCTCCTAGAACCACCTGGTCACTAAGGCCATGACGTCTGCATCGGGGTCGAATCTTTGTCTCTTCAGAAGTTTTTTAAGTGTCCGAACAAATGGAAGTCACAAGGGGACATATCGGGGCTATAGGATGGGTGTGGCAGTACTTCCCACATTTTCTGTACTAAAACTTTCTAAACAATGTTTGCAACATGTGGACACATAGTCGTGCAACAGAATCACACCATGCGAAATCACGCTGGGTTGTTTATTCTTGATTGCTGTATGCAGCTTGCCTAGTGTGTCATTGTAGCGGATGGCATTGATGCTCATGCCAGGCTCTTTCATGTCTAGAACAAAGTCCCTCACGGTAAAAAAACATTGTCAGCATAACCTTACCAGCAGAAATGTGTGACTTTAATTTCTTTTTTGGTTTCGGTGATACGGAATGTTTCTATTGCATGCTAGCAGTTTTGCTGCTCAGCTCAAAGTGGTGGCATCACAATTCATCACCTGCCACTATGCGCAAAAGAAACGAATCACCCTCGTCTTCGAATCGCAGCAAGTGGTTCAAACTTCATCCTATGCATTCTTCCTTATGGTGGTCAGCCAGCAACCGAGGTACCCATTGTGAACACACCTTCCAATATTTCAGTTTCTTGCTAACCACTATTTGAACTGTCCCTAGCGACACAGCTAATTCCTCTGCTAGCAAACGTAAGCTCCAGTGGCGGTCCACCCGATTTGCTGCATAAATTTTGGCGATGGCAACTTCTGACGCAACAATATGCGTCTGACCTGGTCTTGGAAGATCTTTCGTTAACTCACATCCTTCTTTAAGCATCGTTGTCCAGTTTTTCACTGTTGTCTACGACACACTTTTGTCATCATACACTGCCTGCATTCTGTGATGAATGTCATCTGGTCGACATCTTTCAGCTGTTAGAGACCAAATCACCACTCGCTGATCAACTCTGGGCGGATTCCGTATCACACCTGCCATGTTTTAAACGGTATGCTGAGGAAACTATGAGTTGGTTGGTATGTGCTGTATGCACCAGAAGTGACATCATCATACGCATCATACGTATGTTCACTTGGTGCAGTTCGGTCCTGTTTCATTTGAACACGCCTCGTAGTAATAAGCATTAAAAGACATTTTTTTTCCTTCATACTTACAAGTCTTACCTCGTCACGTGTTTCTCAGATATATCTATCAATTCCTATACCTTTTGTAGTATGCGGCATGGTCGAAGTCTCAATTGGGCATGTTGAATATCCACGAGTAATCCAGAAGATGCGTGATCATTGGACTGGTCAAATAATAAACCATTTCTATGGCCCTGAAGCCGAACTTTAGTTTCAATAAATGGGTAGACTTTCAAATCTCGTATAACGATGTGTAACCGACCTATCCTAAATAATCACACAGTTAACAATTAATTGTGCGTGCGTGGGCGCAACCATCATGTAGAGCTGTCCACAACAACAACAAATTTGGCAAACTAAATCGTGAAACACAAATGCATGTTTCAGAGTTCCATTTTGATCGAGACGGGTTGTTATATTAGTGGGTTTTAATTAACCCTTAAAAGGCATAACACTACATAAGGTAACGCATTGACGGTCGTCAAATGACCTGGCTAGTGCTCTTTTCAACGTATTAAATGTATTTAATATGACCCTGATTACTCTTAGCTCCAACCTTTATCAGTATGTTTCAGTTGACCCTGATTACCACTTCCACCATTGCTATTTAAACCATCGCTGCAAATACTTATCAACCAAGAATAGTATCATACTATGAACCAGTGCTTCTCAGACATTTCATTGTAACAGACCAGTAGGGATTTCTTCTTCGGCGCTTGCCCTGAAAAGGAAGCTTATGTTGTCGTGTAGTAGTTTAAAGCAAACTGTGATATTTGCATCTTTAGGCCCAACACACCCGATTTCAGCACGCCATTTTTGGGACCGGGTTTGCCTTCCCTCTTCTATCCTAAATCTCTTAGCCAGGCTGCATGGTTGCAGAATATGGTCTTGGTCAGTTATGGTTCACTGACCCTGATACAAACAGCCAGCTATGAGTCACTGACTGCTGTTAGCTTATTCACTGTCTGTTGCATCTTCGGACTCTGTAGGGATTTAACAATTGTAGAAGGTCCAGTGCCTAATTTATTAATTATTGTAAATTTGTGAATTACATTTGTTAAAATCCGTGTTTAGCCAATTATGTGACTTTTCTACCATTTAGTAGTAGCAGTTAAAAAAAATGTTTAATGTAATTTTTTAAAATGCTAATGATAATTTCAAACCAGTTTTTAAAAAAAGTTTTGTGCAGATCAGCGACTCAGGATTCATGAACTGGCACTAGTTCATGGACCACAGATCTGGGAAGCAACTGCTAATAATGGACATTGCATAGCACACATGCAGACAGCTACATTCTTTCCACATGACTTGTCTCTACAGGATATTCAAGATTAGGTGGCAGGAAAAAGTATCAAATACTGAAATCAACAGGTCAAACATATCCAGCATCCAAATATTTCTGCAAAAAGTCCAGATAAAATGGATGAGACATGTTGTCCATTTGACTTCTCTAGAGAAGCCTGGACATTGATGTCACCTCCTGGGACACGCTTTAACAGAATCGCTCCACCAGGTGCGCTGGCATCACACAAGGTGCTCAGATCGCCAAGAGGAATATCATCACAGAGCCTCTGAGAAAGTTGGCTGCCCAAAAGAAATAAAACACATGAGGATCTCACAGTCAACTCCTCCCTTGTGTGTTCCAAGTGTGGCAGTCTGCCATGCCAAGATTGAACTTACAATCTTATGAGATCACATCTCGCACCACAAGTCTCATGATGTCACTATCTTTGCTGTTATTATTCCTAAACAATGCTTTCTTTTCTGGGTATACGCCGCATACCTACCTCTTTTTAGTATTAAAAAAAATGTAATTATAAGTTTTTTAAATTGCATTTAATTATATTTTATTTGTTTGCATCCATCTTGTGTAATGAAAAAAGATTTTCTTAATAACTTGTTTTTATAGAGGAAAATTTGACTGTGCAGAGTCTTTGTATCCTGCAATGAGTGCTAGCCAGAGAAAATTGGCCTCTAGAAGTCTTTGATAACGAGTAGGTAAGGAAAGCTTGGGATTTCAGTTGTCTTTGACAGGATTAATCTAAACATTTTCAAAACAAAGACATTTCAGTTGTCTTTGACAGGATTAATCTAAACATTTTCAAAACAAAGACATTTCAGTTGTCTTTGACAGGATTAATCTAAACATTTTCAAAACAAACATTTCAGTTGTCTTTGACAGGATTAATCTAAACATTTTCAAAACAAAGACATTTCAGTTGTCTTTGACAGGATTAATCTAAACATTTTCAAAACAAACATTTCAGTTGTCTTTGACAGGATTAATCTAAACATTTTAAAAACAAAGACATTTCAGTTGTCTTTGACAGGATTAATCTAAACATTTTCAAAACAAACATTTCAGTTGTCTTTGACAGGATTAATCTAAACATTTTAAAAACAAAGACATTTCAGTTGTCTTTGACAGGATTAATCTAAACATTTTCAAAACAAAGACCACACCAAACGAGGAAATACCATCTAAATGTCAGATTATAAGTTAAGGTGGGAAATGTTCAGACAGCTGTCAAGTTTCAGAAGCTTTGTACTTTTCTAGGATAGAAGGCTCTCAAGCACATGGCTCTGTAAACTTCACCATTCACACAGACCAATGCCTGTAGATTGTGTAGCAATCTCAACTCATTCCCTCCATAGAACTGGAACATCATCCTGATGCCAGGCTATACGTCAATGTGACATATCCTTGCATGTTAAGTTCCGTGTTGTCCTTTAATTTCTAAACACTTTGGTGCATAACATGTGATAAATTCGTTATCATTATTATGTACATGTACACATATGGGAATTATCATTATTGTGTACAAAAGGACTCAGTAGTCTCGAGTTAAGGTGCTGAAGGTCATGGTGGAGACCAGGATTTTTTTGACGTGTATCTTCTGGTAAAACTTCCCCTGATCTATGGGTTCGGTGTCAAGCACGTCAAAATTCCCTTGGCAGTTAAAAATCTAAAAGAGTAGGCCGCTGCCTGGACAAATTTCAAAAATTTTAGTTTAAAATCTACCAAAATTACTTGTACCTTCCCCCAGGCCTAGTAAGCCACAGGAAGTTTAAAATACTTACTACGGGTAGCCTTCGGCTACCTGGCAACAGACATTAACAAGCCTGTTTGAATACTGGGATTCCAAGTATTCGAAGCGTACAATAATGAATTTTTCAACAAAAGAACAAAACAAAATGTGCTAAAGATTTCCATGGCGAAGAGCAATAGTCTAAGGACTATTTTTCAAGCCCTCTTTGTACGGGATATAAAATCAATAACGTAACCCAAAATACAACATATGATGCATTATCTTATATCCACTTGTGTCATTAGATGTCGTGGTGAGGTGTAAGCTTTTTGTCATGTTCCAGCTTTGTCGCCGATGTTCATGTCATTCCGTGTTTTTTTGGGTTAAGATTACTTGTCACATTTCCAGTGAGGTCCTCTATTGTTTCATATTTGGCTGTCGGAAATTCACTGGTGGCTTACCCGGCCAATGCAATGTTGTTCTTAATGTCTGTTGTTCTACTGGCTTAGAAGAATCTGTAGACAGTTTCTCATTCCAGTGGTGTACTTTCTAACACCCAAAAACCCCCCCAAAGTAGCCTCTGCGCAGTCATGCTGTTGGTTCTAGGATTGGCATAGGTAATCTCTTTCCTGATGAGTTGGCCAAGCTCGACCAGGGTCATTGGTTTCACTACTTTTATCCGGCCACTGCATTGCTCTCTCCACCATCCACCGTATACTTGTAATTTTGGTGGCCTTTGAGTAAGTGCACTGATGAGTAGTTATCCAGAACAATATTCTCATTAAAAACGTTCTAGTAATATTGATGCCTAGGCGAGCATAGTTGACGCGGTCATAGCGACCTAAAGCAGTCAATGATGTTGAAATAAAACCAACATGAATGCACAATTTGGACCGTTTTAGCATAAAAAATAACTAACACATATTTATAGCAGTACAAGAGTGAATATCTTATTTTACCTAAGATTGGGTGAACAAAAAATTGTTTAAATGTTCTTGGTTTTTAAAACAATGTAATTATGTTACTTTAAAGTGTGTTTTATGGATATTAGTTGTATCTGTTGTTTGAATAACTTTTTAATTTTATACATTTATGTAGTTTATTTTGTACTTTGTTTAATATTATTTTCATATAAATCTGCAACTCACGTAAATAAAGGACAGATTTAAAAAAACCACAAGTATTGCTTGTGCGATGTGTGATTCATTTATTAGTTTTTCAAGACAAACGTGTTGAGCATCCTTCTGCAAAAAGGCCAGATAAGATGGACAGGATGTGTTGTTCGTATGCCCGATGGGAGTATCCCCAAGCAGCTGTTATAATTTTAGCTCAGAAAATACAGATGCTCGTTTGGAGGACAGAAGAAATGCTATACTCCTTGAAAGTGTCTGAAAGCTTCAACATTGATGTCACATCCTGGGAGCTGCTGGCACAAAACCGTTCCTCCTGACATGTTGTCATCACCATGATCAGATCGTGGAGTAAAGCTCCATTGCAGAGTCTGAGAGTATGCTTGTTGTCCAAAAGAGCAGGATGCACCTTCTGACGCAACAATACGCGTCTGACCTGGTCTCGGAAAATCTTTCGTTAACTCACGTCATTCTTTGAACATCGTTGTCTTCAACACACTTTTGTCACCATACTCTGTCTGCATTCTGCGATGAATGTCAATTGGTTGATATCCTTCAGCTGTTAGAAATCGAATCACCGCTTGCTGATCAACTCTGGACGAATTCCATATCACACCTGCCATGTTTTCAACGGTCTACTGAGGAAACTATTAATTAGAGGAAAATGAAATTTGGCAAACTTGACGTATGTGCTGTTTATATCAAAAGTGACGTCATCATGCATATCGTATGTATGTTCACTTGTTGCAGTTAGGTTCAGTTTCATTTGAACACGCCTCACACATATACTTACAAACGCAGAAGTTTTATACACACACATGTTATTATTAGTTGCCCATCACAAGCCAAATTGGCTACAGCGCTAGATACATAGAAATAAAGAACATCATCTGAAATCTGTTTATGCACCATTGGAGGGAGGACATTAGCAGTAGACCAGAATCAATTCACCAATTCAAAAGAAACAAACAAACTACCTTATTTCGCCTGAGAACTGGACACTGCAGACTAATAGAACATCTATACAGACATGATCTCACTCACAGAGGTGCCCATGTGGAACAAAGGGTCAGAAGCTTGAACATGTTCTAGAAGAATGCCCACTCTATTGTTGAAAAGAGATGTCAACTTGGCCAGAGGGTGCTAAGCTGAGACAAAAGCTGTAGGGCAGCCGCTCCGACCTGGTGAAGACTACAAATTTCATCATGGCGATTGGCCTGCAGATAAGCATGACCAAAGATCCTCAATCAAAATAAGATGTAAGGGCAAATAATACCAGCTCGACAGACCCCACCACACGTGGGGCACATTTGAACAGCGTCTGTGCTTGGATCGTCATACATCTTGCCCTTTCGTGCAGCTCGCTTTTTCTGTTCTTCTCGTTGAAGTGAACACCTTGTGTGATAACAGTGTGCCAGATTGAGCGGTTCGGAATACGTAACTCCCGGAAAGCGATATCAATGAGAAAACTGTTCAGAAATGGTCTTCGTATTGTTTATGTTGTGCTCCTCTCCAAACGTTTGTCTGTTTTGAGCTCACTGTGCATTATCTGCTTAGAGAGGTGTGCCGTGAATGCAACAATGTGCCTAGTCCATCTGATATAGACTATCTGCGGCAGCGTAAGGATACCAGAAAGCTGAGGATTTCATGTACACCCACACAAATACACATTAACAGATTTACAAACAGGTGCGTACACATATGAACACATAATTACAGATACTTACAAGTGAACATATATACAAGCGCATACATACATATGCGCCCATTTACATAATCATGTCATAAACACATATATACAAGCGCATACATACATATGCGCCCATTTACATAATCATGTCATAAACACATGCATACATATACGCAGACAACAGTTCAGTTCAAGTGCCATTTCCGTATCGAAGGTCGGCTGCAATGGATCTCCAGTGCACTTTCCGTAATGGTGCAATCTGATAGGCTTTTTTTTTTTTTTTTTCAGTCCATCTCCTAATGTTATCCACCCACTTACTTAAAACGACTGGCTTCCACCCTACCCTCCAATATGGTCTTCAACAAGGAGGTATGCCTTGTTATATGACCAAAATAACGTAACTGCCTAACCCTGATTTCGGTAATTAATTCTAATTTTCACCCCCTACATTTCCAATTCCTCCAAATTTGTTTTATTCTCATTCCAAGAAATGCGACCAAATCTACTATATACCCACATTTCAAAGACTTCAATACTCTTTTCGAACTTGTTATTCAACAGTAGACAACAGAATAGACATTGAATAATCCCATGTTTCCCCTACAACCACCACATTACGTCCGTCCATCAGAAAAGAATCTCGTCTGCTGAGCTGTTGGTGATAGATTTGATGTTGATTACGTCACTTCCTCCAATTTCTTTCAGAGCAGATCTGGCAGCATCTTTGACCTCACTGATGACGTCACATTGCCTGGAAGAAGGATGTTTCATATTTAGTGGACTTGAACTACAGACTTTATCCACTCTCAGAAATTCCTCAACATCGACAGAATCTTTGATCGAAACGTTTTGTTCGAGGTCTGATATCACGCGACATATGAAAAAAATCTAACAGTTCTGGGAACGTTCTTCTTCGTCTTTTTCTTCTCTTTTGCTTATTTTCTTCATCATCATCTCCTTCTTCCCTTTTCTCCTGTTTTTCTCCTTCTTTTTCTTCTTCGTCGGCTATTGCTTATTTTCTTCATCATCTTCTTCACTTTCTTCTTCTCCTTTGTTTGCTTATTTTCTTTTTTGTGTGTTCTTTTTCTTCTTCTTCGTCTTTTGCTAGTTTTCTTCTTTTGCTATTTTCTTCGTTTTTCTAGCTTCTTGTTTTTCTTCTGCTTATTTTCTTCTTCTTCTTCTTCATTTTCTTCTTCTGCATTTGTCCAGAAAATACGTTGTGACCATGTGTTGTAGTTTGCAGCGGGAATGGAATATCTGCACCTATTGGCACGACACATCCGATTTCAACTAGCCTTTGTTTTTTTTAAATAACTGGCTTACCTTCATACTGCTATGTCTTTTCTCTTAGCCAGACTACACCTGTTCAGCCTGTTTCCAGGGCCGCCACTTTGAGGCGGAATATGTTCTTGGTAAGCTCTGATACAAGCAGCCAGCTATCAGTCGCTGGCTGCTGTCAGCCGTTCGCTGTGGTGCATCTTCGGCCACGTCTGTTGTGAATGAGACAGCATGTATAGACCCTCTACAAAATTAAGATCGTGTAATCGTGTCTGTACCTGTCGTAAGAAAAAAAGGTCACTGACCACACAGTTGTGAGCTTCTCCACAGCTTCGTGTGCTCTGAGACGTCCCAAGGCCAAACAACCTGCCTCCCGTACGCGTTTGTCCTTGTCTTCCAAGGTTTCCATTAGAGCATTGAATGTCGCCTGGTCACCTGCCAGCGAGCACCGAGACAAGGATATTATGGCAGCTGCCCGGATGTTTATGTCTCTGTCTCTTAGAAGTTCTCGTAATAAAAGCACCACACTCTGGCTGCAGAATTTGCCTAAATACAAACAAAAGATAAGCATATTCAATAAATGATAATCATACACCGAAAAAAAGAAGAAGATTCATTGTACGAGTTCTTTATTCCTCTTTCTTAGATATAATAACCAGGAACCTTTCTAACTGTGTAACAGTTCCCGCCGGAGCAAGGGGAGTTTAGGATGCTTGAACATGTTAAAGCTTAAAGCTACCTGAATGCATGTCAAGGTCACTCACCGTCTCAGCAAAGGAGAACAGAGTTGGGTTAAGGAATGTGGACAGATAGAAACTGGCCACTGGCCTTCCGATTTTGGTAGGGGGAGATTGATTGACAGACGAAATTGACAGCGGGGCTTGCTGCGAGAGAAATGGAGTGACAGGTGTGCAAAAGTGTTTCGTTCCAATTGGATTGAAGATGACCATTACCTGAGATCGATTGGTCAAGCTCTGGCCTTGCTTGAGGATATATAACTCGAGACAGTTTAGCTCGGGAGGCTGGAGGAGAGATGGAGAGTGAGGGAGAGATGGAGAGTGAGGGAGAGAGAGATGCTGTATGGAGGAGAGAGAGAGAGAGACTGAATGTAGATAGTATGTTTAACTCACCGACTTTAGATAGAGGAGCGATTGATAGACGATTGGACGAATGTTTAGTAATAGAACAGGATCGCTCAAATAGGTGTGTGAGTTTTGCATTAATAGATAATCTGAACATGTGTTTGTAAGCAAGGACACATTGTGAACGAGTTATGTCGAGATCGCCCGCCTGAGGGGATTTCAGTGAGGAAGAGTATTTGATAAGGTGTGTTGAAGACGCAGTTAAGGCGATGTGTGTGTGATGTCATTGTAAGGCAACAGAACTGGGTTTTTAGATAGTTGGGAATTCCATCAATAGCTAATGCTTACAATTCCCGTTTTAGTTGAATGTTTAGTTAAGATATGTATTATAATGTGTTTGTAATTTCTCTACTCATTGTATGATATGAGTATGATATAATAAATATGCCACCTGCTGTTTGATATGTCATTTACTGAGTATGGTCATGATGATGTGGATGAGTGTGAGAATGTTCTAAGTTAGATCGCGGCCAGGGCAAGCAGAGGGTCTGTTACAACTGTTAGGCACTCGCACTCGCTAAATTAAAAAGTCAACGTTGTCCCATAATAGTTGCTGCTGTAGAGAACGTAGTTCTAGGGACTCTGATGTACGAGTTCGGAATCACGTAAACATCATCATCCTGAAAGGTCATTGTGAAACCAATACTGCAGATTGTTGGATCAGTTCCCGCCACTCCACTCGGTTTTGTGACGGGATATCGAATCTTCCGTCTGGACGAGAACCTCACTGGTATGATGTTGTGTATTGTGACGGCTGGCGAATTTCTGATTTTTCTCAATAATTTCTACAAAATTGGTATGTCTTGAGCAGTTTTGCACCTGGCGGAGCCCATCCCTCTCCAGTCAACGTTCCCACATTGGGAATTTTTCTGTGATCTGCGTGTCTACTCAAGCATGGTGTCACAGGTTCACTCTTAGGGTTGTTAATCAATCAATCAATCAAAGCCCGTCGCTCTCCTCGGTGCAAAGGCCATCGACAACATCTCACGAGCGTGCACGGTCCTGGGCTCCTCTCTCATAGGCCACCGACAACATCTCACGAGCGTACACGGTCCTGGCCTCCTCTCTCTGCCTCTCTCCAGGTGTAATTATTTAATTTGAGCTTTCTCATATTCTCTTCTCCTTGTATTTTTGGGTCTCTCTCTATTCCCGTTTGGATTAAATTTAAGAGTCTGCCTGACTATGTTGGACTGTGTCTTCCGCAGCGTATGTCCTATCCAGCCCCATTTTCTTCGCTTAATTTTTTTGTTCCAATGGCTGTTGTTGGCTCCTTTCCCATAAGTCTTCATTCGTCACCATGTCCTGCCATTTTATGCCCATTATCCTTCGTAGGCATCTGTTAACGATGGACTGGAGTCTTAGTTGTATGACCTTGATCGTTTCCATGTCTCCGCTCCATATAGCGACACCGACTTGACACTGATGTTGAATATTCTAATTTTGGTTGTGAATCTTGATATCTCTGCATCTCCATATATTATTTAGTGCCAGGAATGCGGCTTATTCCTTTCCAATTCTGTACCTCCTGATGTGTCTATTGTGCTGCTGCCCAAATAGGTAAATGTATCCACTTCCTCCAACTGCCCTCCCCCCAGCATGATTGGTTCTTCGCTGTTAGTGTTTAGTTTAAGGAGCTTGGTTTTCTTCATGTTGATATTCAGTCCCAGTTTGGCGAATTGTTCTTTCACACTTCAAAATGTCTCTTGCATTTGACTATGATTGTGTGACAAAAGCACCAGATCATCTGCGTAGTCCAGGTCCTCCAATTGTGACAATAGTGTCCACTGAATACCACTTTCTTTTTCCTTCGATTGATGTCTTCATTATCTAATCTTTATTCAACAAGAACAGGAAAGGTGAGAGCAGGCATCCCTGTCTCATCTCCGTTTGCCCCCCTAAGATGTCAGTCAGTACTCCCTCATATACCACTCTTCTAACTGTGGTTCTGTACATATTCTGGGTGCGGGTTGTATACTTCTCTGGTATCCCATAGTGTCTCAACAGTTGCCATTGAATACTTCGATCCACACTGCCAAACGTCTCTTCGTAGTCTATAAAATTAGCGTATAGGGATGATTTCAATTCAATGCTTTGTTCTACAATGAAGCGTTGTGTAGCTGTATGATCTTCCCTGGTGAAATCCTGTCTGTTCCTCTCTGAGCTTTTTGACTACTTCAGATTTGAATCTGTCCGAGATGATTCTGTTGAATATCTTGTCTGAAGGTTATGCCTTTCCGAATTCTTTTTCCGGCCTTGTTTTTATCTTGGTCGTTCACGGTTAATCGCTCATGTGTTCTATGTTCTTTATCCTATAATACCTTGAAATACATCTCAGCTCTTTGACGGGCACACGGCTAATTTGAAGAAAAAACGCACATAAAACACGTTATCCAAGAAGAATATGTAACACTGCAATTGTAGACACAAAGATCACAGAAAAACATACATGATCCAGGAGCGAATCAGATCAGCAGCCATGTTGGCGCTCGACCCGGAGGGATACGTAAACAAGCAAAAACTAATCATGACATGATATGCTGGGAGCCAGGGAGGGCAGCTCACAATTGACGTACCAGAAAGAAGCATTCTGGACCCACGCGAGATTTCCAAACTTTGCAATCAGTTCATCATCGTTTAATCGATTGCAGTGTTTCCATCCAAGGGGTGCGCCCACGGCTGCCACTCAGGCAATAATGACAACTCTTTCATTCCCGCAAACTCCCAGATGACCTAGTTGATTCGCACAATATTTCGAAGGTTCAATGACACTATGTCTCCTATCCACCCATGCCACATCTGTTCATATGTACCTTCTGAAGCGAGGATTGAGATCAAAGAAAATTGCGACACTCAATATAGACGTCCCAGATAGTCATCAGTCATAATGTCTGCGAGGCTGAACAATGACTAAATGAGCTAAACGATGCAGTAGACCTTCAAATCAGTAGATAGAAACCCCAATACATACTGAACACGTATTGTTCAAATAAGAAACTGCGGCTCAGAAATAATCCCGTTGAAAATGTGCAGACCACTGGAGTTACACTCTACCCAAGTTATTTGTACCTTTCCCCAGGTGGTTCGTTAAGTGTAGGTATAGACTGCGCCTAACTGGCTGTGGATGCTTAGCTCTAGTGTTTGAGTCTATTAAGATGGACTCACACAGCCGTTAAATCCCCCTCCAAGAAACTAGTTGCATACAGACTCTGTAGAACCTTCTAAACCAGTATAAATACGTTAAGTTAAGTAAGTTATAACGTGGTTTACCATACCAATGTTTTCCATTGCCACAATCCTAACTGTGGACTCATGGTCAAAGACGTCCCTGACTGCCTGTGTCTCTTTAGCAACATTTCGTACTTTCTCCCATACGTCTTGGTCTCTACTGACTTCGGTGCAGAATTCTGGAGAGACATTGAAACGTCTAGAGACCTCTGAAGAGACCAATTGTAAGAGTAACACTGGAACGAAAGGGAAGTATTATCATAATAATAATATGATCGGAAAGCCAATATGCGAAGGTAACGATGCAAGGGCTGCTTTAAAAAATTAATAACACAGTCAAAGAGCTTAGCATGAAAAGAAACACACTGAAGACAAAGACTATCGAAATAGGCAAGCAATAAAGGCAAATGAATATAATCTTCAATAAAGAAATAATTGGATACGTACAAAAGTTTCCATATTTAAGGCAACGATCATAAAATGATGAGAAATGATAAAAACGACTATGAGAAGAATGGGAATTACTAACTTCAAAGAAAATCTCAATCTTAGTTGACCTGTACTTCTGGCGTGAGCTGGATGTAACTAAATGAGGATTTTCTGCTTAGCGGACTAGGATCGAGCTTCTTATTACTCCGCTGAGTTGGGACAACTGCCGCGTAAGGTGGTTAACTGATGTGCGAGTCCATCTTAATAGACTCAAATACTAGAGCAAAGTAGACCCGCAGCCTGGTAGGTGCTATCTATACTGCTCTTTCAAATAACCATGGGCGGTGTAATGCTATGGAACACAGCCTTTTTACGACATGCTCTCTGTGGGACAGTGGTGCTATTCTTGTTCTTGTCATACACAAAAACCCCGGTGGACCACTGGAAATATATTCCATGAAAACAATATTGAATGAATACTGCTAACATGACAAGACAGTTGAGATGTCAGTATGCACATACTCGGGTAGGTTGGCCTAGACCAGGGGTTCTCAACCTTTCAAGATTGCGAGCACCGTTCATGTGTGCTATTAAGTGTGCGAGTACCATGCAATATAATGGCTTTCATTTTTGCAAATCAATATATATTTTTTTTAAATCACCGGTTTAATGACATCCTTGAGCTTGAAAGTCGGTTAGAAGCTCAGTGATGTCAAAGGAGAAGTCGCGTGTAGCTAGCTACACGTAAACAATCTTGCAGATGTGAATCAGTTAATCGGGATCGTGTTCTGTTCTTAAGGTATTTCAGGTGAGCATGGCAAGACATTTGAGAGAAACAATCGGCAGTATTTCATAAGTGAGCCAAGACATTTGAGAGAAACACTCGGCAGTATTTTATAAGTGAGCCAAGACATTTGAGAGAAACAATCGGCAGTATTTCATAAGTGAGCCAAGACATTTGAGAGAAACAATCGGCAGTATTTCATAAGTGAGCCAAGACATTTGAGAGAAACAATCGGCAGTATTTCATAAGTGAGCCAAGACATTTGAGAGAAACAATCGGCAGTATTTCATAAGTGAGCCAAGACATTTGAGAGAAACACTCGGCAGTATTTCATAAGTGAGCCAAGACATTTGAGAGAAACACTCGGCAGTATTTCATAAGTGAGCCAAGACATTTGAGAGAAACAATCGGCGGTATTTCATAAGTGAGCCAAGACATTTGAGAGAAACACTCGGTAGTATTTCATAAGTGAGCCAAGACATTTGAGAGAAACAATCGGCAGTATTTCATAAGTGAGCAAAGACATTTGAGAGAAACACTCGGCAGTATTTATTACTTTATTGTATCTTCTGTTCCCCAAAAGATTATGCATTTCTTCTTTTCAAACTTAAATTTCAGCGCTAAGGAGGACTGGAGATTTATCAATTAAAGTACCAATGATGAAACACAACGCTGCCCCAGAGCACCATCGGGGAAACCCCTCGAATCAAGTTAGTCGTGCGAAATATTTCAGAACATAGAGCTGTAAATAAGTTTACTGGCAGCAAACGCACAACTTAACAACTTCCAGGTCGCTATAAATATAATGAATAATAGTAACATTTTGTTTGGATTTGCAAAACAGAGTTTAAATTGAAAAACGGGCCTCATGAGCGTTTGTGTTCGCTAGCATTTTTTTACTTTCATGACGCGAGCACCAAATGTCAATAAAAAAGCACCGGGGTGCTCACGAGTATCAGATTGAGAACGCCTGGCCTAGACTATCTTGTGACAACGGGAAAGATCCGAGGACAAGAAGGGCGAAGAAAAGAAGATGAGCTGTTTGGGAGAATGGGCTATAATTGGAACTGATCAAACGGCAGATCGCTGTGGAAGAAATTAATCGTCATCGCCACGCGACAGGACGCTTGATGATCATGATGATTATAAAATGGCTTTAAACAATAACTTACCTATAAACTGAGCTCGGTGGACTAACCCTTCGCTATTGACTCCAAGCTCTCTCTTGAGACTTTCCATGAGATAGGGTGTACATGATAGGGGAACAACGCTTTTCATAAGTTCTTTGTACTCTCTACGTAGATCCTTATAGAATCTGATGAAAAATACATTTCATTATTTGTAATAATTTAGCAGCGAAGATGGGCGTGCCCCGTAGCTATGCCGGAGCGACCATAGTGCTATAGTCATTTTCAACGGTCAGAAAGTCACTGGTAGAGAGACTAAATTAATGAATCGCGCTTGTCTTTCAAGTTCAGAGGACTAATAACCAAAACTCGCAGTAAACGAACTAAAATATCAATATTAATGGTAAGGTTTTGCGATAAATCTATGAAGGACGAATTTTGATAGTCAAATAAATATGACATATTGAAAACTAGATATGCAAGATCTGAGTGTCGACGAGAACGTACGTTATGTCTCTAAAACTGAGGTGCTTTGGTCACATCAAGTACCACGACGGACTGAAATAAACAGTTCTGGAGGACATTGTTCCAGGAAGACGAGTCAAAGATAGACCAAGGCGAAGATAGACACCGGATATCAAGTTCATTCTAAACATGAACATGGAGCAGGCAGGTAGACTGCCGATCGAGACATCAAGGACACCCTAAACATGAACATGGAGCAGGCAGGTAGACTGCCGATCGAGATTTCTGTCGAATGGCTGTGATGAGAGCGACCTTCAACCAAAGGACACGCCACATGATGATGATGATGATTTGTTTAGGATACAGTTGACGAAACAGTGATGCAACACACAAAGGGAATATTATGGGTACTGAACCTTCTGCCAAAGGAAACACTTCTCAGATGATAATCTCTTCAAGGGACATAAAGTTGTGACGGGACTTGGCGGATTACATCAGTCAGTATAACAAATGGTAGAAAAATAACACTGTCAATGGCAACTGGAATGTGACGAAGATTGCATCGGGCCAAATTCCAGAAATGATAAGACACATGCAAGGATAACTTTGGAAGTGGCCAAGAGGTTTATCGGGGGCCGTACAGAAACAAGTGGGAAGTAGGGTACTAGGATATCAATGAATGATAATTATTACCAGCTCCACTGATCCCCGTAGTAGTGAGCAGCATGCGGGTGAAGCCAAGCATAGCACAACTGCCCGGAGGACCCCGGTTCACCTTCATAAGCACGCTCGGGATGTCAGGGAAGCTACAACAAATCGCCACTAAACGTTCTTTTTAGGACGCACAAAAGGGTACATCTACCCATTGTGGGCATTTCTTCAACAACAACAACCAGTTGCACAGAGACAAAGAAATGTACGTCCTCAGAACCCAGACTAGCCAAAACAGGCTGATTTACACTTGTTTATCAAACTCAAAATGTCAGCTACTGATGGGAATACTGGTGGAATTGTGACAGAGTCATGGGTCCCAAGGGGGCAAATTCGTGAAAGTCTTTTACAGCTTAGTGAGCTACCAAATCTTGTTATAGCATACACCATATTTCCACATAAAGACTCACACAAAACAACATAAAACTCGTCAGATGGCAAAGCAACAACAAAAAAAAACGATTCAATCACTTCTTCCTAAATATAAAACTGCGCTCTTCGGGCGGCGATATCAGAACTTGTCAAAGAGTCACGTTAAAAAATAAAACTGAAGAAGTTCTACCAACAAGAAGATTAATGTACACAGAGGTCAAGTGACACACAAGTAGCATATAATGTCCAAAAACACAATCGTTTTGCATTCAAATATGATTGGCAACAATACTACTCGCACAATAGACAGAAAATGGAAACGTTTTAAAACTATAGTAAAAGATGCAACTACAATGACCGTAGGTCAACAACAGGATGACGAAATGGCTGAGCAGTAACACATTCTGGGAAAGGAAAACAACAAAATCAAATCTTCTCGCGGCAAAAACATCCATAACAAATGAAACATGCAAGAAGACATATACCATATTAAACAAAACAATATAATCTAAGCCTCGCAGTGATAAGAGACAGTTCATAAATGATCTAACCTCAACAGTCTAAAACTTAGCATGAATAGGAAACATCGGTAGTAGACACCTACGTGCGATCACAAGACAACCATGCAACATACCAACTGCTATGAACATTTCCATCAAAGACAAGCAAGACAACATTCTCACTATGGAAAAAAGAGCATATGCGACGCTGTGCAGAACATTTTACGAAGGTGTTAAAGTAGACCACAACTACCAATAACTCCTGACTTTGATGTAGAAACTGCCACATCTACTATACCAGTATCATGTGATGAGTTTACATTATTTGAGATTCAATAGGTCATCAGAAAGTTAAGGAACAGCAAGGTGGCTGACAACAACGAAATTAGTAGTGAAATGTTAAACGCAGCAAATGATGTAGCTCTCACACATCTATCAATCGTCATTGTAGTATTCAATGAGGAGAATCCCACTATCCTCTATCCCCCTCCCCTTTCTCTAAAGATATTGTCAAAATACGAAAATAAATGTGACATCAGATTGCACGGATGTGGGTTGAATAACATTCTTGCAAGTGCCAGAAATATGTGGCATGATACTAGAAAGACTTAGAATAACAGTTGATAAATAACTCGGGAAGGAATAAGCTGGTTTTAGACCAAAACGATCATTCATAGATCAAATCGTCCCCATTAGGATAACTTTAGAAGAATAAGTGGAAATGTGTTATTCACTTGTCGTAAACTTCATTGATTTCCAAAATCCGTTTTACAGTCTTCATAGTTCATCACTTTGAAAAATCCTTAACAACTGTAACTTTCATACACATATATTGATATAATAAAAGCACTATGCACTGATAAACAATGCTGTGTGTGAACCTCTCATGATAAACAAATATGGTTCCGGATAGAAACAGGAGTAAAGCAAGAATGCATTATGTCACAATATTTATTTAGCACTAATATACAAGAGAAAATATAAATGGACCAGAAAACAACACACAGTCAAATTGACGGCAATCGCAAAACGGCAAAAACGGAGGACTACAGCAAAACTCATTGCAGATAATTGCCTGAAATAACAGTAATGTTGCAATTAGTTTTACATCTGTTTATGTAGAGACATCAGTACATATATGTTTATGTGGAGACGTCAGTACACATCTGTTAATGTAGAGACGTCAGTACGCATATGTTTATGTGGAGACGTCAGTACACATATGTTTATGTGGAGACGTCAGTACACATCTGTTAATGTAGAGACGTCAGTACGCATATGTTTATGTGGAGACGTCAGTACACATATGTTTATGTGGAGACGTCAGTACAAATATGTTTATGTAGAGACATCAGTACACATATGTTTATGTCAGTAGACATGTTTATTTTGATTTTTGTTTGTTTGATCAAAGGTTTGCCTTTCTGGATTATACTGACGAAGGCACCGGTAATGTCACTCACATCTCCCATGGAACACTATGCACCCCACTAGCATACAGTTTGTCCCAGTACTTGAATGCTGTTAAGCAGTTTCCTCTGCTGATCGATCTGTTGAGCTGACGCCGTCTAGCGACAGTCTGGCTTCGCTGTGCCCATGAGCTGACCTCGCCAAAGTCCTTCAATATAAACACAAACAACAATAATATATGTATCTCGTACAGCGCAAATACACAGAATAAGTCAATCAATCAATCAATCAATCGATCGATAAATCAAAATTCTTCAACACCCTGTGGAGCATAGGTCCTCAACATATACTCGCTAAGTCTTCCTGTCATGCGCCATCATTTCCATCCCCTCTTCCCCACCATCCCTCTCCCTCACATCTTTCATCTCCCATATTGGAACGGCTTAAACGTCCCTCCTCCATGAGTGTTTGAGGCTGCCTCTACCATTTTGGACCTGAAGATTCCACAACAGTGTTCACTTCTATTCTAAGGAATCGATTTCCTTGCACTCCAGTCATCCACATAGTCATTAGCTTCTTCATATTTTATTTTCTTCTTCTTCTTTTTCTTCTTCTTCTTCTCCTTCTTATTCTTCTTATTCTTCTTCTTCTTCTTCTCCTTCTTCGTTCGTTCTTAATCTCCCACTATCACGTCCTGAAAAGGACTTTGCAACTAACAGAATGTAGTTCAGAGAACGGATTATGTTGTGACGTAGTTTACAGCTTGAATGCGATATTTGCACCAACACTTCAGCAGGCATTTCTGAGTACCGGGTTGCCTTCCCTCTTCGATCCCTTTTACTTAGCCAGTTTGCTCTGTTGCAGCCTATTATTCAGGATCACCACATGGAGGTGTAGCAGGGTCTTGGCAGCTCTGGCTCGCTGAACCTGACACTAGCAATCAGCTTTGGATAGCTCACCGCTGCAACGCATGCGCTGTTCGGTATCTTGATCCCATAGTCATTTGCAAAAATCTAAATGCTAGAGCATATTTTTTCTGTGTTTATTCGTAGCTGAATACGCTACGCCAGTCTGGACAATCTCTGCCAACGCAGAACTAGTTGATACGGCAATAAATTAGGTCAATAAATGAGGTCGGATAGTATCAAGGTGTTTAAAACCACCCCCATCGATAAAATATAGCCCCATAATTGACATAGCACCACCTGAGACCCGAAGAAGCGTCGCCCAAAAATTTTACGAGAAAAACAGGAGCACGACCCAGGACACCCAATGTTTAGGGGCTGGCAGGAGGAAGTCGGCTTCAGTCGGAGCAGAAATGTCCTTGAGTAGTGATAACTAGACTGAATTCTGGTGTGCAATTAAGCGGAACATTGAACTCCGTCATGGACTTGTTTGCAACGGCTTGAGCCAGGCATGAAATGCAGCGAAATGCAGCATAACGAACAAGATAACCGATCGAAAGCAGATCAAATGCACAGAATAAAGTCCGTCTTAAAGGACTCGTGAAGGAATTTTAAAATATAATCCGAACAGGAACCACCAAACATCGGAAAACTCGACACAAACACCAGAAAGAGTCGAGAGCGCAGCCACTAAGGCTCGGCCATCTTACTTTTTCAGAGTTTTATTTTAGTGATCTTATCATACCATTTTATTCCCTCAATTCGGCGCCAGCATCTCTTGATGGAAGCTTGAACATTTGTAATTGTACTTTGTTCCTCACGTCACAGAACCATAGAATAGAGTTGAAGGTCTGTATTTGTTATCTTCTTCTTCTTCTCCCTCCTACCTCTTCTTCTTTTCTTCTACTTCTTATTCTTGTCTTCCATGTATATGACAAAGACAAATAGATGAACAATGCCACACTGAGAACATTTGTAAGAGGAAACTAACAGTACAGTCTAACACCTTTAGGGTACCAGACTCTCCAACTCATGGATTTATCCCCCTTAACATTCACACTGATAGAATTCACGCTGTGTGATTAGAGGGTGTTGCCGTGTGGATTTGCAAGAGAAACTCCTGAAACCAAACTAGCAAAAATAACAAGGGAAGTAAAGAGTGAATAACTAGATCCGGAGTGGTCTGCCGGGGTCTTAGTAGCATAGATGGTACCTAACAGGCTGTGGGTCCACTTTGCTCTAGTGTTTGAGTCAATTAAGATGGACTCACACATCGGTTAACCACCCTTTATAAGCGCTTGTTCCAACGCAGCGGAGTATTAAGCTGATCGAGTCTAGCCCGCTAAGCAGGAAACCCTTCTCTCGGTTACATCCAGCTCATACCAGAGCTGGGACCTGCACAGTGGCATCTGATCCTATAGAAGTACAGGTCGACTAAGAACCAATGTCAGAGGCGATCGGAAGATTTTCTTCAAACACGGAAGGCCACCAGACCTCGGTGTAGTGTACAATGTAAACAGACAGATCCGTCTACTCAGAGCTGGGACTATCAAACGCACCAACAACACACAGAATTACCTCATCTATGATATGGTAGTGCCTGACGACAGCCAGCTCTTCTTTCACATTTCTGACCAGGAACTGAAGGTTGAGGTCAGTGTTATCTCCCTCGGCAAGGTCTGTCCAGGTGCGAGAGGCCAGCTGTAGCTTGCTAATAATGAAGAATAGTATTGTCAAGAAGCGGATTTTGTAGCAAATGATACCAGGGTTTGTAGGATCTAGGGGTCGGATATATGACAGGGCTGGTGGAAGGGAGAGAGTGTTGGAAATTTGAGAGGTAAGGTGCTCCCCCTCTGAAGAAATTGATGAAAATTAGCAGGAAACGATAGGGTGTTGGAATTACGCATTTTCCAAGTGTTCACTAGCTAAAGCTGAGACCTAGTGTTTAGTCCTATCGGAGATGAACGAAGAAACTCCGAGGTTCTGTGCACACGGTCAGCACATTAGAAAACTCTGATAAAAAATATAATAGAAAAGAGCAGACTGTTATCTGCTGTCCTGACAAAATTAGAAAATTAATTCTTACCCAATACGCCGGGGAGAGGAGGCTAACGTCTGGTCAGATGGGGAGAGGAGACTAACGTCTGGTCAGATGGGGAGAGGAGACTAACGTCTGGTCAAATGGTGAGAGGAGGCTAACGTCTGGTCAGATGGGGAGAGGAGACTAACGTCTGGTCAGATAGGGAGAGGAGGCTAACGTCTGGTCAGATGGGGAGAGGAGACTAACGTCTGGTCAAATGGGGAGAGGAGGCTAACGTCTGGTCAGATGGGGAGAGGAGACTAACGTCTGGTCAGATGGGGAGAGGAGACTAACGTCTAGTCAAATGGGGAGAGGAGGCTAACGTCTGGTCAGATGGGGAGATGAGGCTAACGTCTGGTCAGATGGGAAGAGGAGGCTAACGTCTGGTCAGATGGGGAGAGGAGACTAACGTCTGGTCAGATGGGGAGAGGAGGCTAACGTCTGGTCAGATGGGGAGATGAGGCTAACGTCTGGTCAGATGGGAAGAGGAGGCTAACGTCTGGTCAGATGGGGAGAGGAGGCTAACGTCTGGTCAGATGGGGAGAGGAGACTAACGTTTAGTCAGATGGAGAAATCTACTGCAACCTGCCACTTGAAGCATTTCTCAGGTCGCAGAAATGAATAAACTTACTCGTTGTGGGAATTCAACAACAGCAACAACACAATACGCGACCTACTCAGGTCTAGTAGATCTTGGAGTAAAACTGGAGGAAAATCCTTTGACTTCCCGTGTTACATTTAGTCATCTTACCACCACGTTCTGCCACTGGACCAAGGTAGTTCAACAAGAGAAAGAGAGAGAGAGAGAAAGAGAGAGAGAGAGAGAGAGAGAGAGAGAGAGAGAGAGAAAGAGAGAGAGAGAGGTTGCTATAACGGAAACCTTAACTTAATCTACTTAAAACGCGTTACAGTGTCAGACCTATGAAGATGTTCCATTGCCTATCTTAACGAGGCTGCAATCATTTCTTGCGATGGGCAACTAAAACAATCATTGGCTGTTTTCGTCTTGGCAGACGATAGTAATTGTGCTCTTGCCACAAAGCCCCGGCAGAAATATAGAGACCATGTGTTGCCCATGCAGCATGGTCCCTCTCTCGATCTGCCTTTTTTGCTCCAAAGGAAAGGTGATACCAATGTATGTGGAACAAGGCAAGCTGCAGAAGCTGCTGAGTCAGCTGAGCAATGCTCTATCTTTTCGACCGTCGGGGCTTCAATCCTAGACCAGACGCCAACCAAGGCTAAAGGCCTGGTTTGCCCTGCCACAGCACTTAGCTGAGGTTGCCTTTCCTTGATCTAGGATAAGGCATTGTATCCTATTGCGTGTGCTCCTTCGTACATCGTCGGTTGTCAGGTTTGGTAGACGCAGACCAACTTTCAGAGTTATCAGAAAACAGGTTGTACATCCATATCTGACAAAACCCAACAAGATACGCCAGCATCTTATTTGCAAGGCTTAAGCTGGTTTGAAATCAGAGTTTTCCTTCTCCTAGATGAACTGCCTTCTTATTAGGCGTTCGAGCCCCATATGTACGAAACCACTGGTTTTAAGGCGCCAGTAGCTCGCCTTCCGCCCCTTCTCCTGTTAGTCAAAACAGTTCTGCCGCGCGAAGGCCAGGAGATGGACGTTGTTGTCAGAGGCTATATGAGACGCACGTCATGGGAGCATTTAGTTGATGTTGAGAGTTCATCCTCAACCCCACCCCCGGCTATAACAACATTTAGAACTAAAAGAAATAAAATATTCAATTTTAACAGCATTTTTCTAAAGACTAAGGGACACCAATTGCTGCTCAGCACAATACAACAGATCTACTATAATTCACAATAATCCACTCTCTGCTATTTCGGGAATAAACGTACCTGCACTTCGTGATCAGCCTGCTTAAGTTAATACACGTAGCGAAGAGTGTGAACGCTGGTCGTTCTAGTACATCACTGATTCGAGTAGCTCACTGAAAAGCATAGATGCCGCCTAACAGGGTGCGAGTCTAACATTCCTCTCGTGTTTTAGCCCATTATGGATGCCCTTAGGCCACGGATTTGACTGTAATTCATATTAGTCGACGACTTACACCGGTGTCCAGAAATGTGTTGGGATCGACACACTTACCATGAAACCACAAGACACCATGGCTTCATCGGTCGACACACTTACCATGAAACCACAAGACACCATGGCTTCATCGGTCGACACACTTACCATGAAACCACAAGACACCATGGCTTCATCCTCAAATATTGGAAGATCAATGATTAATTGCAGCTTGGAGTGTCCTTTTTTGCTGCAGCACGTGGTCAGGGTATTGGTCGATGAACGGAAGAAGGCCACGACTGTCTAAGCGAACATTTTATTATTACGGTTGGTACATACTCATGCGCTATCCTTCAATGCTCCTTGGCCAGTCCATGTTTCATTTGTTCTAGTTTGTGGATTGTCGATTCATCTTTTGCAGTGCCAACATCCAATAGGCGGAAATGTATCGACCTCAAAATGGCATCCTTATCCACATCCGAAGTCCTCGCTGGTAGTGGCTATGAGGCGAACAGGTTATCTCATCCTTGCCATGAACCCCAACAAAGCCAGGAAACTAGCTCAACACAAACCTCCAAAGTCCTGCCTTCATGTCCGATATCCATGTATAACATAGACAGCCCTTTTGTTCGTCCAGAAGCAAAGATTGAGAGTCAGATACGATGATTTCCCTCACCTCAACTACGTGGAATACTTGGAATTCTGGATTTCAAACAGGCGGCCTTTGCTTGCTGCCAGGTAGCCGAAGGCTATCCGCAGTATGTTCTTTATTTTACAATGATTACTTTCTCCGACTTTTTAGGTCTTGATGAAGGTAGGTTGGGTATTGCGTAGGAATTTCATTACCTTTTACAATTTTGTCTAGACAGAAGCTAACAATCTACTATAATAGATTTCCAACTGCCAAGGATTCATTTACGTGCACAACGAGCATACGGGTTTATAGTAAATCTTCAATATGAATAAACTCTGGTCTTACCTCCCTTGAGCTCAGAGGACGCTTGAAACGTGGGATTTGAAACCAAACCGTTTTGCGTTTTCTTTACTAGAAAGCTAAACGCCTTGACCTCTTAGTAGATGTTCGTCCATCACGTGTAAATAAGACAACTATCTCTGGTAAGCCGTGTGGACTATCTTTTCCTTTTGCTTTGTCCGATGAAATGGATGACTTGCGTGGTCATTTCGATTAAGGTGAGGAAGATTTTCGCAAAATGTCAACTTCACTCTCTAGCCCTGAGCTACCTTTGGGCAGTGGCAAGACATTATCGAGACAACTGGAGTTAGCGCAGGATGCAGATTTTTCATCAGGGTTTATTCCCAAAACCTTTGCCCTAAACAGGTATCCAACAAGGCAGCGGGGGTGTGACATACAACAGGTTGGGAATGTAGAAGAACAGGACTAAATCTCTATGTTTATAACAAATACCATAGGAATCTATAAATACCAAATGATGTTCCAGATATTCACAAAGTGTTGTCACATGATGGAAGTCAAAGCCACTCACAAAGTGACAGACACACTCTGATTACCCCGGCTTTCCTGAAACCAACCGGAGGCAGCAGAGGCAATCCAGCCAAATTGTGATGATGTGCAAGAAACAAAGATACAAAGTCACAAAAATGTCATCAATGGCAATGATAACTGAACAACTAGTCGATTGTGGCTGTTGGTAATCCATTTGCGCCACCTTGACTTTGAGATGTCACATGATATAAGGATGACATGTATCAGAGACAATATCCCGTAATTATCGTTACAAGAGACAACCATCAAATCTACACAATCGCCATTTTTCATGTCAAATGTCACAGAAAAATAATGACAAACGCAATAATATCGCATGCCTTTAAATGACGAAATATGCAACACCTGGTAATAATACGTTTCCAGCCATCCTACACACAAGTAGCATCTGTCCAGACTCTATTTATAGGTTGATTCAAATCCAGCTAATAATAACTAAGTACAAGCCAAAAAAGAGTGTTTTCAACTACCTTTTCCAGAGTACCCAATAAGGCACCACCATCCTAGTCGCTATGTGACGTCAACCTCTCAGCTATAGCGACCCTTGCAAATCCCTATGTCGGCCATTAAAAGGTGCCGTCCGTGTTTTCCCTGGTTCATATCCCGGACTCGCATTTGACTACTAGTAGTAAGTTTGTGGGTGGTTTCCTTCTTGTGGTTTACTGGGTCACGTAGAAGATACAGATCTGGGGTGCCCAGCCACAAGGTTGTTTTTTTCACTGTTGCCATTACATTTACCCAGGAGTAAGCAACCAGCTGTTGGCGGTGCAAGTGACCATTAAGCAGTTATTGTGTAAGGTCTAGCCACAAAGCGTTTTCCTCCATCTGGTCTAGAAGGTATATTAACTTTTATTATTTAAGTGCTGCAGGAAGTCAATAAACAAGATAGTTCGGTCGTCGTCTGGCAAAGTAACCTCATTAATTACCCCTGCACACCTATCATAGAACATATTGTAGAGGGATCGATTATATATCTATTTCCCTTGTATCGTTTGACGTCGCAAGGAGTGTGACCTGCTTTGTTTCATATTTTTTGGAGGCAAAAATCCGCTGATGACTTGCCACGTAAATCTTAGTATCTGTTAGCAGCCGTTGGTTGGTTGCCCCGGAATATACGATCGCCTATTATTGGGACTGGTGATGGGAGAAGCGCACATTAGAGCAAGGTAGACCCGCAGCTTGTCAGGCGACATCTTTACCGCTCTGCTAACCAGATAACCAAGACCTGATGCTAGAGACACATAGTCCCATTTTTGTGGGATAATTCTCTGGTGGAGGCGAGAATCACTAGAATAATTTCAGCAGATTTTTAACTTAAATTGTGTCTGAGCAATGGCCGTTAATCATACTCTTTTTGATTTCCAACTGCCAGGAGAATTTTAATGTGCGCGCCCCAGACCACGGGTGTCTGATCTTACTACTCAGAGATCAGGAGACATTTTTATCAGATAATTTTCGTTAACAAATCCCGGTCTCCACGGTGATTTGAACCCGCGACCTCCTGTACCCGGGGCGAACAACCTACATCGAAACCACTGGATGGATTAAATAACATAAATCTTGCAGCAACGTGTGCTTACAAAATTGAAAATAAACAACCTTGACCTAAGAGAGGAAATTTCATCCCCCCACGCATCTTCAATAGCATAATAGACAGATCTGAAAGCTGTGTGATTCTATATTCTAGAACATATTTCTAGTTTCAAAAAATATAATCACATGGGTTTTCCCACTGTTCGATCTCGCTGGGGGTGATTTCATGCGCTGACATACAATGGCAGCTTTCATCTGTAACCATGTCGTGATGTGCAGACTTGAGTTTCAAAATTTATCCTGCTTTCCTCAGTAACAGCATCAGGGTAGCATTAAGTATTAAGAATTATCTCGTTTTCCTCAGTAAATACATCCAGGCAGCATTAAGTTTTAAAAATGATCCCGCTTTCCTCTGTAATGACATCGTAAAATGCAGACTGAGTTTGTTTAAGTGTTGTCTCTTATCCCCCCCCCCCCCCCCCCCCCCTCCCACTCCCACTTCTCAAACTCTGGTTTCAGATATTTGAACGAATGTACACAATCTAAGAGACAGGAAGAGTATACCAATTTAGGTTATTACTATCTTATTATCAGTAGGGCGTAAGACACATACAGCGGGATTTCCATAGCAGCGAGGATGTCAGCAAATGGGCCGAGGCCGACAGGATAGACGGACGTGTCTGTGACATGTGCCAGGGAGACTTCGTCACTTAAATGCTTGTTTTTGACCGAGTTTAGGCTCAGGATCACAACCATTATCTGCAGAAAGAGAACGACCACAAATATATATATTATTTTCACCTCTTTTAACAGTGTATTATGAATACTGACTTACTTTTCCGTCCACTTGTGTCTCCGTCCACTTATGCCTCCGTCTACTTGTGTCTCCGTCCACTCGTGTCTCCGTCCACTCGTGTCTCCGTCCACTCGTGTCTCCCTACACTTGTGTCTCCCTACACTTGTGTCTCCCTACACTTGTGTCTCCGTCCACTTGTGTCTCCGTCCACTTGTGTCTCTGTACACTTGTGTCTCCCTACACTTGTGTCTCCCTTCACTAGTGTCTCTGTACACTTGTGTCTCCCTACACTTGTGTCTCTGTACACTTGTGTCTCCCTCCACTTGTGTCTCCGTCCACTTATAGATCCCTCCACTTGTGTCTCCCTCCACTTGTGTCTTCATCCACTTGTGTCTTCATCCACTTGCGCCCCCGTCCACGTGTGCCTTTAAAGTGATACGAAGAGCCGAAGTCGCCTTTCTTTGGCCCCATCTGTTGTGCTTGTTGTAAGCCCGTGTTGTTGTAGGATTTGTTTTATAACATCTATCAAGCCGTCATGTGGTCTTCCTCGTGCCTTGTATCAGATCGGGACCAAAGATGTAACACAACGAATGAGCTGATAGCTGTAAGCGACTCGCTGCTTACATCAGGGTCAGCGAGCCAGAGCAGACCGAGACCTTGTTCAGCCTCCCAGCTGTGGATCTGAATGCAGGCTGCACTCGTGTAGTCTGGCTAAGAGAATAAGAATCCCAGTGGGAAGGCAAACCCGGTACTAAAAAATTTTTTTTTAAAAAGAACAGAAACCGGATATGTTGCCGAAAGGCGCAAACATCGCAGCGTCGCTGTAAACTACAACACAACGTCACAGCGTTCTTTTTCAGGATGAATGTCAAAGAAATAAAGTATCCATATCTTTTCTTTGGATATATCCATGCAATAGTAGTTGACCAGATACATAATATGCTGCAACAGAGAAGACTGGCTAAGGAGAGGGATCGAAGAGGGAAGGCTAACTTGATACCCAAAAATGCCAGCTGAAGTCAGATGTGTCAGACCGAAAAGTGGGATCAAGATGCTGAGCAGCACATGAGCTGCAGTGGTTAGCGACCCATAGCTGACTGCTAGCGTCAGGGCCAGCGAACCATAGCTGCCAAGACCCTTCTACACCTCCACGCGGTGATCCTGGATAACAGGCTGTAGCAGGGCAGACTGGCTAAGGAGAAGGGATCGAAGAGGGAATGTTAACCCGGTACTCAAAAAATGCTTGCTGAAGTCGGATGTGTTGGACCGAAAGGTGCAAATATCGCAGCCAAGCTGTAAACTACGACACAACGCATTCCGTTCTCTGGACTACATTCTGCTACTTAAGCCCTTTCAGGGTTTGGTAGTGGGAGATTGAGAACGAACGAAGAAGAAGAAGAAGAAGAAGACCGAAAAGTGCGAATATCGCAGTCAAGCTGTACGCTACAATACAACGCATTCAGTTCCCTGAACGACATCCTGCGACTTGCAAAGCCCTTTTGGGGATTTGGTAGCGAGAGTTTGAGAACAAATAAACAAAGAAGAAGAAGAAGAAGAAGAGAAGGAGGAGGAAGCAGAAGCAGAATAGGAAGAACGAGGTTCCAGCGGACTGGGGCACATGAAAGGACAGAGCAGAAGTTTGTTCAAACAACGAGCTGCAGGAACCATCAGTATCCACACCATTCGCCATTTACTGAGAGACTAAGCACCTATGAGTATGCCCGGAGTGCAGTGACGTTGATTCTTAGGAATAGGTTCCATTATCAAGCGATAGACGAACAGTTTCAATATCTCTGTCGCTATGTATTCAGTACAATGAATAGTTTTCAAGGAGTCTATCTGTCCTAGGGACTTTATTCCCATTTCTGGGGCAGTCTAGGGCTTTTTAGGCCGAGGATTACAGTCCGCTTCGCCACTGCTATCGCCACGCCGTGTGATGGCTATGTTTGTTTATTTCACCCGCAACAGAAAAACAACATGCCATACCGGTGATTCGATCCGCTGCTCTCCTTGATGGCAGGCATGCATTACCATTCGGCCACGCTTTCAATGAATACATAAATGATGATAAAACAACAATCACTTACAGATGGATACGTCTCCATGGTGCTCCTTATCTTGAGGGGGGGGGGGAAGGGAGTGTGCGTATAAATGATACGGAGAGCTATACAATGAGGGTCAAAAACTTCTAGAAGGATCATCAGAACTGGACAGGGAGAGATCAGTCTAAAAACGGACAACTCACTTGTATAGTAGGTTGGGTCAAGGTCCACCACCTATAGTATAGTAGGTTGGGTCAAGGTCTACCACTGAGAGTATAGTAGGTTGGGTCAATGTCTACCTAGAGTATAGTAAGTTGGGTCAAGATCCACCTAGAGTATAGTAAGTTGGGTCAAGATCTACCACCTAGAGTATAGTAGGTTGGGTCAAGGTCTACCACTGAGAGTATAGTAAGTTGGGTCAAGGTCCACCTAGAGTATAGTAGGTTGGGTCAAGGTCTACCACTGAGAGTATAGTAGGTTGGGTCAAGGTCCACCTAGAGTATAGTAAGTTGGGTCAAGGTCTACCACTGACAGTATAGTAAGTTGTGTCAAGGTCCACCTAGAGTATAGTAGGTTGGGTCAAGGTCCACCTAGAGTATAGTAGGTTGGGTCAAGGTCTACCTAGAGTATAGTAAGTTGGGTCAAGGTCTACTACTGAGAGTATAGAAAGTTGGGTCAATGTCTACCACCGAGAGTAACATGATAAACAGTATATTTATGCCGACTCTGTATTACCAGTGCCAAACATGACCTCTGCCCAGGGTACGTGAGAGCAGAATTTTGACGTGTGAAATGAAGTGTTTGAGGAAGGTCATCGGTGTTACCAGGAGAGACAGAATGCGGAACGACATTCGAAGTATGGTCGGCACTTCATCTTGTGCCGAATAGATTTCCAGGCAGAAAATAAGTTGGTTTGGTCATCTCATGAGAATGTACCGTCATCAACATCCACTGATGGCTTACAACGCTGGTAGATCTGGCTACAGGGCAAAAAGGGGGGGGGGGGGGGTTGCGGGGCAGGTTGATAGATGGCATTAGAGTGATTGTGCAGAGACACGGGCTCACATTGACCGACGAACGCACATGGCGCAGGATAAACGACTTGAGCTCCCCACGGCGCTCAACGTGAAAAGAAAACTAACTAACTAGCAATCGATAGCCCAAATTACTATTTCATTACTTTAGAAAACCGGACCTTTAGGTGACTAAGGCGCATGACATCTGGAAAATATAGAGGTCAGGTGTCCTAATTCCGGGTTGTCCATTACTGCACTTTCTTTTCTGTTGTTCGTTTGAAATGTTACTCGAGTGAAGATACACACTTGTTGTCATTGTCACAAAGGCACATTCTGTGGTTACAACTCGCTGTCTCAAAGTTTCCACATATTCTCTTGGAAAAAATGACATTCTGACTTTACCGTGGAATCAGTGAAAGTCTGATATTACCTTGGAATCAATGAAAGTCTGACATTACTTTGGAATCAATGAAAGTCTGACATTACCTTGGAATAAATGAAAGTCTGACATTACCTTGGAATCAATGAAAGTCTGACATTACCTTGGAATCAATGACAGCCTGAGAGAACATCTGCCAGTCGAGGATCTCATTTCCCAGGTTGCTATCAGAAACATCACTGACATCTAGGCTGAATCCTGCTGATTCCAACCCCTCTGAAATACCAATATATACCCATATAGCCTACCATGCAATATTTTCTCGTTTATTGAGATAACGTTATTAACATTAAGATTGCAAATAATTTCTGGTGCAGACGCTTAAGGTGCATCAATTCAAGTTTTCAGTGATAATTGTATTCCCCGTTCTCTTTCCAAGAAAGCATCGGACTGCACCCTTTCTGGAGTATTTACGTGCTCTTGTAGTGTCAGTTTATGTTGTGGTGTGTTTGACATAATTAATTGTTAGCTTCAGTTTATGTTGTTATTTGTTTAATATAATGAAATTGTTAGTTTTATTTTGTTGTGGCTTGTTTAATATAATGAAGTTGTTAGTTTCAGTTTACATTGTGGTTTGTTGTTAGACAGTTTCAGTTTATAATTTGATTTGTTTCATATAACGAAGTTGCTGGGTTTTTTTAAGGAATATAAATAAGGCATTTTTACGAATGCGATTAACAGTTCACATTGTTACAAACAAGCCACCTCAACTCATGCGACACGAATGCCTGATGGTGAAGCCACTAGGTTCATTGGTAGCAGATATATGATCATGTGAGAGCGTGTGAGAGATGGGTTGTCTACGCTGGAGACGTCAGAAGGCTAAATTACAAAGCGCAAGATGCACGCAAGAAATAATATCATTCGAAAACTGACCGGCACTTGTCTTGTGTTTCTCCGTAGCTGAATACGCCGCACCAGTCTTTTACAATGCTGTACCGATGCAGGCCAAGTTCCTTGGTCAAACCATTTCCCCATTGTAAAGGTGGGCGGCCCTGTGGACGTGTGCAGACATAAGGCCACCAGAACGTTCTTTCGCGTGTCCATCTGTTACCAGTGTAACAGTTCCCGCCGGAGCAGAGAGTTTAGGACAGGGGTGATGTGGTTGCTGATAACAAAGGTACCTTAATGCTTGTCAAGGTCACTCACTGTCTCAACAAAGGAGAACAGAGTCGTACCACTGGTAAGGGTGCGTTACTGTAGTCCATATCTAGAAGTTTTATCAGTACGTGTGGTTCGTCGAAGGCTAGCGCGTATAGCCAATCTCGACAGTTCGTCTCGCTTGTGGTCCTTCTCTCGCAATTAGCTTTTGATCGGCAAATGGAAAGCAGGAATCGTGCCTAAAGGCCCTGTCCTCGCGCGACCAACCGTATCCAGTCCGAGTGAAAATAATCGACGGGGTCGTTGGGATCCGTTCTGCCCAGATCTCTGCCATCCCTCCCCGAGCGAGCCCGGTCGGTCGGTTGGTGTGTGTACGGGCCCCTGCCAGGCTGTCCTGTGTAGACGGAGTGAGGGACGGAACAACCATCCGTCCTTCAGTCGGTCCCTGCGGCCGTCCTGGTGAGGCTTTTTACACATCCATCTATCGCCGACCGGTGTGTGTGGTTCGTCCGTCTCCGACATATATCTGGTTGATCCTGCCAGTAGTAGATTGCAAAGCTGAAACTTAAAGGAATTGACGGAAGGGCATCACCAAGAGTGGAGCCTGCGGCTTAATTTGACTCAACACGCCAACACTGAAATGATTGACAGACCGAGAGCACTTTCGTTGGGTCTAATAGGGAACGTGTGCTGGAATTAGACCCTCGGAAATCTGGGGCTAGTCTCTCGGTGGCTCGATTGGCTCGCATCCAGTGTTTGTTAAAGGAATTGACGGAAGAGCACCATCCTGAGTGGAGCCTGCGGCTTAATTTGACTCAACACGCAACACTGAAATGACTGACAGGCTGAGAGCATTTTCGTTGGGTCTAATAGGGAACATGTGCTAGAATTTGACCCTCGGAAGACAGGTCAGTTTACCCTACAAACGACAGGGAGTTGCTACGGTAATCCTGCCCAATCCGAGAGGTATCGCAGATCTCAGACTCTTGGTCCACGTACCTGGCTGATAAGCTAATGGTGCGAGGCTACCATCTGAGGGATTACGGCCGAACGCCTCTAAGCCGGAATCCCGCCCTGAATCTCAGCACCACTGCGACGGGAGGCAACGATATGGTTGGGACTTGGGGCTCGCGTCTCAGCCCGACCCGGTCGAGCCGCAGAAAGAGGTCTCTGCCGTCCCGCCGATCAAAGCGGGCGGGGAGCTGCTCGATATTCACCCCATACGGCGTTGAGGTGTGAAACCACTAGTAGAAGACTTAGTTCTCGGTCGGGGTGTCGTAAGCAGTAGAGCAGCCACCTCACTGCAAAGTGTTGAGACTCAGCACTTGATCATGAGATATGTCCGCACACCAGGCGAACAACATCTCCGTGCCATGACCAGGCTTGTCCCCTGGTTAAATGCACTCCTGCCTCGCTCTTTACCTCTGTCTGCTATCAGTCATCCCAATGGACGCAGAAGAGATGTAGGCCAGCGGACATTGTACCTCTGCCCTATTGTGACAACCTCCAAGGTGGCAGGGAATGCTAGGCGTACCATCACTGCAGAGGAGCCGAGAAAATAAAGGGAGCAAGGAGATACCCCACTCACATGCATATGCTACGTTTCTGGCAGGACGTGACGATCCTGGGACACAAACACACTGGACTGCCTCTCTTCCGAGATACTTGAAAAACTAGTACATACAGTCCATCATATCATATTATCACCACCTCATATAGACACGAGTGGTGAAGACTCGATAGTCCTGCAAGACAACTTCTCTAAGAGAAACAACTCTGACCACAAACAACTGCTGCCTTGCAGATAGGATGGGGACAGCCAAAGGCTAAGGAGGGCATCCCTACAGAAACGCCTGTTAAAATCGGATGCACTGGGCCACAGGCTTAACTAAATAGTGCAACGTATATCGCAGTATGATGACGTTACAACCTAACAGAAAAAAGTGTGGCGCTCATCCTGTGGAGTCCCGCCAGGCAGCGAGAGTGCCGGGCCTCACGCCTCGAAGGGGCTCACCCAGTGCTACTGGTGGTCACCCACCCATGTGCTGTGGAGTCAAGGCACAAGGTGATGGGGCAAGAACTATTGACCAAAAACCCAAGACCCTCAGAATACTACAGTGGAATGCGGAGGAAGTCATTAACAAAAAGCTTTCCCTAACACATCACTTGCATGAAGGTAAGATTGACGTGGCATGTATCCAAGAAACGCACCTCAACAACAACCACAAATTCTCAATCAGATGATACCAGACCTTCCGTCTTGATAGGGAAGGTCACAAAGGAGGGGTTCTGATACTGATATGTAACTGCATACCGAGTAGCGCGGTAGCTGTCAATCACACCGGACAAGCAGAAATTGTAGGAGTCGACATAATGACACAAGAAACGAAGATCCGCATCTTCAACCTGTATGGCCCACCCAACAAAGACCTGGTCGCTCTCGAGTATGGAAATAAAGGACTCCAGCTGCCTAGAAGTTGGAGACTTCAACAGCCACTCGGAGAGATGGGGATACTCCGTCACAGACAGCAGAGGTGATGAAGTGGAAGACTGGGAGATAGACACAAATCTCTATCTTATCAATAGGCCGGAGGACAGCCCTAGCTTCTATTCTAGAACATGGCATACCACCTCTACTCCAGACTTGACCTTTTCCACGGTGAATTTTAACCACAAAATAGACCGCCAGGTGCTCAACCAATTGGCAGGTAGGGACCACAGGCCAATTAGGCTAGAAGTTGAAATGGAAGTAGGCCCACAATAAATAAAACCGCTCCCACGTTGGAACTATAAACGAGTCGACTGAGACAGCTTTGCACTGCTGACAAATGGGCTGTGTGAAACCATCAACACACGGAATAACAATATGAAACCCATGGTGGAAAGCCTAAGCAAAGCAATAATGTAAGCAGCCACCGAAACCATCCCAAGAAAGGCAAGGAAAAACTACAAGCCATACTGGAATGATGAATTGCAGAAAGCAGAAGACGAAATCTCAAATGCTAGGAACTTGGCAGAGAGAGAACAATCTATGGAGGCAAATATCGCCCTCAAATCCATCACAGCGAAATACAAAAGAACACTAAACCAAATAACAAGAGACAGCTGGAAAAACAAAACAGAAAGCCTCAATTTAGATAAAGAAGGGAACAAACTATGGAAGTTAGTCAGAGCCATGAATGACGAAACTCCATCAAATAAACAAATTACCATCAAGCAGGGCGACAACATGCTTACTGGAAAAAAAGCAGCAAACGCCTTTATAGAACATTATGCCAGAGCAAATAACATTGATGTCCCTACAGATAGGCATACAGACATTAGTGAAGAACAAAAGAGCCACGACAATATCAAGATGGCACCAGAGGAGCACATGTTGGCAAAACTTACAATGAACAAAATGGAAGAGGCCATCGTGAGAACTTTAAAGAAAAAGAAATCGCCCGGAAAAGATGTGGTAACAAACGAAATGATGATGGGGCTGGGCCAAACAGCAAAGAGGAAGTTACTGTCAGTCCTGAACCAAAGCTGGAAAAGGGGAATTGTACCCCAGGCATGGAAAGATGCTGTAATTATACCAGTATCAAAGAAAGAAAAAGATAGAGCAGATCCAAATGGATACAGGCCTATCAGTCTACTGAGCTGTGTAGGCAAACTGATGGAGCGTATGATAAACACCAGACTGATGTGGCATCTGGAAGAAAAACCCATACTAATTTCACAGCAAGCAGGTTTTAGACAGCACAGATCCACTGAGGACCAGATCACTCTCATAGCCCAGGAAATAGAGGATGCTTACTAGGAGAAAAAGCATACAGTAGCGGTATGGGTTGATTTAGAGAAGGCATTTGACAAAGGTGTGGAAAGAGGGACTTAAAGTCAAGCTACGAAGAAGTGAAGTTTGTGGGAAAATGTACAGATGGATCAGCCACTACCTCGAAAACAGAACAGCCAGAGTTCAAGTACATGGGCAGATGAGCAAAAAGGTGACACTTGAGCAGGGAATACCCCAAGGGGGAGTACTGTCACCCACACATTTCCTGGTGTGTATAAACAACATCACAGAGAATATACCAAGAAGAGTCCACAGCTCCATGTTTGCAGACGATCTGGCTATGTTGACATCTGAAAAAAATATCACCATAGCAAGAAATCGGATGCAGCAGGCCCTAACATCGCTGGAGGAGTCGGCGAACTCATGGCTGGTCAAAATAAATGAGGAAAAAACAACATGTACGATATTCTCGCTTTCAAACAAACCCCAGAACACCAAAATAAGTCTTAACGGCAAATATCTGCGGCCAAACGATAACTCAAACTACCTGGGAGTCACATTTGATCGGCGCATGACATGGAAAAGTCAATCGAGAGAAACCGAATGAGAGCCAGACAAAGAATGGCAATCATGAGGAAACTAGCTGGCACAAGCTGGAGAGCAGACGAAAGTATTCTAAAGAAACTGTACACTGGAAGAGTGAGACCAGTTCTCGAGTATGGCATTGCGGCATGGACAACAGCAGCAAAGGCGAACTTTGACAAAATTAGCAAACTTCAAAACCAAGCCGTGAGAGTTATAACAGGAAACATGAAGTCAACGCCAATTGTAGAACTTGAAAAGATTACAAATCTGCAATCCATGACCGACAGAAGAGACTGCAGAGCCCAGCAGCAAGCAGAGAAACTCAGAAGACTGACAGACCTTGCAATGCACCAGAGACTAAATAGATTTGGAAATGGGAAACTAAAGCGGAGAAACTTTGCAGAAATAACCAAAGCAAAGATGAACGAAGACCCTATAAATACATTAACAACACCAAAGCCCATCCCTACTGTACGCAAACCTACCTGGAAGCTGCATATATTTCCGGTGGTGGCAGAAAATATACCAGGTATTGGAAACAAAAACAGCCAGATTGAAAAAGAAAGAAGATACATAACACTGAGGTACATAACGAAAAACAATTAGTGGAAAAAGCGGGGTCGGCTTTATTCTGTCAAAAAAGACAGCACCTTCACTACTCGGTTACAATCCAGTCAACGACCGTATAATTGTAATCAGACTAAAGAAAAAGACTAGAAATTTAACAATAATTCAAGTGTATGCACCAACATCAGCAGCAGACGATTGTGAAATGGATGATTTCTATAACACCTTGCAAGAAGCGATGGAAAAAGTTGAAAAAAGAGACATCTTGGTCATCATTGGAGATTTCAATGCGAAAGTCGGAGAGGAAAGAGCCGAAGAGGAGAGAAGTATTCGAGGACCTTTTGGTTTGGGACACAGAAATGAGCGAGGAGAAAGACTGGTTGAATTCTGCACGGAAAACAACCTCTCCATTGCCAACACCTTCTTCAAACAACATCCACGAAGACTGTATACGTGGACCTCCACTGATGGCAACATCAGAAACCAAATAGATTACATCCTAGTGCAACAAAGATGGAGATCAAATGTGCTGGCGACAAAAACACTGCCAGGAGCAGACTGCGATACGGACCACGAATTGCTGTTTGCGGTTTTCCAAACAAGACTGCGTAGGATTGACAAGGGTTGCCAGCTAATACGCTTCGATGTATCAGCAATACCTACTGAATACAACATCAAAGTAGAAAACAAATTTGAGGCGTTGCTTGATATACAGGAAGAGATGACATCTGAGGAGTTGACATCGTACGCAAGGGATATTTTGATCTCGACAGCAAAAGAAATGATTCCAAAGATATTGCACAAGACACAGAGCTATATAGCAGAGGAAATACAGAAACGCATTGCAGAAAGGCAACAATTAAAACAAATGGGAAGTATGGGGACCAACACAGCATATAAAAACTGCGCAAGAAAAGTTAGAAGAGAAATAAGAAAAGATAAAAGAAGATACATAGTAGAAACATGTAAGGATATAGAGAACCTACAACAACAAGGCAAAGAAAGAGATGCATTCAAAGCAATAAGAACACTGACAAGGGAATTCCGTCCGGTTCCACATGTCATAAATGACAAAAAGGATAACACATTAACAGAAACAATAGACATACTGAATAGATGGAGAGAGTACTGCAGAACCATGTATGGAGATAGCACAAAGCGCTCAGTTACAATCCTACCAAAGGATGAGAAAGAATCTGAACCAACATTGGAAGAAGTACGCTCTGCAATTAAATGCCGGAAAAAGGAAAAGTTCCCAGGATGCGATGATATCCCAGCAGAGCTAATACAAGCAGGAGGAGAGGCATGTGCTCGAGTCTATCACAAGCTGTGTACACAGATATGGCACAGTGCAGAGTGGCCAGAAGCATGGAAGAAATCAATTTATATTCCCCTCCCCAAAAAAGGCAACCTGAAGCTATGCACGAACTACCGAACTATCACACTGATCAGCCATGCTAGCAAGATACTCTTGCGAACCCTATTAAGAAGGATAGAGAAAAGGTGTGAATCTGAAATTCACGTAGTCCAGGCAGGTTTTAGGAAAGACAGAGGGATCCGGGACCACATATTCAATTTAAGGAATATCTATGAAAAATGTAGAGAGTTTAATGTAGACCTGTACACATGTTTCATTGATTACACTAAGGCCTTCGACACGGTAAAACATCAAAATCTATGGAGAATCATGAAGGAAATGGGGTTTCCTTTGCATATAGTCCATCTCATTGAAACATTATACCAAGATCAACAAGCCGCTGTCCGAGTATCTGGGCAAACATCAGATTGGTTTGCAGTACAAAAGGGAGTCAGACAGGGATGTATCCTCTCACCTTATCTGTACAACATATATGCAGAATGTATAATGCGAAATGTTAGAGAAGATAAGAACATTGAAAGTTTCGACCCATTTACGATTGGGGGGTACGAGATTCCAGAGTTACGATACGCAGACACAGTGATACTATCGAGAAGTGCGGAAGGGCTAGAGCAGCTACTTTCAGCCGTTAATGGACATAGTAAAGATCAAAATCTGTTCATAAACAAAACAAAGATAATGACCACCGATAAAACACAATGTCAGCATACATTTACAGTGGGTGGTAAGGAAATAGATCAGGTTACACATTTTGAATATCTGGGCTCCAGAATTGACAAAAATGGTGACTTCTCGAAAGAAATCAGAAGAAGACTAGCTATGGCAATGCAGAGACTGAACAGCCTGAAGAAATTATGGCAGGGCACCAACAAAACGATAAAAGTAAAAGTCTTGAGAGCCTGTGTTTTTCCTGTGGCAGCTTATGGCTGTGAAGCATGGACGATTACCAAAACTTCTAGACAAAGAATCGAATCCTTCGAGTCAAAATGTTACAGAAAGATCCTCAGAATACCCTGGACAGACAAAAGAACAAATGTAGACATTTGGCAAGAGCTGAGCATAGAGGAGAACTGGTTTATCAATTCCATTTTGGCTAGAAAATGCAAATACTTTGGTCACATCAAGAGACACAACAGTCTTGAGAGAACGGTGATGGAAGGTATGGTGCCAGGCAAAAGAGGAAGGGGTAGACCAAGAAGACGATGGCACCAAGATATCCAGGAATGCCTGAGTATGACAGTAGCGGAAGCTGGTGTTTTGGCAAGGGAACGAGTTTCTTTCAGACAGACTGTGATGGGAGCGACGTTCTACATAGGACATGCTACATGATGATGACATAACGAAAAACTACCCAAGCATGGACTGGACCCATGTATACACCGACGGTTCTGTAACAAACACAGCACAGAAAGGAGGGGCAGGAGCATTTCTGAACCTACCAAATGGCAGAAAAATAACACTGTCATTCGCTACTGGAAAATACTCAAGCAATTTCAGAGCGGAGGCAGAGGCACTGAGGGAGGCAGTGGAAGAAATGGTGACAGGTAAAAGAAATGAAAGCCACATAGTCCTGCTTACAGATGCACTGGCCGTAGTCACAGCACTAAAAAGCCAGACACATATTGAACTTAACGATTTAAGAGCAGTACTCTGTCGACTATGCCAGCAGTTCGCACCAAAAAGGGTAGTGGTGCAGTGGGTGCCATCTCACTGCAACATCCAAGGCAACGAGGAGGCAGACAGACTGGCGAAAGAAGGTGCAAAACTACCACAACCAGATACTAGTATGACATACGAAGAGTCAAAACGGCTTATTAGAGCTAGATACATGACCAAATGGGAAACCGAACATACTGGCTACACAAAAAACGATGCCTATTACCAGTTGAACAGAAGAGAGCAGGTCGTGGTCTTCAGACTTCGCACTGGCCACAATAGACTGAGGTACCACCTATTCAACAAATTGAAGATAGGTGGCACTGACGAATGCCCGTGTGGTACCGGGAAAATGACCGCTGAGCATTTTCTGCAAAACTGCCCGACATACGAGGATCAGAGAGAGCAGATGTGGCCATCACCAGTGGCAACACTAGACAAGCTCTATGGCAGTGTCGACAGCCTCCGGATGACCGCTGCCTTTTTCGAAAAAATAACGGTTGACGTCTGACAGAGTACGAAGAAGAAGAAGAAGTATTGTGTTTGTAATTTCTCTACTCATTTTTCTGGTCTGAGTATTATATAATAAATATGCCACCTGCTGTGTGATATGTCATTTACTGAGTATGGTTATGAATAATGTGGATGAGTGTGATAATGTTCTAAGATAGAATAACGGCCAGGGCAAACAGTGGGATTTGCTACGCCAGGCTAACGTATCATGTGTCCAGCCCATAGAGGTTTGCCTGATACCATTGCTTCCACGATGTCTCGAAACAAAAAGGCATGTCTCTGATCATATTCCTTAACGAGATCTTAAGTACGCTCATTTCCATTGCTCTGTGAGTGACACGGTGCTTCTCGGCATCTGTTTTGCGCAAGTTCCACACATCAAATCCGTAAACCATTGCTGGAATGACCATGGGATTGAGAGCCTGTGCTCTTGTCGTGGTGTCTTTCATCTCTTAGAGTATTAACTTAATGGAGATGAAGCAACACCAAGCTGCTTTTTGTCGTCTAGATATTTCGTGATCGGCGTAGTCCTCTGTGTGATGATACAATATATGGTAGCTTTTGACTGTTAGTAAACTCTACCGTTTCCCGTAGTCTGTTAGTAAACGCTACTGTATCCCGTAGTCTGTTAGTAAACGCTACCGTATCCCGTAGTCTGTTAGTAAACGCTATCGTATCCCGTAGTCTGTTAATAGACGCTACCGTATCCCGTAGTCTGTTAATAAACGCTACCGTATCCAGTAGTCTGTTAATAAACGCTACCGTATCATGTAGTCTGTTAATAAACGTTACCGTATCCCGTAGTCTGTTAGTAAACGCTATCGTATCCCGTAGTCTGTTAGTAAACGCTATCGTATCCCGTAGTCTGTTAATAAACGCTACCGTATCCCGTAGTCTGTTAGTAAACGCTATCGTATCCAGTAGTCTGTTAATAAACGCTACCGTATCCCGTAGTCTGTTAGTAAACGCTATCGTATCCCGTAGTCTGTTAATAAACGTTACCATATCCCGTAGTCTGTTAGTAAACGCTATCGTATCCCGTAGTCTGTTAATAAACGCTACCGTATCCCGTAGTCTGTTAGTAAACGCTATCGTATCCCGTAGTCTGTTAATAAACGCTATCGTATCCCGTAGTCTGTTAGTAACCCATTACGGTATTCCCTATCTGCTGTAAACATAGTCGTGGCTCTTCGCTTGTTAGTAAAGTTAACTGTAGTTTTGTCAGTAAATCTTACTTAATTCTTTGTATGTTTGCAAGCCTTACTATAGCAATTTATCTGTTAACAAAACTGACCATATGGATTTGTCTGTAACTAACATTACCACAGCCTTTTGTCAAGGGACAAAGCATTACAGTAGCCCATTCTTTGCCTGTTACTGTAGCTTGTTACACTAGCGCTTTGTTTTTTTAGTAAACCTTACGTAGCCTTTGGTCTGTTAGTTACCATATTTTAGCTTTGTCTAATTTTACATTAAGCACTTTGTCTGATACTTGGTCTTACCCTTATGACCCATGCACCTCAGGTGACCCATGTTACAAAACGACATTCACGACTCACTTTTAGCCTTCCCCATGACATCAGCATCCACTGAATCGTAACACAGGGTCACGTCATGATGAGGTACACGTGAACGGTGGTTGCAACCGATGGTTTTGAACCAATCCGATGAGACAAAAGATGGCGTGGTTTTCTTGACTACGACTGTTGGCATGTCCGGCTCATCAATGAACAGTTGGACTGCATTTTCTTCAAAATCGCTACCAGTTTCATCGAATACTATTCTGTTCTCTTCTTCCAAAAACTCATCTTCCTCTAACTGGACTGGCAAGCGGTCTTCCAAAATCTCTATCGTTTCTGTCAGTTCTGGTCTAGGAGGTGGCTCTTCCTGTTGAATGTATGTGACGTAAGTGGAACCATGGGTCGCAACAGGCGCAGATCTTACTAGTTTTTGAATGACACGGTCCTGAAGAATGCACAATCAAAACGTGAGTGATACTGCTTGCTTAGTGACAATTCAGATAATTGCTTCTTTATTCACCCCAAACAAAATATACAAATATTTAGCAACGTGATCGGGGATAAGGACGTCACAGAATAGTTCACTTTTTAACTGTGGGCGTGTCAAACATCAGTCCAGAAAAAGGATAGCCAAAAACCTAGATTTAATCATCAAACTCAGTCAACTTTGTTGACCCTACCATAGGTGCACACACTTAATGCATCGAACATTCTTGAAAAATGGCAAAGGAGAGAAAAACGCGCATAAATAGTACACACATGCATATACCGGATTAGAACATATGCGAGTTCATATGGCGTCCATGCATCAAAGTAAATGGTTTTAACCTTTTCACCGCAATTATGTTCGATAATGTGCAGTTTTGGCCATCTCAATAATTAAAATTGTTGTGTTTGGTCATCCAATTATTTCAATTTGCCTGCCAGGAAATGTCCTTCTGCTTCTTTTTATGGCTCTAGATTCTTCCCGATGATTGGTCGCACAACTGAATTTAACCATCTTTAGCTTAACCCGAAATGGAATGTCCCACTGCAGTCAGTAGCTGTCAAAAAGGTCTGATGGGAACCAACGACACTCTATTTGGGGTGAATTAAGACGCAAGTAACGACAATTCTACAATAATCTCGTCTTATAAAAATGATGGCACTCCCACTTAACATTAGCACCGAGCTGATTATGGCACTCCCACTTAACATTAGCACCGAGCTGATTATGGCACTCCCACTTAGTGTTAGTACTCGGCTCCCTCAACATTTGCGCCAAAATTAGGTGGAACATATTAACCAATACCCCACCTTCCGTCATCGCCTTGCACGTGGAAACAGGTTGTATAACAGCAGCCTGGACACCGATGTGGGTATCAGCATTGTAATTGCCATGTGGTGAGCTTACCGAAAACCTATAATAGCACTATAACCAGGTGAACCCTGGCCCACCTTCTTCAGTACTTCTCGGAACCTAAGGACCACTCCAATCCAATTCAGAGAAATAACATATCGTTTTTAAAAAAAACCTACTACTGATATTTCCTACAAGATCAATTTTCCTAAAGAAAATCAAAACGAATACTTTCAAATTACTAACAATAAGATAAGTGGTCCTTCTGGGTCTTTGTGTATGGCAAGAATAGCGCCACAAACAGCATGTTGTAAGAGGCGCCTGTGTGACATGCCGTACCATAATTGGTCATGGTTAGGTGGTTTGTTAAGAGTGTTAAGATGGCACCTAACAGGCTGCGAGTCTACTTTGCTCTAGTGTTTGAGTCTATTAAGATGGACTCGCAAATCGGTTGATTACCCTTCGTGGCACTTGTCTCAACACCCAGAGGACTAATAAGTTGCTCAAGCCTAGTCTTTAAAAGCAGGAAATCCTTCTCCTGGCTACACCCAGCTCCCACCAGAGCTAGGACCTGCACATGGGGCATCTGTCCTTCTAGAAGTAAAGGACTAAGACTAAGATAAAGATTAATTATAAATAAGAAACGAAATTAAATGAACAATGATTTTTCTTTAAAAAAACCTTGTTTGTATAATCAACCACAACAAAACTTAGAATACAGACTTCCTGCGTGGGACCAGCTGCAGCTGAAACCTAAGCTTCAATTTGCAGCAAAAATGCGAATGGTTGCAGATGCTTGGAAACGGGGCTACTTCAAAGTTTAACACATGTAATTTCTTCTAACGAACAGAGAAGCCATATATGACAATCGTGAGTGCCATTACTGGATAATATTTATTTCTATCAAGAACCTCAAAGTTATCAACAAAAAATAACCTTGCATATAATGGTTGTTGTAGTTGGAAGTTCATGCAATTAATTTGTTTATTGAATTATATTTGGATTTTTAATATCTTACGTTTTTCTTTTAGTTTATTTGGTTAGTCGGTACTGCTTTTTTGTTTTTACCCCCATCAAAGGCGAGCTCTCTAAGACATCCTAAAGACAGGAATGTGGTGGCCTCCGATTGATTTATTCCAGGTTGGCGTTGTCTTCAATAAATGTTTAAAAATATGCTTTGATTGGAAATCCCAAATTGATATGCATATTTCATCAATCCCAAACTTGTCAGCTTCTTGAGGAAAACAGGTCAACAATAAATAAGTTGTGGGTTCTCTTGTCCTGAGCAATGCGCTCTGTCTTGGATAGTTAAGTTGTAGTTATATCTGATTTGTCTATACTTATATAATTGTGTATGGTTTAAGGCTTTCAGAGGATGAAGACCAAGCCCTATGTCCAACTATCCCTAGTCGCCTCTTACGACATGCTTGGTGGGTTACAGTACTACTATTCTTTGCTCCTTTTTCTGGCCCCGATAACAATATGGGGCAAGTATTATTACAAATTTGTTTTTGAATAATGCCGATGAAAAAAGTGTGGTAGGGCACCAGAAGAACACGAAGATACAACTGATTTGGACATGTGTTTTCCCTATGGCAATATATGGCCACCAGGAATGGACGTTACAAAAAAAAAAAAAAACAACAAAGATATCGTCTTTCGAAATGAAGTGCTATAGAAGGGTATTGAAAATAGCTTGGACAGAGAATAAACCAATTACAGACATTTTGCAACAACTAGGTGTTTGAAAAAAACTGGCTTACAAATAGCATCACTCAGAGCGTTAGGTTATTTTGGTCTTATGAAAAGACAGAAAGGCTTAGAAAGGCAGATAGTGAAAGGCACGGGGCTTGGGAAAGGGGAAGACGTTGTCCCATAAGAAGATGTCATCAAGACATTACTAGCAGTTTGAAGTGGTCCTTGCGGTGAGCTGGTCGACTCGACATAAATCAGATCCGTTCAGGGCTGCTGGGAAGGAGGCTGCTGGGAAGGAGGCTGCTGGGAAGGAGGATGCTGGGAAGAAGGATCGACTGCCGTCTTACCTGATCGACTGCCGTCTTACCTGATTGATTGCCGAATTACCGTCGATAGAAGAAGTCCTCACTACCCGTGCTGCTGCTGCTGAAGTTGAAGCTGATGCTGTGGTAAGCTTGATGGACCCATGTGTGATGGTAGAACCTACAGCACTGGACGCGCCTGTGGACACGATGATCTCATGACCTCGCCTGATGATGTCCTCTTGAGGGTCGGCAAATGTGGAGATTATTGTGGATTCAAAATTGGCGTTTCCGATGTGAATGTTTGAATTCCTATCGAAGGGTTCTGGGCAGCAAAGAAAGACTTAAAATATAATCATCTCTCATCATCAATGGCATCACATGACATGGCGACTAGCGAAGATGATTACAGATAACATCAACTCTCTAGGGCTGGTTAGAAACACATTTCTTGCGACAACAAAAGATCACAAAGACAATCATGTAACTTAACGTTTTTATACTGGTTTAGAAGACTCTGTAGAGTCTGTATACAACCAGTTTCATTTACATCACCTTGCTCTAAAAGCTATGCTCATCCAATTTATTCTCAAATGCACTAACTCTCCCTGCCTCCACTACCTCTCGTGGCAATGCATTCCAAGCATTCACCACTGTCTGACTAAAGAAATATTTCTCAATATCTGATCTGGACCTCTCTTTAGTTAATTTGTAGCTATTCTGTTGTGTTTGTGGGAGGGGGGGGGGGGGGGGGGGGGGGGGCTGTATTTTTAAAAACTTGTTATAGTCTAATTTATCCATTGATCATCTTATAAACCTGTATTAGGTCACTACGAATCCTTCTCTCTTCTAGACACTGTAAGCCAGTTTTTAAAAATCTTTCCTCATAACTGTAATTCTGGAATCCCACTATCAGTTTTTCGCTCTTTTTTGGTATTCTTTCCAGCATGTGTATATCCCCTCTCTGATATGGACACCTGTACACATTACTCCAATCTAGATCTAACTAATGCGTTATACAGTTCGACTATCACTTCCGTATGTGTGGTCATGGTATCCAATAAAGAAGAACTGATGTCAGGTAGCCAAATGTTGTTTAAAAACATTTCGGCCTTTTATCTTGGAGTATCATTTTGCTGTGATCAAAGCAAATGGACAAGAGCTTGAACAACAGTGAATCCCTTCAAGATTCTAAGCTCAACGATCAATGACGAGGGATCAAATCCAGAAGTCATGGACAGAATATCACAAATAATAACAGTGCTGGCACGATCGAAACTTCTATGGATAGAAAAACGACTCGGCCTTGCCATAAAGGTCGCACTAATGTGCTCATTGGTTCTTCCAATATACCTCTACGTCTGCGAAACATGGACCATTACAGCAGACCTCCAGAGAAGAATCCAGGCCATGCAGATGAGATGTTTTAAAAGACTCCTAAATGTAACCTACAAAAACCGTATCACAAATAAAGTACAATGTAGAATCGAGAATGCAAGTGGACGATACCCTATCCACGCCGATTCAAATGTGAAAGCTGACGGGGTATGGCCACGCCTCAAAATTCAAAGATCATGCAAATTCATGGCAGAGCACGAGGCAACCGAAGGCGGGGACGTCTGGTAAAAGATGGGAAGACAACATCCAGGAATGGACTAATCTACGACCCGAGGAGGCACAAAGAGTAACCGCAGTTTTGTGGGGGTGTCAGCAGGGGTACCTCAACGATTGCAAGAGGTCACGGGATGAACTGAGCTGACCCATATCGGACCAATAACTTTACTCATGTTATCTCGCCATCTCATTGGTTGACGTCCAGGTGAGGGCCTTAAGTTGAAGGGTCATCAAGACGTCACTTGTCGTGCCCATCTGTTGTCAGACATGTACACCACATACCCGGCCCATCTGATGTCAGACATGTACACCACATACCTGGCCCATCTGTTGCTAGACATGTACACCACATACCCGGCCCATCTGTTGCCAGACATGTACACCACATACCCGGCCCATCTGTTGCCAGACATGTGCACCACATACCCGGCCCATCTGCTGCCAGACATGTACACCCCATACCCGGCTCATCTGTTGCCAGACATACCCGACCCATTTGTTGCCAGACATGTACACCACATACCCGGCCTATTTGTTGTCAGACATGTACACCACATACCCGACCCATCTGTTACTAGACATGTACACCACATACCCGGCCCATCTATTGCCAGACATGTACACCACGTACCCGACCATTATGTTGCCAGACATGTACACCACATACCCGGCCCATCTGTTGCCAGACATGTACACCCCATACCCGGCCCATCTGTTGCCAGACATACCCGACCCACCTGTTGCCAGACATGTACACCACATACCCGGCCCATCTGTTGCCAGACATGTACACCCTATACCCGGCCCATCTGTTGCCAAACATGTACACCACATACCCCACCCATCTACGTGTTCTTGACACCCTAGCTACCTACACCACTAGTGAAGGAAGTTTGGTGCTGACTCTTGATTATCAATTCGGTTCTGTAGAGACACTATAAATATTCTTCGCCCAATTACTCTTTGGGCAACTTGAAGCTTCTCTGCATCTGATTTTCGTAGGTCCCACACCTCACAGACAAATGATCAAACATCATTGATATTTGATCAAATATGTCGTGAAATCTAACGATCTGTCAAGTGGGAGTTCGCATATTTTCAGCACACGGAAAACATGTACATCAGACTGACGCTAACCTTTCATGTTTTCAGCACACGGAAAACATGTACATCAGACTGACGCTAACCTTTCATATTTTCAGCACACGGAAAACATGTACATCAGACTGACGCCAACCTTTCATATTTTCAGCACACGGAAAACATGTACATCAGACTGACGCTAACCTTTCATATTTTCAGCACACGGAAAACATGTACATCAGACTGACGCCAACCTTTCATATTTTCAGCACACGGAAAACATGTACATCAGACTGACGCTAACCTTTCATATTTTCAGCACACGGAAAACATGTACATCAGACTGACGCCAACCTTTCATATTTTCAGCACACGGAAAACATGTACATCAGACTGACGCTAACCTTTCATATTTTCAGCACACAGAAAACATGTACATCAGACTGACGCTAACCTTTCATATTTTCAGCACACGGAAAACATGTACATCAGACTGACGCTAACCTTTCATATTTTCAGCACACAGAAAACATGTACATCAGACTGACGCTAACCTTTCATATTTTCAGCACACGGAAAACATGTACATCAGACTGACGCTAACCTTTCATATTTTCCGCACACGGAAAACATGTACATCAGACTGACGCTAACCTTTCATATTTTCAGCACACGGAAAACATGTACATCAGACTGACGCTAACCTTTCATATTTTCAGCACACGGAAAACATGTACATCAGACTGACGCTAACCTTTCATATTTTCAGCACACAGAAAACATGTACATCAGACTGACGCTAACCTTTCATATTTTCAGCACACGGAAAACATGTACATCAGACTGACGCTAACCTTTCATATTTTCAGCACACGGAAAACATGTACATCAGACTGACGCTAACCTTTCATGAGTACTTGTTATCTTCTTGTCTTTGCAATTGATCGCATTACAAATGTGGTTCTTTTTACTGGCCTCGGAGTTTTCATTTGTTTTGTCACATAGTGGTGTTTATCAGCTGTGCTGTTAAACGCCTCCACTTGCATGATCGTAAACGTCTTTCATGTCATGATCGTAAACGTCTTTCATGTCATGATGGTAAATATCTCCTATATCCGGATATTAAACGTCTCTCATATCAGGATAATAAACGTCTCTCATGTCAGGATAATAAACGTCTTCCGTATCAGGATAATAAACGTCTTCCATATCAGGATAATAAACGTCTTCCGTATCAGGATAATAAACGTCTTCCGTATCAGGATAATAAACGTCTTCAGTATCAGGATAATAAACGTCTTCAGTATCAGGATAAGCGTCTTCAGTATCAGGATAATAAACGTCTTCAGTATCAGGATAATAAACGTCTCCCATATCAGGATAATAAACGTTTTCAGTGTCAGGATAATAAACGTCTTCATTATCAGGATAATAAACGTCTCCCATATCAGGATAATAAACGTCTCCCATATCAGGATAATAAACGTCTTCAGTATCAGGATAATAAACGTCTTCCATATCAGGATAATAAACGTCTTCCGAATCAGGATAATAAACGTCTTCAGTATCAAGATAATAAACGTCTTCAGTATCAGGATAAGCGTCTTCAGTATCAGGATAATAAACGTCTTCAGTATCAGGATAATAAACGTTTTCAGTATCAGGATAATAAACGTCTTCAGTATCAAGATAATAAACGTCTCCCATATCAGGATAATAAACGTCTTCAGTATCAGGATAATAAACGTCTTCAGTATCAGGATATTAAACGTCTTTCATGCCATGATGTTTAACAGACTTCTGCGCAATCATGTTAAACTATCGTTCATCCCATGATGCTAAACCGACTTCCGCGCAATCACGTTCATGTCATGATGTTAAATCGACTTCCATGTCGATAACATTACATAACAGTACTTTAATGTCTCTGCATACTTGACATGAGAGTCTAGATATATCTCTTCTTTTCCCGTGGATCTTGTCCTCTAGTATCATCTATAAGACTTTCATGTCTCATATTGTCGCCCAGTCAACTCAATCTACGTTTCTGTATCATTTGTAATGTGTCTTTGTACACCTACTTCGATGAAGATATTGTCATTGAATCTTCTTTCTGTCCAAATCAATCCTTCCATTGTATGATAGCCTCCCATTAATTTCAAACGCTTTCAAGCCTTTTTTTTTTATCCTTCTAACTACAGTCCATGTTTGAGCCCCATCCAGTGTAATTGGTCATGTATCAGTGGCTATTATTATGTCCTAATATGTAATTTACTACACTAAAAATGGCATTTTAAAAAAAAGTAAAAGCTCGGTATTTTTTACGTTACCAAAAAAGAAGCAAGTTGTCAAATCAGAAATAAAATAGATCAAATGGTTGAAAAATTAGCAAAATTGATAGAAATTGGCAATTAAGTTATCAATGTGTCACCCGCAAAGACTATATCTGCAAATTTAACTGCTTCTTTTTTTTACCTCCATTTTGTGATCTAGCTTCTCGGTGACTGTGGCGTTTCTTGTGCCAAGATTGTAGTTCAACAGCGTAGCCACGGCTGCTGTAGCTACGGTTGCTGAGGTGAGTCTGATGTCTGTAGGAAGAGGCAGAAGCAATGTCCAGCGGGAAAGTGTACAGCTGCTCGCTAGATGGCGACATCTCTACAACATGAAGGGAATAAGCCGCTTGATACGAGTATGGGAGTCCAGTAAAAGGGTTGATCGCTACAACTGTTGGTGGAGGTTCAGCAATCCCTCGATAAAGTTGGTAGGCAGAGTAGACATCAGACATCGTTGAACCTGTCAGCATTAATATTAAATATGTGTACATGTACACACATGTACACACACACACATGTACACGCACGCACCCCACCACCGCTAATCCCACAAACATACACACACGCACTTCACCAAAAGCCTTTGTCATGATATCCGATACTTAGGAAGTTGTTGCCAAGGACAAGCTGCAGGCCCACCTCTTTTAGTTAAGACGCAGAGCCCTACCAGGTATCCGCAAAGGTAACAGCTGAACCACCGATCCAAGATGGAGAAGCTAGTGAAATGAAGCCATCACATCAAATGAACAGTCCCTGCTCACACGGTCTAATGTATGTCCAGAGCCATGAAGGTCTGATCAGTCACCGTGGAACACATTGGCTGAAACATATTCCAAATGGAGGAACGGAGAAAATGGTCTTCATCACCCGTGATGGACGAATAGGAATAAAAAAGTAAATTTAGAAGAGGGTGTTATTATTGTCTCAAAAAATGTGACAATAGCTTTAATAGTTTCCGTAGCAATTGTAGCAGTCGTAACAGTAGCAGTAGTGGAAACTGTAGTAGTAACAGCTGCAGCAGTAACACTAATACTACTAGCAGCAGTGGTAGTAGAATTGTAGTAGTAGTAGTAGTAGTAGTAGTAGTAGTAGTAGTAGTAGTAGTAGTAGTAGCAGCAGCAGCAGCAGTAACAGTAGTAGTAATAGTAGTAGTAATAATAATCATGTTCGCTTAGGCATCTGAGTCCCACTGCGTCGCTCGGCCACATTCATGACCCACTGCTACGGAATGGTTCCAGGCCTCGTCCAGAGCGGAGGTGGGGGCTGCTATCTGCTGGAGCCAAACTGTACGAGGACGGCCCCTTCTGCGCCTCCAGTCGGTCGTCGGAACCTTTTGGCGCTGACGAACGACTTGTATAGTGTGGGCCAGGGTTTCCTGACCCAGTCGTGCAACTTGACCGAACAAAGAAACTCTTCTGCGGTCAAGTGTTTCTAAATTGGGGAAGGGGGGGGGGGGGTGTCTGTGTTGGCAGAGACCTCCACGTTGCGGGTGTAGTCATGCCATCGGAAGACCAGGATTCGTCGCTCGTCGCGCATGTGGAAGGCCTACTGTCTCGACATGTCCTGTTTCAGTAATGCCCAGGATTCGGAGCCGTACAGCAGAACTGGTAGATGCTGATTTCTGTTTCAAATTAGATCGTGCCGTTATTCCACACACGTCCGAGATCGTGTATAGCAGACGCAGCTAGATCGATCAACCTTAACATATCGGGACAGCTGCGCCCATCGGATGATATCATGTTGCCGAGATACATACATTGATTGGTGCTCTCCGTTGTGTGACCGCGAGTTTCAATACCCTGGGATGCTGTGTCGGAAATGAGTTTCTGAACTTTGGTTTTGGCCCAGGATATAGACAGGCCTAGGGAATGCCTGTCGCTGTCTAGGGTTTCCAGAGAGCGCTGCAGCGCAGAGCTGTCTGTGCCGAACAGAATGATGTCGTCCGCGTAAACGTGATCAGTCGTGATTGTCTAATCAATAGCAATACCCTCTTGGTGGGCACTGAGGCGGTCAAGAAGCCAGTCAACAACCCAGCAGAATAGGTCGGAGGCAAGAACACATCCTTGTCTGACCCCGAAGTCATGGAGAATCTGTCAGAGAGAGTGCCACCCAGTCGAATTCTGGGGCCGATATTCTTGTGCAGCTCCTTGAACAGGTTCAACCAGAGGGCATATTGCCTGGAGGGATTTCCATAAAGCCGACCGCTGAACCGAAGGCGGACTTCAAGTCCACGTATCCAACGTACATTAAGCGATTGAAGGCGTGGTGCAATTTGGTGAAGAGGCGCAGAGCAAGGATAGCGTCGCTTATGGAATAACCCTGGGGGTAGGCAGACTGTTCTGGGCGACGTTTTGTGCTCAAGGGAGGCTTGAGTCTAGCCAGTAGCACGTGGGCAAACATCTTCCACGGTACAGAGAGTAGTGTTATAGGCCTGTAATTACTGCAGTCTTTGCGACTCCCCTTGCCTTTGTACACTAGTAACTGCAGTAATAACAATAATAATACTAGCAGTAATAGTAGCAGCATCGGTAGTAGTAATAGTAGTAGTAATAATAATAATTGTTGTTGTAGTAAAAGAAGGCGAAAGAGAAGAAAATAAAACACAAAAATGTGTAGAAAGGAAACGATATTGATGTACAAAAAAAGCAAGCAGCTAAATGAAACACAAATATCATCAGCAAGAAAAGTAACTGGCACTGCCTTACCCGGGTCGACAGATAATGTTCTATCCACAGACCGGTGAGAGTTAGTTTGGCTCGATGGTCGACTCTTTGGTGCCAGAGGTGGGATGTCTAGACAGTTGCCCATAATCTTGTATTAGTTGTGCCGCCTAGCCTTCTTGGGCACCATTAGAGGTCTACAGCAGCACACGGGCCGGAACCTAGCAGAAGACATCCCAAACAAGATTTGTAAGCCTGTTAACAGAAATTATGAAAAGTTGTAACTAAAATGTTATGCAAACAATTGATGGAAATAATATAAACACGACATATACTAGATGTGTTCAAAAAGTATCGAATTTAATTATTTTTCCCACGGAAACAGATGAAGCACGGGTGTTGTCCTTCAACAGAGAGATATAAGGGACGGTCATCGCATGCGTGGATATCTTTCTCGCCAGCAGATTGCGTCAGTCGCTGGCAGTCAGCTGTTCAGTGTAGTGAGCACTCGTCTGTCGCTGGCAGTCAGCTGTTCAGTGTTAAGTGTAGTGAGCACCAGTCTGGTTTTTATACACCAGGTACGAAGCAATGTCAAAGTCATGTTGACCGTTTCCTTTAACTCCCGTTGGAGTACGCACAACAAGGTCAAAACATGACCAGAGAGTGGTACCTGGGGGTCATCCGTCACCTTCGTGATGTTGTTCGGTGCAAACAACCGAACTTGTGGACAACGGGAACATGGCAGCTCCATCACAACAACGTGCCCGCCCATCCGATCCAGACTTTCTTGGCCAAGTGTAACACTCCTCTAGTTTTCCAGGCTCCCTATTCCCCCGACATGGCTCCTTGCGATTTGTAACTGTTCTCCAAGCTGAAAATTCCGATACAGAGTTTCAGAGAATACTCTAATGAAATAATAATTCCAGGTGGATCATGTAAAGAAATACACACTCTCGATATAATTCCAATCTCTTAAAGGGAACGTGAGCTGGGTCACCCCCCCCCCCCCCCCCTTTCCTGTAAAGATCTTCGCTGTTGACTAAAACAATATCGTTATTTATATATCACGATTGTTGGATCCCCTCTATGTTAGTTCGGCCCAACAAAATTATTTGGATCTTGGTTACTTTCAGGACATCACTCAGCTGTTGATTGACACACACACAAAACCAAGAAAGAGATCGAGATGTTGAAGATTGTACAAGCATGACACAGATTTGAAGTTTATTACATTTTTGTTGTCAATTAAGTAAGTTTGGTCTCGAGTGGTTCTTCGGGGGTCTTTGTATATGACAAAGACAGGAATATCAATACGGCCACACAGAGAGCATGTCGTAAGAGGCGGGTAACTGTGTGACATGGCGTAACACCGGCCATGGTTAGGTGGTTTGTTAAGATTAGCATAAATGGCGCCTAACAGGCTGCGGATACACTTTTCTCTCATCAGTTAACCCCCCTCCGCTAACCACTGTCTCGACGCAGTGGAGTAATAAGCTACTCGAGCCTAGCTCGCTGAACAAAAATTCCTCCTCCCAGCTACACCCAGCTCACGCCAGAGCTGAGACCTGCACAGCGGCATCTGTTCATGTAGAACTACCTCTGGACTAAGACTAAGTTTTGTCAATCGTATTTGCTAATGTATCTACATGTAATACAAACCTTCTATATTCCAAAATGAAGAAAAATAAACTTGGCTCTGATCCTATTGTTTAAATACTTCCATGACATTCAAGCTAAACAAACAGTGATAAAGCACATGACTATTTATTTAATGAAAACACAGAATTCCCACCCGTTTCCTAGAAAAACAAGCACAGGATATGTACATTGAGGCCCACTTACCTGTTCCCAACATGAACATAGTTTCAGCACGGATTAGTTGAGGAACATTTGAAAAGTCGTAATCCATGCGTAACATGGGCACTCCAAGTGCCTTCTGGGTAGGGTATCTTCTGATACAGTTAGTTGCCAGGCGGGATTTACAGACTTGCTGAGCGATGCGTATCCCACGGCCTGCTAATTGGTGCGTGCCCATGCGAATAGAAAGTGCTGAATGTAACCAGCTGAGATGTCGAGTTTGTTGACATTAACTAGCAGAAAGCAATCGGTTGTCATCCGAGCTGTACCCTCGTTGAATCAAGAAGAAAAAACGGTTCTCACCAAAGCTGTAGCCTGGCTGTCACCGTAGCTGTAGCCTGTTTGAAACTAGCAGAAATTGCAATTGGTTTTCACTAACTACATTAGTGAAGCGTTAGAAAAGACCAGATGGGCTGAGCTATCCCAAAAGGCTTTGAAGAATTAGAGAAGACATCACTTTGCATAAAACAGAAGTGAAATAAATTAGAAAGTGAAATTGCAATGGTCATTTTTGTTTATGCGTAGTGACATGTTAGTAAACACGCGAAGCAGCAAAGCTGATTGCTCCAGATTAGCAGAGTGTAGGAATCAGGTCAATTAGTAGCTTGGAGACTGTCATTAGGCACTATTTTTTCTCACAGCTAAATAGCCACAAATTAGGCCGGCCTTCCCTGACTGGATTTCTATTTTTAAGAACAGATGAACGATTCAAAAACGGTTCCGCAAGAAATTGAACTGTGTGTGAGACGTTTCGTGGATGATGTTATGTCTACTAGATACCCTGCGATTTCAGGAGGGATGGGGGAAGAATATGCACGTTAAACACAAGTTGGAATAGTCTTTTCAATACCGATGCCATTGTTCGAAAATTGGTAACTGAAATCGGGATTTATAAGCAATTCTAAAATAGAAGTACGTTTGAAAACTTACACAACAAAGTACAGCAGTTGCATTTAAAAATTCTACATACACTTATCTTATGTTCAGTCAATTTGATGGCTGGCTGTTTAGTTTGATCAAAATGTAAGCAATTTTACAAATGTTATTTCTGCATCACCAAGTCACGTGCCTGCCATTTTTGTGCCCCTCAACATTGACCATACATAAATTAGTTATACCATCTATAATAGCTGTTTGTATGTACAACAGTTGTATTTTTCTGAAATTCTGCATTCATTTATCTGTAGACTAAAGATAGGCCTACAATAGGGTGCTATAGAGGATGTAGTCAAAGGGGAGAGTTGGGGGTCATGGAAATGTGAAATAAATAGTGGAAAAGCAAACACTAAAATGATAAAGCAGAAGCAAAAAGAGGAAAACCGACAACATTACAAACTAAAATGTTTTAATGCAAATGTGAGAAGCATAGTAAATAAAAGAGAAGAATTGGAACTGTATGTAGAAGAAGAAAAACCAGATATAATAGGATTAACAGAATCATGGACATATGAGGAGATTGCAGATAGTGAACTTGAAATAGAGGGATATACAATGTTAAGGAAAGATAGGATAGTTGGAGATAAGACTAAGGGAGGTGGCGTTTTATTATACTGTATATACGCTGTTAATATAACAATAAAAGATGATTTATCATGTGGTAACAAAAATGAAAGTGTATGGGGAGAAATAGAAAGTGGGGGTGAAAAAACAGTGATTGGAGTGTGCTATAGATGTCCATCAAGTCAAAAAGAGGAAGATGAGGAGCTGATTAGTAGCATAGCAAAGGCAAGTGAAGGGAAATTATTATTAAATGGGAGACTGACAACTTTCCAGAAATAAAATGGGATATAGCAGAAGCACTTGTAGAGTCAAAACCTTTTGTTAAGTGCATACATGACAATTTTTAAATTCAACATGTAGAAGCAGCCACCAGAGGCAAAAACATACTCGACCTAGTTTTTACTACAGAGGAAAATATGATTGAAAACGTTACCGTTGGGGAACTGTTTGGCTCAAGTGACCATCAAATCACCCGTTGGCATCTTATTGCAGGGAAAGAAGTAAACATAAACACGCGAACATACGACTACTCTAAGGCAGGTGTTACGAGGATGAAAGAGGCAGCGAACCACATAATCTGGAAAGATATTGTCGTAGGAACAGATGTTGAACAGGAGTGGGAGAGTTTTAAAACAGTTCTAGAAACGCTAAAAGAGGAATGTGTTCCATGTAGGGAGGTAAACCCCAAGCGTAAAAAGTGGATAACTAGATTTGTAGTGAAATGTAGAAGAGCGAAAAATAAAGCATGGAAAAAATATAAAGAGGCAGGTAAATCAAAAGAACAATATGTAAAATATTTGGACAATCAAAAAACGAATAAAACTGCAAAAATAGACTTGGAAAAAAAACTTGCTCATAGGATCAAGACTGACAGTAAAAGCTTCTTCTCTTATGTTAGAAATAAACACAGAACGAAAGACAAAGTAGGTCCTCTCATAGACAGTACAGGAAAAATAATAAGTGAGAATAGAGAGGCTGCTAATCTGCTCAATCAGTATTTTGGCACAGTCTACACAAAAACCAAGATCCCAGAGCCTATAGATATTTTTCAAAGAGACATACAGCGAGATTAAGATCAATCTGTATTACAGAGGAAATGGTTTTTAAAAAATTGGAGGTGTTGAAAGTGAATAAATGGCCAGGTCAAGATGGTATTCATCCAAAATTGCTGTATGAAATTAGAGACCAACTAGCAAAACCATTGGCTATATTATGTTCTCAATCACTTACAAAAGGGATTGTTCCACGGGACTGGAAAGATGCAGGAGTGATCCCCTTATTCAAAAAGGGCAAAAAATCAGATCCAGCGAATTATAGACCGGTGAGTTTAACGAGCATAGTCTGTAAATTGTTAGAGTCAATAATCAAAGAAAACATTGTAATGCATTTAGACAAATTTAATCTAATTAGAAATAGTCAGCATGGGTTTACTAGAGGGAGATCATGCTTAACAAATCTATTAGAATTCATGGAGGAGGTTACTAAAATCATAGATAAAGGGGAGCCAGTGGATGTTATTTATCTAGACTTTGCAAAGGCCTTTGATAGAGTACCTCATCAAAGATTATTTCGAAAGTTAAAATCACATGGAATAGGTGGGGAAGTTACCAAATGGATTGAAAATTGGTTAACGGGAAGAAGGCAGAGGGTGGGCATAAATAAGGAGTACTCTGAGTGGTGTGAAGTGAAAAGTGGTGTGCCACAGGGCTCGGTTTTGGGACCAATTTTATTCTTGATATATATAAATGATTTGGACATTGATATGGGATCCATGATTGAAAAATTTGCTGATGACACAAAACTATGCAGTAGTGTCTCATCTAAAGCGGAAGTGGATATATTAATGTCGGATTGAGATAAAATTCGAGAATGGTCTGTAAGCTGGCAAATGGAGTTTAATGTAGATAAATGTACAGTCATCCACATGGGTAGATCCAATAGGGAACATAATTACAGAATGGGAGAAAACAATATTAGAAAGATAGATAAGGAAAGGGACCTAGGGGTTATAATAGATCATACAGGAAAAGTGAGTGAGCAAGTTAAGGTAGCAGTGACAAAGGCAAATACAATGTTAGGTATGATAAAAAGAAATATTAAACATAGGAGCAAGGAAGTGATCGTCAAACTGTATAAAGCTTTAGTTAGACCTAGATTGGAGTACTGTGTACAGGTGTGGAGTCCTTATCATAGAGGGGATATAAACATGCTGGAAAGAATACAAAAAAGAGCGACAAAGATGATAGTGGGATTCTAGAATTACAGTTATGAGGAACGACTCAGAAAAACCGGCCTACAGTGTCTCGAAGAGAGAAGAATTCGTGGTGACTTAATACAGGTTTATAAGATGATCAGAGGAATGAATAAATTAGACTATAACAAGTTTTTTAAAATACAGCCACCCACAATAACACGAGGGCATAGCTACAAGCTGACTAAAGAGAGGTCTAGATTAGATATTAGGAAATAGTTTTTTAGTCAGAGAGTGGTGTCTGCTTGGAATGCATTGCCAGGGGAGGTAGTGGAGGCAGGGACAGTTAATGCATTTAAGAATAAACTGGATGCGCATAGCTTTTAGAGCAAGGTGATGTAAATGTAACTAGTTGTATACATACTCTGCAGGGTCTTCTAAACCAGTATAAAGACGTTAAGTTAAGGAACTACAAGAAAGCATTCGGCGGGAAACTGTAGTCTGTAATTCCATGTGCGTTGGTGAATACCTTCCATGGAGAGACGCGTGCAGGCATGCCTTGATGTTAATGGTAACCACTTGCAACATTTAATTTAAACTGATTATGTTTCTTACACCTGACAAATTGTATCGAATTACGTTCATTGGTTTAAATGGTATTAAGGAAAGCCAATGGCCAGCAGCGAGTGAGACACCCTATAGTAAAAGTAATTGAAATACATCTCTCAAAGTTGTATAGAACTGACTTCAGACCCGTTACTTACTGGACGACTCTCATATTTACACACTACTGCTGTGGGATGAATATATTGCTATTTTCTGAGTTTAGCCTATACTCTGTCTGAATTCTGCCTTGCTGGTCTAATGGTGTAAAGGGCCTGACTAGACGATAACACAAAATAATTTACAAGTTGAATACGGCCTCAAAATGTTGTAAATAGCCCAGATCAGACAAGATCCGTGATATATCGATAGGAAATATATATAATTGCAAGGCGTGTATCGCTGAGATAACATGTCAACAAAGTCACGCCTGCTTACATCTCGCTACCCGCTTCGGTAAACATCAGTAACGAAACGGATTGAGTTTTCCCACCCGACCCGCCCCTTCCCCTGCCCTCGCAAAGTGGGTAAAGCTAGTAACTGCTTCACTTTGTTTTCATTTCTATGATTGAGCCCATTCAGAATAAAATCCACGAGCCGCCACTTATTGCCACAAGAGGAATTTCTGTGTGACAGAAACGAGAAAAATGCTACTGCAACACTGACGTTATTTTGCAAAGGGCTATGGGTGTGGTGACGATGAGAGAAAGATCATTACCACCACGGGGCTGCCTTCCCCCCTCCCCCTGTTGTTTTTACTAAGTGATATGTATTTAACCTTCATTAGTAAAAACAATTATGAACTATTTTGAATAGATGCCCAATTATTGGCGAACCAAGAAAAAGTTAGGCAGATATTTATTCTTGCTTTATAGACAAGCCAGTCTTCAGTTCACACTTGCTCTTCATATTAACTGGCTGCCATGACAGCGAAAGCTATGCAATCCCTGCTGAATTTCCTGGCGTCAAGCCACACTCGACTCACGTGTGAGAGCCTTGGCCTGTTGCGTTGTCGTTCAGAAGTGCATTTATGGATTTGAAATGGGCGTTTACGAATTAAAACAGAGAAAATTAAATTAAAGACATGGATCGCCCAGTGCCTAAATTGGATATTGAACAACAACAATCCGCATGTAAGGCTCGAGCTGCATTTACACGCAAATGTTATAGCTTCTATGTTTGACAGGATTTCCTGGTTGTATCTCTGTGGTGATAAAAGCGCTCTGTCTTGTTTTCTATTATTACTATTTGGAGGTGATGACAAAGGAAGGAGTGTGTCTCATAAAGAACAAAAACGAGAAACCAACAAAACATAAACACAATGTTGACAGTTTTCTACTTCTCAGAAAATGTAACATCACCGAAAGTTTGAGAGGTGCTTACAAAGTGTGAGTACTGCTCACAGAGTTTTAATAGTGCTTACAGACTTTGAGTAGTTCTTACAGAGTTTGAGTAGTGCTTACAGAGTTTATGTTCGTGATCATAATGATTTGATTTGTTAAAATCCCGATAATCTGACCCAAATAATTGATGTATTGAAATGATGTGGAGCACGCGACCTGCTTCTGTGAGGTCATGACGAGTTAACTACCTCAATTTAACAAATGCCTATTTTTAGAAGTAGTACAAGGGGAGGTCAGAATGTAACGCACCACACAATTTTTTTTCTCCAGAAACTGTTTATTCAAAATGCAAGACATTTTTATACATTGTACAAGGATATGGCTGCAAACATATTCATTACTTGTACTCAACATAATCCCCAATCAACTTGTACGGCCTTACGTCGACGAGAAACAAGTGCATGTATGTCTTGCCCGTTCCTGTTGTTGTCCTGATCACCAAGCCATTTCTTCACTGTTTATGAAATACGGAGGAGGCGATGAATATACGCCACACACTAGGAAACCAGTGGATAACATTACCAGACAAGCTCTGTTCTGGAATCCACAGGGCAAAAGAAGTAGGGGAAGACCGAGACACTCATGGAAGCTGAAAGCAAATGTAAGGACAATGAACATGACGTGGACAGAATTGGCTCAGATGGCTTGTAATAGGAAGACGGCGAGTATTTGTTGGGGATCTGTGCTTCACAGAGCGCTGACAGGTTTTTGATTGATTGATTGATTACTTTCTTACAAGCTACACAAAACCAACTCCTGTGTTGCGTGCATGAAATGTGTCGAGAGTCTACAGCTAATGAAATCAAATAGTCATTTTTTCTAGCCTGCACGATTAGCGATACTACAGACATCTCAAATTGCTTCCAGACAGTGATAGTACTTCGATAGGAATTTCGGCTCTTTGTTTTCATTGTTATTGTAGAACCCTTTCATTGTTATGGTAGAACCCTTTCATTGTTATGGCAGAGTCCCCCCCCCTTCTCCTCCCCCTCCCCCCGCAACAAATAAAATCCTTCAGCTGTTACTTGTTTTGTTTTAAAGAAAAGTTGTGTATAACAGAGACAAGAAAAGTTGTGTATAACAGAGACAAGAAAAGTTGTGTATAACAGAGACAAGAAAAGTTGTGTATAACAGAGACAAGAAAAGTTGTGTATAACAGAGACAAGAAAAGTTGTGTATAACAGAGACAAGAAAAGTTGTGTATAACAGAGACAAGAAAAGTTGTGTATAACAGAGACAAGAAAAGTTGTGTATAACAGAGACAAGAAAAGTACAACTGCCACCCTGAATTTGTTCAAGGAAAAGTTATGTGTATAACAGAAACGAGAAAAGAACCACTGCCACACTGACATCATGTCGTAAAGATGACTAACAGTTCCTTCTAACCCCTCTAGAGTAGAAATCTCACCAACTCATGCCATTGCACGCGCACACCACAATTCATACTTTTAGAAAGTCGTACAACGAGTTGGGCTATAAGAAAGCCATAGAAACAATATGAGCACCAACATCAAGTGTCTTGTTTTCGTCGGTTTTCACTATGTATACACTATATAAGATACAGGAATACAAGAAAGAATAACTCAGCACATATTATCACACTGATATCACGTTGTATGAGACAGATAGCAATGCAATCTAACCCGCCGAGTAATCAATCAATCAAATCAATCAAATTAATCAATCAATCTTCTTCTTCTTCTTCTTCGTACGCTGTCAAACGTCAACCTGTATTTTTTCGAAAAAAGCAGCGGTCATCCTAAGGCTGTTGACACTGCCATAGAGCTTGTCTAGTGTTGCCACTGGTGATGGCAACATGTGCTTTCTCTGATCCTCGTATGTTGGGCAGTTTTGCAGCAGATGTTCAGCGGTCATTTTCCCGGTACCACAAGTGCATTCGTCAGTGCCACCTATCTTCAGTTTATTGAATAGGTGGTACCTCAGTCTGTTGTGGCCTGTGCGGAGTCTGAAGACCACGACCTGCTCTCTTCTGTTCAACTGGTAATAGGCATCATTTTTTTGTGTAGCCAGTATGTTCTGTTTCCCATTTGGCCATGTATCTGGCTCTAATAAGCCTTTTGGACTCTTCGTAGGTCTCACTAGAATCTGGTTGTGGTAGTCTTGCACCTTCTTTTGCCAGGCTGCCTGCCTCCTCATTCGCCTTTGCTGCTGTTGTCCATGCCGCAATGCCATACTCGAGAACTGGTCTCACTCTTCCAGTGTACAGTTTCTTTAGTATACTTTCGTCTGCTCCCCAGCTTGTGCCAGCAAGTTTCCTCATGATTGCCATTCTTTGTCTGACTCTCATTCGGTTTCTCTCGATTTGACTTTTCCATGTCATGCGCCGATCAAATGTGACTCCCAGGTAGTTTGGGTTGTCGTTTGGTCGCAGATATTTGCCGTTAAGACTTATTTTGGTGCTCTGGGTTTTATTTGAAAGCGAGAATATCGTACATGTTGTTTTTTCCTCATTTATTTTGACCAGCCATGAGTTCGCCCACTCTTCCAACAATGTTAGGGCCTGCTGCATCCAATTACTTGCTAGGGTGAGATTTCAGAAGTCCACATTGCCAGATCGTCTGCAAACATGGAGCTGTGGACTCTTCTTGGTATATTCTATGAGATTTTGTTTATATACACCAGCAAAAGTGTGGATGACAGTACTCCCCCTTTGGGTACTCCCTGCTCAAGTGTCACCTTTTTGCTCATCTGCCCTTGTAATTGAACTCTGGCTGTTCTGTTTTCGAGGTAGTGGCTGATCCATCTGTACATTTTCCCACAAACTTCACTTCTTCGTAGCTTGACTGTAAATGCCTCTTTCCACACCTTGTCAAATGCCTTCTCTAACCGCTACTGTGTGTTTTTTCTCCTGGTGAGCATCCTCTATTTCCTGGGCTATGAGAGTGATCTGGTCCTCAGTGGATCTGTGCTGTCTAAAGCCTGCTTGCTGTGGAATTAGTATGTGTTGTTCTTCCAGATGCCATATCAGTCTGGTGTTTATCATACGCTCCATCAGTTTTCCTTCACAGTTCAGTAGATTGTTAGGCCTGCATCCATTTGGGTCTGTTCTATCTTTTTCTTTCTTTGGTACTGGTATAAGTACAGCGTCTTCCCATGCCTGCGGTACAATTCCCCTTTTCCAGCTTTGGTTCAGGACTGATAGTAACTTCCTCTTTGCTGTTTGGCCCAACCCCATCAGCATTTCGTTTGTTACCACATCTTTTCCGGGCGATTTCTTTTTCTTTAAAGTTCTCATAGCCTCTTCCATTTCATTCAATGTTAGTTTTGCCATCATGTGCTCCTCTGGTGCCATATTGATGTTGTCGTGGCTCTTTTGTTCTTCACTAATGTCTGTATGCCTGTCTGTAGGAATCAATCAATCAAATCAATCAATCAAATCAATCAATCAAATCAATCAATCAAATCAACCAAAGCGAGTCGCTCCTCTCGACATAGGCTATCGACAACATCTGGCCAGCGGGCGCAGGTCCTGGGCTACTCTCTCTGCCTCTCTCCAGGTGTAATCATCTACTCTCTCTGCCTCTCTCCAGGTGTTATTATTTAACTTTAGCTCCTTCTCACATTCTCTTCTCCACTTATTTTTGGATCTACCTCTTTTTCTTTTCACCTGAGGATTCTATGTAAGCGCCTGTCTGGCTATGTTAGATTGTGCCTTCCGCAGCGTATGTTCTATCCAGCCCCATTTTCTCCGCTTAATTTGTTGTTCTAATGGCTGTTGTTGGCTCCTTTCCCACAAGTCTTTATTCCTCACCATGTCCTGCCACTTTATGCCCATTATCCTTCCTAGGCATCTGTTAACGATGGACTGGAGTCTTTGTTGTATGACCTTAGCCGTTCTCCATGTCTCGGCTCCATACAGCAACACCGACTTGACACTTGTGTCGAATATTCTAATTTTGGTGTGAATCTTGATATCTCTGGATCTCCATATATTATTTAGTGTCAGGAATGCCCCTCGTGACTTTCCAATTCTGATCCTTACATCTGAACCTGTACCTCCTGATGTGTCTATTGTGCTGACCAAATAAGTAAATGTATCCACTTCCTCCACTGCTCTTCGTCCAGAATGATTGGTTCTTTGCTGTTAGTGTTGAGTTTAAGGAGCTTGGTTTTCTTCGTGTTGATATTCTTTCCCAGCTTGGCCGATTGTTCTTTCACCTTTTCAAGTTTCTCTTACATTTTACTATGATTGTGTGACAAAAATACCAGGTCATCTACCAGGTTCTCAAATTGTGACAATAGTGTCCACTGATTGCCCATTTTTTTACCTTCGATTGATGTCTTTGATGCGTAGCGTAGCTATATGATCTGTGTATGCTCTTCCCTGACGAAATCCTGCCTGTTCCTCTCTGAGCTTTTTGTCAACTTCAGTTAATCTATCCAAGATGATTCTGTTTTGAATATCTTGCCTGGCACTGACACTAATATAATCCCACTATAAATGCTGCACAATCTGTCAGGTCCCCTTTATTAGACAGTTTAATCAGATGGCCTTCTTTCCATTCTGTTGGCACTCTCATCTTGCCATATCTTCTAGAATAATCCTTGCAATGTGTCAGTGACCTTATCTATAACTGACATTATGCCTTCTGCTGCTATTTTCACAAAGGTGTCACGTGGCTCTGAGCACTGTTGTCAAAGTTATGGCGCTGGAGGTGAAACTTTTCAAATCGCCCTTGTATTTGCATGGATAATTCTTTTACGAAGAACAAAGTTTTAAATATATCGGCGACCTCTTAATTAGCTACCGGCACATCAAATTACAACATAAATAGGGCCTTTTGAAGACCTCATGGCAACTGTCAAAAGAAGGAAACTCGCTTGGTACGGTCACATATCGAGATCAAATCGTCTTGCAAATACGATCCTCCGCGGAAAGGTGTAAGGCAGACGACGAAGAGGCTGTCCCAAAAAGAGGTGGGAGGACAAGATAAAACAATGGACCAATCTTCGACCAGAAAAAGCACAGGCAGCAGCCGATGACAGAGAAGGGTGGCGTGATATTGTGAGGATGTCTTCATGTGTGCCCTAACGACATCACCGGTTACGGGATGACCTGACCTGACCCTTACCTCGCCCTTTCACCGGGGTTATGCACCTCTGGTTTAGAAATCTACACGCCCAGAAATTCTTCAGATGAAGAACAATGACCATGTATACTCCAACCCTATAAACAACTCGAACGTGTGTCCTTGGGCGAACTGCCACTTGAACGTTGTCAGACGTGGTCCCGCTTGTTGACTACGACGGTCTCCCTGTAAGCACAAACACAGGCCACGGGTATGTACTCGAATGTTGAAATATATCTCAAGGTGCCACTGACACACGTAGTTCGCACGATGGGGATGGATTGGTAGACTGGTCGACATACGTGATTCATTCCGTTCGATGCCACACACCGTCCACACGTGCATCGCGCGTAGACCAGTTGATAGGGATATCTGGAATCAAGTGCACATGGTAGTGGAATTACACGTCTATAATTTATTCATACACGACTACACAATTTAGCGAAATACATGTACACACTTTGGTAACAATCGTGCTCCCATTTTAGCGACAAGTGACAATTGATATCATAACTTAGCGACATGCGAATGCACTATTTAGCTAAATTTACAATGATATGTTATCAGCATTCACGTACACATTTTAGCGACGGTCGTGTACACAGTTTAGTGGCACTCATGTTCGCAACAAACGACATGCGTGTACACATATTAGTGGCATGCATATATACAATTTAGCGACATTGATGTGTACAATTTAGCGGAATTGAGGCTCACAATTTAGCGTAATTCAGGCCCTTATGAGAGGCCTTGTGCCAGAGCACCAACTCCTTCCATGTGGAAATAAACACCATAATTATATTCTTTCAGCATTTTTTTTCTGTTATAATCAGCGTCTTTAAAATTATACTTTTCTGTATGTTAACAATAACACTGGCACATCCAGTAATGGTGGTGAACTTAAATTGCTCATTTTACACAACTCCTTTTTTTTTTTTGTTGGTGTGGTTTGTTAGTTCCTTTCGAAAGTTTTATTTTTCCGATGAAGATCATGTGGCCGTAACGACGGTATCGTTTGATTTTTGTCCTGGTGCTGTCGCTAGACTAACAAAGAGCTTAACTCATTTCTGTCTTGTGGCAAGGCGCATTCGTCATCTGGAGGTCCAGCGTTCGAATTCCTGCCCATTGCTCTTTCTCTTCTGGTGGTCGGGTTATGTTTGCTTCTCAGTTCGGCCCGTGACCTCTTGGGATCGTTGCTGACACACAATCCTGCGCCATCTCTCTCTGTCTGTCGTTGCTTTTTGTGCCTCCTCTGGTTGTATGTAAATCCATTCATAGATGTTATCTTCCCATCACTTTCTCGGACATCATCGCCTTCGCTTACATAGTAATGTGTTCTGTGGTATCTTGTTTGTTAATAGCTTGTAAGTGACCGTTGAGAAAGTAATTGGGCGATAGTTTCCGAGATCCTCTTTGTCTCCCTTCGTGTGTGAGAGTGTTGTCCTCGACTTGTTCCAGTCAGCAGGTGTTCCTCCCGAATGAAGATAGCGTGTACAACGTTGGGCTATGGTTTGGTAAACCCGCAAACCCGGATGACCTACGCATGGATAACATCTTCACCTGGTGATGTTTAAGATAGCATTGACTCGACAGCGTGGTGAATTTCTGTGGGTAGGAAGTCTCGAAGAGGGGGTAAAGTGGATGGGAGGGTAATTGGAGAGGGCTCTAAACAGGTTGCTATAGTATGCTTTCATTATTCTTCACAATTCTGACATAAAACGATTGTCCATGGTGAAGGATGCGATAATCCATGCAGACATAGCAAAACATAGATGTTACATTTAGGAGTCTTCTAAAACATTTCATCTCTATGACCTGATTCTTCTCTGGAGATCTGCTGTAATGGTCCATGTTTCATACGCGTATTGGACTATCGAAAGAAACAGTGATCGCATTAGTCTTACCTTGATGGCGAGTGTATCATTAACTATACGTTTCAATCGTGCGTGCTGTTGTCGTTTGTGCTATTCTAGCCAGGACCTCTGGTTTTGATCCCTCATCATTGATCGTTGAGCCCAGATACTTGAAGCGGTTCACTGTCTCAAGCTCCTGTCCAATTGCTTTGATCACAGCATTGATTCCGTCAGTTTTGTTGGTCATCAACTTTTCGGCATTTATCTCTATGCAATAACTCTATGCTATTCGAAATTCTTTTGTGATTCTTGTCATGTACAAACATTCTTTGTTTACAATTTGCTGCCTCAAAGTTTCCCTATATTCTCTGACCAGACATCGACCGAGGATTCAAGAGGTAGAAGAATACGTTTGGAAAGACCAATGAGAAATCTACGATCTCTCTCGTCAATTAACACATTATGTGAAGAGGAAGACAGAAACTCCAATGGGGCAGATTATGTCTGCGTGTCTTAGAACTTGACACAACAACTGGGTGTATAAGCTCACCTGTTATAGTCTTGTTCTGTGACGTAGGTCCAGGGACACAGAGATAGGCGATTGAGGGCCGATGTTGTCCGCTTTACTCCAGTATTGACAGGACAGAAGAAACTCAAATTATGCCGCCATCTGCTGGTGTCTTCGGGAATACAAAGAAGGATTATCAAAATGTAGGAACACAGAAATATGCAATAGCCCTGTCGGAAACGTGATCAAGTGTGAACTTATGTTCTGTGGAATACAAACAGAGATTTAAGTGGGTAGTAACAGGAGGAGCGATTGGTCGAATGGTTTAGATGCCTACCTGCTGACAAGAAAGGGGGGGGGGGTGTGGCGCCGGATCGAATACTTGGTAAAACATATATTGTTTATCTGTAAGGGGTGAAATAAACAAACATAGACAGCACACAATTTTGGCCAGAAAATGTAATACTTTGGTCACATCAAGAGCCACAACGGTCTTGACAGAACAGTGATGGAAAGTATGGTGCCAGTTAATAGAGGAAGGGGGCAGACCAAGAAGACGATGGTATCAAGATATCCAGGAATGCCTGGGTGTGACTGGCGTAGGCTGAAGTTTTGGTAAGGCAAAGAGTTGTTTTTTTCCAGACAGACTGTGATAGGAGCTACGTTCTATAAGGGACATGCTACATGATGATGAGATGAGACAGCATACGGCGTGGCGACAGCAGTGACGAAGCGGCCTGTTGTCCTCAGCCTAAAAACCACTTGACTGCCCCAGGAATAAAGTCGTAGGATAGTAATACGTGTCACCGTGCGAGATGTAACAAAGAAATGAAAACAATAAACATAGGGGGAGGGGGAGGGGGGATATATCTTGTGTTTGGGTAACTGACACGTTAGTCCAGTCAGGCATTACATGCTGACAAGATCGTCGCGTGGGGGTCAGGCACAACATACTGACCAGAACGTCGTGCTAGGGTACGGACAAATATACTAACCAACAGCGTTCTCTGAAAACAGAACATTTTCAAGGCAGTTTGGCTGACGAGATGTTGATCGACGTGATCCCCGTAGTAGTGAGCGCCACGCAGGTGTAGACAAACAAAGCACAACTGCCCAGAGGAATTCGGTCCACCTTCATCAGCATTCTCAAGTGTGACGACAGTTACTATAAACCGTCACTTAACGCCATTTTCACGGGGCACAAAAGAGTAAACTGACTTATTGTTGATATTAGCATAACTTAACGTCTCTATACGGGTTTAGAAGACTCTCCAGATTCAGAATACAACCAGTTTCTCTGAGTGTGGTTGACCGATGTGCGAGTTCATCCCAATAGACTCAAACACTAGAGCAAAGTAGACTGTAGAGTATTCTAAAACCAGTATAAAGACGTTAAGTTAACACACTTGAACCAAGAACAGCAACTCAGTCTCCCGGGGATGCTCTCAGGCATATGTCGAGGGACAACTCAACTGTTCTCAACAGTAATACCTATTTGTGTGTATACATTCTGCATAATAAGGCCGTAGAAAGTTATGTTAATCTCCAAAGACCCTTACAATTAAGCTATTATTAGTTTACGTGACATCTGTCAATCAGAAAATAACTTTTAATAACTTTGTCGAGTTCATCGAAAGTCCGCTGACAACCATTCGCATGATATCGTCTTGCTGGTTGTACGTCTGTTATGTTAAAGTAAAGTAACCCATAGCATTACTGCCGTAGGAGTGAGAGGTGTTAGCGATCTCATATTTCAAAGGCTGGGCTATATGAGTGCGGTAGCCATCTCCTCTCCCTCTCCGCTTTTACTTCCCGGACTGAACGGGTACCCATTTAAGGCTGGGTCGATCCGGGAAACACTCAGATGCGAAGCCAGCTCGCTAACCACATCGCTACACGACTTCCTACGGTTAACATGAGTTTATTGTTACCCCAACGCTGTCACTGAGCTAACAATGTGGGTATAATGATGACGGCGTTGGTGGTGGTGATGTTAGTGATCTTCATGATGATGATGATGAGGTCAATAATGGTGATAATGATGATACTGATATGAGAGTGATGATGATAGTTATATACTCAAGGAAAAAAGTAACTTACCAGGTAAGGCTTTTCATCATATAACTTTATTTTATCATCCAAAAACAACGAAATTTGAGGAGAAGAAACTTTATTCTATAGTTGGAAACTGAAACAACTGAAAAGACATTTTCGTGTCACGTGATTATCCCCGCAGTGCCCGCGAGCATGGGAGTCATTTTTTTTTAATGGCAACGCTCAGTAACCGCGTGTGTCCACCACGTGCGTTGATCACGTCTTGACATCTGCTCCTCGTGGATGGAATGCAGCGACTCAGTAAATCCTGTGGAATGTTCTGTCATTCCTGCACGAAGTCTGGACGAAGTTTCCGTACAGTCTGCGGTGGATGCTGTTGTTGCTGAAGTCGACGTTTAAGCTCGTCTCAGACATGCCCAGTTGGTGACAGGTCAGGGGAAATGGCTGGTCATGGCAAGATTTCTATGTTCCTGGCTTGGAGTTCATCTTGCAAGATTCTGTCAACACCTGGACGTGCATTGCCATGCCGAATAACGATGCCTTGTGCATGGTTCAGGACACAAGTCGCGATGTGGTTACTCGCGATCTCATCACGGTACCGCAAGCCGGTACTGAAAGTTGCAATTTTTTGGTAATGCTCGCTGACGCCGCGGACACAATTTACACGTGACACGAAAATGTCTTTTCAGTTGTTTCAGTTTCGAACTATGAAATAAAGTTTCTTCTCCTCAAATTTCGTTGTTTTTGGATGATCAAATAAAATCATATGAGGATAAACATTAGCTGGTAAGTAAATTTTTTCGTTGTCTAGAAACTGATAATGAAGATGAAGATGCAATTGTCTTTGAGCACTCACCGAAGGGTGTTCTGGACCTGTTTGACGGGTTACCTGTTGACATCCCATTGGCCGACACGTTTTCCATCGAATCTGAACACACCACGTTGGTCGCATTTGCGAGGGTACTGGTCGTACTCATGGCTAGAGTGATCGTCAGGTCTAATAAAATGGATACCTGGAGATTATTGCATCTTATGTTACACCAGTTAATCACAACAAAATGTTAATAATGTACGTATCGTTCAATTGGTCAGTTCTGTTCTGTTAAGAATCGATGACATTGCACTCCAGAGAGACAGATGGGTGTTGAAACCCTCTTAACAAACGGCGAACAGTTTGTATATTCATGGTTCCTGCAGCTTACTGGGTGTACACACTCTAGCTCCACCCTCTCAGACGCCCTCTCTTCTGGACCCACGCATGATTTCAAAATTCTGCAATCTGTGTATTGCTGGTTCATCGACTGCATTGTCTTCATTAAAAAGCCGGTCGTTGATCAACTTCAAAATGTCACCTCTATCCATCGCCAATGTTCTCACTGGATACCCCTGAGGCCAGGAAGTCAGCTCTTTCACTCCCGAAAACCCCATCGAGGCCAGGAGAGTAGATTCACATAAGTTCCTAGAGGTTCGAAGCCTCTATGTCCACAAACCATTCAAGCCACAGCCATCCCTTTTACACCTTCCGAAGCAAAGATTGAGACCCAAAGAAGTTTACAATCGAGGACAGAAACATAAATAAAATATATTAACAAGCAAATGTAAAAGAAATAGTCACCTGGTAGATACGCCTGTAGTGGTCATTAAACATGGCGGACAATTTGGAAGACTTGAGCTATCGACTTCAGGTGATATGATAATCTCTGGCACTTGCTGCTGTTGAGTGGCTCGCTTTCTGCAAGTTACATGGTCAAATATGTAACGTGGCATCACATTAATCTGCTATGCTGAAATATTATGTAGATTCCAGTTATCAAAACAGGCGATCAAAACAGTGCATAATGTCTGCTACTTGCATGGGTTATTATCAGTCGCTGTGCTTTACTTCTTGATACAATTCTCTTTATTTTTCTAGCTATAGATTGTCATTTCCTTTCATTGATATGGTGGGGAAATTATTCATGTTTCGTGTATATATGCAAGATCGTCATTCTCGTTATGCAGTCCTCTATTGTTCCACAAATATTTAAGTCTAATAGCTACCAAGTGAGGCTTTCACAAATATTTAAGTCTAATAGCTACCAAGTGAGGCTTTCACAAATATTTAAGTCTAATAGCTACCAAGTGAGGCTTTCACAAATATTTAAGTCTAATAGCTACCAAGTGAGGCTTTCACAAATATTTAAGTCTAATAGCTACCAAGTGAGGCTTTCACAAATATTTAAGTCTAATAGCTACCAAGTGAGGCTTTCACAAATATTTAAGTCTAATAGCTACCAAGTGAGGCTTTCACAAATATTTAAGTCTAATAGCTACCAAGTGAGGCTTTCACAAATATTTAAGTCTAATAGCTACCAAGTGAGGCTTTCACAAATATTTAAGTCTAATAGCTACCAAGTGAGGCTTTCACAAATATTTAAGTCTAATAGCTACCAAGTGAGGCTTTCACAAATATTTAAGTCTAATAGCTACCAAGTGAGGCTTTCACAAATATTTAAGTCTAATAGCTACCAAGTGAGGCTTTCACAAATATTTAAGTCTAATAGCTACCAAGTGAGGCTTTCACAAATATTTAAGTCTAATAGCTACCAAGTGAGGCTTTCACAAATATTTAAGTCTAATAGCTACCAAGTGAGGCTTTCACAAATATTTAAGTCTAATAGCTACCAAGTGAGGCTTTCACAAATATTTAAGTCTAATAGCTACCAAGTGAGGCTTTCACAAATATTTAAGTCTAATAGCTACCAAGTGAGGCTTTCACAAATATTTAAGTCTAATAGCTACCAAGTGAGGCTTTCACAAATATTTAAGTCTAATAGCTACCAAGTGAGGCTTTCACAAATATTTAAGTCTAATAGCTACCAAGTGAGGCTTTCACAAATATTTAAGTCTAATAGCTACCAAGTGAGGCTTTCACAAATATTTAAGTCTAATAGCTACCAAGTGAGGCTTTCACAAATATTTAAGTCTAATAGCTACCAAGTGAGGCTTTCACAAATATTTAAGTCTAATAGCTACCAAGTGAGGCTTTCACAAATATTTAAGTCTAATAGCTACCAAGTGAGGCTTTCACAAATATGTAAGTCTAATAGCTACCAAGTGAGGCTTTCACAAATATTATTCAATCGCCAGAATTCTTTACGGAATGTGAAGCCAGCAGCTTTTACAGTTTTCACACAATGGAATTTTAGCGATATCAATGTCCTTGTTCTTGACCACTGAAATCTGGAATGATCTTAGTGTCAAAGCTTCTTTAACATCAATAAATTTGTCAAAGCTATCAACTATCTTTTATTCTTCTTAAAATCAATAAATTGCTCGTCTTTGTCAAAGCTATCAACTATCTTTTATTCTTCTTAAAATCAATAAATTGCTCGTCTTTGTCAAAGCCATCAACTATCTTTTATTCTTCTTCGGTCTCCGGGGGTATTTCTAGACATACTGTCATGTTCTATTTCCCAGCGTCAATATGACATGTGCCTTATACATGATACAACACAATATACAAGATTCTTTTATCTGGGTTTGAAATATGATGTTACAGACTCTAAAGTTAAAAACCATGATGGTAACGACGCATTATTATAAAGTTATAACGCATCTCAAAACTTTCAGGGCAACAGCGGTGCGCGTTTACAATTTCCCGTAAAACACATGCAATACGTGATTTCACGAATGCGCTGTCTCACACATCGTGATTGGTTACTGTAGAACTCTTAAAATACCATCCAAAAGTAGACACATTTTGTGTATACCCCAGATAAGATAAAAAGGCATCTTATTTACTTTTTTATTACTGGAAACATTAAAACACAACGTCTTCAGCAAATATAGACAGGTCAGAGTTTTGACAATATATTCCAGCCATCTAAAATAGAGGAAACTGAAACTGCCACCAGAGATCAATCTCTAGATTTAAGACCTGCGATGTTCAGATGACCTGGCTCTACTGAGTCTAACTATTGAGGAAGCGCAGGAAAAGATAGGTCTATTACGTCACCTATCAGAACAGATAGGACTCCAAGTAAATACTTCAAAGACAAAAGTAGTGAGTTGTTTAAACAAAACAAAGCTGCTTATGTAAAGCTAAATGGAGAAGGTTGAAAGTTTCACCTATTTGGGAAGTAAAAGGATACAAGATGGAGATACAACAAAATGTCCACATATTACTTTGGCCTCATGTGCCTTCAACAGCTGACACACATTTGTAAATCAAAGGCATTGAGCACACACGCACAGCTAAGGCTGTTTCACTCCAACGTAATGCTAACGTACGGGATGCGGAGGTTGCAAACGACAAGGCTAGAAAATAAAGTGAATGCGCGTGAAACTAAATGGCGGTCTTGCACCAAACCGAGATGTCTTCTTCTTCTTCTTCTTCTGCTGCTTCTTCTTCTTTTTCTTCTTCTTCGTTCGTTCTCAAACTCCCGCTACCAAGCTTTGAAAATGGCTTTGCAAGTAACAGGATGTAGACCGGAGAACTGAATGCGTTTTGTCGTGTTTCACAGCTTGACTGCGATATTTCCACCTTAAGGTCCGACAAATCTGATCTCAGCAGGCCTTTTTGAGTATTGTGTTTAGCATTAATTTTTCGATCCCTTCCCCTTAGCCAGTCTGCTCCGTTGCAGAATGTTGCTCAGGGTCACTGCGTGGAGGTGTTAAATGGTCTTCGTAACTCTGGTTCGCTGACCCTTCCGCTAGCAGTCAGCTTTTGGTCGCTGACGGCTGCAGCTTATGCACTGCTCAGCATCTTGATCCCAGATGTGTTAAATCTTGCCGCGACGGGTACTAAGTTATAGAAAAGGTGTCACATGATGATGCTGTTCTACGTTCAGCTGGAATGTTTTGATAGATTGATTGATTGATTGATTGATTGAAGTAAGAAGTATATTTTTAAAGTAGAGATTATCTTCTTGTGATGTAACCATTTGCGTCATGAAATGCTGCAACTTACAATTTAAAAATCATACAAAATACTCATTAAAATAGCATACATTATGACTTTCTTCTTCTTCTTATTCTTCTTCTTCTTCTTCTTCTACTTCTTCTTTGGCGTTTGTTCTGAAAAGTAGGTAAGAACGCTGCGTCGTAGTTTACAGCTAGGTTGCGATATCTGCGCTTTTCGACCCGACACATCATATTTAAGCACGGCATTTGATGGACCCCAGTTGGCCTTACCTAATCTCTCAGCCAGTCTACCTTGTTGCAGCCTCTTATCAGGGCCGCCACTTGAATAAGGTCGTGCACACATGTGTCTCACTGATCCTGATGACAATAGAGAGCTATGAGTTCTTGGCTGCTGTTAGTTCACTCCCTGGCTGCTGTTAGTTCACTCCCTGGCTGCTGTTAGTTCACTCCCTGGCTGCTGTTAGTTCACTCCCTGACTGCTGTAAGTTCACTCCCTGGCTGCTGTTAGTTCACTCCCTGGCTGCTGTTAGTTCACTCCTTGGCTGCTGTTAGTTCACTCCCTGACTGCTGTTAGTTCACACCCTGGCTTCTGTTAGTTCACTCCCTGGCTGCTGTTAGTTCACTCACTGGCTGGTGTTAGTTCACTCCCTGGCTGCAGTTAGTTCACTCCCTGGCTGCTGTTAGTTCACTCACTGGCTGGTGTTAGTTCACTCCCTGGCTGCTGCTAGTTCACTCCACGGCTGCTGTAAGTTCACTCCCTGGCTGCTGTTAGTTCACTCCCTGGCTGCTGTTAGTTCACTCCCTGGCTGCTGTTATTTCATTCACTGCTGCTGCTAGTTCATTCCGTTGCTGCTGTTAGTTCATTCCCTGGTTGGTGTTAGTTCATTCCTTTGCTGCTGCTAGCTAATTCCTTGCTACCGTTAGAAAAGCACAACACGAGAAAAGCAAAAAGCAAAAGAAGATGTATACACAAAAAGCGCACTCAACATTGAAATAAAACAAGAAATACTGCAGTAACAAAACTGAGTCCCAACATGAAAATATCATCTGTTCTAATACATAATGATACGGAATCAAATACTACCTTGAAAATATCATCTGTTCTAATACATAATGATACGGAATCAAATACTACCTTGAAAATATCATCTGTTCTAATACATAATGATACGGAATCAAATACTACCTTGAAAATATCATCTGTTCTAATACATAATGATACGGAATCAAATACTACCTTGAAAATATCATCTGTTCTAATACATCATGATACGGAATCAAATACTACCATGAAAATATCATCTGTTCTAATACATAATGATACGGAATCAAATACTACCTTGAAAATATCATCTGTTCTAATACATAATGATACGGAATCAAATACTACCTTGAAAATATCATCTGTTCTAATACATAATGATACGGAATCAAATACTACCTTGAAAATATCATCTGTTCTAATACATAATGATACGGAATCAAATACTACCTTGAAAATATCATCTGTTCTAATACATCATGGTACGGAATCAAATACTACCATGAAAATATCATCTGTTCTAATACATGATGATACGGAATCAAATACTACCATGAAAATATCATCTGTTCTAATACATAATGATACGGAATCAAATACTACCTTGAAAATATCATCTGTTCTAATACATAATGATACGGAATCAAATACTACCTTGAAAATATCATCTGTTCTAATACATCATGATACGGAATCAAATACTACCTTGAAAATATCATCTGTTCTAATACATAATGATACGGAATCAAATACTACCTTGAAAATATCATCTGTTCTAATACATAATGATACGGAATCAAATACTACCTTGAATATATCATCTGTTCTAATACATAATGATACGGAATCAAATACTACCTTGAAAATATCATCTGTTCTAATACATAATGATACGGAATCAAATACTACCTTGAAAATATCATCTGTTCTAATACATAATGATACGGAATCAAATACTACCTTGAAAATATCATCTGTTCTAATACATAATGATACGGAATCAAATACTACCTTGAAAATATCATCTGTTCTAATACATAATGACATGGAATCAAATACTACCTTGAAAATATCATCTGTTCTAATACATAATGACATGGAATCAAATACGACATTGAAAATATAATTTTACAATTAAGAGGGAAATCGATAAACGTTTTATTCTGCTTATGCACTAATAACATATCTTTTTAGCAAGGGAGATGCCATATCTTCAATTTTTAAAATATAAGATTTCTTCTTCGTCTGCGTTCGTTCTCAATCTCCGCGACCAAGCCCTGAACAGTGTTTTGCAAGTAGCAGGATGTAGTCCGGAGAACCCAATGCGTTGTGTCTCTAGTTTACAGCTATACTGTGATATTTGCACCTTTCGGTCTGACACACCCATCTTCGGCAGTAACATAAAAGATTTAAATGTTACATGTCAAATCGTTTGTGCGTCATTGAATGTTGTGTCAACGATGTAACTTATCGTCTTTATACTGGTTTAGAAAACTCTACGGAATCTGTATACAACCAGTCTCATTTACATTTCCTTGCTCTAAAAGCTATGAGTATCCAATCTATTCTTTAAAGCATTAATTGTCCTTGCCCCCACTACTGTCTGTGGTAATGCATTCCAAACATTCACCACTCTCTGACTAAATAAAAAATATCCTAATATATAATCTGGACCTTTCTTTAGTTAATTTGTAGCTATGCCCTCTTGTTCTTGTAGGTGGTTGTATTTTGAAAAACTTCTATTTTATGGTCGTTCATACGAAGAAACAAGAGGATAACACCACGTATCCTATCATTCCAAAAGAACAACAAAACAAATATGCACCATTAAAAATGTAAAATAAAACACAATATATTTACATGTTTTCGTTTTTCAAAACTTGTACGTACTAGAAAAATTGACATACTTAGGAAATAGAAGTACTAAATATAAATAAGGGTAAAATAAAAACACATTTTGGAATATTAGAAATATAGAAAAGGAAAGGGACCTAGGGGTTATAATAGATCATACAGGAAAGGTGATGAGCAAGTTAAGGTAGCAGTGAAAAAGGCAAATGCAATGTTAGGTATGATAAAAAGAAATATTAAACATAGGAGCAAGGAAGTGATCGTCAAACTGTATAAAGCTTTAGTTAGACCTAGATTGGAGTACTGTGTATAGGTGTGGAGTCCTTATCATAGAGGGGATATAAACATGCTAGAAAGAATACAAAAAAGAGCGACAAAGATGATAGTGGGATTCCAGAATTACAGTTATGAGGAACGACTCAGAAAAACCGGCCTACAGTGTCTCGAAGAGAGAAGAATTCGTGGTTACTTAATACAGGTTTATAAGATGATCAGAGGAATGGATAAATTAGACTATAACAAGTTTTTAAAAATACAGCCACCTACAATAACACGAGGGCATAGCTACAAGCTGACTAAAGAGAGGTCCAGGTTAGATATTAGGAAATATTTTTTTAGTCAGAGAGTGGTGTCTGCTTGGAATGCATTTGCCAGGGGAGGTAGTGGAGGCAGGGACATTTAATGCATTTAAGAATAAACTGGATGCGCATAGCTTTTAGAGCAAGGTGATGTAAATGTAACTGGTTGTATACAGACTCTGCAGGGTCTTCTAAACCAGTATAAAGACGTTAAGTTAAGTTAAGTTAAGAACAGTCCATTTTATGAGATATAAATAAGGAAGGATAATCCAATACTTGCAAACTTACGCTGATGTTCTTGTAGTATAAGTCAGTCGTGTGCCTCTACAAATTCTTACAACAGCCAATTTCTCAACAAGATTTCACTCGTAGCCAGCCCTTAAATACTTTTCAGTAACTCTACAATTAGTCAGTTATTTGGCCATATATGGCAAACAGGTTCAGCCAATCGATGGTTCGTTAAGTTTATAGAGATTCAGCCAGCTTGCATCTTTGTGATCCAAATTTATTTGTACCATAAAAGTGCTTTCCTTTTGCCTTTAACCACAAATTGTAACACGAGCATTTATTATCCTATCTTGTTCTTGCTTTTTCCTGCGATTTTTTTCTTGATTGTTTAATTTTGATTTCTTCTCTATCTTGTGTTTTTGTTTGTTCTTCTTAATTTTCTTCTTTCTATTCTTCTTTGTATTTTGTTACTTGTACCAACTTAATGATTTAAGAGCAGTACTCTGTCAACTATGACAGCAGTCCGCACCAAAAAGAGTAGTGGTACAGTGGGTTCCATTCCACTGTAACATCCAAGTCAACGAGGAGGCAGACAGACTGGCAAAAGAAGGTGCAAGACTTCCACAACCAGATTCTAGTGTGACCTACGAAGAGTCCAAATGGTTTATTTGGGTCAGATACATGGCCAAATGGGATACAGAACATACTGGCTACACACAAAATTATGCCTATTACCAGTTGAACAGAAGAGAGTAGGTCGTGGTCTTCAGACTCCGCACAGGCCACAACAGACTGAGGTACCACCTATTCAATAGACTGAAGATAGGTGGCACTGACGAATGCACTAGTGGTACAGGGAAAATTACCGCTGAACATCTGCTGCAAAATTGCCCGACATACGAGGGCCAGAGAAATCACATGTGGCCATCACCAGTGGCAACACTAGACAAGCTCTATGGCAGTTCAGTTCATCCCGTAACCCATTAGGTCGCTGGGACACACTTGAAGATACCCCCACAACCACGCCATCTCTCTCTCTCTGTCTCCTGCCGCCAGTCGTGCCTCACCTGGATGAAGGTTTGACCACTCAGTGATGTTATCTGTCCATCTCTTCCTCGAACATCCCTGCTCTCTCTTTCCTGGTTCTCGGTCTAAACCCATTTTATTCTTCGTACACAAAAACAGACATCACAGATGATTTATATAACTTGATTTTGACTGCAGTTCTGCTTTTCCATATCATATTCAGTATTGACATGGCGGCTGCAGCCATGTCGAATCTTGTCTTAATTTTTTAATTAGATCTTCGCCAACATATGCAGGTCCTTAAATAATAAAGGTAATTAACTTCCAGTTGTTGGTCTTCTATCACAATGTTTGTAGAAGTGTGATTGAACACATTCGTTGCAACTAACGAGTGTTAGTCGTGGACAAGTTAAACCATAGATGCGAAAAACCACATGACCTAAATAAAGAAGTGGATATAAATTTGAAAAAACGATACTTCTCTACCACTGCCTATTTAATAAAAGATGGACAGGCAGAAAACATTCCTTTCTTTTTGGACCATAACCTATATTGTTAGTACAAATAATGAGACTTCCATTTCTGCGCTTCTCAATTGTTAGTGTCCAACGGGAAGATGGGGAATTATGGGGCCGATGAATAGAGCCGAGGAATAGGGCCGTGAGGCATGGCACATAATGATGAAGACGACGAACTTGAACTTAGTGCTGTCAAAATGTTTTCTGAGGAGATATCTCTCTGCTATAGCTTCTGCGCCATCTGAAGTACAGCATCAATGTTAGTTTCGCCTTCTGTTTTGTTTTGTCGTCCACCAGTTGAGGACACATAATATCGTGTTACAGCTCGCGATGTTATTCAAACTTGAACGAGTCTGTCGGGATTTTAGTAATTGAATCCAAAGACTCGCAATGGCAGAAGGCGGGATCAAAGATGAAGACCTGTAATTGTAGGAAACAGCAAGGCTCTTATTAACTTCAAACCCACGCATTGGATAAATAGAACTTTGTGAGGGCAGGAGCGAGTCAAGCTAACATAGCGCTGACCGTTAAAGGGCAAGTGTAACTGCGGAAAGTTTGTTCAGAATTTATGGGAAGGTTCACATAAAGCTAACTGTTATGGGAAGGTTCACATAAAGCTAACTGTTATGGGAAGGTTCACATAAAGCTAACTTCTATGGGAAGGTTCACATAAAGCTAACTTTTATGGGAAGGTTCACATAAAGCTAACTTTTATGGGAAGGTTCACATAAAGCTAACTTATATGGGAAGGTTCACATAAAGCTAACTTTTATGGGAAGGTTCACATAAAGCTAACTGTTATGGGAAGGTTCACATAAAGCTAACTTTTATGGGAAGGTTCACATAAAGCTAACGTTTATGGGAAGGTTCACATAAAGCTAACTTATATGGGAAGGTTCACATAAAGCTAACTTTTATGGGAAGGTTCACATAAAGCTAACTTCTATGGGAAGGTTCACATAAAGCTAACTTTTATGGGAAGGTTCACATAAAGCTAACTTTTATGGGAAGGTTCACATAAAGCTAACTTCTATGGGAAGGTTCACATAAAGCTAACTTTTATGGGAAGGTTCACATAAAGCTAACTGGTATGGGAAGGTTCACACAAAGCTAACTGTTATGGGAAGGTTCACACAAAGCTAACTTCTATGGGAAGGTTCACATAAAGCTAACTTTTATGGGAAGGTTCACATAAAGCTAACTTTTTTATGGGAAGGTTCACATAAAGCTAACTTTTATGGGAAGGTTCACATAAAGCTAACTTTTATGGGAAGGTTCACATAAAGCTAACTTTTATGGGAAGGTTCACATAAAGCTAACTTTTATGGGAAGGTTCACATAAAGCTAACTTTTATGGGAAGGTTCACATAAAGCTAACTGTTATGGGAAGGTTCACATAAAGCTAACTTCTATGGGAAGGTTTACATAAAGCTAACTTTTATGGGAAGGTTCAGATAAAGCTAACTTATATGGGAAGGTTCAGATAAAGCTAACTTCTATGGGAAGGTTCAGATAAAGCTAACTTCTATGGGAAGGTTCACATAAAGCTAACTTTTATGGGAAGGTTCAGATAAAGCTAACTTTTATGGGAAGGTTCAGATAAAGCTAACGTTTATGGGAAGGTTCACATAAAGCTAACTTCTATGGGAAGGTTCACATAAAGCTAACTTTTATGGGAAGGTTCAGATAAAGCTAACTTTTATGGGAAGGTTCAGATAAAGCTAACTTCTATGGGAAGGTTCACATAAAGCTAACTTTTATGGGAAGGCTCACATATAGCTAACTAAGGCGACAGAGATGCCCGTCAGGAATTTTGGAAAGACATTTTAGACGCAGCCATCAGGGAAGAGGCTTATGTAGATCTTCTCCGAGGCGGAGGTAGTAAATAGCCTAAATACCAGCAAAAACAGTGCCCCAGGTCCTGACGGAGTACAGTATTGCCACATCAAGCAGTTGGATGAGACAGACATAAGAAATATGGCGAAGGAGTTCATCCACACTGTAGAGAAGTCATCTGTACCTGAGTACTGGCGTCATTGCTATCTATGCCCACTGCCTAAACCTGGTAAGGACTCCAGGCTTCTCAGCAGCTATCGAATAATCACCATTCATAATGTATATGGCAAATTGCTCGAGAAGATAGTGGCCAGGAAAATAATAGCCTAGTACATCCTACCCGATACGATGGGCAGCTAAAGAACAGCGAAGAAGACCTAGGATTACGCTGGAACTTTGGCGTATGATGTGTTTGAGGGTTTTCAGTCAAAGTAGGAAACAGTCGCGGTGACACTCGACCTGGAATACAACAGTGCCGATTTTTTAACTTTAATTACATGTCTGAAGCAGTGTGGTTTAAACCCGTGACTGGTTAGTTGGATATCAGCTGCCCTGGTGGAAAGAACAGTTACTCTACGCGTGGGATCGTGGACATCAGAACCGATGCTAATATGTTCAGGACTGCCTCGAGGGTCTCCGATTTCACCGGTGCTGTTCACCATCTACACAGTAAAATTGATCAATATTCAACCCACAGGGACAGAGAGAACGTTGCCATTTGTCGATGACATCCTAACGAACAGAACTGGCTCAGAAAGGCAAGAGTTGGTCAAGGACATCCAGGAAACCTTGCAAGCAATCTCACAGTGGTGCGGCGACTCAAGCTTCAGGATTAATCCGAACAAGGCCTGCAAGACGTGGTGCTCTTTGAATAATTCCACAGTAAAGGCTTAACTCCTGGGCATTACATTTGATGGTTGCACTATTGACAGGTGTGACAAGTTGAAATACCTCGGAGTGACATTTGATCGCAGTCTCTCCTATAATTGTCATGTTGACCATATCGTACAAAGATGTAAGAGTGTGTTAGGAGCACCCAAGACCATGGCTGCTGCCAACTTGAAACAACGCCTCCTGGTCATCATATTTCGTCAGGCCATGTTGTCGGTTATCGATTACGGACTGGGCAACCTCATACTATCGAGAACACAGTGTGAAAGGTTGGAACCCTTTCAGAATGAAGGTATGCGACTGGTTCTGGGCTGCACTAGAGATACCACGATTGTTATGATGCAGTACATGTTGGGATTGTAATTGGAGACATCCAGACATAAACTAGCACAAGTAAAAGCTTATATGCGTGTCACCATAGACATGTCGGCACCCTCTGCACAGACATCAAGGGATCAAGAATCAAGAGAGGGGCGTCATGGATGGCACAGGCTGAGACAATAATCGGACACGTCACCCCAGTTGAGAAGATAGCCAACAGGGAAGAATGGGTCCACACTGGTGATATAATGATAAAGTTCCAGAGAGTCATCATAACCTTCGGCAAATAATGCAGAGAACGGAGCTACGGGAAAGTAGTGCACGAGGGGAATCAGCTGATAACTGAGAACACGCAGGAGAGGTAGGCCGTCATATACACCGACGGATCAGGGCTAGGTCTTCTCGGCTAGAGGAAGAGGACAGGTCGTTGCTGAGCGCAGTCGAGCATACATGTCAACAGCCTCCAGTTTGCGAATGGAGACGGAAGCAGTGACCTCAGCACTGAAAGGGATATCTGAGACTTATATAACTAGGGCAGTCATCGTGACAGACGCGCAAGCCGTACTCAGGCGGTACAGAAGGGATGGCTTAGGTACAAGTGGATAGCAACTGCTGAGGTCTCAAACCTTCAGGGGTTTGACATGGATCTACTGTCCTGCTCATGCTGGGGCTCAGGGCAATGAAAGAGCTGACATCTTGGCTTCACAAGCTCCCATCATCGGCTCATTAGTGATGGATAGAAGTGACATTTTTAAATCAATGAATGACCGCCTGCTGGATGATGACACCGCAATAGATAAAGCAGCAATCCACAGGCTACACGGACAATTAGTATACATACCTTACGCCATTTGCTGCGAGAGACTGAACACCTATGGGTATAACCGGGGTACAATGACGTCGATTTTTAGAAACAGAAACAGAAGCAGATGAAAATAAGGATACAAGTCTTTGAATAAAAATACTACAGAAGAATGCTGCACGTTTTTTTTTATAAAGAACATAAAACCAATTACTATGTGAGAGATAAAAAGACTTACATTGCAAGTCAACATGAACCAATTCTGTCAGTTGGGAAACCTTGAAAACTGATATGGTTTGGACATAAAACGAGACATGACTTCATCTCAAAAATAATATTGTAGTGAACAGTTTAGGGTGGGAAGAAGCGAGGAGATCAAAGAAAGTCTTGGATTGATGACATTAAAGAATGGACAGGACTGAATTTGTCCACACTTGTTCGCATGGCTGAAGATAAAAAACTATGAAGGACATTGTGTCCTCTATGGCACCTAAACGGGTCAACGGTGTATTGGGGATTGATGATGATGTGTCTTTGCAAAACTCTCATATTTATTGTTTTATTTATTTTCTCATCTCCATGCTATTCTCATCCTAATCCAACTGTATTTTCTAACAGATAAATAGATCCTACACCCCTCTCCCACCCTATGTGTTGCTCAATTCAAGAAATATTCGAGTATTATAACGATTACTTAAACCGTCAACAAGATGATCCATCCATGCACTGCTCCATCCATGACCTGCTCTATCCATGGCCTGCCCCATCCATGGCCTGTCCCATCCATGGCCTGTCCCATCCATTACCTGCCCCATCCATGACCTGCCCCATCCCATCCATGGCCTGTCCCATCCCATCCATGGCCTGTCCCATCCCATCCATGGTCTGTCCCATCCCTGGCCTGCACCATCCATGGTCTGTCCCATCCATGGCCTGTCCCATCCATGGCCTGTCCCATCCATGGCCTGTCCCATCCATGGCCTGTCCCATCCATGGACTGACCCATCCCTGGCCTGCCCCACCCCTGGTCTGTCCCATCCCTGGTCTGCCCCATCCATGGACTGCCCCATCCATGGACTGCTCCATCCCTGGTCTGCCCCATCACTCTCTCGTCCTGAGCTACCTTTGACAAATGACAAGACAATATCGAGAGGACTGCAGATAGCACATGATACAGATTTTTCCTCAGGGTTTACTCCCGAAGCCTTTCCCGTAAACAGGTAGCCGGGAGGGGTTGGCGGAGGGGGGACAGATCACATCTATCGTTGTGTGTCTTGCCTTTAACCGCAGTATTAATTCACTTAGCTGATATCAATTCCAGGATAATCGGACTGAAGAAAACACACAAAATGAACGAATTTACTAGTACATATAAAAACAACGACACCTTTCCTTGAATACAAGGGTAAGTCGTCGACTAGTGTGAATTCCAGGCAAATATGTGACCTTGCGGCATTCTTCTTCTTCTTCTTCTTCTTCTTCTTCTTCTTCTTCTTCTTCTTCGTACGCAGTCAGACAGTAACCATTATTTTTTCGAAAAAAGCGGCGGTCATCCTGACGCTGTCGACACTGCCATAGAGCTTGTCTTGTGGTTCCACTGGTGATGGCCACATCTGCTCTCTCTGATCCGCGTATGTCGGGCAGTTCTGCAGCAGATGCTCAGCGGTCATTTTCTCGGTACCACACGGGCATTCGTCGGTACCACCTATCTTCAATTTGTTGAATAGGTGGTACCCCAGTCTATTGTGGCCAGTGCGAAGTCTGAAGACAACGACCTGCTCTCTTCTGTTCAACTAGTAATAGGCATCGTTTTTGGTGTAGCCGGTATGTTCAGTTTCCCATTTGGTCATGTATCTGGCTTTAATAAGCCGTTTTGACTCTTCGTACGTCATACTAGTATCTGTTTGTGGTAGTCTTGCACCTTCTTTTGCCAGTCTGTCTGCCTCCTCGTTGTCTTGGATGTTGCAGTGTGATGGGACCCACTGTACCACTACCCTTTTTGGTGCGGACTGCTGGCATAGTTGACAGAGTGCTGCTCTTAAGTCATTAAGCTCAGTGTTTTTCTGGCTTTTTAGCGCTGTAACTACGGCCAGAGCATCTGAAAGCAGGACTATATGGCTTTCATTTTCTTTATGTGTCACCATTTCTTCCACTGCCGCCCTCACTGCCTCTGCCTCCGCTCTGAAATTGCTTGTGTACTTAACAGTAGCGAATGACAGTGCTATTTTTCTGCCATTTGGTAGGTTCGGGAATGCTCCTGCCCCTCCGTTCTGTGTAGTGTCTGTTACAGAACCGTCGGTGTATGCATGGGTCCAGTCCATGCTTGGGTAGTTTTTCGATATAAAGCTTAGGGTAGTATCTCTCCTTTCTTTTTCAGTCTGGCAGTTTTTGTTTCCAATACCTGGTATATTTTCTACCACCTCTGGAAATATAACCTGCCTCCAGGTAGGTTTTTCGTACAGTAGTGATGGGCTTTGGTGTTGTTAGTGCGTTTATGGGATCTTCGTGCATCTTTGCTTTGGCTATTTCTGCAAAGTTTCTCCGCTTTAGTTTCCCATTTCCCAAATTGTTTAGTCTCTGGTGCATTGGGTGGTCAGTCAGTCTTCGGAGTTTCTCTGACTGCAGCTGGGCTCTGCAGTCTCTTCTATCGGTCATGGGTTGCAGCTTTGTAATCTTTTCAAGTTCTACAATTGGCGTTGACTTCATGCCTCCTGTTATCTCATGGCTTGGTTTTGATGTTTGTTAACTTTATCGAAGTTCGCCTTTGCTGCTGTTGTCCATGCCGCAATGCCATACTCGAGAACTGGTCTCACTCTTCAAGTGTACAGTTTCTTTAGTATACTTTCGTCTGCTCCCCAGCTTGTGCCAACAAGTTTCCTCATGATTGCCATTCTTTTTCTGGCTCTCATTCGGTTTCTCTTGATCTGACTTTTCCATGTCATGCGCCGATCAAATGTGACTCCCAGATAGTTTGGGTTGTCGTTTGGCTGCAGGAATTTGCCATTTAGACTTAATTTGGTGTTTTGAGGTTTGATTGAAAGCAAGAATATTGTACATGTGGTTTTCTCCTCGTTTATTTTGACCGGCCATGAGTTCGCCCACTCTTCCAGCGATGTTAGGGCCTGCTGCATCCGATTTCTTGCTATGGTGAGATTCTTTTCAGAGGTCCACATAGCCAGATCGTCTGCAAACATTGAGCTATGGACTCTTCTTGGTATATTCTCTGTAATGTCGTTTATATACACCAGGAAGAATGTGGGTGACAGTACTCCCCCTTGGGGTACTCCCTGCTCGAGTGTCACCTTTTTGCTCATCTGCCCTTGTACTTGAACTCTGGCTGTTCTGTTTTTCGAGGTAGTGGCTGATCTATCTGTACATTTTCCCACAAACTTCACTTCTTCGTAGCTTGACTTTAAGTGCCTCTTTCCACACCTTGTCAAATGCCTTCTCTAAATCCACCCAAACCGCTACTGTGTTTTTTCTCCTGGTAAGCATCCTCTATTTCCTGGGCTATGAGAGTGATCTGGCCCTCAGTGGATCTGTGCTGTCTAAAGCCTGCTTGCTGTGGAATTAGTATGTGTAGTTCTTCCAGATGCCACATCAGTCTGGTGTTTATCATATGATCCATCAGTTTTTCTACACAGCTCAGTAGACTGTTAGGCCTGTATCCATTTGGATCTGTTCTATCTTTTTTTTTCTTTGGTACTGGTATAAGTACAGCGTCTTTCCATGCCTGCGGTACAATTCCCCTTTTCTAGCTGTGGTTCAGGACTGATAGTAACTTCCTCTTTGCTGTTTGGCCCAACCCCATCAGCATTTCGTTTGTTACCCCATCTTTTCCAGGCGATTTCTTTTTCTTTAAATGTGTCATGGCCTCATCCATTTAATTCATTGTTAGTTTTGCCATCATGTGCTCCTCTGGTGCCATATTGATGTTTTCGTGCCTCTTTTGCTCTTCACTAATGTCTGTATGCCTGTCTGTACGGACATCAATGTGGTTTGCTCTGGCATAATGTTCTATAAAGGCGTTTGCTGCTTTTTTTCCAGTAAGCATGTTGTCGCCCTGCTTGATGGTAATTTGTTTATTTGATGGTATTTCGTCATTCATGGCTCTGACTAACTTCTATAGTTTGTTCCCTTCTTTATCTAAATTGAGGCTTTCTGTTTTGTTTTTCCAGCTGTCTCTTGTTATTTGGTTTAGTGTGCTTTTGTATTTCGCCGTGATGACTCCATATACGTCGCTTACGTTGGCCGGACAATTCTCTTAGACTCCGTAAACAGATTTGCCTTGCGGAATACATTAAAACATGTAGGAGTTACCAACACACTACAACAAATAATCGAGCAGCTACAATGCAGCAATGGAACAAGAGTCAGTCTGGGTCACAATCTTTAGAAAAGGTTCTCTACATCATCGGGTGTACGACAGGGACGTGTCTCACCACTCTGTGACTATAAAAATATTTCCTAATATCTGATCTAGACCTGTCTTTAAAAATGTGTACCTGTACCCTCTTGTTCTTGTAGCCAATGATACTTTGTAAAACTTGGTATAGTCTAATTTATCCTTTCCATTTATTAATGTATAAACTTGTATTAAGTCACTGACATCACAGTTGCGGAGCAAGAGAGCAGACCACGTAAAAGATGGATAGACGGTGTCTGTGAGACACTGAAGAAACACGGAATGACATAAACATCGGCGATAAAGCGACAGAAAACTACACCTCTCCACTGCGTCTAAAGACACCTGAAGATGTTTCTGATTCTGTTTCTAAGAATCGAAGTGTGCACTCCATAGGTGCTCAGATTCTCTCAGCCAATGGCGTAAGGTATGGAACTGATGGTCCCTGTAGCTCGCTGGTTGTACACTCTCCTGCTCCGTCCTCTCATGTGCCATACTCCGCTCGAACCTCGTTTAATGCCGAAACTTTGCAGCTTGTAGATTGCTGCTTCATCTACTGCGGTGTCCTCATCCAGCAGGCGGTCATTGATTGATTTCAAAATGTCACTTCTATCCTTCCCTAATGAGCCCATGATGGAAGCCTGTGAAGCCAAGATGTCAGCTCTTTCATTGCTCTGAACTCCAGAATGAGCAGGACAGTAGATCCATGTCAAACCCTGGAGGTTTGAGGCCTCAACAGCTGCTATCCACTCGTACCTAAGCCATCACTTCTGAAGTACGGCTTGTGCGTCTGTCACGATGACTGCCCTTGTAATTGAAATCTCAGATATGCATTTCAGTGCTGAGGTCACTGCTTCCGTCTCCATTCTCATACTGGTGGTTGTTGACATGTATGCCCTACTGCGCTCAGCAACGACCTCTCCTCTCACTCTAGCCGAGAAACCCCAGCCGGATGTCCCACTACGCACGACTGATCCGTATGTGCATATGACAGCGTCACTCTCCTGCGTGTTCTCAGTTATCAGCTGATTCACCTCGTGCTCTGCTTACCAGTTCCTCTATTCTCTGCATTCCATGCCGAAGGTTATGATGACTCTCTGGTACTCTATCATTATATCACCAGTATGGACCCATTCTTCCACCTTGCCTATCGTCTCAGGAGGGGTAACGTGTCCGATTAAGTTACTTCGAAATCTTCTATGTTCGAGAGACTGAGAACCCGTTTTTTTAAATAGTAACTATAAATCCGAAACCCGGCGATCATTTTGTAGCTCTACTTTGTATCCTTTCCACTCTATGATATGGAACACCTGAACACAGGACTCCAATTTAGGTCTCTCTAATGGTTTATATAGGTTGACTACATTCCTTGGTCTTATGAGGTATGTTTCTTCTTATCATTCCCAACATGGCATTAGACTTTTCATGAATACATCGGTGACGTTGTGGCTGGTCGCGAGTGATGGTGTGTAGAGACATATTCTAGGGGGCCCCACGTAGAATCATGGCGGCTTTACTGTATTTATATTGCACTTTGAAATTATGAAACAAAAAATGCTGGTTTTTAATGCTATTTCAGCGAAGCACTTGAATTGCCCCACGGAAAGTGGCAGCCTATCTATAATAATGGAGTTCTGTCAGAATATGGAGCAATGATGAGAGTTATACTAAAGACCGGCTTGTCTATCCGGACATCTATGACTGTGCTGAATGACATGGTTGGAGGCAAATATCTGGACATCTCTGACTGTCCTGAATGACATGATTGGAGGCAAATATCTGGACATCTCTGACTATGCCTAATGACATGGTTGGAGGCAAATATCTGGACATCTCTAACTATGCTTAATGACATGGTTGGAGGCAAATATCTGGACATCTCTGACTATGCCTAATGACATGGTTGGAGGCAAATATCTGGACATCTCTGACTATGCTGAATGACATGGTTGGAGGCAAATATCTGGACATCTCTGACTATGCCTAATGACATGGTTGGAGGCAAATATCTGGACATCTCTGACTATGCCTAATGGCATGGTTGGAGGCAAATATCTGGACACCTCTAATTGATATGGTTAGAGGCAAATATCTGGATATCTATGAATAATATGGTTGGAGACGAATATCTAGATAGCACGGAAAAATATGTTTGGAAGCGTGAAAGGGGGAGTGGGCAGTCAAGAAATTAACCATTTACAGTCAGCAATGACAAAATTAACCTTTCTCTCAGTAGCAGACCAGACCCGCCCTCAGCTCGACTTAATTATCTGTCTGTAACAATCAGTTCTCAGATTACCAGTACTTCACCAGCGGTTTTCTGTGACTGGAAGTCAAACACAATGCCTACATTTCTTCATGGCTGGGCCCCAAAAAAGTGAGCTTTGTATTTTTTGTGTACTTTGCACCGCTAGTATTCTCTAATTTTCATTACTTTTTCTATCTCTGGTCGTCTTCATTATCATTTGTGTCCAGAATAGAGGAGCTCGTGTTTAAGTCGAATGTCCCGAAAACTGTTATGAGACAAATATTCCCATAGGTAAATTCTGCTCTAACTATACAGTGGATCGTGTAGCCTAGTCGACAAACAGCTGGCTTAATAGATTGAGATTACAGCGTGTCATGGGTTTGAGTTCACGGACAAACAATAAAAAAATCAGGGCCGTGGTTCGTGCCTGGTACGCGAGTGAGTACCCGACGTATAAGTTGGTGAAGGTAAAACAGCCAGGAAGGGTACTGGCCACCCCATCTCACATAGGCTGCCGCTTTTCATATGAAGGGTTATCTTCATCCAATTGTTGCCAAGCGACTGATCTTTGTACAGATGAGGCTCAAGAACTTGAACAACCTGCGAACATGATTTGTGACAACAGTTGCCTGTGGAGCAGAAGAGATTGGAGCTGGAGACATTCTCAGAGAGACACAAATTGGTTGAGAAGGTAATTGGTAAGGTCCGGTAAATCTAGGGACAACACAACACCATTGTCAGCTCGAGGTTTGAACTACAAATATGAGAGAGAGACATCAGTGTTTACTAGGAGCTGGAACTGGTTTGTTTAAGTTAGGGGAAGTGACTTTAGACGTACCCATTCTTTATGTAGGACTAGTATCAGTAGATAAATTAGCGACAATTAATCACGTGTCAGGCTGTCACATCTGGAATGACCAGTAACCGTAGGAATCAATTGATTGCAGTGTATCCAGATAAGATTGACGGCTGACCATTCAACTGGGAAGGATTACTCTGCCAACATCTCAGGATGTGGTGTGTGGAGGGGAGCCGACTAAAATGGGTCTTTAGCAGAGAGACATGGTCATTCGATAGACAAGAGTTGATCAGGGTAATTTATCCCACCATATGTCAAAGGTTTTGCACTTTTGCTCGTTCATACGAATGGTGGACGCCCGTAAGCAACACGAGAGAGACTGGTACCCAGTAAATATGTAGTCTTCACAGTCATCAGGTCAAGGTGGTCTGATGAGGGCGAGAGATAACGGGTCAAGGCATATCTCTAGTCTTCACAGTCATCAGCTCAAGATGATCTGATAAGAGTGAGAGATAACAGGACAAAGCATATCTTCAGTCAGCTCGAGATGATCTGATAAGGGTGAGAGATAACAGGACAAAGTATATGTGCAGTTTTCACAGTCATCAGGTCGAGATGATCTGTTGAGAACGAGAGATAACAGGACAAAGTATATGTGCAGTTTTCAGTCATCAGGTCGAGATGATCTGTTGAGAACGAGAGATAACAGGACAAAGTATATGTGCAGTTTTCAGTCATCAGGTCGAGATGATCTGTTGAGAACGAGAGATAAACGGCTCATGTCTGATCGTACGAGAAAGGTGTAAGGGTGGCACCTAGAAGAGCAGTATTGCAGATTGGCACGTTGCCTTCTCATGTCAGGTTGTATGGAAACCTATCTGAACCAGAATGGTCAGAGGAGCTTGTGACAACTGTATGCGCAATAAGTCAAGAGTTTGGATTAGACATGAACATAAAGAAAACAAGATTATGATAATTGGGAAAAGTGACAAAAAACCATGTATACAGATAACAATAAAAGATTAAATACTTAAACAGGTACAGAGTTTCTCCTAGCTAGGTCATATAATAACAGAAGAAGGGAGCTGTGAAAAAGAAATCAGAAAGAGAATAGGTATGGCAAAGATGGTATTCGATAACATGCGACACATACTGACATCCAAACAGATAAATCAGAATTTGAAAATGAAAATTGTCAGGTGTTATGTATACTCGTCACTACTTTATGGCGTAGAAAAATGGACAATCAATAACAAGTTGGAAAAGAGTAGTAACGCCTTCGAAATGTGGGTCGCATTTCTTAGAAAGAGGTGAAAACAAATTTGGAGGTATTGGAAAAGTTGGGGGTGAAAAGTGAATAAATGACCAAAATCAGGGTTAGACTGTTACATTATTTTGGTCATATAACAAGACGTACCTCCTTGTTGAAGGGAGGTAGGGTGGAAGGCATTTGGTCAAGAGGCAGACAATGCTTAAGTGGGTGGAAAACGTCTCTCAGATTGCACAATTACGTCAAGAGATAGAGTACACTGGAGATCCATTGCAGCTGATCTTCAATGCGGAGATGGCACTTGAACTAAACTGAAGGATTGTTTTTTTAAATCTTTCCTCATAACTATAATTCTGGTATCGCACTATCAGTTTTGTTTCTCTTCTTTGTATTCCTTTCAAGCATGTTTATATCCCCACTATGATAAGGACTCCACCCGCAGCAGAGTAATAAGCTGCTCGAGCCTAGCCCGCTAAGCAAGAAACCCTCCTCTAAGCTACATCCAGCTCCAACAGAGCTGGAACTTGCACAGAAGCATTTGCTCTTGTAGGAGTACAAGTTGATGGCGAGAGATAACTAAGAAGTTGATGGCGAGAGATAACTAAGAAGTTGATGGCGAGAGATAACTAAGAAGTTGATGGCGAGAGATAACTAAGAAGTTGATGGCGAGAGATAACTAAGAAGTTGATGGCGAGAGATAACTAAGAAGTTGATGGCGAGAGATAACTAAGAAGTTGATGGCGAGAGATAACTAAGAAGTTGATGGCGAGAGATAACTAAGAAGTTGATGGCGAGAGATAACTAAGAAGTTGATGGCGAGAGATAACTAAGAAGTTGATGGCGAGAGATAACTAAGAAGTTGATGGCGAGAGATAACTAAGAAGTTGATGGCGAGAGATAACTAAGAAGTTGATGGCGAGAGATAACTAAGAAGTTGATGGCGAGAGATAACTAAGAAGTTGATGGCGAGAGATAACTAAGAAGTTGATGGCGAGAGATAACTAAGAAGTTGATGGCGAGAGATAACTAAGAAGTTGATGGCGAGAGATAACTAAGAAGTTGATGGCGAGAGATAACTAAGAAGAACGTATACTGCATAAAACAATCCATGACGAAATGGAGAGGCCAGAACAAAGAACACTGCCACGCGATATTGCAGAGCACCCAAGCAAACACCAGAACATACCCTGCAGGATTGTGACACTTATGGAGACCAAAGAGAGTCAGTCTGACCCAGGGGAGCGACCATGATCGAAAAGCAGTAGAAGATGGACAAGACCTGACAAGCAGTTTCCTTCATGAACCTCATCAAACTAAAAGCATTGCATCAGGAAACTATGGTCCATAGCCCAATGATTTTGACTGTGCTAATAAAAATCAGGTCAATTCCACTGAGGATTTCATCAACCTGGACAGCCGACTGATTTCTAATGCACTCAGTGTTACAGAAAACACTTGGCGATCGCCTTGTGACATCCATTAATCAAGTGCACAGAGCACATGCTCTCTCTGAACTGAAACAAGGTATATATATATATATACACATATACACCCTTCAAAGTGGTCTTACAGGGAGATAGAAGACATCTCGAGGTCTTGACATATGCAACCAATGTCGTATCCTTGGAGTTCGCAGACAATACCTAGACACTAAAATCAGGGTTTTCAGAAAGACTACTTTCAAAGCCTTTCAATACTGGATTGATGGTGCCATGTTGCCCGTGTCTCTCAGGGCGTCCTGGCTCGACAAAAAATACACTTGACCTTGTAGATCAGGGGCAGGCAAAGCCTGCACCTATCATACAACACCTGTGCAACACCTCACTGAGACATCACCTCTATTTCATCTGCCCTGCATGCTGCCTGAGACTGTCATTAGCCATGAACGGTCAGCGCAACAGGCCCTGGTTGTCAGAATTACACACACAAAAAACCCCATTCTGCGTATTGCTGACAATTTATTGTCGCACAGTCGGAAGAAACAGAGGCAATAAATAAGACAACAGACAGATACATTCAGAAACATGCACAATAAGGCAGACAACTCCAGCACAACAAATTTCCAAAATGTATTTTTATTTTAGTGATCTGTTGAGCATGGCTTATGAAGACGAAGGCAACAAATTTGACACACCAACCTTACTAAATGATGTCCACCAATAGGCTATCATCGCACCACCATCTCAAATGGCAGATACCCATACATCAATGCAGAGCAGTGTCTTGATACAAGGGCTAGCTTTTATTTGCAAAAGGTTTCCATACTATTTTATCTATAGGCAGTACTTTTGGTTACATTAGGAAATATAAGCCATTTAAAAATACTAACTGGCATCTAGCCCTGAACTGATCAGCCATGACAAATATTTAAACTTAAGATGACACTGTGATAGTTTAATCTGGAATACAGATATTGTTGTAGTGCTCAATGAAATGTGGATCAAATATGGATAGGCACCAAGGACAGAAGAGGTTGTGTGTACAACAAGTGAGCTACAGGAAATATTGATACACAAACTTCAACATTTGCTGAAAGAGGCAGAACACATGTGGGTCACTGCTACAGTGATGTCGGTTTTACATAACTCTTTACAGTCCAACGTAATTTACAAGTTCAGTTCAGGTGCCATCTCCGCATCGAAGGTCGGCTGTAATGGATCTCTTGCGGTAATTGTGCAATCTGAGTATTTTTCAAGTCCATCTCCCGATATTAGTCAACCAACTTAAATAGTTGTCTGCCTATTGAATTACTGGCTTCCACCCAACCCTCCAGTATGGTCTTCAACAAGGAGGTATGCCTTGTTATATGACCAAAATAACGTAACTGTCTAACCCTGATGTCAGTCATTAATTCTCTTTTTACCCCTAACTTTTCCAACACCTCCAAATTAATTTTCTTCTCTTTCCAAGAAACGCGACCCAATCTTCTATATACCCACATTTCTAAGACTTCAATTATGTTTTCCAACTTGTTATTCATTGTCCATGTTTCTGCATCATAAAGTAGTGACGAGTATACATAACACTTGACAATTCTCATTTTCAAATTCTGATTTATCTGTTTGGATGTCAGTATCTGTCGCATGTTGTCAAATACCATCTTGGCCATACCTATTCTCTTTCTCTAAACTCTGTACCTGTTAAATATTTGATCATTTATTTTTATCTGCATACATGGTTTCTTGTCACTTTCCTCAATTATCATAGTAATGTATTTGTTTTCTTTGTGTTTATGTCTAATCCAAACTCTTGACTTGTGTATACAGTTGTCACAAGCTCCTGTAATTCTTGCTCACTTGTTGCCATCAAAACTATCATTCGCATATCTTAGATTGTTCAATGCCACACCTCCAATGACAAGCCCTGGCATCCCCTCAATCTGTTTGAATATTTGTTCTGTGTAGATATTAAAAAGACACATCCTGTCTCACTCCTCTTTTTACATCTATACTTGAACATAACTTTCCTGATTTTACTGTAGCAGTTTCTTCCCAGTACAGATTACGGAGCAGTAATTTACAAGATGTTGGTCTCAATGTCCAAGACAAGAAGTTATTTTACGTGTTTCATGGTTAACAGGAAAAAAAAGCCATTAAAACTAAAATTATTATTTTGTAATTTAAAGATAAATTTGTTTGGAAATCAAATTTAGCTAAATAAGATATGGCTGATATGTGACATGTTTTAGATAAATCAAACTGCAAATGCTACTACTCTAGTTGACTGCTATGGACAAATTTGAACTGTAAAGGGTTGACATAACATTTGTAATATTTTCTATGTTTGTGATAGACGGACGAGTCCATCAATCCACACATAATGGTTGATGCAGGTCTCCCACATTACTAGATTTTTTATTGCAGATAAAATTATTGTTACATCTCATGTAATAATTAAAGCTACGGGGGTATTGAAGGTACAAAGTGAATAAATGCATAAATAAGCATCTGAAAATCTGCTCTGTGTAAACATTAAACAGGCAAGGGGAGAGCACACATCCCTGTCTAACCCCCTTTTCAATAGCTAATACTAGGTGACGCCCCGTCTCTAGTTCTAAAACATACTGATTGATCTCAATACAAGTTTGTGATAAGTTTGACATCCTTACCGTCCAGATTTTATCTTTTAGACTGTTCATGCTTCACGTTATCAAACGCTTTAGTGCAACCAATATATATATATATATATATATATATATTTACCAGACATGTTCAAATGAAACCGGACCGAGTGGCTTTATTACTAACATATGAAAGTTACGTCATCTGGTGTGACAGAATTGAATATAGCAATTGTTATGAAGCAAACATGCCACACGGTTAGTTAGAAAAAGTCACCATAGACATTCAGCCCACTGCTTGGGTAGATGCCATCCAAAAAAGAAAAAATGGCGTCTCTTTTTGAACCACTTGTTCACTGGGGGCCATGACGTCTGCACCAGAGTCGAATCGTCGTGCCTTCAGAAATTTTTTTAAGGCTGAACAAATGGAAATCACAAAGGGACATATAGGATGGGTGTGACAATACTTCCCACCTTTTCTGTGCTAACGCTTTCTGAACAATGTTCGCGATATGTGGACGCATTGTCGTGCAGCAAAATCACACCACACAAAAGCATGCCGGGTCGTTTATCCTTGATTGCTGTCTGCAGCTTGTGTCATTGTAGCGGATGGCATTGATGTTCAAACCAAACTCTTTCAAGTCTACCAACAAAAGTCACTAACGGTAAAAATACGATGTCAGCATAAGCATAACCTTACCAGCGGAAATGTGTGACTTGAATTTTTTTGGTTTCGGCAATCCGGGATGTCTTCATTGCATGCTAGCAGTTTTGCTGCTCAGCTCAAAGTCGCGGCCCTACGATTCATCACCTACCACTATGTGCAACAGAAATTCATCCCCTTCGTCTTTGTATCGCAGCAAGTGGTTCAAACTCCATCACATGTGTTCTTAAGCATGATGGTCGGTTAGCATCCGTTGGCCCTTTGTGAACACACACCTTCCGATATTTCAGATTCTTGCTGCCGACCATTTGAACTGTCCCTAGCGACACATCAAATTCCTCTGCTAGCAAACGGTCCACCCAAAAGTGTGGCAAAGGTGAGCTCCAGTGACAGTCCACCCAAATTGCTGCATTAATTGTGGCAATGTCAACTTCTGACACAACAATATTTATCGCTGACCTGGTCTCGAAAGGTCTTTCGTTAACTCGCATCCTTCTTTAAACATTGTTGTCCAGTTCTTCTGTTGTCTTCAGCACACTTTTACCACCATACACTTCCTGCATTCTACGATGAATGTCAACTGGTCGACATCTTTTAGCTGTTAGAAACCAAATCACCACTCGCTGATCAACTCTGGATCGATTCTGTATCAGCCCCACCATGTTTTCAACAGTCTGCTGAGGAACTATTCTTCTTCTGCGTTCGTTCTCAATCTCCATGCTAACACAGCCCTGAACAGGGCTTTGCAAGTAGTCCGAAGAACGTAATGCGTTGTGTCGCTAGTTTACAGTTTGACTGCAATATTTGCACCTTTCGGTCCGACACATCCGTCTTCGGCAGGCTGAGGAACTGTAAGTCAGAGGATAATGAAATTTTGCAAACTTGACAGTTGGTATGTGCTGTTTACACCACAAGTGACATCATGCGCACGTACGTATGTCCACTTGTTGCAGTTTAGTCGGGTTTCATTTGAAAACGCCTCGTATATATCCAATACAAGTAGGGTTCAGACTTTGGCTGAGACACAATGGGATTGTGATAACAATGAATTAACCCAGAAAAAAACATGCCGCAATATGTACCAAAAATTGCTTGCCGTCTTATTTTTTTCCTCCACATTAATTCCATTAACACTTAAAATGAATATAAAATTATTATTATGAACACTTCTCACGCCATAGATAATTTAATTAGTCTTAAGATGTTTATTTCATAACTATAGCTCAATTTGTCAGGGAGAAAAATAAATTTATTTGGAAAATAGCTTTGACATGCAGAGTTGGGACAAAATCTGTGGGCTGTAAGAAATTAATCAGAAAAACTATTCAGGCTTGCAGTTATATTAGTCAACAACAAATACAGGAGTAAGAGTAATATATACAACATTCTTCTTCTTCTTCTTCTGCGTTCATTCTCAATCTCCCGCTACTAAGCCCTGAACAGGGCTTTGCGTTGTGTGGCTAGTTTACAGTTTGACTGCGATATTTGCACCTTTCGGTCCGACACATCCATCTTCGGCATGATACACCATTCAATTTTAGTCCCACACTAAGTAAGAGCGAAAGATGCAACATTACATTAACACACAACTTATACAACAGTAACACTTACAATACAATAAAAAATGAATAATACAATACAATAAAACATGAATAATGATAGTTTGCATAAGAGTCTAAGGCTTGTTGCATCGATCTGCTCCGTTCGTGACCCATTGTTACGGCATGGCTCCAGGCCTGGTCCCTAGTGGAGATTGCTATCAATTTGAGCCATACTGTGCAGGGATGACCTCTTCTGTGTCTCCAGCTATTTTGTGGCGATAAGGAATGTTCTGTGAAGTATCTTGTGGTCCAAGGTTTCCAGATCCAGCCATATCACTTGAATGAATAAAGAAACTTAGCAGTAGTCCAATGTCTTTGTGATTGGTAGTGGCCCGTTTTAGCAGACATTTACATTACAGATGTAGTCATGCCATCGGATGTCCAGTATACGCTGCTGGTTGCGCACATGGAAGGCTTGCAGTTTTTATATGCTGTATTTAAGTAATGCCCAGGTTTTGGAGCCGTAAAGCAGGACTGGAACCTCGCAAAACTGGTAGATGCAGATTTTTGTTTTAAGGGAAATCTTGCAGTTACTCCATAGATGTCGGTGTCGCTCATAGCAGGCGCAGCTAGTCTGATCCACCTTGACATATCAGGGTGGCTGCACCCATCAGATGAGATCATGCTCCTGAGAATTCTTTAGTGCATTTGGCAGTGTGATCTTGAGTTCAATACACTGAAGTTCTGTGTTGAAAATGAGGTTATGAATATTGGTTTTGGTTCAGCATATAGACAGGACTAGAGAGGGGGTTTCGCTGCTTGAGATTTCTAGATAGCACTGCAGCCTAAAAATGTCTGTACCAAAATTAATCCCCAACAAATATAAAAGTAACACAGACAATAGAATCACAAATTAGTCCCCAATAAATAGAACAGTAATACAGACAATTCAATCATAAATTAGTCTCTAACAAATAGAACAGTAACACAGACAATACAATCATACAGACAATAGAATCATAAATTAGTCCCCAACAAATAGAACATTAACACAGAAAGCTCTAGTTAAGCTAAATGATCTACAAAATTGATTTGTGTTAGTTATTCTTGATGTACTTTCTAAATGTGCGACACCTATAAACACTCTACTCTACAGTGCTAAAACACCTTGGCCCATCCAAACGAAAGCACAAAAACTGGTTAGACGAAAATGGCGAAATTAAAGCGCTCTTCAAAATGACACGTCCTTGCTCAAGAAAACGATCTTTACTAGCGCTCGAAGAATAGTCCAGAAGACTCAAGGAGTTATAAGACTGGCTAAGCAGGCGGACAGGCAAGATGGAGATGTTTGCTGTGCGCCATGAACCCAAATGGTTCTACGTGGAAATCGCTTTATGGTACACAGCCTTCTGGTAACACTCTAGTTTGTAACGCTGATAATAGAGAAAGCTCAGATCTACAACAGGTGGGCAGAACATTTCTGCAATATTCTTAACAGTCCATCATCCATAAATGAAGAGGCCATCCCGCGCATGTGCCAAGTAGAAATAAACATGACCATGGATGATATAACTGAGGATGAAGTAGCCAAGGCCATCAAATCTCTTTCTCCTGAAAACGCCCCTGAAGCTAATGCAACACTAGCAGAGATGTACACAGTATTGAAAACATGCCTCACCAGTAGTCCCACAAGAAATGAAAAATGTGTCGATAGTGCATATCTACAAGAGAAAATGGAATTGCCAGGAGTGTGATAATCACTGCAGAATTTCACTGCTATCTATTGCACACAAGATCCTCACGCACATACTGCTCAATCGTCTGAACAAACATCTTGAGCAAGACCATCAAATGTCGAGAACAAAAACCGTGAGCTCTATATCACATTCATTGATTTCACAAATGTATTTGATACGGCCAACAGAGGTGGGCTATGGCAGATCTAATGTCTAAATTAGGCTGTCCTGGCAAATTTATAACCTTGGTGAAACAGCTCCACGAGGACATGCACTCACGTGTACTTGAGTGGCAAGACCTCTCCACTGTACGTGATCAATAACGGTATGAAACAGGGATGTGTACTTGACCCGACACTGTTCAGTATGATGTTTTCAGCTATGCTAACCACCATCTTTAATAATACCAAGTATGGCATACCAATAATATACTGCATCGTTAGTGGTCTATTCAATCTCAGCAGACTGAAGACGAAGACCAAGGTGATGCACCAAAAACGATATGCAAACTATTATTTGTGGATGACTGTGCTCTGAACAATAGCTCAGAACGGAATATGCCAACCGGATATGGACTGGTTTTCTGCTGCTTGTGACAACTTTGGCTTGACAATTAGCACAAAGAAAACTGAGGTCATGTATCAACCAGCACCAGGCGCATGCACATCTTATAAACAGCCGGTAGTTACAGTGAGGGGACACAAATTACAAGTAGTTGAAAAATGTGTCTTCCTTGAAACACGCTGTCAAGATCAGTGACTATTGCTGATAAGCTGGCTAATAGAAGAGCAAAGGCCAGCACAGCTTTTGGTTGAATGTGCTCAGCAGTATGGGAATGTTGAGGTATCAGCATGACTATGCTGAAGGCCTACTGTGCCACCATTGTTCCCCACCCTGCTCTGCGCGTGTGAGAGCTGGACTGTCCATGCTGGTGATGTCTAAAGGCTAAATCATTTTCACATGAACTGTCAGATGCATTCTGCATATACGCTGGTTAGACCATATCACAGATACTGAAGTCCTGTCCATCTCCTATCCAATGTTGACTTCTTGAATCTATTGTGTCTATTTCTTGATATCATCTACTCCAGTCATCATTTTCTAAGAGTTAACATGCAAAGTATTCATGCACTATTGAAAAAATCACAAATGAGATGGGCTGGCCATCTTGCCTGAATGTCAGGGGAAAGGCTTCCAAAGAGGCTCCTGTTTAGTGAACTGAGTGTAGAAGAACAATCACAAAAACATTTTTTTAAAAGTGTTTCAAAAATAGTCTGAAGGAGTCCCTTAAGTGCTGTCAAATAGACATTAACACCTGGGAGAACCTGGCCCAAAATCGCTCAACATGGAAGAGTGTAATCACAGGCAGTGTTGAAAGCGAGGGTCTCCATATCCAGGTCGCCCAGGATAAAAGCGCAATCAGGAAGTCTAGATCAGGGAGAACTGTGGACTACGTTTGCCAGTCGTGTCATAGACTTTTCCAGGCTTGAGCGCACATACATACCCATGGTTGCATTCTTACATGTGATGTTGGTGGTCCTCATCAAATGATAATGGACAAATTATTACTTTCTAGTGGCAACCAATCTTTCCGTGTGTTTTTTCTTATGGTCCTCTAATTTTACTGCAGTATCCGCTAATATTAATATTACACTAACACTCTAGTTTTGCTGTAGTATCCGCCAATATTAATATTACACTTACAATTACGTGCATAAAACAATTTAGGGTAGGACATGTAAAAGGAAGACAATTCAGCGAGGAACTACAATCCTGAGTTAAGAATATCTAGAAGTTGACACAAACACTACTAGCTAGTGCTAGACCTACTAGTTCAACATTTCATTTAGTGTGGTGATATGTATGTTAAGACTGCTGCAAACGCAGTCTCAATATTAGAGACAAATTGATCAGCTCTTGTAAAGATTGACTTTCACCCTTACAATCCAAATCATTCACCACAGTAGCACTTTTTATATCGAGAATTTAAAAAAACCCATGTTTGTTGGCAGATAGCAACGAAATGTCATTATTTACCAAGTGATGATATTTCTTAATTATATGTGGATATAACATACAAGGCACATTCAGACAAACTGGCAAATTTGTGAAATTAGTCATTAAATAGATGAGATAACACAATTTGAAAATAATGAAAAGATATAATCATCTCTTCCATCTCAGGAAGTTTGAATACTTCATTGATAATTCAATTGTCTTTTAAATGGAATAGTTTGAATGCAAATAAACAAATATATTTCACAAACTGCTACTGTTCTAAGAAAACAAAATAATCAAGTCAATTAGGCTATCAAAGGGTATAACACTTTCGTAAACTAATTCAATCTGCTGTAGACACCATGGTTAAATACACAGGGTGACACAGATGTCACTATGGATAATACAGTAAGTCTCTCAAAGTAAAAAATCTGGATAGATATAAATTATTATCTGAACATCGTAACAAAGCATTTTCTAACAGGCATATCAAGCAATCCCTTTCAAAAACAAGCAGACAAACATTTTATGTTAAATTAAGATTAGCAATACTGACCAGACGTTTACACCTATTAAAATATATACATGCTCCTATCCAACTGGACAAATAGACAGCTGTGTTTTCACGCAACACACTTCCTGTCCACTGAATACAAGTCCTTACAGGCATCTGCCCACTTACTTGATATGTGTGTGTGTGTATATATATATATATATATATATATATATATATATATATACACACACACACTGGCGCACATACGATCATTCAATAATTACATCAATGTTAATTCACACTGTTGATTTTCTCTTGTCTTTCAGAATTTTTTGTTTTCGGGTAATCCTTTACGATCCCTATCATAAACACAATTAATAAGGCACACAAAAACTACTCTTGAATTCTTTCTTAAAATGTAGAATATAAAGTGTAATAAAAGATTGGAATTGGAAAACATTTCAAGGCTACAAATAAAATGTTTTTAAAAATCATTGGTTCTCGGAATTGCATGCTCATTTGTGTTTTAAAAATGGACGTATTAGAATTAGGTATTGCAGAAAAATGATATCTCATTCAAACTGTAAGGTTGACATGCTCAACCCTTTACACCCTAAAAGTGTCCACAAAATGTCCATGCCTGAATCAGGCAGATATATTTGTTAAGAAAACAAAGGCAATTGAGAAAGAATTCACTATGTCTGTCACATTGCTGCTGAGACAAACAGTGATCACTTTTACAGGATAGATATCAACGAAACATGGAGTTCATATTTGATTATTTTTAGACTTCTATGCGGTCCACAGATACAGACAAAAATATCTTTATATGATAAAATATAAAAACAGTACTAAAATGTTCATAAATAGCAATTGAGTTTCTTTATATTATATAGCAATATTTCTTTATTGTAGGTGTTGGAAACTGATGTAAATTTATCTTTCCCTAAAGTTTTCAAAATTTTGTTATTCAATGCAATTTTTAAATTATCACTACATTAACCGTTTTCAGTTCATATGTGAAGGAATCGATTACTGGAAACTTTAAAAAGATCCGCCCAAATCCATATTTGAAACAGGAGTTGGTTTTTATTTACATTTCACATAACTGACATTTGAAATGGCATCGGAAGTCAGGCTTAATGAATTATGTGATCATTCCAATGATCACATATATGGATACCTCATGGATATTCAACACACGCTCGATTCAGACTTTGGCACATAATGTGAAAAGTCTGCGTAAAGAAATGGACAGATATATAGGCAAAACACATAACGTGGTAAGTACCAACAATTTTTTTCTCTCTTTCCTATTTATAACCTCTGCATTAACAACATTTAACACTTCAAACTAATATATAATCTTCATAATGAATACTTCATGTCATAGTTTTAATTATTCGATCTTACGATGTTTAGATCGTAACTTTAACAGAATTTGTTCAATATTAATTTATTTTATTTTGAATAAAGTTTGACACACAGAATTCTGCATTTTAGAATGGGTGTAAAGACACAAATTGGCCATACTAAAAAGGGTTAATAAATAATTGTACAAGCATAGATATAGTTGAAAATTGGTTATCTCCTTGCATTAAAAAGTACGGAGACATATTGTTTACGGTGTAAAGGGTTAAACTATTACATCAAAATTATATCAGCTACATCTTTCTAGGAAGGGAAAAAAAACCAATTACTTGGATGTCATATAAGCTAAGCGCGAATGCATGTGTATAAATGATGCTCATTAACATGCTAAAAGAGCATTACATTTTAAAAGATAAATGAGATATTAAAATGACACGTCCACATGATATGTGACATATCTTGTTTATAAGACAGATTTCGTTTTTAAAAGAAAACATAATAAAAACTACAGCTATGAACAGCTTGAATGGTGGAGAAGGAAGGTTCAGTTTGAATGTGTCCACAATTTGTAAACTCAGACCAACAACCAGCTGTGCTGATGTGTAAACAGATCAGTAGACTTTAGATTTGTCACACTCGAGTTGCCGTCGCCTCTTTAGTTCAGGTGTGGGCAAAAATTCATCACTTCTTCGCTTGCCGCCAGATGGTTTGTTAAAAAGCCTGTGGTTCTCAGGGAAGAAAGCTTTCTTTGCGGCTTTGCGGGCCCTTCGTAAGGTGACCCTGGTTTTCTGCAGAAAACCCTTGCGTTTCTTACCAACTTTCCCAGCATCAAGCATGCTGTGGTGAACAGCTGAGATATCAGCAGAGAGCATGCTGTCTTCTGCCGACAGGGCTGAAAGGTTTGTCAGGTCGTACGCTGTAATTGTTGAGGCATTTAACGTTATGTCGGCGAGGTGGCTGACCGTTACGTCGGGGAGATGGTGGTTGAGAGTGATATCAGCCAGCCTGGACGTTGACATAGAGGCATTTCTGTTACTAGCAACATTTGAGCTGCCACTCTCTAATTTGCCAGCTGAGGTTGCTGCCAACTTTCTGTCGCTAGCTGATGAACCACCTTTACGGTGGCTGCCCAAATGAAAAACTTGATCTATGCCTAATTTTGATGCTTTTAGAAAATTGCCCCACCGTTTTGATCCAGTCTTCTGAACAGACAATGATTTGTTGAGCTGCTTAAGGGGTTCTGTCTGGGTCAGCACACATGATGATGGTGGTATGCTATCCTCTACAATCATACAAGTCTCTCTCTTGGTCCGTAGATTACAAATTGTCTTTGAGTCTGTTATGCCGGCAGCCATCAGTGTGGAGTATAGTTGAGATCTGATGTCGTCGCCGTTGAGTGTGGATGTTCCGATAGTGTTGTTCAGAGTTGCTTTGGTAATTGCAGACATAAGCAAGTTCATGTCAGGTGTAAGGCCACTGCAAGAAATAGATCTCGCTGCCTCTTTTTGGTTCCTGGGTGTTGCAACATTGTTCATGCTTTTGGATGTGTTCAGAATATGCTGTGGAGGGGAGATGCATCTTGTTGGGGACAACGAGTCAGTGGAAATTTGTACACTTTTCATTTGCGAGTCATTACGTATAGCAGGTCTCACTGTAGAAACAATACTGAGAGATTTTGTGATTTCATTTCCTTTGATGCTAGTTTGAGGTATGCTTTGACCAAAGTTTATTTTAGTTTGAGAATTTGTTGCCTCGGTGGTACCATCTGATTTGACAGCAGGGTTGAATAGTAGTGACATATCCGCTTTTGTTTTTAGACCTGAAGACAGCATTGAGAAATTGTGTAGCTTTCTACCACTCTTTATCAACTTTCTTTTAGATCTCTTAGATATGTGACCTAACTTGGTCATTGATAATTTAGCCGGGGCGCTCAGAGGGGTTGACGGACGGTCGTCGCTGCCACAGGAGGACTCGGGCGAACCTATGCTTTCATCAGATGCTAAAGTGAAAGCTTTATTTGTAACATCCGCAGAACTATGCAAAGAATCTTCTTTATCATTCTCGTTATTTCCACTAGAACAAGGAGTCGAGGGTGGAGGCTTGGGAAGCGCTTTCTCATAATCTGAGTCCGAATCACCTCCCCCATCTTCATCTACATCCACGCAGCCATCATCAATACTGTCAACAAGCATGCGGTTGTTCCCATGTTGCCTATGTTCTGTTAGCCTCTTCTCGTGGTAGTCTTTCTGTGCAGTGTTCTCAACTCTGCTGGTGTTTCCAAGTTTAGTGAATGCTGGCCCAGATTTTCTCTCACAATTTTGTTTCTGACTTAAATTTTGGTTAGTTGCATCGTGTTTATTAATGTGACGACCACTACTTCTTATGCTGCTAACATTCACAGATTGGTTCCTTTCATTTTCGATAGGTTGTCTCAGATTCCATTTAACAGGTGGCTTTGGCATGCACAAAACACTGTCCATGAAGCATTCCTCCCTTGAATCTGCATATTCTGGACTGGTTGTAAAAGACTTTCTGTTTCCCACCACTGGCTTAAGGATTGAATCATCATTTACCCGAATGTGACTGTCACTTAAACTACAATTTGCATTTTTGTTATGAGTTTTTCCTCGATGTTCAATTTCAGTTAATAAACTTGGCGTTTTGGTGAGCTGTCCAGTCACTTCCATGCCAGACAAGAGAGCTTGCCTCCTCCGTTTAAGAAGAGTTAGTTTGGATGGGCCCAATGGATCAATCAGAACCACCACACATGAGGTGTTGTCAGCCTTCAAGGATTTAGCTCGCCATTTATTAAGCGCACGAGAAACCAGGTGTTCTGCTGGGTTACTCCAAAAGCTCACTGCCACATTCTAGGAAACAGAAATAAATGATAACGTTATGATAAAAGTCAAAATTTGTGTAAATAAGTCCAGAAAGTTATAAATCTGAGCATGTCTTTAGAGTATAATCGCGAACAATGAGGCAATAAATAAAGATATCTTTATGATGCCAGGCAGATTAGTTATTAGTGTGCCCCAATCATCAAATTTTTATTCATAAATAACACCAAGGACAATGTAATTACTCATTCGATATCACGTTGCTGGAAGCGGCTTTTAGATTTATCAATTATGACCAGAAGCCAGTACAAGCGACAAATTTAGAATTGTTAGAAAACTAAACAAAGGACTAATTAAAATTTGATCCACCAATTTTTTCAGTACCATGAGAACTGACCTTTTCAGTCATAACAATGTCTGCATGTTTGAAAATCAATGTTAGTGTAATATATTTGCAGGTTTCAAATTCACATGTACAAGTTCTTGAATATTTGTTTCAATCCACTTGTGTAGTTGAGGTGTCATGGGGAACTTAAGTTTCCTTGTCCGGGCCAAGTGTGTTGCCTTGGTTGCTGTAAGTCAGTGCTTGTAGAATTTCTGCCCACCTGCCACATGAGCTTCCTAGTGAATTGGAGTCAGACCTTCTGATGTATGCATATAGTGGTAGTTGGTCAGGATAGATCCCCCTTAGATGACTGAACGATCTTAAATTTTCTGTCTTGACATGTATTCAGCATAAGGAGTAGTCTCTCATTTTATCTCCCCTAGTGACACCAATGACTTTTCCTAGACATTTCCTCCGTATTCTTCCTCTTCTGTGCCATGTATGCACAATGCTGTGTGCGTATCTCATCTGGTAAACATGGATGGTTGCGTTTACAAACTGGAGTAAAGCAAGAATACATTATGTCCCCACTTTTAAGTATAGCCATGGACTTGGTAATGTATTACTAATGTCCACAACAAACATCTAGGCATAAAATGGATAGATGATAATACCATAAACCTTACTGAGTTCAATGTTGAGGGGACAAAGGAAAAGATAAGACAGACTACCAACTATCCAAACCGATATGTCTGCACATAAATACTTCAAAAATAACACACGCAAAGAAACCCACTGATACCAAACTGAATGGAAATATTATAGAAGGCAAAACATTTCACCTATTTGTGCAGCAAAATGGTACAGCAAGGAGACAACTGTAAGCTTCACTCAAATCGTCTTGGCCTCATTTGCCTTTAACCAATTAACAAATTTCACAGGTTGAAAGTACTGAGCAAATATATCAAACTCAGATTGAGGGGACAGTGTGGGCTAGTAGTTAAGTGACATGGCCCACAAAAAGAAGGTGATGGGTTCGAGTCCCAATCATGGCACCAGCAGTTACCTAGGGAAAGCAAACCCTTAGAAAATGCAGAAGGAAGCAGACCCTTACATAAAAGCATGCAGAAGTCAGGTGTACTGGGTCAACAGGCGCAAAATAAAAACATAGTGCAACACACACTGCCTTGGGGAATGGAGAAATAAGGTGAACGCAATAATAATAATTTTTTTTTTTAAACTCTCAAGATTGTTCAACTACAATACAATATCAAGTGAAAGCTGGAAAATGACCAAAACTAGAAGAAATGCTGAATGCATTTGAAAATGACTGAATATTGACTGGAAAGAATTAAAGATAAACAAACAAGATTAGTGATGAAACGGTAATATGTTTCCATCAAAAGGAATAAATGGGCGAACATTGAACAATGTTCAGAGAATTGAACAAGCAACAGACTTCCAGTTCAAGCGATGTGGTGACCAAGTGACACTAAAAATAGGGGCAGACCAAGAGATACATCACAAGACAATCACCAGAGAGGGCAACATTGTGAGTCTCAACAAGATACAGGAACTATGAATGTCAGCGGACCAATCTACAAAGCGCTCTGTGTTTAGGTCTGAAAGAACATACATACATAGATAAAGTTAAGTTTGACATAAGTGGCACAATGGTATAAATATATTGTCGATCAGTTGTTACACTTCTGAGCTGATGTTCATGTGTTTCAGTAGGAGTGACAGTTGTGGTAGCAAAGGTTTTCTAACATCTAGTTTCTATTTCTCTTTCATGCCTTCCATCTGCCTTTATACTTCCCAGGTATCTGAATTCCTGTGCCTATTTAGGGACATAGTTTACTCATACTTTATATCCAGTAAATGACTAACAATTTAAAACTTTGCACACTCAAATCATGATGCAGTCCTGCCATAGGAACTGGATCCATGGATACACAGGTGGACTAGCTTTAATACTACCATAAATGCAGGACACAGCCCTCAAGTGTGGATAGCCCATCCTGGTCCTTTTAAAAAAAAATTATCTCTTCTTCCATGTGTTAGCTCATATGTGTACTGTCTGTTGTCCATGAAGAAAACCTTTTGGCCGTAAAACAGGAACTATTCCTGTGTTTGTTCCAGTATTATATCTTAAATACAAAAACACACAGTAGCGGTTTGGGTGGACCTAGAAAAGGCATTTGACAAAGTCTGGAAAGAGGGACTTAGAGTCAAGCTAAGAATAAGTGAAGTTTGTGGGAAAATGTACAAATGGATCAGTCACTACCTCAAAAACAGAACAGCCAGAGTTCAAGTACAAGGGCAGATGAGCAAAAAGGTGAGACTTGAGCAGGGAGTACCCCAAGGGGGAGTACTGTCACCCACACTCTTCCTGGTGTATATAAATAACATAACAGAGAATATACCAAGAAGAGTCCATAGCTCAATGTTTGCAGACGATCTGGCTATGTGGACCTCTGAAAAGAATCTCACCATCGCAAGAAATCGGATGCAGCAGGCCCTAACATCGCTGGAAGAGTGGGCGAACTTATGGCTGGTCAAAATAAACGAGGAAAAAACGACATGTACAATATTCTCGCTATCAAACAAACCCCAAAACACCAAATTAAGTCTTAACGGCAAATACATGCAGCCAAACGACAACCCAAACTACCTGGGAGTCACATTTGATCAGCGCATAATATGGAAAAGTCAGATCGAGAGAAACCGAATGAGAGCCAGAAAAAGAATGGCAATCATGAGGAAACTTGTTGGCACAAGCTGGGGAGCAGACGAAAGTATACTAAAGAAACTGTACACTGGAAGAGTGAGACCAGTTCTCGAGTATGGCATTGCGGCATGGACAACAGCAGCAAAGGCGAACTTCGATAAAGTTAACAAACATCAAAACCAAGCCATGAGATAACAGGAGGCATGAAGTCAACGCCAATTGTAGAACTTGAAAAGATTACAAAGCTGCAACCCATGACCGACAGAAGAGCAGAGCCCAGCAGCAAGCAGAGAAACTCAGAAGACTGACTGACCATCCAATGCATCAGAGACTAAACAATTTCGGAAATGGCAAACTAAAGCAGACAAACTTTGCAGAAATAGCCAAAGCAAAGATGCACGAAGACCCCATGAACGCACTAACAGGAGAGATACTACCCTAAGCTTCATATCGAAAAGCTACCCAAGCATGGACTGGACCCATGCATACACCGACGGTTCTGTAACAAACACTACACAGAACGGAGGGGCAGGAGCATTCCTGAACCTACCAAATGGCAGAAAAATAACACTGTCATTCGCTACTGGTAAGTACACAAGCAATTTCAGAGCGGAGGCAGAGGCACTGAGGGCGGCAGTGGAAGAAATGGTGACAGGTAAAAGGAATGAAAGTCATATAGTCCTGCTTACAGATGCCCTGGCCGTAGTCACAGCACTAAAAAGCCAGAAAAATACTGAACTTAATGATTTAAGAGCAGTACTGTCAACTATGCCAGCAGTCCGCACCAAAAAGGGTAGTGGTACAGTGGGCTCCATCCCACTGCAACATCCAAGGCAACGAGGAGGCAGACAAAATGGCAAAAGAAGGTGCAAGACTACCACAACCAGATACTATTATAACATATGAAGAGTCAAAACGGCTTATTAGAGCTAGATACATGACCAAATGGGAAACCGAACATACTGGCTACACAAAAAACGATGCCTATTACCAGTTGAACAGAAGAGAGCAGGTCGTGGTCTTCAGACTTCGCACTGGCCACAATAGACTGAGGTACCAGATATTCAACAAATTGAAGATAGGTGGCACTGACGAATGCCCGTGTGGTACCGGGAAAATGACCGCTGAGCATTTGCTGCAAAACTGCCCGACATACAAGGATCAGAGAGAGCAGATGTGGCCATCACCAGTGGCAACACTAGACAAGCTCTATGGCAGTGTCGACAGCCTCAGGATGTCCGCTGCTTTTTTCTAAAAATTAAAGGTTGATGTCTGACTGCGTACATTGAAGAAGAAGAAGATATCTTTAATATACATACACATGATCCGGGTTTGACTAATTTTGAGTGGCTTACCATTCAGTCAAAAATTTCACGAGTCAGCATGGTCGGACTACAGCATTTAAACTAGGCACTAATTCACCTTTATTTCTAAATAACAGTTCGCACCAAACCAAAACATATTGTGTTATAGAATAAGTCTATTTTTTCTTAAGAAAAAATGCACTGCTGTCAAGGGCATGGTGTGTGTCATTGAACATTCTTGGTAGTTTTAAATTGTGGCATTGGAAGTCCATTTAGATTCTTACTATCATAAACTAGCTAATGTACAATCTATTCGAACCATAATATTATTAATAATCGTGCTAGAGTCGTGATGCAGGAACAATTAAAAACGTAAAAACTTTTTTTTAAAAACTCTTTGACGTATGCATGCCAGGCAACCGCACCCCAAAAACAACTAACGTATGGTAAGATACAAGAGGGCCTGCATCTGGTTTGTTGGCAAAAGAATTGTTTCAAAGACTTATCAAAATTTCTCTGACACGCTTCAACATCGATGTAATGTCATGGGGACACCAGGCATAGAAAATGTTCTTTGCAAAAAGACAAAAAAACTGACCCTCTTATGTCCAATAGTGACCTTAAATACTGCATATGTGTAAGGGGGTGTCATACCAGAATTGGACTATACAACTACCAGCTGACTCACTGGTGTGGTGCAACACAACATGTCTGACCGCTGTTATCATCACTTGTGATAGATGGCTCATCATCATGTAGCATGTCCTTTGTAGAACGTCGCTCCCATCACAGTCTGTCTGAAAGAAACTCGTTCCCTTGCCAAAACTCCAGCTTCCGCCACTGTCATACTCAGGCACTCCTGGATATCTTGGTGCCATCGTTTTCTTTGTCTACCCCTTCCTCTTTTGCCTGGCACCATACCTTCCATCACCGTCCTCTCAAGACCGTTGTGTCTCTTGATGTGACCAAAGTATTTGCATTTTCTAGCCAAAATGGAATTGATAAACCAGTTCTCCTCTATGCTCAACTCTTGCCGAATGTCTACATTTGTTCTTTTCTCTGTCAGTATATTCTGAGGATCTTTCTGTAACATTTTGACTCGAAGGATTCGATTCTTTGTCTAGAAGTTTTGGTAATCGTCCATGCTTCACAGCCATAAGCTGCCACAGGAAAAACACAGGCTCTCAAGACTTTTACTTTTATCGTTTTGTTGGTGCCCTGCCATAATTTCTTCAGGCTGTTCAGTCTCTGCATTGCCATAGCTAGTCTTCTGATTTCTTTCGAGCAGTCACCATTTTTGTCGATTCTGGAGCCCAGATATTCAAAATGTGTAACCTGATCTATTTCCTCACCACCCACTGTAAATGTATGCTGACATTGTGTTTTATCGGTGGTCATTATCTTTGTTTTGTTTATGAACAGATTTTGATCTTTACTATGTCCATTAACGGCTGAAAGTAGCTGATCTAGCCCTTCCGCACTTCTTGATAGTATCACTGTGTCATCTGCATATCGTAACTCTGGAATCTCGTACCCCCCAATCGTAAATGGGTCGAAACTTTCAATGTTCTCATCTTCTCGCACATTTCTCATTATACATTCCGCATATATGTTGTACAGATAAGGTGAGAGTATACATCCCTGTCGGACTCCCTTTTGTACTGCAAACCAATCTGATGTTTGCCCAGATACTCGGACAGCGGCTTGTTGATCTTGGTATAATGTTTCAATGAGATGGACTATATGCAAAGGAAACCCCATTTCCTGCATGATTCTCCACAGATTTTTATGTTTTACCGTGTTGAAGGCCTTAGTGTAATCAATGAAACATGTGTACAGGTCTACATTAAACTCTCTACATTTTTCATAGATATTCCTTAAATTGAATATGTGGTCCCGGGTCCCTCTGTCTTTCCTAATAGATGGCTATTTTCATTTATTATATATTTTTTAATAGCCATTTAACCAATTTACTGATTTGTCCATGCACTGGGCCACAGCTTGTTTATGAGGTCATTTTCCTTTCATAATTTAAAGTTTCTTCAGTATGGAGTAGCCAGTCTCTTGGGGAAGAGAACAATAAAACTAGACAAGCACTGGACTGGAACCAAACAAGAGAAGTAGAAACAGTGGATGCTTATAAAACACAGAGAAGCTAGTCACAGCAACAGGAGAATTTGTGGCAAAACCTAAAGATGACCCAAAAAAAGGGATAGGGATAGATTTACTGTTGCAGCCATGTTCCCAAGGCATATAGAGGGAAAAGTAATAGATTTTCAAGCCAAGAATATGTGGTGAGGGATACATACCGGGTCACTGACAATCTTCTGCTCAAACTGAGACTCCAGATCCATAACTATGTGGACAGTCTCCTCTGGGGTCAGCATGTTCCATAACCCATCCGAGGCCAGTATAATGCAGTGGTGCCTGTTAGGGTCCAGTTGTACCACACTAACGTCAGGGTCAGGTGATACTACATATGTCTCTTTATAGTAATCATAGCTCCAAAGATCACCTGGAATTTACCAAAATTGAAGATAATTATTTTGCCAATGTGTTGTCTTGTATTGTATTAATGAGATGTAAATGCAACGTAGATTTATATAAACCAACAGAATCCATATCCATCAGTCTTTTGAAAACTAATAATATACAGGTCTGCCCTGTGTTGTCAGACTTATTTAACATAAAAATAACTATCATGAGAATGTTCATATTTTAATTATGTTTGTGAAAAGAAGTACCACACATTATCCTTTCTCTTATTTTGGTTCCATGCGGAGCTTAGGGTCATCATTGCAGAAAGCCTATACCAAGCAAAACCATCTTCTGCAACTTGGGATTCTAATCCAATGTGGTAAGCATTGATGAAGCGAAAATGTTACAATCCTATTCTGACATTCGGTATCTAACTCTGATTTTTGCCAAGTAGTTTAAAGCAACCATTTACATATTTAGGGAAAGGAGACTTAACATCTGGTCAGGCAAAACATACTGGCCAATGCCCTCAACCTGGAAGCGTTTGTTTTCACGGTAGCCTGGCTAACGGGGTGGGTGATCGACGTGATCCCAAGCAGTAGTGATAGTCACACAGATGAAGCATAGCACATCAACCTGGAGGACCCTGGTCTACCTACATCAGCACACTCGTGGTGTGAGAAAAACTACTACAACCCGTCATTTAAAGCCCTTTTCAGGGCCCACAACCCTGCCGAAGACGCAAATATCGCAGCCAAGCTGTAAGCTAGTAACAACGCATTCCGTTCTCCGGACTACATCCTGTTCCAAAGCCCTGTTAGATCTAGGTAGCGGGAGATTGAGAATGAACGCAGGAGGAGGACGGCCCACAACAAAAGAGTAGACTTACTCATTGTGGGCATTCTTCTTCTTCGTTCGTTCTCAATCTCCCGCTACCAAACCCTGAAAGGGCTTAAGTAGCAGAATGTAGTCCAGAGAACGGAATGCGTTGTCGAAGTTTACAGCTTGACTGCAATATTTGCACCTTTCGGTCCAACACATCCGACTTCAGCAAGCATTTTTTTAGTACCGGGTTAGCATTCCCCCTTCAATCCCTTCTCCTTAGTCAGTCTGCCCTGCTGCAGCCTATTATCCAGGATCACCGCGTGGAGGTGTAGAAGGGTCTTGGCAGCTCTGGTTCGCTGGCCCTGACGCTAGCAGTCAGCTATGGGTCGCTGACCACTGCAGCTCATACGCTGCTCAGCATCTTGATCCCATTGTGGGCATTCAACATCAATTAATCACATATTTAGACTGACCTAAAGTTGCACATGTTTAATGTGGTAATTTTCATTAGGCAGATACTATATATGTGAATCTATGGCACTCTGTCCGAGGAAATTAGGAGCTCAAGATTAGAGAAATTACATTTGATCAGGTCAATAATGTTCATGCACCTGAATTTTACATTTTTATTCAATACAAGTTTGATTCAGACTATGACTTTGAAACAGATGGACAGCAAAAATGGTAATGCTTTAAGGGGGTTAAAGCTACAATTCTAGCATGTGTGATGAGTAAAAATAAAGTATTATGGCTAGTTTGTGGTGGGCAACTATTTTCATATTCTGCTCAATAATTCTGTTAAACTGCAATTATTTCAAATTTGTTTTTTTTGCTTCAAACCGTATGATGTAATTAGAAAGACCAGTTAGGTTTAACTGTAGAAGTTATCTGTTACATCCCTTTCCATGAAAATATGGAGCTATTTTTGTTTACTTTAAGCTTCATAAGAATTAAGCTGCCTTGGCTTCCTCTTCCAATGTTCTCTGCCAGGTATTCAGTGTCTTGTCTTCTCTTGTAGGTTCTTCTTCTTCTTCTTCTGCGTACGCAGTCAGACAGTAACCATTATTTTTTCGAAAAAAGCGGCGGTCATCCTGAGGCTCTCGCCACTGCCATAGAGCTTGTCTTGCAGTTCCACTGGTAATGGCCACATCTGCTCTCTCTGATCCTCGTATGTCGGGCAGTTCTGCAGCAGATGTTCAGCGGTCATTTTACCAGTACCGCACGGGCATTCGTCGGTACACCCTATCTTCAATTTGTTGAATAGGTGGTACCTCAGTCTGTTGTGGCCAGTGCGAAGTCTGAAGACAACGACCTGCTCTCTTCGGTTCAACTGGTAATAGGCATCGTTTTTGGTGTAACCAGTATGTTCGGTTTCCCATTTGGTCATGTATCTGGCTTTGATAAGCCGTTTTGACTCTTCGTACGTCATACTGGTATCTGTTTGTGGTAGTCTTGCACCTTCTTTTGCCAGTCTGCCTGCCTCCTCGTTGCCTTGGATGTTGCAGTGTGGTTCTTGTAGGTTCAATCCAGCATATCTGGTTATACTGATTTGTATAACTATCGCCACAAAGAAAGATACACGACAGGACGACCCCATCTCGGCCAACCTTTTCTCTGCATGTCTGGAGTCAACGATGAGACACTACGACCGTAGCGAGTACAGTATCGACATACACGGGTGACTGCTCAACCACCTAAGATTTGCGGACGATATCATACATATCACAGAGACACCCAACTAAGCGACACAGATGCTAGTATCGCTGAAAGCGGGCCTCACCATAAATATAGAAAAAACAAACTAAAACTATGCGCAACCGTTTGCTGGGCCCAATCCCATGTCCCTAAACGATACACCACCGGATGATGTTGACTAATACATGTACCTAGGACGTCCCATCAACATGGAAAATAACATGAAGCCCAGGCACCGCCGAGCAGAATTTAACTCGATTAAGGCAGCAACAGACGTCACAAGAGACACCAGACTGAGCATAGACATATTCGACTCAGTGGTGCTACCAGCGGTATACTATGGAAGTAACAGACGTCACAAGAGACACCAGACTGAGCATAGACATATTCGACTCAGTGGTGCTACCAGCGGCATACTATGGAAGTGAAACTTGGTCTCTGACAAAAGGCCATTGAGAACCAACAAAGGACAACACATGCCTCGCTTGAGTGCAGACTCGTGGGCCTATCACTAAGGCAACAGTGCCAGATGGGCTTACACAATAGTGACACCCAGGCATTGTCACACGTCAAGGATGTCATACATCATACCAATAACTCCAAGTTGGGTGGCACAGCAACCACAGCAGACGACAAGATGAGCTGAAACTGCACAACACTCGAGATCCTAAAACAAACAATTTAGCCATCCACTGGACAACATGTGTCCAAGACAGAATCGACTGGAAACCGAGATGAGACCAGCACAAAACCAACCAAAATAAAATAGCACTGCCTGAGCCTTGTCCGCAAAGCAGAGAAATACATGCAGCTACTGTCAGCTCTAACAAGAGTTGGGTCCTACATAAGGGCTAATGTCCTTGTAGGTGCACAGGTCGACTAAGACTGATAAGTTTCTTCTTGGGTGGCAATGGCCCATCCATCTTCATTACTTCCTCTCAAGTTATGGACGATGTGTTGTGTATAAAAATGTATCCCCAAAAAATATATTTAAAAGTACAGTGTTTTTCATCATTGAAATATGTCCATGGTAATAATTGCCGTGGATAACTTGTAATATACGTAAAGGTTTCTTACCTAAAATAGCTAAATGTTAACATTAAAAGTGCAACATTACCATGTTCTTGCATCACTATGTGGCAGGTTATTGTTATAGATCCAACAGGATCCAGGCTATCGCCCTTCGACCCAATGCCAAATAATAGTATCTGCACATGTTTATCAGTTATTGTCTAGTGCCATTCAAAGTGTTCCATAACTACAATAAACGTTGAGCACTCAAAGTGATGATCTACTGTTTCATGTGGGTGTTGGCACATCTGGCACTCACATGGCTTCAAGTGCAGTGATTTCATATACATAGTTGGAGCAAACCTACCTGCACGCAGCAAGACAGCTCATCAAAGTATCCATGCGGGCATTCTATATAAACGTCATAATATGCTTTGATTGTGGCTTTAAATTCTTATCTATCAGTTAATAGAAGTATCCATTCATGGGTATAGGCATCAATAGTTCTTTGAGCTGCTTGTATGAGAGTACTTTTATCTGAACTTTTGTTTCTATCATCTATTAATTTTATCAGTGTTCCTAGTGTTTTAAGGAATGTTTGTTGTGTAACTCTAGGAGATGGTATCTGTCTTTGAGGTGAAGTACAAACTTTTGTTGTTTTTAAATTCTGCTTATTAGTTGCCAGTTTTCTCCAAGGAGTTTGTTGGGATGATCCCCATTCCATTCTGCTACTTTGCTCATAAGCTTCCATAAATCTTGATCCCTACGTATCTCAAGTGCAGCAGGTAATAAAGATGTCACGAGAGTAGAAGTCCAAAGTAAAAACATTCACCATATCTGTATATTAAAAGAAACAGTTGCACCGATAAAAGCAACTCACCCAGTGACCTAGCTACTGCCAAGAATGGAATCTGATCAATCTGTGTGCTTCGTCTGACAGGCCCCTTATGGTTGGTCTTAGGTCTGCTCCACACCACACGTGGAACACCACTTTTGTTAATGACTTCACCACCAGCATCTTCAATGCGCAAGCGCTCTTCGGGGTCATCAGGTTTGTGCTCCTATCAAAAGTTACCAGTTAGTTACCACTGCTAGTTTCAAACACAAAAGTGACATGACAACAATTACCACTGCCAGTTTCAAACACAAAAGTGACACGACTGGCTGTGAGGTTTAGAGTCTACAAAAAGCCGATGCAGAGAGGCTTCCTTCGAGTTGCTCGAAATGGCAATGTAGTGAAGAACATGGACGGGTCCAAATTCACAATACAGAAATCAGACACCGAACTACATTCAATGATGATGGGTGGGGTATGTGAAGTGTATGCCTGAAAACAGATGGACATAAAGTGACATCCTAGTAGCCCTACAACTTTAAGCGCCCACAAAGAGCGATGGCCTGATTGAAGACCTTGGTCCAACATGGTTCTCCATGGCAAGAGACCATATTGAGTTTTAACTATCATTTGATAAGACCAATTACACAGTAGCATTTGTTACAGAAAATAACACAGATGGTAAGGACAGCTACAGCTCTTCTTCAAATTGCACCCTACAAAACTAAAAAGAGACAAATAGAACAATAATTGTTTGAGTGCTGCTGATCAAAGTATCTACTGAGCTAACATCTCAGATTTGACATATTACGTAGCTGTTATTTCCACCAAACTTCCACGATAAGATAAGTGGAAAAGGAGAAATCAAGATATCAATAATATTCAACTGTAGAAAGACATTTGTTTTAAACTCTTCACATTTATATTCCTCTGCAGTGTCTTTTCAATTAAATGGCTGCTTGCTAGACATCCCAGCTTCTTGCCAGAGTATTTATGTTGGTTAGTTTGTTACGCTTTACTAACACTAGCAAATCACGGTTACGAGGGACAGCCATCAAGTTACGGGAATTTACCTAATAACTTTTTTCTTTCTTTCAAGTACGAATCAGAAATTTTGTGTAACTTATTTTTCTACACAGTTCCCCTGCATTACAGCATACTTGATCTACATGTCTACGGACGTGCTCTAGAAAAAAGTTTGACCGTTACCAAATTTTATACAACCTCAATTACCTCGTCATCTGCAAATCCCTGGCTCATCTGTTACACACTTTGCTACAATGGAGGTAATCATAGACATAAATTTTGTGCGCAGCGATGTGACTCATGTTGAAATTTGCGGCTATTTCATCATCAGTGGCTCGCCTGTTTCCATGCTTTACTGATCTACTTTGCGGTTGACCAATGACGTATTGTCTTCATTTTGAAATCTTTCTACCCATTCATACACTCTCCAATCTTTCTCAAACAACTGTCTCCATACTGAAGCTTCATTCTGTACATCTCAAGTTCCACGCCCTCTGACCACACAAAAAAAAACAAAAACAACCAAATAATATCTTCTTACACAATGCAAGTCGATCGGTGGCCATGTTTTACGCTATATTATGTATGCACACACTGCTTGACAATCACAACCCCTGCATGAGGTATCATTGATCGCCACAACCCCTACATGGGGTATTATTAAAAAGCCAGTTTGTGTCCTGAAATAAGATTTCATGTTGTACATACGCTTTCATAAACTTTGCAATAAAATTGATGTTACTTAATGAATGCATTTTGTCTATTCATCCCCATGAGAAGGATGTTAGGTTGAACTTCTAGTGAATGTCACCAACCTTAAATACTGCATCAGATTATAACATGATGTCAGTTTATATGTGGTAGCTGCTCTTCTATCAAATGTCTTCCCCATAATCTGGTTCTAGTCTATGCTTTGGTCTTTATAGATTCACACTGGCATCCCAACTGACTTTACGTCGTCCTCGATGTCCAGATCATTGGCTCTGTTTCCCATGACTGACGAAGGCAGCTCTTTCATTCTGCAGACATGGCCAGACCACCTAAGTTGAGATTGCCACACCTTAGTCCACTGGGGCAAAGTTTAGAGATCGTGCTAATTGTGAACATTGTCTGTTTTTGTTACTTGTACCAACTAAGAAATCCCATTTCAGAGTCTTGAAAAGGGCTTTTCTCGGTTATGGTCATTACACACACAATTCCCATATGCAAGTAGAAACTGCTACATTTGGTGGAGCAGTATACGGCCATATTCATTTTCTTATCTACTATTTTACTGAAGAATCCTCTATTTATGGCATAAAAATATGCTAGGTGCTGTTCGAGTAGCCAATTCTTCTTTGGTACCTCTGTTCTGGTCTATTACAGCTTAAAGTTATTTGATCTGATTGACCTTTTCCTGAAACTGTTTACTCAATCAAATGTGGATATCTCTTCTATTGAGATCAATGCAGTTTTATAATGACTAATGCTTGCTCAGGAAGTCCTGTAATGGCCAAACAATTACGCCAACAGATCTACCAGTTGCATAAAACAGTTTTAAAAACCTGATGAGCAGTGTTTATTTTAGGTCACATTGTCTCACTCACTAAACACAATGATGCAACAATATAGCTACCTTTGTGACACAAACAGCATGGTATGGAAACTGGGCTCCTATATATGTATCATTTTCGCCCAGCACAAGGGCAGAATCTCCAACATGGCCAGTGTAGAGTTTCCCCTGCTTGATTATAGCAATGGTGGCAGTGCTGCCTGCTGTACTCGGCAGCCCAGTGGGTGTCTTTGGCCAAGTATCTAAGGAGAAGCAGCAGAGGATTCACTGATCAAGTGGATATACGATTACAGTATACGGACATGTATAATTCTGAGTTTTAAAAAAAAAAAAAATTTTCTTATCGGCGTCCGATGTTTATCCACTCCCATGCAGATTGCAGTTCTTTAATAGTAAAGAATGACTAGGACAATTGCCATAAATTATATAATATGAAAACTACTGCAACAAAGGACAATAATCTCTTAGAATTAGTAGATTGCAAGATCCATTAACTAAACAATGTTAAACTTCAACGAGTCCACAGGAGTTCAAATTCTGGAAGGTGGGCGAGTCTTGATAGAGAAAAAAAGCACAATGTCCTCAACTGTGACATTAATTGTCATCACGTCTTAAAAACATGAACATCAACTAGGCAACTAAACAACTACTTATAAACAGCCTATTTATACCACCTCTGTGCTACCAGTGTCAGACTTGGCACTTATCCAATATAGGAAAATTACTTGTGAATTGAAATGTATAATAAAGGTCATACCAGGAGAGGTGGAATAAGAAATGAAGATATTAGAAATATGGTGGGAAATATCCCTGTTTAATACATTTGAAGATAGAAAATATGTTGGCTCGGTCATCTCATGAGAATACAACCTGATTAACTCCTGCAATGTGCTTATAACACAAGAGGTCCCAGGACCAAGGCATGAGGAAGACCTTGTGGTTGATGACATAAAAGCAATCCTTGCAAAGAAAAGAGCTTTCATTCTTGGTTGAAGAACGAAATCTTACAGTTTCCACAACACACACCAGCATGAGTGGATGGACAACAGAACTGACTATGGAAATATCTCTTCTTACACCTATGACTATACATCAGAGATCACTTTAATATAAAACATTCTGGGTTCTTCTTCTTCATTGTACGCAGTCAGACAGTAACCATTATTTTTTCGAAAAAAGCAGCCGTCATCCTGAGGCTGTCGACACTGCCATAGAGCTTGTCTAGTGTTGCCCACATCTGCTCTCTCTGATCCTCATATGTCGGGCAGTTTTGCAGCAAATGCTCAGCGGTCATTTTGCCGGTACCATACGGGCATTCGTCGGTGCCACCTATCTTCAATTTGTTGAATAGGTGGTACCTGAGTCTATTGTGGCCAGTGCGAAGTCTGAAGATCACGACCTGCTCTTTTCTGTTCAACTGGTAATAGGCATCGTTTTTGGTGTAGCCGGTATGTTCGGTTTCCCATTTGGTCATGTATCTGGCTCTAATAAGCCGTTTTGACTCTTCGTATGTCATACTAGTATCAGGTTGTGGTAGTTTTGCACCACCTTTTGCCAGTCTGTCTGCCTCCTCGTTGCCTTGGATGTTGCGGTGAGATGGAACCCACTGCACCACTACTCTTTTTGGTGCGGCCTGCTGGCATAGTTGACAGAGTACTGCTCTTAATTCATTAAGTTCAGTATTTTTCTGGCTTTTCAGTGCTGTGACTACGGCCAGTGCATCTGTAAGCAGGACTATGTGGCTTTCATTCCTTTTACCTGTCACCATTTCTTCCACTGCCGCCCTCAGTGCCTCTGTCTCCGCTCTGAAGTTGCTTGTGTATTTTCCAGTAGCGAATGACTTATTTTTCTGCCATTTGGTAGGCTCAGGAATGCTCCTGCCCCTCCGTTCTGTGTTGTATTTGTTACGGAACCGTCGGTGTATGCATGGGTCCAGTCCATGCTTGGGTAGTTTTCCGTAATGAAACTCAGGGTAGTATCTCTTCTTTCTTTTTCAGACTGGCAGTTTTTGTTTCTAATACCTGGTATATTTTCTACCACCTCTGGAAATATATGCTGCCTCCAGGTAGGTTTTCGTACAGTAGGGATGGGCTTTGGTGTGGTTAGTGCGTTCATAGGGTCTTTGTGCATCTTTGCTTTGGCTATTTCTGCAAAGTTTCTTCGCTTTAGCTTCCCATTTCCAATCCTTGCAATGAAAAGAGCTTTCATACTTGGTTGAAGAACGAAATGTTACGGTTTCCACAACACACACCAGCATGAGTGGATGGACAACAGAACTGACTATGGAAATAACTCTTCTTACACCTATGACTATACATCAGAGATCACTTTAATATAAAACATTCTGGGTTCAATTCCCTGTTGAACTTGGCTAGTATAGTTTGACTGATAATGAGGACAGGACCATAATTAAAGTAAACTTCTGTGGGAAATGGGTGGATCAATGCCCAATTTCCTGAAAAGAAGACAACTATGATTTAACTCATCCTCAGAACTGGGCATAATTATACTTAAGTACCCTTTACAATAAAAAGAGAATTGGGACAGGTGACCATACCAAGACCATGGAACACATTCTACAAAGTGCATCCTACACAAGACCATGGAACACATTCTACAAAGTGCATCCTACACAAGACCATGGAACACATTCTACAAAGTGCATCCTACACAAGACCATGGAACACATTCTACAAAGTGCATCCTACACAAGACCATGGAACACATTCTACAAAGTGCATCCTACACAAGACCATGGAACACATTCTACAAAGTGCATCCTACACAGGAAGAGAAAACTGTACAGAGCCTTACAAACAATCAACAATTGTGTCCTTTGATCTGAAGATCAACGAAGCAGAATCCTAGTGATAATTAATAATTATTCATTTTCAGGAATGATTCTGATCGTTATTATTGCTTTTCTTTGTACTTTAGTTGTTCTTATGTATTCAGCCTGGTCTTTGATATGTTTTATCTCTTCTGTTATACACTTGTACTTTATAACGCTTATAACACTGTACATTTATTTTAATCACTGCACATTTAACGTCTGTGAATTAGGTGAATATAATTTTAATTGAAATATTTCAAGAATTCCAAATGATTTGTTACAAATCTTAAATCCATTAATCAGAATTTGAAGTGTAGCCTACAAAGCAACAACAAAAAACTAAATGCAATAGAATGTGGTCAATTTCGAGCCATACGGCTAATAAAACACATGCACCTAAATTCAGGTTTCTGTAACCATGGCGCCACTTTGTGTAATTCTTTTAGTTTCCTCAAAGGTGTCATTAAAGTGAATGATCAGTGCAGGATCTGACATTTTGATCGTGTCAATGGATAGTTTACCTTTGTGTCTGGTGTGATACAACTTTCTTGTTTGCAATTTGATTTTACATCGAACTAATGCATGCATGGTCTGTGTTAGTCTGCGCGTGAGGAGAACAGATTTGAGAAAAGACCTTATGTTGGGGCTTTGTCTGAAAATAGGAGTTGGTCACACAGAGTCTGTGGTAGACAGAGAACTCTAAAGCCATTGCCCATTTTCATTAACCTCCCCAACTCCAAAGTTGCCAAGACAAAGGCCACAAATCGTGATCAGCGCCCACTCTTAGCATTGAATTCGCAGAGTAGAACAAGTTGTTCCCAACTCGGTATGTTTCTAATGATATATTCTTATAAAAAGCATCTTTCGCTTTAGCTGTGGAGCATAAGGTAAGAGCATGTGCACTGACAAGGGTGACTGGACCGACAGTAGTATGAAGACGGATTGTGAGCAGGCGTTCCAGGCCCTTTTCGTCTGGTTCAACCATGCGTGATATGGACTTTTTCACTGCAAAGCGAACTCCATACTCTCTTTTTTCATTGGGGTCTTTCCCTTGCCAGTAGAATATGTAGTCCTTCTCACTTAGTGATCCTGATCCCGCTAAACAAGTTTCTTGAAGCGCTGCAATGTCCACATTGAGTCTTTTTAGTTTGTCGTTGTTAATGCATGTTTTCCTGAGGTCATCAAACAGTCCAGTCAACATGGTACAGACGTTCTAACAGCCCAGGTAGATATTTGGAGAACAAGATGTTGCCCAAGTAGCAGGTCCCTCTCTCCACGAAGCTAATTAATCCAGGGAAACGACAGTCGATACCGCCTGGAATCAGCAATATCGCCGGAGTTGTCAAATATTAGTTGAAACACCATTTGACTGCCATAAGGAATCCCAGCTCTGGATTTTTCCCTCAGCAAAGCCTTACCTGTGAACAGGTATCCCACAAGACAGTGGAGGTCTTAGACATATACGTTACATCGACAGTGGTTAACAATCACAACAATGTCACTCGTCCATGTGTGTACTTTCAGTTGGTTTCATCACAGAATCGCAAATATATCACAGATAGTCTGTGAATCGAACCTAACTGTTCTATTGTTACACGATGGATATGTTACATTGTCATAACTATTCGACACTATCCGCTATGGCTGTCAACCTTCAAAAACGTATTAATCCGGCTTGCCTTTAAATGACGAAATTTGCAACAACTAGAGTAACACGCTGCCAGTCATCATACACATCAGTAGCACGAGTCTACTCTCTATGTATAGGTCGAATCAAATTCAATTTACAGCACAGTACAAACCAAAAATGATTGTACCTATATTTGCAGAGTACACAAAGGCACTGCTATCTCGGTCGCTATGTGACATACGGATAAGAATTACACAAAGTGGCGCCATGGTTACAGAAACCTGGAAACAACTTCAATCCAACATCCACAACACTGTGCTTGCTATTTTTGGAAGAAGCACTGCAAAATTCAATGATTGGTTCAAAGCCTAAAACCATGATATGACACCCATAATCGAAGTAAAGCACACTGGTCTTCTTAACTGCAAGTGCCTTCCAAATGCAGTTACTCCACCAGGAGCCAAGTTCAGCAAACAGCTCACTGCTGTGCAAATGAGTACTGGTTTCAACTCAGTGAAAATAAAGTCTGCAGAAACAGGCAATATCAGATAAATGTATGATGGTATTAAAAAAACTATTGGTCCCACGCACAGGAAGACAGCACCGCTGTCGATTATTGGCAAGAAAATAACTTACAAAAGTAAGGCAGATGGAGCGATGGGTAGAGCATTACTCTGAGCTCTACTCATGCGATCACTTCCACAGTTCTTGATGCTGTTCAAGGCTATCCTAAAATGGAGGAGCTGGACATCAAACCATCTTTAGAAGATCTCAATACTGTCATTGACATACATCAGACAACTTGGCGCTGAGCAGCGACGGGATCACACCTGATATCAAGCATTGTAAAAATGCACTCTTGAAACCACTACACTTGTTGCTATGCAAAAGTTGGAAAGAGGCCACCCTATCCCAAGATATGAGGGATTCAAAAATTGTTACATTAAACAAAAATAAAGGTGAAAGAAGTGACGGTAATAATTACAGAGGCATCTCACTGCTCAGTGCTGTTGGCAAAGTCTTTGCTAGAGTGATCTTACTGCGGCTACATAAACTGGCTGAGTGTGTGTACCCAGAGTCCAAATGTGGATTCCAATATGAAAGATCAACGATCGACATTATCTTCTCTCTATGACAGCTACAAGAAATGTCACGTGAGCAGAACAGCCCTTTATATGTCAACCTGACAAAAGCATTCGATTTCGTTAGCAGGGCTGGAACGGAACAGTCCAATTTGACAGTAATACATCACCTTTTAATATTCAGTGTGGTGTTAAACAAGGCGGTGTTGTGGCCCCAACACTATTTGGAATCTTCTTTGCGTTGCTACTGAAGCACGTATTTGGTAATGCAACAGAAGGGATTTGCCTTCACACTAGATCAGATGGCCATCTGTTTAATCTTGCGAGACTCAAAGCTAAAACTAAGATCAGGGAAGTTACTGTCAGACTTATTTGCTGATGGCGCTGCAATTGTCATTCAGTGTGCATGAACTCCAGAGATTGAAAGATCGCTTCTTCGAGGCGTGCAAAGATTTCGGCCTCACAATATGCCTGAATAAAACAAATGTGCTGGGACAAGACATAGATATCACCCCAATCATCACTATCGGTAACTATGAACTGGCAACTGTGGACCGGTTCACTTACCTGGGGTTTCTAATCAATGATACGCTCTCCCTAGACTCCGAATTGGGCAATCGCATTGGCAGAGCTGCTACCATATTTTCTCATCTTACAGCATGTGTCTGGGAAAACCCTAAGCTTACAGCCAATACCAAGGCCATGTGTTGTCAGTACGCTTCTATATGGCAGTGAAAGTGGACAACATATACCAAGCAAGAAAGTTGGCTCAACACATTTCACCAACGGCGCATGAGATCCATCCTTGGCATCTCATGGATAGACAAGTTGACAAATACGGAAGTGCATTCTCGTACCAGTCTTCCAAAGTATGTACACCCTCCTTTGCCAACGAAGACTGTGATGGCTTGGTCATGTTTGCACACGGAAGACGGTCGCATCCCTAAAGATATTCTCTATGGACAGCTGACGTGTGGTAAAAGAACAGCTGGCTGACCACAGCTGCGGTTCGGTTCAAAGACTCATGTAAGTGGGATATGAATGCTCTGGATATGGATCTGACATCTTGGGATATAGCTGCAGACCAATCCAAATTCAGATGCAACCTGAAGAGCCACCTTAGGCTGGGTGAAAATAAGCTCATGTAACAAAGGTTAAGTAAAGAGAAAGGAAAACCAAAAACTCAGTAGAGGTCGCATCAACCTACAGTCAGACATGACTGAAATGGAGCTACTGCTACTAGCACCTAACATTCATTTGAAGATAATTAAAAAGAAAATTCATGGCCTAATAGAGGTGCTGGACGATAAAACAGTTCCGATTTCACAAGACCAGGGGTAAACAGAATGCTATCAAATCATTGCAGGGGATCAAGATGCGGAGCAGCGCATGAGCTGCATTGGTCAGCGATCCATAGCTGACTGCTAGCGTCAGGGCCAGCGAACAAGAGCTGCCAAGACCCTTCTACACCTCCACGCAGTGATCCTGGATAACAGGCTGCAGCAGGGCAGTCTGGCTAAGGAGAAGGGATCGAAGAGGGAATGCTAACCCGGTACTCAAAAAATGATTGCTGAAGTCGGATGCCTTGGACTGAAAGTTGCAAATATCGCAGCCAAGCTGTAAACTACGACACAACGGATTCCGTTCTCTGGACTACATTCTGCTACTTAAGCCCTTTCATGGTTTGGTAGTGGGAGATTGAGAACGGACGAAGAAGAAGAAATCATTGCAGCCGCTTACAGAAAGACTAATCGGTCACGGATGACCACGACAAAGTCTTTGATCTAGTCCTCGAAGCATACTTTTCAGATGATGCAGCAATAAAATAGGTAAAGAGGGAGTAAAGTTAGTTGCCCATCGCAAACAATGATGCAGACACCATGAGACAGTTTTTGTCTTGATGTAACTTGCGCTGTATTTGAATTATAGCGAGGCAGAAGGTGCGCTGGTCATCAACCTCACTCTCTGGTACCAAACTATCTTGAGCCAGTGGCAAGACATAAGTCAAGTCAACTTGCGGTCATTCAGAATGCAGGCGCCCTGGTCCCATCTCAGGTTAACCCAGAATCTGAATGAAAATCAAGAGGCGATTATTTCAATCAAAGAAGGACTCACAGATCTAGTTTCAATAAGACAATCCTGCTTGCTTTCACAGAATTTTAGATTTTAACGCATATTCTGAGATGATGGAAAATGTTGCTTGAAGTTGTAAAGTCAATGGTATGAAAGGTGATGCCATCAAATTTGCCAATGACCAAGCCATATTGGGAGAATAAGTAGCAAATGTAATATCCAAGTAACATAGTCAAGTGAGAAGTAACCAAACAAGTAGAACAGAAATTTACATATTTATTTAGGTAAAACCATAACAGAAGATGCTCTCAATGAGATTGAAATTAAGACAAGGATTGCAATGGTTAAATTTGGGCTTCAGAGAAAAACAAATAGATTCTAGCTAGCTTCAAAGAATATTAGAATAGAATTGAGGTGAAGAATAGACTAAGACTAAGTGCCATTCATATCATTATATGGCCAATTGCACTTTATAGCCTCATGGCAAAGAAGGATGAAAATATCTTGGAAGTGTTTCAAATGTAGTGCAACCGTAGAATGAAAAGAGTGATTTGAATAGAAAGAAGGTCAGATGACAAGGCCCTCACTAAAAAATTTAGGTATGCACATAAAAACAAATAGATCTTCTAAAAATGATTTTTACAAATAACAACGGACAAGAGAGTTGGCTAGGACACAATATGAGACATGAGTCTTTTAGTCAGAAGATACTAGACGACTAGATGAAGATTCTAGGGAAAAGACCAAGTCTAATCTATAGATTAATAGATAGATCTACATCAAAAACATACAGTATGAACATGCTGAAATAAAGAGAGCTGCAGTGGATAGGTTAAATCGAGAAACACACCCAGACAACCAACATGAGTATCTCGGACTACCAAATGATAGCCCCCTATACTATAGTCTATATCATTATTAATACATCATACAAATGATTAGATTCATCTAACTCTAATCAATAGACTATATAATAGGCTATACTATTACTACTAGTCTTTAATATATGTCTATATATAGATAGACTGGGATCTTATATTAAGTCTTATTAATATTGTCTACTTAGATCTACCTTATGTCATGTCAATAGACTACAAGTACAAGTTGTTAAATAAAACAAATATGCTAAATGCATTGACGCAGCATTGTATGCAGACCTATGACTCGTATGACTACGACATGACTCACTCAGTCAGTTATCACGCCATAATTATTAATAATGAAATCAAAAGTATCCCTACGGCTACCATAAATAATAAATAAAACTTTGATGATTTAATAATCTAAGGCAAGGCTACAATTTTATTAATAATAATAACACTAATCTGATTTATCTGACTCAAAGTTGATAGAGATATATCTACAACAAATTGAACACTAGTCTAGTCTAAATGTTGATAACTTCAAAGTCTATCTAATAATATGACATGAGTAATTTGTAATTAGATCTACTAAATCAATCAATGGTAACACTAAGCAAAAGACATTCCAATTTCATAATTCGCGGGAACTGATTTCATAAGCAAGAAGCTGACTTTATTTGATATCTGACAAATGATTTGTGGATTTGAACCCCATTGGCATGTGCAAGAGACGAGTACAGGAGTGCCTATCAATCAGTGAGTGAGTACTCCGCATGGGCTACTAATTAAGAATAATATAGTTATTTATTACTAATCAATCATGGTAACTTCATTCTCAAGTGCGAGTGTTCGAAATTGAGAAACATTGAAATAAAACACATAAACGATATACAAAACTAACGAAAAGCTATATGCAACAATCACTTTATTGGTTTTATTAACCAAGTCAAAAAGTTATCTCTACCCAAAAGAGGCCAACCACCGCGCCAAAGAAAACAAAGCCCCTTCAAATTTCTAACAATGAACAGCTTGACCACTTAGATCAATTGCGCGGGTATACCGGATTCCGGTAGAAATTCAAATATTCATGTATTGAAGTATGTGTAAATTGATACAAATATTATTGTTGTATATGGTTATCACTTGTACTTAATTGTTGTAAGCTATTTTTGTTATCAAGAATCTATTATTGTACTCGTATATCAGCGATTCATATCTAAGAAAGAAAGGAGGCGCAGTAACAAAGTGCAGAAACGACACACGGTGATGATCAGATATATATGAACTTCGAACTACATGAAACTGACAAATAAGTTATAAAGCACACAACTTACCAAGAACATTCCACATCGCATTGTGCGTATCAAGAAAACCTTTCCTAATTGCGAATAAAACTTGTTCGTCGTCATCTGTCCAGAAGCCGCTGTGTTTTGTGATTTCATTTAGCAGATTGTCTTTACAGAAGGCCGAGGCTTCGGGTCCACCATGACCGTCAAAGATTCCAAAGTATGCAAATTCATAATCGTCTGTATCCTTCTTTAAAAACTTAATCACATGGTTGTCTTCCATATACTTTCTGGCACCCTGGTCACAATTGCCGGACACTCTAAGGTTGACACCTATTCTATGGCTCGTCATCTTCTTCACGGCCAAAATCGTCTGCCAGACCTAATGGCCGACATGAACGCACAATATTTTCAACGGAAATTTATCTTTCATTTCATTGGCTGGCTTTTTTTAGTCACACTCCTGATTGGCTGATATCCTAAATGCAAATAAGACTGTCAAAAATGAGAATTGATAACTAGATACGGGATAATTAGCACATATTTAATCGATGTATTGGGATAATTTGGGATAACCAACGTGAAACAGATGGGGAAAACGGGACAAAAATCAGTGGAGCACGAAATACGGATGAGGCTATAGCGTTGGATAAACCACACATTAAGGAAACAAGTGGATAACATTACCAGACGAGATATGTTCTGGAATACACAAGGCAAGAGAAGTATGATTAAAATAAACATTATACACCAACCAAAGCAGTGATAGTCAAAAACTCAAACTATATAATCATTGAGACCTAAATTGGAGTACTGTATTCAGGTGTGGAGTCCTTATTACAGAGTGGATGTAGACATGATAGAAAGGATACAAAGAAGAGCTACAAACATTATCGTGGGATTCCAGAATTATAGTTACGAGGAGAGACTTAGAAAAACTGGTTTGCAGTGTCTAGAAAAGAGAAGAATTTGAGGTGACTTAATACAGGTTTATAAATTAATCAACGGAAATGATAAATTAGACTATAACAAGTTTTTTCAAAGTTCAACCAACTACAATTACTAGAGAGCATAGCTTCAACCAACTACAAGTACTAGAGAGCATAGCTTCAACCAACTACAAGTACTAGAGAGCATAGCTTCAACCAACTACAAGAACTAGAGAGCATAGCTTCAACCAACTACAAGTACTAGAGAGCATAGCTTCAACCAACTACAAGTACTAGAGAGCATAGCTTCAACCAACTACAAGTACTAGAGAGCATAGCTTCAACCAACTACAAGTACTAGAGAGCATAGCTTCAAATTATTTAAAGGCATGTTCAGATTGGATATTAGAAAACATGTTTTGAGTCAGAGAGTGATGAATGCTTGGAATGCCATAGGATGTGGTGGAGGCATGGTCGGTTAATGCATTCGAGAATAGGTTGGATGATCACAGTAATTTTTAAAGTGGAATAAACTTGTTATATACAAACTCTGTAGAGTCTTCTAAACCAGTATAATGAAGTCAAGTAGAGGTAGACCGAGAAACTCATGGAAGAGAGAACTGGTAGCAAATGTAAATGCAGCAAACATGACGTGGGCAGAATTGGCTTATGATAGGAAGAGTTGGCGAGTGTTTGTTGAGGGCCTATACTCCACGCACGGGAAGATGACAGATTTTTGATTGATTGAGATAATATGTAATGAGATCAAGCAGTATGTTTGAGAACTATGTTTGAGGAGTCGTCACCAAGTATAACTATTTTTAAAAGGGGGCTAGGCAGGGGTGTGTGCTTTCCCCATGCTTATTTAGTGTGTTTAGTTCAGTTCATCCCGTAACCCATCAGGTCGTTGGGGCACACATGAAGACACTCCCAAAATCCCACGCCATCCCTCTCTGTCTGTCGCCACCTGACGTATCTCACCGGGACGAAGACCACTCAGTGATGTTGTCCACCCATCTCTTCCTCGGACGTCCTCGCCCTCTCTGTCCCGGTACGGAACCAAAGAGTATCGAGTTGGTAATTCCGTTGGACCTCGCGACGTGCCCGCACCAGGCCATCTTTCGTCTTTTGATAGCTGTGAACAGATCTTCAAAAGGACCAATAGCGTCTTCAACTCTCTGACGGATTTCTACGTTCGTGTCACGATCTTTATATGTAACATTTAGGAGTTTTCTATAGCACCTCATTTCCATTGCCTGTATCCTGCCCTGGATATCTGCTGTAATGGTCCAGGTCTCGCAGGCATACATAAATATTGAGATCACCAAAGAGTGCATTAGTCTAACTTTTATTCCGAGGGCGAGTCGCTAGTCTTGCCATATAGGTTTCAGCCTAGTCAGCGCCGCTGTTGTTTGTGCCATTTTTGCAATTACCTCTGGCTTCGATCCCTCTTCACTGATCAATGATCCCAGATATTTGAAACGTTTTACCACCTCAAGTTCCCGCCCATTTGCCTCTATTACACAGAACACATTTTCAAAGACATAGATGCCATACATGGATAGGAGGGCGAAGTATCAATAATATCAAATATGTTGATGATACAATGTTAATAGCAGAGGATGCAGTACATCTGCAGAACTTAATTGATAAGATAACCAGTAAAAGTCTATCTCACTTGGTGGGTTGTCGTCCAAGTTCAGGGTCTCCTCTGCTGGTAGGATATTTGGTGTTTCTTGTGGCGGAGGTCTGTTTAGACTTTATTTGAAATACTGAGCCCATCGTTTCCGTTGTTCGTCCGATGATGTCAATATTCTGCCTTCACTGAATACCCGAAGTAGTGGCCGTTAAAACAATTAAAATAAACATAAAATAATAAACAACTGAGTAAAGCCATTTTTGAAATGTATATTCTACTGGCAAAACCCGATCTAGCTCTTTCGCTGCTCTGGGAAAAAATGATTTTACCGCACTTTATATTTAATAATAAAATAATTATTTGAAAATATAATTTTTGAAAGTGAGTGAAATTTTGTGACGGTAATTGTTGAATAACAAAAACCTTTTGTTTTATAAAAAAAACGGAAATCTAAAACAAACACCACTCATAAAATATTTTGTAATCAATATAAAAAAACTACGTAAACACAAAGTCACAAAATACATTTTGAACTTTAAAAAGGGATCAAGATGCTGATCAGCGAATGAGCTACAGTTGTCAGCGACCCATAGCTGACTGCTAACGTCAGTGCTAGCGAACAAGAGCTGCGAAGACCCTTCTACACCTCCACGCGGTGATCCTGGATAACAGGCTGCAGCAGGGCAGTCTGGCTAAGGAGACGGGATCGAAGAGGGAATGCTAACCCGGTACTAAAAAAATGCTTGCTGATGTCGGATGTGTTGGACCGAAAGGTGCAAATATCGCAGCCAAGCTGTAAACTACGACACAACGCATTCCGTTCTCTGGACTACATTCTGCTACTTACCCTTTCAGGGTTTGATAGTGGGAGACTGAGAACGAACGAAGAAGAAGAACTTTAAAAATATGAGCAACTATTATTATTAGATATCTATTATTTTAATTTGGAAAAAAAACTTTTTTCGCTACTAGCCACTGTCATTAAAAAAAAGTCTACGGAATTCTGAGAGCAATGTTTATGTTTGGTCCAAAATGTAAGTCGGTGTTAGCACCATCTTAGCAGTGAATTTCTTGAATCTGTCAACGTTGGTCCATGATACAGAGAGTAGCATCCAATTTCTACAGTAGCACTGCATTATCCATGCTGTCAGACGATGTCATAATAACCGTGTTATCTAACCCTAACCCTAAACTTAACCATAGCCAAAAACCTAACCCTCCTAATTTCAACCCTAAACCTAACCACAACCCTTCGCAAAACCGAATATAACCATCTGTTCTATACTTCTTTCTTTGTCTAAACCCTTTCTTATTTATTTAAAATAAGGTTACATCGACCTGTCCTCCCCTTAAACCGAAATGGAATGTTCCGTTACGTACAATTGGAACCAAGGGAACTCTGGTGAATATAGACGCAAAACTAACCCTAACCATAACCTTAACCTAACCCTAAGCTTAACCCTAACCTAACCTAATCATAACCTTCAACCTAAACTTGAACGTCGTTATACTGGTTTACAAGATTCTGCAGAGTCTGTATACAACCAGTTTATTTTATATTTCTTTGCTCTAAAACCTATGCGCATCAAATCTATTTTTGAATGCATTAATTGACCTATTAATTGACCAATATTTCCTGTGGCAATGCATTCCAAGCATTCGCCATTACACAAACCGCAACCCTAACCCTTCGTAAAACGGAATATAACCATCTTTTCCACACTTATGTCATTATCTAAGAATTTAGTTATTTATTTAAAATAAAATTATATCGCCAGGTCCTCCCCTTAACCTGAAATGGAACGTCCCGTGACGTACGATGGGAACCCAGAGAACTATGTTTGGTGTGAATTAAGCCGCAAGTACTCCATTTTGTTTAAAGACAAAAATACTAAAGATTATCTGTCAAATGTTGTTGTTGGTGTTGGTGTTGTTGTTGGTGTTACTGAGCAATTCTGATTTTCACAAGCCAATGTCATTCCTATTTAAATACACGTCTTCTTCAGTTGTTCCACTGGAGGGGAGGTACGTGGTGTAGGGGTGTAAAGCCTGGCTTGCAATCCCAAAATAACCAGCACGAAATCACTTCGTGTCAGTTTGATTGGGCATGGCGGGGATTTTTCTCGGTATGACCACTTCGCCACGTTAAGAAAGGATTGACAAAACTACTGCAAAGCTGCCACAGTGGATCACATTAATAATAATAGCTGTCCTTCTTCTTCTTCTTCTTCTTCTTCGTACGCAGTCAGACAGTAACCATTATTTTTTCGAAAAAAGCGGCGGTCATCCTGAGGCTGTCGCCACTGCCATAGAGCTTGTCTTGCAGTTCCAGTGGTGATGGCCACATCTGCTCTCTCTGATCCTCGTATGTCGGGCAGTTCTGCAGCAGATGTTCAGCGGTCATTTTACCGGTACCGCACGGGCATTCGTCGGTACCACCTATCTTCAATTTGTTGAATAGGTGGTACCTCAGTCTATTGTGGCCAGTGCGAAGTCTGAAGACAACGACCTGCTCTCTTCTGTTCAACTGGTAATAGGCATCGTTTTTGGTGTAACCAGTATGTTAGGTTTCCCATTTGGTCATGTATCTGGCTTTGATAAGCCGTTTTGACTCTTCGTACGTCATACTAGTATCTGTTTGTGGTAGTCTTGCACCTTCTTTTGCCAGTCTGTCTGCCTCCTCGTTGCCTTGGATGTTGCAGTGTGATGGGACCCACTGTACCACTACCCTTTTTGGTGCGGACTGCTGGCACAATTTGCAGAGTGCTGCTCTTAAGTCATTAAGCTCAGTGTTTTTCTGGCTTTTTAGCGCTGTGACTACGGCGAGAGCATCTGTAAGCAGGACTATACGGCTTTCATTTTCTTTGTGTGACACCATTTCTTCCACCGCCGCCCTCAGTGCCTCTGCCTCCGCTCTGAAATTGCTTGTTTACTTACCAGTAGCGAATGACAGTGTTATTTGTCTGCCATTTGGTAGGTTCAGGAATGCTCCTGCCCCTCCGTTCTGTGTAGTGTTTGTTACAGAACCGTCGGTGTATGCATGGGTCCAGTCCATGCTTGGGTAGCTTTTCGATATAAAGCTTAGGGTAGTATCTCTCCTTTCTTTTTCAGTCTGGCAGTTTTTGTTTGCAATACCTGGTATATTTTCTACCACCTCTAGAAATATATCCTGCCTCCAGGTAGGTTTTCGTACAGTAGTGATGGGTTTTGGTGTTGTTAGTGCGTTTATGGGATCTTCGTGCATCTTTGCTTTGGCTATTTCTGCAAAGTTTCTCCGCTTTAGTTTCCAATTTCCCAAATTGTTTAGTCTCTGGTGCATTGGATGGTCAGTCAGTCTTCGGAGTTTCTCTGACTGCAGCTGGGCTCTGCAGTCTCTTCTATCGGTCATGGATTGCAGTTTTGTAATCTTTTCAAGTTCTACAATTGGCGTTGACTTCATGTTTCCTGTTATAACTCTCATGGCTTGGTTTTGGAGTTGGCTAACTTTATCGAAGTTCGCCTTTGCTGCTGTTGTCCATGCCGCAATGCCATACTCGAGAACTGGTGTCACTCTTCCAGTGTACAGTTTCTTTAGTATGCCTTCGTCTGCTCCCCAGCTTGAGCCAGCAAGTTTCCTCATGATTGCCATTCTTTCTCTGGCGCTCATTCGGTTTCTCTCGATCTGACTTTTCCATGTCATGCGCCGATCAAATGTGACTCCCAGATAGGTTGGGTTGTCGTTTGGCTGCAGGAATTTGCCATTTAAACTTAATTTGGTATTTTGGGGTTTTATTGAAAGCGAGAATATTGTGCATGTGGTTTTCTCTTCGTTTATTTTGACCAGCCATGAGTTCGCCCACTCTTCCAGCGATGTTAGGGCCTGCTGCATCCGATTTCTTGCTATGGTAAGATTCTTTTCAGAGGTCCACATAGCCAGATCGTCTGCAAACATTGAGCTATGGACTCTCCTTGGTATATTCTCTGTAATGTCGTTTATATATACCAGGAAGAGTGTGGGTGACAGTACTCTTACTTGGGGTACTCCCTGCTCGAGTGTCACCTTTTTGCTCACCTGCCCTTGTACTTGGACTCTGGCCGTTCTTTGTTTGAGGTAGTGGTTGATCCACTTGTACATTTTCCCACAGACATCACTTCTTCTTAGCTTGACTCTAAGTCCGTCTTTCCAGACTTTGTCAAATGCCTTTTCCAGATCCACCCAAACAGCTACTGTGTGTTTCTGTGCCTGGTAAGCATCTTCTATTTCCTGGTAATAGCTGTCCATCATTGTCAATGAGGACCGCCGACATCATCCTTGTCACAGATTTCCCTGTTGGGTGTGGGTGCGCATGTGGCTGAACAGGCCAATGCGGGCACAAAAACATCTGCTACATATCGGGCACACGAGGTTTGTAGAAGGGGATTATGTTCCCGCTGCTCGGGATTTCCGCGTCTCGCGTCTGCTCTGGGCTTTCACAACACGGTCGTCTTCACCGGCAGCGATTTGACTGCGCTTCTCCAGTCAGATCTGTTTTGCGCAAGACATTCCCAGGTGTCGATGTCTATCTGGCAACTTTTCAGTGAGTCCTTCAGACCATCTTTAAAACGTTTCTTTGGGCGCCCTCTCTCGCGCCATCCCTCTCTCAGCTCGCCGTAGAGAAGCTTCTTTGGGAGTCGCTCGTCTGACATACGGACGAGGTGTCCGGTCCATCCTAGTCGTGCTTTCTCTAGCAGTGCATGATTGCAGGGCATGTTAGCCCTCGAGAGAACCTCGATGTCAGTGACACGATCTTGCCATCGGATGTGGAATATTCGCCTCAGGCAACCTGTGTGGAAGTGGCTTAACCTCCTTGCATGTCCAGAGTATACAGTCCAGCTTTCGCAAGCGTATAGTAGGGTTGGAATGATAGTTGCACGGTAGACTTTGAGTTTGGTCTTGACGCTGATGCCACGACGTGCCCAGACCATCGAGCGCATTCTACAAAAAGCTGTGCTGGCCTTTGCTATTCTGCTTGCCACCTCATCGTCTAGGCTGACAGATCTCGACAGCGTGCTGCCCAGATATGTGAATTTGTCTACGGCATTCAGCGTCTGACCGCTGACTGTAGTCTCTGGTTTTGTGTACGGCATGCCTGGTGCTGGTTGGTACATGACCTCTGTTTTTTTTCTTTTATGGTCAGGCCAAAATTTTCGCATGCGGCAGAGAACTGGTCCATTCCAACCTGCATGTTCAGTTCTGAGTTGCTCATTAGAACGCAGTCGTCAGCAAATACAAGTTCCCTGATTATGTCGCCAGCCACTTTGATTTTGGCCTTCATTCTTCTGGAATTGAGTAACTTGCCATCTGTGCGGTACTTTATGGGTATTCCAAGCTCCAATGATCTGAAGGCGTCTGTCATTGTGGCCGCGAACATCATGCTGAGCAAAGTCGGGGCAAGTAGACATCCTTGTTTTGCTCCGTTTGATACTAAAAACGTTTTAGAGATTGCACCGCTGTTCAGTACACGAGCACACATGCCTTCGTGTAGCTGTTTCACCATTGTTATGAACTTTTTGGGGCAGCCAAACTTAGACATTATCATCCACAGCCCTCCTCTGTTTACTGTATCAAATACCTTTGTTAAATCAATAAATGTGGTGTACAAGGCCTGATTTTGTTCTCGACACTTCTCTTGTACTTGGCGAGCGGCAAAAATCATGTCCACTGTTCCTCTTCCGGCTCTGAATCTACATTGGCTTTCTGGGAGATGGTGGCTTTGTTCAAGGTGTTTGTTGAGCCTGTTTAGCAGTAAGCGCGCTAGGATATTGCCTGCTACGGAGAGTAGCGATATTCCACGATGATTATCGCATTCCTGACTGTTGCCTTTTCTTTTGTACAGGTGAACGAATGAGGCGTCCTTTAGCTCCTGCGGAATTGTTCCTTCAGCCCACATGTGACAGAAGAGTTCAGTGATCCTTCTGGTGAGGGATGGGCCAGCTGTCTTATATACCTCTGCTGGTATTGCATCAGCTCCTGGAGCTTTTCCTATAGATAGTGAACTGATTGCCATGTCGACTTCCTCCTCAGTGATGACTTCATCCAACGCCAGGTTCAGTTCCACCTGCGGCATTCGCCGGATGGCCTCTTCATTTATGGACGATGGGTGGTTTAGTATTTTGCAGAAGTGGTCTGCCCATCTGTCTAGAATCTGAACCTTATCTGTTAGCAGTACCCCATCCGCACTGCGAACTGAAGTATTACTAGAGGGCTGCGGGCCGTAGAGAGCTTTCAGTGCCTCGTAAAACCGTTTGGTGTCATGACGCTCGGCGAACATCTCAATTTTGTCAGCTCTTTTGCTGAGCCAGGAGTCTTGCATCTCTCTAAGCCTGGTCTGGACAGCTTTGCGAGCAGTATTGAAATATATATATATATATATCACATTACAAAAAAGATAAACACACGCATCCATACCACTGGCATACACGTCCACATTACAAACATACATACGCGCATCCATTCACTGGCATACACGTCCACATTACAAATATACATACGCGCATCCATTCACTGGCTAATACGTCCTGATATCGCCCAAAGGACTACAGTCTGGGATGGAAAGGCACCGTGTCTTCGCAAATAGAATCCAGAAAGGCAAACCTTTAATCGAATCAAACAAATGTTCCACTAAAAGAGCGAATGATGTAGAGGTGTAAATCAAGCGCAAGCTTGGTTGGCAATCCCAAAATAGCCGGTACGAAATCAGCTCGAGGTCAGTTTGACTGGGCATGTATGAATCTCGGCATGACCACGTCTCCATGTCCAGAAAGGATTGGTAAAACTACTCTACTGTAAAACTGACATAGTGGAACACACAACAACACATTACAAACGTATTCACACACGCATTCATACACTGGACAGTGCGTCCTGATAAAACCTAAAAAGTACTACGGTCTAGTGTTGCAAATGCTTGCTTTCGCCAGTAGAATTCAGAGAGGCAAACCTTTAACAGATAAAAAAAAAAAAAAAAAAGTTTTGCTGGAGGGGCGCGTGGTGCAGGGGTGTAAATCGAGTGCAAGCCTGGTCTGCAGTCCGAAACAAAACAAAAACAAAAGTTGTTCCCCTGTGCCATACAGAGAATTTGCAATTGTCGGCGGCACTTAAAAGAATCTTTCCCTCAAGCCTGAAAACGCTTTGCACCTGATGAGATGCCTAACGTTTCATTCAGGGTGAGAGCAGTGTCTGCACAAGGACAGGTGCTGAGGGCTGATGCAGTTTATCATGTTCCCAAATGAAAGATGAGATTATGTTGTCTTCTGGGTAGTGTGTTTGGCTTGGCATCGTTCGTTCTCAATCTCCTGCTACCAAACCCTGAACGGGCTTAAGTAGCAGAATGTAGTCCAGAGAACGGAATGCGTTCTGTCGTAGTTAACAGCTTGACTGCGATATTTGCACCTTTCGGTCCAACACATCCGACTTCAGCAAGCATTTTTTGAGTACCGGGTTAGCATTCCCTCTTCGATCCCTTCTACTTAGCCAGTCTGCTCTGTTGCAGCCTGTTATCCAGGATCACCGCGTGGAGGTGTAGAAGGGTCTTGGCAGCTATGGTTCGCTGGCCCTGACGCTAGCAGTCAGCTATGGATCGCTGACCACTGCAGCTCATGCGCTGCTCGGCATCTTGATCCCGGGTAGAGTGTTTATGTCATAATTTGTTTTAGACTGACATTTCGCTACAACCATTGCGACCCGATGTACCCGTCGCCCACCTGTTGCCATGGCACCTGTAATTCTCTCTCGGAGATCCTGAATATCTCGTTCCAATGCAGCGCATGTTGGTTATACTGCCAGACTTATTTCCGTATTGGGAGTTGATTCCGAGTTGATAGCAAATCTGGCGTTGTAATTCTGGCGTTAACATCCTGGTTTGTTCCTACGTCTTTATCAATTTTACTTCACAGATAGGTACAATTTTGCACTTCTTCAGTTATAGAAATCCAGTCAAAAAAGGCCGGCCTAATTTGTGGCTATTGGACTATGAGAAAAAATAGTGCGCTTATGAGAGTCTCCCATCTACCAATTGATCTGATTACTACGCTGGTAGGTTGGACGCCTAATGATTTGCCACTACGCACGATTGCTAACATGTTACTACGCTTAAACAAAATTGACCATTTCAAATGTATTTCACATCTGTGTTATGCAAAGGGATATCTTCTCTAATTCTTCACAAAACATTTGCTATAGCTCAACCTATCCTGTCAATTATAACGTTTTGCTACTGACCTTGAGCCATGAAAATAAGTAACTTGACATTCTAGATGGAATTATTTCCTAACCATAGTTCCTCTTGTAGACAAAACTGGTTCCATATGTACCATTGACTTACTATTCATTTCTAGGTCAACTGTCATACTTGCTTCATTAAGCTCGTTGAAACACTATCCGGCTTCTCTAATGATGTTACTGATGATTGCAATGTGATCATCTTCCCTTGGGTGGATCAGTATGTGCCTATCCATGTTGCTGTCTTTATTTGTAAAACTTAGTTTTCTAAAGACTTCCTCAAGGGTTTGCTGTGTAGTGTGTGTAGACTTGAAGCTTGAAGGTCCACCTCTATAGAATGTGTCTTAGAGACACTGCAGCATACGATTACGAAGTACCCAACCAAACACCAAAACATATATTTCAGGACTGCCCTACTTAAGCAGACCAAATAGAGAGAAACAGTCTGGGCCTGGGGGAAGCTGTGGAATGTTGTGGGGAGATTGTGTCACTGCATTGAACACCCTGTTGAAATTGTATATGTTAATTGACTGGGCATGTTGCACACATTCCTTGATAATCACAACCCTAAATAACCTGTTGTACAGTGAGTTCAGGACAGGTAAGCTCTCAACAGGGAGACAGAAAAAAAACCGATACAAAGATTCTCTGAAGAATCTCTTTAACAGTTTCCTCATTGATGTCGCCTCCTGCAAACTGCTTGCTCTAAACTACTCAGCCTGGAGCACTGCCATCAAGAGAAAATCATCGCTATGGCGCAGAAAGAAATTAATGTCTTAACTTAACATCTTTATACTGCTTTGAAAAACTCTACAGAGTCTGTATACAACCATCTTCTTGGATGGTGGTTTTTACCAATGTGTTAGTCTATCTGTTAGACTCAAAACACTTGAGCAAAGTAGACCTGCAGCCAGTTAAGTGTCATCTATAGCTACTCTTAACAAACCACTGGGGAAAAGGTACACATAACTTGGGTAGATTTTTAATTTTGACCAGGCAGCGTTTTTTAAGCCTACTCTTTTAAATTTCCAACTACCAAGAAATTTGTAATGCCTTCGACACTGAACACTGAAGTCTGATCTCACTCCCCAGAGATCAGGAAAATTTTTACCAGAAAATCCATGTGAAAAAGATCCGGTCTCCACCGTGATTTGAGACCGCAACCTCTGGCGGACACCTCGCCTCGAGACCACTGAGTCCCTTCGAGCTGCATGAAAGGACAAAATGCAAGACGGTCCAATTACTGACACTGTCCACGTGTGCTCACATGCAGTAGGTTTGTCACACGCGGATCAGACTGAACAGACATATGGGGACACATCTGAATATATATGTCTGAAGCCGTCGCCATCTTCGCTTGCAATGGGTAACTATTATTATCATTATTATTGGCCGGTAAAATAGGGTTGTTGTTTAATGCAGACAATGAGTAGGCTTACTCTTTCGTGCATTCGGAAAAGGACGTTAAGTGGCGGATTGCAGTAGCTTTCCTCACATCCCGAGTGCGCTGATGAACCGCTCCAGGCTGTTATGCTATGCTCAGCTTCATCTGCGTGATGCTCACTACTACAAGGATCAGATCGAACCGTATCTTGTTAGCCACACTGCCTTGTAAACAGCCTGTTTATGCTTCTTGGAATAGGTGACCTGGAAGCAGCATTTCATTCCGGAGGTGGTAGAAAATATACCAGGTATTGGAAACAAGAACAGCCAGACTGAAAAAGAAAGAAGAGACATAACCCTGAGGTACATAACGGAAAACTATCCAAGCATGGACTGGACCCATGCATACACCGACGGTTCTGTAACAAACACAACACAGAACGGAGGGGCAGGGGTATTCCTGAGTCTACCAAATAGTAGAAAAATAACACTGTCAGTGCAACTGGAAAATTCTGAAACAATTTCAGAGCGGAGGCAGAGGCACTGTGGGCTGCAGTAGAAGCAATGCTGACAGACGAAAGCAATGAAAGCCAGATAGTCCTGCTTACAGATGCCCAGATGTAGTCACAGCACTAAAAAGTCAGAAAAATACTGAACTTAATGATTTAAGAGCAGTACTCTGTCAACTATGCCAGCAGTCTGCACCAAAAAGAGTAATCGTACAGTGGGTTCCATCCCACTATAACATCCAAGGCAACGAGGAGGCAGACAGACTGATAAAAGAAGGTGCAAGACTACCACAACCAGATTCTAGTGTCACAGATACATGGCCAAATGGGAAACAGAACATACTGGCTACACAAAAAATGATGCCTATTACCAGTTGAACAGAAGAGAGCAGGTCGTGGTCTTCAGACTCCGCACAGGCCACAACAGACTGAGGTACTACCTATTCAATAAACTGAAGATAGGTGGCACTGACGAATGCACTAGTGGTACCGGGACAATGACCGCTGAACATCTGCTGCAAAATTGCCCGACATACGAGGACCAGAGAAAGCACATGTGGCCATCACCAGTGGCAACACTAGACAAGCTCTATGGCAGTGTCGACAGCCTCAGGATGACCGCTGCTTTCTTCGAGCAAATACAGGTTGACGTTTGACAGCGTACGAAGAAGAAGAAGAAGGAATAGGTGTAGATTTGGTCAGTATAATCTGTCTGACCAAGATATGACATCCTGGCCAATATGTTGTGCCTGATCGAACTAGCCTCTCGGTTCCTCCATAAAATAGTTGAGCAGTATTTATTGTCTCACATTCGCTTCTCCTCTCCTCCTTCACTCTTCATTTCATATAACTCTGTCCAACAACCACACAACTCTAACATGCGCCCTCAGGCCCTTGCATTACACTTTGGTTGGTGTTGACCACTGAGATCGCCCAAACTATCTTATGTACATACAGACACACAAATGCATTCAAGCACTGGTTAATACGTCCTGATATAGCCTAAAAGACTACGGTCTGTGGCAGAAAGGGTGTGCCTCCGCCATTAGAATACCGAGAGGCAAACCTTTAAAAAAAAAAAAAGATTTATTACTTCAATCAGCTGAGTGTGCTTTTATTCTATGACCATGGTCTCTAACAGTATTCACAACTGCAGTTATTTCAATGCTGTCCAAAACTTTTTCATAATCCACAAACAAGGCACACTGGCACCCAAAAAAAGCACATAAAATTACAAAACAAAGCATTCAGCAAATACGCAAAGGTATTGAACATCAATTTAATAAATGCATAGCGACAAATCCTTGATTCTTTTGTTGGTCTAAATAAACCTTCATCAAGACACAAAATGCACAAAAAGAACAGAAATAGGTAACAAAAGAGAGCAGCAATTAAATCAGTTAAAATAATACAGTTAATAAGTTTTAAAGAGTAAGAGCCTCGCATGATCCAAGGTAGACTAGTAGCAACAACAATCGCAAACAGTATTTTTTTTGCATTCTGAAAATATACACAAACTGGGATAAAGTGCTGAGGTAACATTGTAATAGGTCACAGATTGTTTATGAGGTGGGGTGGTCAGCTCCCTTTCTTTCCTTCCATAATGGCAAGTTATATATATTATATATCCATTTGTGGAGATGCATGCCTTTCACTCAGTTTATCAAAACTTTTCCTTATGAGGTGCCAATGACTGCAATCAACTCTGGGATCACTACTTGGTGTGCCTGACCAGGTCGTGAACAGTCTGTTACAGAACTCATGCCATTTATTTTGGAAATTCCTACTCCACTCATACACTTGATGGAGTGAATGACATGCATCACCGTACTGGGCCTTCATTCGCAGATGAATTTCTATAAGTTTCACCCCTTCACTGCTGAGAAAACTGATAACAGAACGCTGCTGCTCTTTGGTGCATGTCAATAGTGGGGCCATCTTTTAACTGCAATTATGACGTCATATTGTCCATTTGTACCGTGATGGCATGTGCAGGATGCTCTTGGCATCCTTAGCAACCATATTAACAAGTTACAATACAAAGGCGTGGTTTTTCTCATTTCTATCCAACTTTCAAGGTTTTCATTTGAAGTCCCCTTGAACGTATGTTTGCTTAATGTTGCATATATGTATTTCTGAACATACACATATGTACATGTTTTTGAGTGAACATATTGATCAATTCTTGCAAAGCCCACTCTGGCATGCTTTCAATATTCCTAGCCACTGCTACCATATTTCTAGTCAACAGATTTGTATTTCGTGTCTAGTTTATGTCATTTGTTGTGTGTTTCCATTTGTGTTTGTTCTTTGTCCCTGATGAAGATATTGTGGCAGTAGTGTAGATTTTGTTTTGCTTCAGTAACTGAGTCATAGATGTTTGCTATTATCAACTTATTATCAACTTTTGACCTTCAGCACCGCAGCGCTGCTTACATTTATTTTTTAATTAAGAAACATGATAAGATGATGGAAAAAAGGACATTAAAAGTACCCACTCTTCCATGGGGTTAACAGGCACAAGTTAAAAATAGTATGAAAACAAAACACTGTCTAGAAAATGGTGCCAGAAAACAGTGACATTCAAAACTAGATCAATGTTGCATACTAATGCTGTCTGTCAACAAATTCTGTACAGGTGTGGTCTGTCAACAAATTCTGCACATGTCTGTCAATAAATACTGCACTGGGGTGCTGTATCTCTGCCAACAAATGCAGCACTGGTGTGCTGTCAACAAATTCTGCAATGGCGTACTGTCTGTCAACAAATTCTGCACTAGTGTGCTGTCTGTCTGTCAACAAATTCTGCACACCAACAAATTCTGCACAGGTGTGCTGTCTGTCAACAAATTCTGCACAGGTGTGTTGTCTGTCAACAACTTTTGCACAGGTGTGCTATCTGTCAACTAGTGGCTTGAATATGTAAAAACAATTAATATCAATAACAAGAAACAAGTACATGGCCACAAATACAAAGCAACAACTTGCATTACCAACAAAAGGTCTTCATCATGGACAGATGAAGTAAACATGAGAATAACTGCCTAATCTAACTGATCTAGACAAAAATGGTTAAAGACATGTTGCAATTCTAAACAAATCATTATGTCTATAGATGAAAGATGGAATTCTGTCAAACTGAGGAAATCATCAGTTAGTTGCCCATCGTAAACGATGATTACGACATTATTAAATGATTTTGTCTTGATGTAAAATGGTCAGTCTCATGGCAATAATTGTCGTCTTAGATGATAACTCTTCATGTACAAAGCGCAGTCTATTTTAGGTGGAGTGGCCAATTCCCTTCCTTGTTGTTTTTACCTTTCCCAACTCATAAGCCAGGTACCCATTTACAGCTGGGTATCATGCACGAACCACAGTTTTGATTTTTGTGTCTGTCCGTTAGCTCTAACCCCTAGCACATTGTCCCAGTCTAGTAAGACAGCTCATTGTTGACAAGAAACACGCTACCCATGTTTGATAATGTAACTTGCGATGTATTTGGATTATAGTGAGGAAGACACTGCACTGGTCATCAACCTCACTCTCTGGAAATTTTTGTTGTTGTTTGTTGCATTTGCCTTATTTCTCTATTTCCTAAGGTGGTGTGCGTTGCACTACGGTTTCTATTTTGCGCCTGTCGGCCCAGTGCATCCAACTTTGGCATGCATTTTATGTAAGGGTCTGATTCCTCCTGCATTTTCTAAGGATTTGCTTCTCCAGGTAACGGCCGGTGCTGTGATGGGGATCAAACCCAGCCCCTTCGGTTGTGAGCCGTGTCACTAAACCACTAGCCCATGCCGTTCACTGCTTTTTGGAAATGAAAAAAGTTTGGCAAGAGAGTTACAATATTTGTAAAAGGGAGGTTGTAGTTGTAAAAGAGAGACAAATGAGACAGAAACAGAAATAGAGACAGAGAAGAAGAAAACAGAAACCTCAGGAAAAGGTATGGAATGTGTATAAACAATTAGGCTCGAAACAATGCATGTTCCTGATGAAGATAGCTCTTGACAGTCCCATTCAACCCACATCTCATGTGCGCAAAATAAAAAATGTTTCCGTACAATTTTATGGAAATAGATTTCTAGCACATTCACTACATTCTGTCATTTAGTTATGATCTTTTGGGTTCTTAAATTATAGAGAAGATAGCAGATGATCTGGCACATGCGTAACTTTTGTTTAATGTATAGTTATTTCCGCCAGGCACGTATTTACGGAAGTGATGAACTTTGTGGCCTTTTTCGCAATTAAACTTTGACTTCAAGATTGATAGTTTGTCCATCACAAGTGATGAAGACCACTCACTTTGTTCAGCCGTGTGGACAGTCGTATCTCCTGCTGTGTCCGCTGAAATGGGTGACTTGCGCGGAGAGTTGGATTACAGTGAGGAAGAAACTGCGCCTGTCAACCTCACGCACAGAGCCTAAGCTACCTTTTGCCAGTGGCAAAGACATTCATCGAGACGACTGGAGATAGCATAGGATGCAGATTTTGCCTCAGGGTTACCACCGAAGTCTTTCCGTAAACATGCAACCCGCAGGGTAGAAAGGTGGGAAGGCATCTAAGGCAGTTTGTCGTGCCTATTCGATAACAACAAGAGGTCGTATGGACAACACTCAGCGTGTGAGTGAGTCTGGCATCTCTCCCCAGCTGTATTCAGTTCATCATAGTAGCATCTAAAATTCCCACACACCATATTCGTGAAGGTGAACCGGCAGAACTAACCCGTGAGATACGACACAGGTATAACTAGTTTAAGCGTAGCGCCATTCAGCCGGCATCCAGACCAGGATAAACGGATGGAAGAAATCACAAAAAAAGAACGAAATAACATGTCCAGACGGAAAACAACTCCACGTATCCGTGAACACAAGTGTAAGTCGTCGACTAGTGTGAATTCTAGTGTGAATTCAAGATTAGAGAAATGATTATGCATTTGGATTACACATAAATATTCAACACACATCCGATTCAGACTATATTCAACACACATCCGGTTCAGACTACATTTAACACACATCTAATTCAGACTATAACCAACACACATCTGATTCAGACTACATTCAACACACATCTGATTCAGACTACATTCAACACACATCTGATTCAGACTATAACCAACACACATCTGATTCAGACTACATTCAACACACATCTGATTCAGACTACATTCAACACACATCTGATTCAGACAATATTCAACACACATCTAATTCAGACTATAACCAACACACATCCGATTTGGACTGTGACTGGGACACTGAAAAAAAAAGACTGGCAATACTGCTGAACGACTTTTGCTGGAATACACCCGAAGACACGAGTACAATTCTTTTCCACGCTCCATTTTCTCCTTTGCATTGATGACATTTAACAATAGTGGTAGAAAATTCCCTTTGCATGGCAATAGTACTGGATGTGAATACCGATACTGCTACGCTCCAGTCAAACCAGCTGTAAATTGGTACCTGGAATATGACTAGGGAAGTTAAAAAAAAAGCAGTGAGGAAAGGAACTCATGCAAGCTATGGCTTAGTATACAGAAGTCTCTAATAACTTCAATCGCTGACAGTAGTTAACTACTACGAGACAAACTTTTACTTACTAATATGTATTTTTTATTATAAATACTTAATGCCATAGATAGTTTAATTTTGTCTTAAAATCTTAATTTTGGCTCAATTGTTTTAACATTTATTCATTTTATTTAGAAAAAATCTTTGACATACAGAGTTGCAGCATTTGCCTTGAACTTTAAGACATAAATCGACAAAATGAGCATGGGCTGGGCAGGTTATCAGAGACATAAAATAGCATGTATACTCGTAACAACCTTTAGAAACGGTATTTCTTGTACACAAACCTTCTCGGCAATTCACATGTGACAAGTTTATTGAAAAATCAGTTGAAAATTCCTGTTTTAAATAAAAGACAATATCAAACAACTTTCTTGTGACACCAGTATTTTTCCCATTACACTGGCCATGGCCTGTCCACTTCAAAGTGTCTATAAATAGCTGTGACATAATTCATGACAGCCTGCCAGTCCGGTCTCTCCATGGATACCATATCATTGATATTCTGAAACAAATAAATGTAAATATTAAAACAGAGTCAATATCTTATTTGCTTTTAGACAAAACGGTATCAACTATCATTACATTGTTTATTCTCTTTGATGGAGCCCACAGAAAGAATTTATATGGATGAGGAAAAAAGGCCTCTTGTCACTTCAGTCACCATACAGTGTACAGAATAGGTTTATTACAAAACTGTGTCCTGTTACAAAAGAGACCTATACTGTACTGAGCTTTTGAACCCGTGTCCTCTTAACCAGAATCCAAGTCACTCGACCACCCGCTCTAGTATAATGACGGCATTGCCTATTATTAGATTTAAAAACCCAAGTGTTCAACAGGTGTAAATACACGACAATGCTCTAGAATAGTTCTCTTATCACCCGGTGTATTTTCTATGCTGGAGTGACCATTTTTTTGTATGTAATAACTAGTAGTGCGTGCACTAAAGGTTAAAGTTGTAGCGTCACCATGACATTACTTTTCGTGACCATCTATTGTCCGACATACACACCACATGCACCGCCCATCTACATGTTTAACAATGCAGCATGGACAACATGATTGAAAACGGTTTGGTGCCTGATTTCTGAATAATAAAATTGGCCCCATAAAGAGACTGTCAATGTTCATTGCTCCACTCCCCTTTCAGCTCTGCATCTTCTTTTCGTAGGTTCCATACCTCTCAGCCATATGCTGTTAAAAGTGTAGGCTCTTATTTTGTTATTTCACATTTGCAGAAGTATGGGTTTGATACGATTAATGCTGAACCATCCTGCTGCTATCCTATGAGTACACTTGCGCTTTCCTTTTGGGAGTTTGTATTTTCTTGGACAGGTAGATAATGTACGAATTCAAATTTTCAAGGGAACATTTCCTAGCCGCAGTTCTCCACTAGGGCAATACGTGTTCAGCATGCATTGAATTTTCTTTCTATTGAATTTAAGGCGTATTGCTTTGCTAGCTTTGCTCGGCTCATTTAGGCATTGCACAACCTATCTGACACTATGACTGAGGATGACTAGTCATTCACAGTCAATCAACGATTTTCGTTTAATAGGAGGTCAACGGCTACAATCAACTCTGGGGTCACTGCTCTGTCTGACCTGGTCATGAACAGTCTGCCACAGAACTCATGCCGTTTTTGGAACTTTCTACTCCATTCATACACTTGCTGGAGTGAAAGGCATGCATCACCGTACTGGAACTTCATTCACCAATGTATTTCTATAAAAATTTCCCCTCTGCTGCTCCTCATTGGTACATGTCAATAGTAGGGTGGCCGCTGTAATTATGCATCATGTTGTTCGTCTGCACTGTGATGGCACGTGCAGGACTCTCATGAATGATTGACATCCTTAGCAACCATATTAACAAGTTACAATACAAAGGAATGGATTTTCTAATTTCTATCCCAATGTTTATAGTTTTCATTTGAAGCCCCCTTTGTATAATGAAGAGAAATGACAGGGAAAAGAGTGAGGAAAGAGAAGGGAGGCCTAAGCAGGTGGATGGAATGTATTCAAGCTATGTTTGAGGCACCCCATATTATGTGGATTCTCAAGCTCAAACAGGTGTTGATCATTGGAGGAGTAGGATGTGATGCCAGCGACTCTGATGTCCATGACTATTTAAATGGTGTGTGACAGGAGAGCCAGAGTTATTGAAAATGTCCACTTCTCAATGCTTCTCTTGATGTATGTTTGGTTTTTGTGTTTTTTATGATTTGTTCATGTTTTCGTCTGTGTGTAATCATATTGACCCTTTCTTGTTTGGTCCACTCTAATAATAATGGTTGCTCATCGCAAGCAAAGATAGAGACAGCATCAGACTTGTACTGCTAGATGTGATCTAATATGACTGTAAAGTTCAATCCTGACATGGCAGACACACTTGAGACCCGCATGTGAGAAGCTGGTTGTGATCACAGGCAGCGTTGAACTCAGCGAAGGTCTCCGTTTCCAGGCAACCCTGGATAGACGTGCAATCAGGAAGTCAAGAGCAGAGAAAATAGCATAGACAACTGCGGACTACATTTGCCAGTCGTGTCATAGTCCTTTCCACGCTGGAATTGGCTTGATCTGTCATGAGCACACACACATACTCAAGGTTGCATTATGACGTGTGATGCTGATGGTGGTTCTCATTGATGATGATGGACAAATTATTATTACACTATTCTATTTCGCAATCTATTTGATAACTGGCTTATGTCTCACAATTTCTTGGCCCCCTTCCAGGTATGGCTGCCAACTTAAACCGCTCATTTGACATCATGTCTTGATTTGTTCTTGTGATTTGTTAGTTGTTTCTGTTCATTCTTTTTCCTGGATGCTTAAAGCCATAAGGTAGGTGCCTCTTGTTTTTGTCCTGGCACAGTCATTGAGCCATTACCTAAATATGTTTTTATAGACATTTGACCTTCAGTATCTCTGCAGTTTTAATTGATTCATATCTACATAGCACATACTTACTAGGGTGGCTCGGATTCCTATACTTTCTGCAGCATTGAAGGCAATCGTGAAGTTTCTTCTCTGTGAAGAGTACACAAACAAAATATAAGAATTAACAAAAATGTTAGACAAGTTCGTCTAGTTTAACTCTACACAGCTGTAAATGCAAAAGCAGCAAGAGAGAGAATGAGTATTCTCAACTCTCAGAAAAATTGTACAAACAATCCTCTTCAAGTTCTAACTGCAAATAACCAACTTCCCCTTTCACAACAAACATTTCATGTCTGAAAGGGCCAGGATGAGAAACATGGGCAGAAAACATGATAAATCAAGATACTGGAGATAGACAAAGAAAGATGCAAATGAAAGACAGAAAATAAAATAACCAACGACAAAGAAAATGAGAAACACATTTATTAGTGAATAAGACCCAAAAAATATCTAGCCCTACAGTGGATTTCGGTCCACTGTGGGGTCCTTGGAATCGATAAGGCAGATGTCTCGCAAAAGCTAGAAGTGGCAGCACGCAGACTTGCCATCTACAGAGCTATTAAGAAGCAAAGACACTCATCAAACGATCCATGAGGACTGAATAGAGAGACCAACACAAAGAATACAAGAAATGACAGCATAGACAAAGTTAGCAGAGATGGGCAGAAAAAGATCTTCAGACTCAGAACTGGACATTGCAGACTCAAGACCCACCTCCACAAAATGGGTCTCAGCGACACCGCCACATACGATTGTGTAGCACCTAAGCAAACACCAGACCATAACCTGCTGGACTGCTCTACTTATACAGACAAAAGAAGCAGTCTGGCCCGGGGAAGTGATTATGTTCGAAAAGCTGTAGGGGACCGGCGAAGACGTGAAACACAGTCTCCTCCGTGAACCTCATCAGGCTAGATAAACTGATAGAAGAAGATGAAGAAGACAAAGTAAATAAAACAATTTGTGTGATGAATGTAAAAGAGGGTAAATAAAAACATATATGCTTGTTAACCAGCACCTAACCAGAGTGGTCAGTCATCCCATCATGCAGAGATACCGAGGATGGGATCTGAGTGCTTATGGACTTGCTCCGCATGTGTTGAAAATGATATCACGACTAGCTAACTGACTAACTAACATATTGTAATGCTCAGAAAACCACACCAGGACAAAAACAAAACAAATCCCATGTTATGGTCACAAGGCGTTCGTCGGGGACAAAGAACTAATTAAAACAAATAACAGATCACAACAAAAAACAAGACATGATGATTGGATGATGATCTATTTATGTAAAATAAAACAACTTTACATAGTAGACACAACCAGTTTCAGGAAGGATATACAGAATTCAACAAGGATTACAAAGTTCAACAATGATGAACAGAGTTCAACAAGGACATACATAGAAGAGAGTTCATTGTGATTGTACAGAGTTCAATAATTCACCAAGGATATACAGTTCTACAAGAAAATACAGTTCTTAGTTATGGAGGAATGATGAATATGATACAGTTTAGTCTTAAATGATTGTATGAAACATATCAATTTTGCAACAAGAAATAACAGGCCAGTGCTAAACTGAGTATAGGATATATGTTAAAATAATTGACCATATATTCGTCCTTGCTCTATGAGAGCTAAGGGATTGTTTGGCTTTGGCCAAATATGGTGCAAGTTATCTGATATGACTGTGGACAACCCTAAAAAATTGCTGACAAATTGGACAGTAGCTGCAGTAGTATATCATTGCTAATAGGTTTTCATGGCAACATAAATGAGTTCTCTTAAGATAATTAAGTAAAAGAACATTATAGGACAGATATCTTCAACTTAAGTGTATCTAAAGAAGGTCAAACCTGAGGCTATTGGTATCATGATAGAGCATGTCTAGAACTGGTATCAGTGATGGCCACACATGCTTTCTGTTCCTGGTATTGTTGGACACCTTTGTAGCAGATACTCAACAGTCATTTTTTTAAGTGCCACATACAGATTTATCTGCATGTCATATTCTTAGTTTATTTAACATTTGGTATCTCAGTCTGTTGTGGCCTGTGCGGAGTCTAAAGATTGCCATCTGCTCACCTCTGTTGAGCTGGTAATTTGCCTCATTTGGTTGATGACCTGTGCGCTCTCCCTCCAACTTGCTCCTGTATCTATACCCGGTAAACCTCTTGGCCTCTTCATAAGTTAAACCTACATCATGTAGAGGCAGCTTTCCACCTTCCATTGAGTCTGTCAGCCTCTTCATTGCCAAAACTGTTGCAATGAGATTGAATCCACTGTTTCACAACTCTCTTGAACAGATGACATAGTTTATAAATTATCACTCCTTCAAATCTGTATTTTTTGGGCGCTTTAGTGTCACAACCACTGTGAAGAGTACCCCTAGTCTCTCTGTGTTTTCATCTATCGTTAGAACTTCTGGTGCAGTTTTTAAGACCTCTGTTTCAGCTCTAAAGAAATGGAAATTGGCTCATAAAACCAACTTCACTGCACCTGGCCGCTTTCATACGTGCTCAGTCCTTTTCATTGCTGAAAGTGCAGACGATAAAGCACAAACTACGTAGCTCCTGCAGTGGCACCAAATTTCCCCCAGACTTCATACTGTATCCATTTACAGCTGGGTCGATTGCAAGAAAAAACCATGATATGCCCGATCTGTCAAACAGCATAACGGGATTCGAACCTGGTATGTTGGGATTGTAAATCAAGCTGACAACCTCTAGACGACCGAGTCACTGCTTGAAAATGTTCTGGTTCCCATTGGGATCTTTCTTTGTGCAGCGTTTTAGGCACACACTGACTCCTTCACCTATACTCTCTGTTGTATTTGTTGCTGATTCATCTGTATTTACATTTGTCTAGTTCTTGCTTGGAAGTGTTTCTCTGTGTTTTACGGCTATGGCTCTTCTTTCTGTCTTGCCGTTTGTTTTTCACAATGACAGGAATGGTTTCTATCCTCTCTGGGCAACATTATTATCTCCAGGTGAGAAGCATGTTTGTATGAGTTGTCAACCAACTAAAGATGGCATTGATAGATGAGAAGACAGCATTTGCCACTCTTTTCAGTTCTTGAATGTTGCTCAAGCCCATAGTAGATCCCTCTCTGACGATTGTTCTGCGTAGAGTTTCTTTCGGCCGTACTCTTTTGCTGCTGTCAGATGGTGACCACATAAATGCTTGCGGGAAGAGTGTGTTGCTGTCTATTCTAAGAACACATCTGATGAAGCATAGTGTTGATTGGTGACCTCTAATTGTTATTTTCGTTATGGGATCAAGATGCATGAGCTGTAGCAGTAAGTGACAGAAAGCTGTCAAGACCCTTCCCCATCTCTACATGGTGATCCTGGATAACAGGCTGCAACAGAGCAGACTGGCTAATGAGAAGGGATATAAGAGGGAACGCTAATCTGGTTCCCCAAAAAAGCCATGCAGAAGTTGGATGTGTTGGATCAAAAGGTGCAAATATTGCAGTCAAGCTGTAAATTACGACACATAGCATTCCGTTTCTAGACTACATCCTGCTACTTGCAAAGCCCTTTGCAGGGCTTGGTAGCGGGAATTTGAGAACGAACAACAAAAAAGATTTTGGTTTTGAATTTCTTATCCAATGCATTTAGCTTCTTTTCTAATGCATTTGGTATTTTCCAGCATTCACATCATAGGTGAGTATTGGTAATACGTTGGAGTTAAATAACATGAGCTTGGTGTTCTCACTCAGTGACTTTGATTTCCTGATGTTCGTTAGTTGGGTAAAGGCCCCTGCAGCTAGAGACAAATTGAGTGAAAATTTCCTTTGATGTATCTCCATCTCGAGTAATTTTGCTTCCTAGACAGAGAAACTGTCAATTGTTTGTAAAATCTCTCCATGCAACTATATAATAGCAATGGTAAAATTCATGACCTTTGCCTCGGAAGCATTGATTTTCTTCTTCTTCTTCGTACGCTGTCAAACGTCAACCTGTATTTTTTCGAAAAAAAAGCAGCGGTCATCCTGAGGATGTCAACACTGCCAAAGAGCTTGTCTAGTGTTGCCACTGGTGATGGCCACATGTGCTTTCTCTGGTTCTCGTATGTCGGGCAGTTTTGCAGCAGATGTTCAGCGGTCATTTTCCCGGTACCACAAGTGCATTCGTCAGTGCCACCTATCTTCAGTTTATTGAATAGGTGGTACCTCAGTCTGTTGTGGCCTGTGCGGAGTCTGAAGACCACGACCTGCTCTCTTCTGTTCAACTGGTAGTAGGCATCATTTTTTGTGTAGCCAGTATGTTCTGTTTCCCATTTGGCCATGTATCTGGCCTTAATAAGCCTTTTGGACTCTTCGTAGGTCACACTAGAATCTGTTTGTGGTAGTCTTGCATCTTCTTTTGCCCGTCTGTCTGCCTCCTCGTTGCCTTGGATGTTACAGTGGGATGGAACCCACTGTACCACTACTCTTTTTGGTGCGGACTGCTGGCATAGTTGACAGAGTACTGCTCTTAAATCATTAAGTTCAGTATTTTTCTGGCTTTTTAGTGCTGTGACTACGGCCAGGGCATCTGTAAGCAGGACTATCTGGCTTTCATTGCTTTCGCCTGTCAGCATTGGGAAGCAGTGATTTGAAGTCCTATCTCTATGTGGCATAGACAAACTAACTTGTCTTGTGCTTCTTCAAGAGTAGAACTCAAGAGGGTCAGGTCCTCTCTAAAATCAAGGTCCTCTATAGAATTGTGCCACCTATACATTTTATGTCAAAATGTTTGGCTGGGTATATGTCGAGCAACATTTACTCCCAATTAAAGAAGCTTAACAAACAACTGAAGACTCATGGGTGGAACCAAATAAAATCCCCAAAACAGTAAATGGTAGAGTGTGACTGCTACAACCCTCTGTTCCCATGGAAAATGAAAGGAGAATGATGATGCTGCAGCATAAATAAGGTCCTGCAGTATCTCTGATGTCTCTTGGGAATGTTTTACACTGAAATTTCCATCTATGTTATAAATAAGGTCCTGCAGTATCTCTGATGTCTCTTGGGAATGTTTTACACTGAAATTTCCATCTATGTTATAAATAAGGTCCTGCAGTATCTCTGATGTCTCTTGGGAATGTTTTACACTGAAATTTCCATCTATGTTATAAATAAGGTCCTGCAGTATCTCTGATGTCTCTTGGGAATGTTTTACACTGAAATTTCCATCTATGTTATAAATAAGGCCCTGCAGTATCTCTGATGTCTCTTGGGAATGTTTTACACTGAAATTTCCATCTATGTTATAAATAAGGTCCTGCAGTATCTCTGATGTCTCTTGGGAATGTTTTACACTGAAATTTCCATCTATGTTATAAATAAGGTCCTGCAGTATCTCTGATGTCTCTTGGGAATGTTTTACACTGAAATTTCCATCTATGTCATAAATAAGGTCCTACAGTAGCTCTGATGTCTCTTGGGAATGTTTTACACTGAAATGTCCATCTATGTTATAAATAAGGCCCTGCAGTATCTCTGATGTCTCTTGGGAATGTTTTACACTGAAATTTCCATCTATGTTATAAATAAGGTCCTGCAGTATCTCTGATGTCTCTTGGGAATGTTTTACACTGAAATTTCCATCTATGTTATAAATAAGGTCCTGCAGTATCTCTGATGTCTCTTGGGAATGTTTTACACTGAAATTTCCATCTATGTTATAAATAAGGTCCTGCAGTATCTCTGATGTCTCTTGGGAATGTTTTACACTGAAATTTCCATCTATGTTATAAATAAGGTCCTGCAGTATCTCTGATGTCTCTTGGGAATGTTTTACACTGAAATTTCAATCTATGTTATAAATAAGGTCCTGCAGTATCTCTGATGTCTCTTGGGAATGTTTTACACTGAAATTTCCATCTATGTTATAAATAAGGCCCTGCAGTATCTCTGATGTCTCTTGGGAATGTTTTACACTGAAATTTCCATCTATGTTATAAATAAGGTCCTGCAGTATCTCTGATGTCTCTTGGGAATGTTTTACACTGAAATTTCCATCTATGTTATAAATAAGGTCCTGCAGTATCTCTGATGTCTCTTGGGAATGTTTTACACTGAAATTTCCATCTATGTTATAAATAAGGTCCTGCAGTATCTCTGATGTCTCTTGGGAATGTTTTACACTGAAATTTCCATCTATGTCATAAATAAGGTCCTGCAGTATCTCTGATGTCTCTTGGGAATGTTTTACACTGAAATTTCCATCTATGTCATAAATAAGGTCCTGCAATATCTCTGATGTCTCTTGGGAATGTTTTACACTTAAATTTCCATCTATGTCATAAATAAGGTCCTGCAGTATCTCTGATGTCTCTTGGGAATGTTTTACACTGAAATTTCCATCCATGTCATAAATAAGGTCCTGCAGCATCTCTGATGTCTCTTGGGAATGTTTTACACTGAAATTTCCATCTATGTCATAAATAAGGTCCTGCAGTATCTCTGATGTCTCTTGGGAATGTTTTACACTGAAATTTCCATCTATGTCATAAATAAGGTCCTACAGTATCTCTGATGTCTCTTGGGAATGTTTTACACTGAAATTTCCATCTATGTCATAAATAAGGTCCTGCAGTATCTCTGATGTCTCTTGGGAATGTTTTACACTGAAATTTCCATCTATGTCATAAATAAGGTCCTGCAGTATCTCTGATGTCTCTTGGGAATGTTTTACACTGAAATTTCCATCTATGTCATAAATAAGGTCCTGCAATATCTCTGATGTCTCTTGGGAATGTTTTACACTTAAATTTCCATCTATGTCATAAATAAGGTCCTGCAGTATCTCTGATGTCTCTTGGGAATGTTTTACACTGAAATTTCCATCCATGTCATAAATAAGGTCCTGCAGCATCTCTGATGTCTCTTGGGAATGTTTTACACTGAAATTTCCATCTATGTCATAAATAAGGTCCTGCAGTATCTCTGATGTCTCTTGGGAATGTTTTACACTGAAATTTCCATCTATGTCATAAATAAGGTCCTACAGTATCTCTGATGTCTCTTGGGAATGTTTTACACTGAAATTTCCATCTATGTCATAAATAAGGTCCTGCAGCATCTCTGATGTCTCTTGGGAATGTTTTACACTGAAATTTCCATCTATGTCATAAATAAGGTCCTGCAGCATCTCTGATGTCTCTTGGGAATGTTTTACACAGAAATTTCCATCTATGTCATAAATAAGGTCCTGCAGTATCTCTGATGTCTCTTGGGAATGTTTTACACTGAAATTTCCATCTATGTTATAAATAAGGTCCTGCAGTATCTCTGATGTCTCTTGGGAATGTTTTACACTGAAATTTCCATCTATGTTATAAATAAGGTCCAGCAATATCTCTGATGTCTCTTGGGAATGTTTTACACTTAAATTTCCATCTATGTCATAAATAAGGTCCTGCAATATCTCTGATGTCTCTTGGGAATGTTTTACACTGAAATTTCCATCTTTGTTATAAATAAGGTCCTGCAGTATCTCTGATGTCTCTTGGGAATGTTTTACACTGAAATTTCCATCTATGTCATAAATAAGGTCCAGCAATATCTCTGATGTCTCTTGGGAATGTTTTACACTAAAATTTCCATCTATGTTATAAATAAGGTCATGCAGTATCTCTGATGTCTCTTGGGAATGTTTTACACTGAAATTTCCATCTATGTCATAAATAAGGTCCTGCAGTATCTCTGATGTCTCTTGGGAATGTTTTACACAGAAATTTCCATCTATGTCATAAATAATGTCCTGCAGTATCTCTGATGTCTCTTGGGAATGTTTTACACTGAAATTTCCATCTATGTCATAAATAAGGTCCAGCAATATCTCTGATGTCTCTTGGGAATGTTTTACACTGAAATTTCCATCTATGTTATAAATAAGGTCCTGCAGCATCTCTGATGTCTCTTGGGAATGTTTTACACTGAAATTTCCATCCATGTCATAAATAAGGTCCTGCAGCATCTCTGATGTCTCTTGGGAATGTTTTACACTGAAATTTCCATCTATGTCATAAATAAGGTCCTACAGTAGCTCTGATGTCTCTTGGGAATGTTTTACACTGAAATTTCCATCTATGTCATAAATAAGGTCCTGCAGCATCTCTGATGTCTCTGGGGAATGTTTTACATTGAAATGTCCATCTATGTCATAAATAAGGTCCTGCAGCCTCTCTGATGTCTCTTGGGAATGTTTTACACTGAAATTTCCATCTATGTCATAAATAAGGTCCTACAGTAGCTCTGATGTCTCTTGGGAATGTTTTACACTGAAATTTCCATCTATGTCATAAATAAGGTCCTGCAGCATCTCTGATGTCTCTGGGGAATGTTTTACATTGAAATGTCCATCTATGGCATGCTTACCTTATCTTCAGTGGTCAGGTCTGCGTAGGGAATCTTCTCTGGCACGTAGCCATGTAACAAAGCACAGAAACCAAGTCCATCATTCCAGCTGCTGCTAAAATTGGTGATATCCACATTCTGAAGAAAAAAAAAACACATGGAAATTAAAAAAAAAATTTGGAAATAAGAACATGGAAATTTAAAAAAAGCAACACGAGAAAAAAAAATAGAACAGAAAAAAAACAACATGGGAATGCAAAAAACAAAACAAACAGCAACACGAAAATGCAAAAGATGACTAATAGCATCTCACATGGCATCATACCCAAAATCTAAAAATAAGAAAATAGAAATCATTTCTTTAAATTAAAAATAATAAAAAGCAACAATCTTTCCTCATTCTTATCCCTTTACAAATCATAGAGACATGCCTGCAACTAGTCCTTACATGATGTTTGCTGCAAAGCTAGTTAAAAACCTTATGTCATATCCTTTGCAAATTTTTAAAAATAAAAAGATTTTGACTATACACAAATTCTATAAATTGTAAATTGAAAATGTATTAACAGTAACCTAATATCAACAATCATAAATTAAAAACATATTAGCCATAGGCAAATTCTATAAATTGCAAATGTTTTGGCACAACATAAAAAAATTAGAAATTAAAATCATTTTTACCATAAACTTATACATACTTATTTAACATACTTAGCCAAACTTCTTCTGCCCTGGGGTGTAAAGATTTGTCAGAACGAGTGCAGTACTATACTATCCGCTGTCCTCTTGTCCTTGATCCAGTTTAGCTCACTGTCTCTTATAGCTGTCGCTCCTAGTGAATTCTGGGTTGTCCTCTGAGTTTGGATTCTGGACTCTTTGCTTCCTATGACTGCTGTGGTAGCTGATCTTCTTTCATTATGCAGACATGGCCAAGCCATAGAAGCTGAAATTGCTCCACTCAAGTTTGAAGAGCTGAGCTTCAAGTTCTTGTTGTATTGTCTGCCGATTGCAGACCTTGTCTCTTCTTGTTATTTGAACCACCGTTATTAGATATTTAATTGGGATCAAGATGCTGAGCAGCGCATGAGCTGCAGTGGTCAGCAACCCATAGCTGACTGCTAGCGCCAGGGCAAGCGAACCATAGCTGCCAAGACCCTTCTACACCTCCACGCGGTGATCCTGGATAACAGGCTGCAGCAGGGCAGACTGGCTAAGGAGAAGGGATCGAAGAGGGAATGGTAACCCGGTACTCAAAAAATGCTTGCTGAAGTCGGATGTGTTGGACCGAAAGGTGCAAATATCGCAGTCAAGCTGTAAACTACAACACAACGCATTCTGTTCTCTGGACTACATTCTGCTACTTAAGCCCTTTCAGGGTTTGGTAGCGGGAGATTGAGAACGAACGAAGAAGAAGAAGATATTTAATTTCCAATGCTTGAAGTTGAGTTTTCTGGGTTGCTGTCATTCTCCATGACATACCTAACTTAAAATGACAAATTGTAACTAAAATCATATTGGTTATACCTTAATTTTCCAAATTGATTACAATTATTTTCCCATATACTTTACCAATTATAGAAATTTGAGTGTAAAATTCTTCTAAAAATATCAAAATTCTATAAATGACATTTAATTTATTATGCATTTTGTCTGGCCAAGATGGTGATGAAGGTGTATGAACCAGAACAACAAAGTATGTGGCACACAAGAGGCATATCTAGATGGACATGGGCATATCTAACATATACAGTGTCAGACATGCCAGACAGCTTAATTGTTTCCACGTGAGATGTCTCCACAGGATACTTAGGATTATATGGCAGGACAAAGTAACTAGCTATGAAACCTTTAGTCAGCGTCACTTCTTCACAAATGATGCAAATTACAATTTTATGCCCAGCGTCAGTACGAATAGTCACTGGTTTATCGTTTACCTTTGAGATGACAAAAATTCTTCATAACTTCTTATTTTACTATGGGTGTTGCCTTTGAAAGCCTGTATCCTTTCTGTTTGTTGGTCAATAAATATGATTTTGTTGCGTGTAGAGACATAAATGGATAAAGAACTTGGTGTTATTGTTTTTGTTGTGTGCTTTCTGAGATACAAGATGAAAATTTGTGAAACAAAGCACAAACATTTGAACTCACTGAGCAGTGGACATAGCTCCTATAAAAATCCAGTGAAATCACAACAAAGTTTCGATACTGTGTTTATAATATCAGCACAACTGTTAGTTTCCACTTCAAATGTAGTTACTACATTTAACTAAATGAAATAGATAGATCTACCTCATAATGATCTTTTACAACAACTTACTTCACCTTTCTAAAAAAAATAGGCTAGCTCCAATCCACGTCATAAGATCATTCGTTTAAAATTCCTTTGTAATCCAACATTTAATACCCAGTGCTTTAACCGGCAAGAAACCTGTGTAGATTGACGTGATGTAGTCAGCATAACAAATTGTCTCTTTATACAGTCTCCGTGCTTGGTCATTCATGAATAAAAAATTAAAGCCGAGTACAGCGGAATCAATACACAGGCAGTGTGGTAAAAGTCAAACATCCAGGTTAATGGTATAAAAATGGCGGAACATATGAGAATTTGAATTAAAAATAGACTTTACTTACACCCGCAAGGGTTTCAAATGGGAAAATTGTTTTTGTTGAATTTTAAACATGTTAAGCACCCATAAGTTTCTGTAAAACATCCAGATAAGAAGGACAAGACATGTTCACATGCCCAATAAGCATCTCTTCAAGAAGCTTCAACAATGATGTCACTTCCTGGGAAATGCTTGCACAGAACCATTCCGCCTGACAGTATCACACAAGGTGTTAAAATTGTGGAGCAAAATATCGCTGAAGCCCAGAAAAAGTGAGTTGCCTGACCACGCAGTCGACTCCTCACAATTGTGTGTGTCTCAAGTACAGAAGATTCTGCTGTGCCAGGATTGGACTTTACAATCACATGAGATCCCATTTTGCAGCATGTCTGATGCTGTTGCCATCTTCGCTTGTGATAGGTAGCGGGAGATTGAGAACGAATGCAGAAGAAGAAGACAGGTGATAGAAGACTTCAGATGCGGAGATGAGAAAAGTGCCAGATGTCATCACTTACTGAGTAAGGAATGGTTTTCAGCTGACACCACTTGAGCAGAGCATTACGTTTGGACCCCTTCATAAGTTTGGCTAGCGAGGAGAGGGGATCCCTGCCTAGGGTATCCTTCTTGGGTGCATCCGCCTCACTGAAAACAAGGACAATAAAGAAATGAGCACACAAAATGAAGACACAACTTGGCTTACATGAATCATACATTCTAGTTCCCATGGATGGCTGCCCTTATTTTGGGCTGCCTTCTTGTGCTGGTCCATATGGCTGTGACAGTTACCCTTATTTTGGACTGTCATCTTGAGCTGGACCATAGTGATGTGATGGCCACCCTTATTTTGTGCCGTCTTCTTGAGCGCTGTCCATGAGGAATCACTTGCCCTGGATTTATCTACCTCCACCCTCACTTTTTTCTTCCTCTGTACGGCATGTCTGGTTACTTTGTGAAGTTCCTTCTTAAGGTGGCTGTTATTCATGTTCACTTTGTCTTCCCAATCTGTAGATTGGTTGTTATATTATGTCCTTTGCCACAGATCTGTGTATGTAACTGTATATGACCATATAGTACAGAGAATATGATGGTGACATTTGCTTGTGAACATCTGTATTCTTGATGTATCAAGGAATTACACTATTTACAAAAAGTGACTGCAAAAAAATATGTAAATTATAAATACTTTTAAATGACAAAATTACAATGAATAACAATTAATTAAGATTAAACTATGTTTAAAAATCATATCTTACAACTCAGTTCTTTGTATTTTGCATCAATCTCAATAAATGTTTCATTAACAAGTATTTTCAGTAACAGTTTTCAGCCTGGTAAGGTAGGCATTGGTAGTGTGCAAAACATCAGTGGAACTTGTTATCAAAACACTAGTGTTAGCCACATGTATCAATGTCAATCTTTGCGCCTGATGAAATTTGGATACCAAAACACTAGTGTTAGCCACATGTATTAATGTCAATCTTTGCGCCTGATGAAATTACCAAGACCAGAGAAATTATATATATTTAGTGTTTGATCAAATGTGACAATTTCAGCTGGAGCATGGGCGTTTAGGGCAGGGAAGGTTTCCTGAATGCATGCCAAGGTCAATCACCGGTTCGACACTAGGTCGACAAAGGAAATGATGGGTTTAGGTGGAAGATTTTTTCTGGTACAGGGGTGGGCATTCGGAGCTGACCACTCTGGCGTTCAGTGACAGTTTGATGCTGCAACGCGACTGGCTACGACATTTAGAGTGACAGTGAATTGTGGATAGTCAACCAGTGACAGTTGGTTGGGGGTGGTTCTAGATTAGAGTGATGGCTAGGTCAGACAGCCAATAGAAGAACATTGGGCAGCCATGTTGTTGAGTGAGACTATAAAATACTCTGCAGGTTAAAATTCGGGAGACTGGCTAGGAGGAAGGCTGAGAGTGAGTGAGTTTGCAGGGTGACTGGACCATCATAAACCTCAAATTTTGGCCAGTCGCTCAATAGGTGTTTATGTTGGACACCCTATGAACAGTAAGAGATCTGAATGTGTGTCGTACGTGCAGGACACCTAGTGAACGATGCGTGATCTAATTACATATGAATGTACAGATTCGCAATGAATACGTGAAGTGATCTAAGCATTTGTGAATGCACAGATCGAACATGGCAAAATTTTATATTTGTTTAAATTGATGCAATAATTAAAGTCAGACTTTTAATTATTTTCTGCAAGTAGGTGTCAAATCGACAGCATAAAACCTAAAAATGGCCACCAGTCAAGCCCAAACCTCTGAAACATGCGCTTGTGTTTCGTGATTTAGTTTGTGGAATTTCAGTTTTTTTTCCCAGCTCTACATGTTTGCATCCATAAATATGCAATTGATGTTTACATATAATTTTAGTTCTGTTGGCAGACATCTGCAAAAGTTATGATATTTGAAACTCAAATCACCTGGGCTTCAAAGAACTAAGAAATGATTTTTTATTTGATCAGTTCAAAGATCACGCTTCTGGATTACTCGTGGATATTCAACACACGCCCGATTCAGTTTCTGACTGGGACATATAATACAAAAGGTATATGAAAAGGAATTGACAGATATATCTGCAAAATAGATGGTGTGATAGACACAAAAAGGTTTTCTCTCTCTCTCCAATGTCCACATGCGCATTAATGTAATTTAACATTTCATACTAATATTTAATCTCTATTATGAATACATTTTCATAGATAGTTTGATTAGATTGTAATTTTAGATGAAATTATTCAATATTAATTAATTTTATTTTGAATAAAACTTTGATGCATTGAATCCCTGCATTTTTGGCTCGGAGGTAATGACACAAATCTGCAAAATTAGACTGGACTGAAAAGGGACAAACAATTAAATCCTCATCCTTTCTTGTGTACTTTGAGTTGGCTTTCTTGCTTGAAGTTTTCATGTAGTCATTATATTTGTAGTAGTACTTTGTTCGACATAATGGCCAGCCCCATCCACAACCCCCCCCCCCCCCCCGGTTTTGCCATAGTCTTGATATTTTTACCCACAATTGACACACACATGAATGTGATAAACATTCAACTGTTTCACCAATACACAATTATTAAGTCCTAAATGAAAAACCTGGCTCCTCCTGGCGACAGTGCAATGCTAAGCTTCTCAACAGGCCGACCCCTATGGAGATCACTGTATCGATCTCCCTTTGGTTGGTCAGGCTGCTGTAACACAGCCTGTTTTCAGGTGCATGATATGGATATCAGGAGGGTTTGTTGGTTATATGTTATATCTGACCATGATGAGCTTGCTATAAAAAGAACAAAAAAAATAAGCAAAGCAACTACAAAGAAAAACCCAAACTGACATAATTGTACTGCCTCTCCTGGGTGTGCTTCTGTCTTTGAGAATAGATGAAATCTGAGGAAGCCCTTTGCCAGAACCAGACTCGCAAGAATCCATCCTAGATACCAGTAAAGGTTTCCCCACTCCTTCTGGACTAGGAAGTCCTGCCACAACTGCACAACTGGAGATGTGTCTTGGCTGTGGAGACCTCTCTATTGATCTGGACTTGAAGCCGGATGACCTAAGACTAAAATCTTTTGTTGGTGACATCTGACAGTCTGGTGTGGTGAGTGGTGATGGAGTGGCCGCGAGGTCCTTCGCAGATGTATCAGAGGAAATGGAGCTCCTCCGAGACTCGGAATGACTTGACTGGATGGAAGAACAACCAGACTTGACATGCTCTTCAATGGAGCGGATAAGAGACTTCACTGAGATGCTCTGACTGCGCTGGTCCATCTGCGGCCGGCCCTCTCTTAAGGCTGCCAGCTCTCTATCCATTGTAGTAAAAACCTGAAAATTATGTATAAACAAGTCATTATTCAGTTAAATAGTCAAATTAGTCCCATAGTGGATACTACCATGGGGATCAAATACTAAAGACATTCTTGCACAAATGTACCAGAGTCGATCGATTTGATGGAGCTCTGTCGCAGACGGTAAAGGGGTCGACTCTATACTATTGCACTCTTCACTAACTCTCGATACTGTTATTGTCCGGTTCTCTCTCCTCTCCTAAACTGGCCTGTTGTGATCGAACTTTGTTGCGGATTGCCACTGATGGTAAAATTCATAGGTTCTAAACCCAGGTATAACGTCTGTGGTCTTGTTCCTCTTTGTCGGCGGTAGATCAAAGTAGTCTCAATGTGATTCAAATATGATTCATGGGATCACTGGAAAACTGCCTCTAGCTGCGACTGACTGAAATTCACGTGATCAAGGTGATGCCAACGTGATCGGTGAGACTGCGTCAATATAATGAATGGGATTACTGGAATACTGCCTCTATAAGCTACTGACGGCTTGTAATCACGACCAACAGATAATATGAGGGTAGTTATCTTGCTTGCTGTGTGTCTATCTCAACTGCATATCTTCATTGCCTGCTCTCCACTGAGCTTCTCTTTCAAAAGTAATCTCTCTCTCTGTCTTTGAAGTGAAATGTTCTCGCTCTGTCGTTCTCAACTCAAATCTGCCTTGACTGCATATCTCCGTCGCATGCTGTCCACTGAGCATCTCTTTCCAAAGTACCCCTGTCTCTGAAGTGAAATGTTCTCTCTCTGGTTCTCAACTCAAATCTGCATATCTCCGTTGCCTGCCCTCCACTGAGTGTCTCTATCGAAAGTTAAGAATGTAATGTGCCTCACGCCTCTCAACCGGGATTTATATTCGATCTGCATCCCCAGATCGAGTGATTTCCAAAACGGCGCACGTTTAGCCCGCTTGCTTGCCATTAACCCCCATCCTGCTCCGGTAGTTTCTAGACAACGAGGGTTTGTTGGCAGCAACAAGTCTACCCATCTACCACAGCTATCGTCTCACGTGTGGACACATTTCTGGTGTTACATCGGATTACCTAAAATTAGCTAAACTCCCACCAGCGCATTTTGAGACAAAAATGTACGTGATTCGTTTTTGGTTACTTAAACTCTGGCGGGACTGAGTTCAGCTGCACTGACTTTGTCCTTTAAATCTCAAGAAGGAGAAAGAAAAAATGGTTGTCTAAGCTCTACATATCTTCATACCAACTCTGCTAAATGTTAAAACATGTCTAAGCTCCTTCTATGTATTGTCCCTACAGCTAAGATCTGTTACACAAAGTCTTAGCTTATGTCAGGTGGGGTCGTCAGTTCCCTTCTAATTCTCAGTTCTGGTCTAGTTGTCAGTTCTGGTCTAGTTTTCAGTTCTGTTCTAGATCTCAGTTCTGGTCTAGTTCTCAGTTCTGGTCTAGTTTTCAGTTCTGTTCTAGATCTCAGTTGTGGTCTAGTTCTCAGTTCTGGTCTAGTTTTGAGTTCTGATCTAGATCTCAGTTCTGGTCTAGTTCTCAGTTCTTGTCTAGTTTTCAGTTCTGTTCTAGATCTCAGTTCTGGTCTAGTTCTCAGTTCTGGTTTACGTATAGTTCGCGATAGATGTTTGGCTTGCTCAAATGACTGTGTAATGCTGATTGGTTAAGGGCTGGAGTGGTTGGCGCATTGACCTGACGACACACTACTTTCTAGGGAAGAGGCGACTAATATCTGTTCAGGCAAAATGTATTGATCAAACAATGTTAATCAGGGTTACTTACTGACCAAGACCACCACCTCACTTCCATGCATTCTCCCTGAAAACAGACTTTCAGTCTGGCTAACGAGGTGGGGATCCCCATAGTAGGGAGCAACACCAAGATGAAGCCAAGTATAGCACAACAGCCTAGAGGACCTCGGTCCACCTTCAGGAGAGACTACATGCAGCCTCCTTACTAGGGTGCACAGTGCAGTTTTGCTAGTTGGTTGAGACTGTTACTTGGGGATCATTGCGGGGTCTGATATCTTTTCGGTTCCTGCTGACAATTGATTTATGAAAGAAACTATATCTTATGAGTGAAATATAATCCAGTGAACCAAATTTAACCCCTTGAACCCGTGACACCGATATATCAGGATATGTGTAAATACCCCACTCCCCGAGTCACCCATTTGTTGGTGTGACGGGTGGACCATTATTTTAGGGCGTAATTATGGCTGTATTGCTTGGATGTAGGCCATATTATAGTGATGTCTACACAGTAAACACATTTCCGGAAATAACAAATAAGTTGGTGCAAATACCAATGCATGCCTTCAAGAAGATTTTTGTGATGAAAAATGGTTTTGAAAATTCAGAAAGTGGCCATTCTAAAAGGCAAACAAACAGAGCAAGTTGTTGAAAGTAATTTAAAGATTTCTATTAGAGGATGTTAATTTGGATTTAGATGGTGATCACTATGAAAATGATCAGTTGTTATTTGAATGGCAACATGTGTGTGATTTGGATTATCATTCGTTCATTGATTAAGATCAAGCTGAATCTGTTTCTCAGAGGATCAGACTAAAAGTTCAGGGGAGTATCCCACATAATATATCAAGTAAATTTGATGAATATATTCCACATTCTACTGAATCAGTTCCTACTTGGAGATTAGCAGGTCAGTTAGTTTTAGACAGAATAACTAAATTGGAGCACATAGTTTTGTCATAGTAAATAGCTTTACTCAAATGTATGTGGTTGTTGTTGTCCCATAACTGCTGAGCAAGCCTGCTCTTGGCAGCCCAATACCAATCTTATATAGATACAGATCTTCTTCAGTTGTTTCTCTGCTCAGATCTTCTTCAGTTGTTTCACTGCTCCGTACAGAATGTTGGTAATTGTCTCGGCAGTGCTTGTAAGAATCTTTTCCTCATGTCTGCAAGTGCCTGCACTCAATGAGTAGGTGTCAAACTGTTTCATTAGGGTAAGAGCAATGTCTGCACAAGGGCAGGTGCTGGGGATTGATGCGGTTCAAGTAGCTATTGCCTCTGGTATGTCCTGTTCAGAACTAAAAGATGAGACTTTGATCTCTTCTATGTAGTTTATTTATGTCATCACTATTTTTTGGCTGTGACATTTCAATAAATACACTGCTCCCTGTTGTTTCCGTCACCCATCTGTTCATCCAGATTTCCAGAATATTATTCTTAATAATTCGTTTTACTGTGTGGATACTGCATGGTCTATCCAATTGTTGTTTCAAGGCTCCTGTTTTTGCCAATCTGTCAGCCATCTCGTTCCCTAGTAGACCCACTATGTCCAGAGATCCATTGCCAGGTGACATTTATCCAGTGGGCAGTGATGATGTTGTGGATCGCCCTCCCCACTTAGAATATCTCCTTTACTATGTATAGGGTATTCTTCCGCACCTCCAGAACCGACTTGGAGTCACTAAAAATCACAAAATCCATCAGCAACAATTCGACCAAGTCAAGCTGTTAGTGAAAAATCTCAACTGCTGTTTTTATAGCCTCGGCCTCAGCTTCATCATTTGAACGGTTTTCGCAGCAAGAATCACAAAACACGTATATGGATCCATCAGTGTATTTCATATGGATACCATACCCTGCAGAGTTGATCAGCAAGCAGTAATTCAGTTTCTAACAGCTGAAGGATGTCGACCAGTTGACATTCATCACTCAACACAGAATACAGGCAGTGTATGGTGACATTCATCACTCAACACAGAATACAGGCAGTGTATGGTGACATTGATCACTCAACACAGAATACAGGCAGTGTATGGTGACATTCATCACTCAACACAGAATACAGGCAGTGTCTGGTGACATTCATCACTCAACACAGAATACAGGCAGTGTATGGTGACATTCATCACTCAACACAGTATACAGGCAGTGTCTGGTGACATTCATCACTCAACACAGAATACAGGCAGTATCTGGTGACAAAAGAGAACAATAATGTTTAAAGAAGGACACTCGCTGATGATGGATGGATTCCGTATCACACCCGCCATGTTTTCAATGGTCTGCTGAGGAAACTATGAGTCGGAGGATAATTAAATTTTGCAAACTCAACAGTTGGTACATGCTGTTTACACCAGAAGTGACATCATCATGCGCATCGTACGTATGTTCACTTGTTGCAGTTTGGTCTGGTTTTATTTGAATACGCCTCGTAGCTTTACTCAAATGTCTAAATTGTCAACTTTGTGTGTATTTTCTGGGGAGCACAGAGGAATGGAATTTTACGGACTGGGTACACAGGGTTCAAAAGGTTAAATCGGTCCTTTAATGTGTACAGGAAACATGTGGATAACCTGGATAGCAATTACAGGATTTCATCAACAAATCCTGGAGAAAGATTCTTTGCTTACTGTGGTTCAACAAGGTTACAAACAAAAGTTAATGGGAGAGTACAGGACAAATACAGGGGGAATAAGAAATCTTGGGAAGAAGGTGACACTTAGCGTGAGATTATATAAGCTTCTATGGATTACAAATGCAAAAATGAAGTTTTGCAAAAGATCAGCATCGTTTATTTATTATTTTTATGCTCATCAAATAAATCAACGCATATTAACAGTCTGTTATTCAGCTACAAGCCTCAGAAATAAGGTAGTTAAGAAAAGTGGCCCAAGTGACAAGAAGGGACAAGGTCCGCAACCTGGCAATATGCCATGGTCTTGAAACCCAGTCCCCACAAACCCGGGTGGAACAGTCTCAATTGCGATGGTTCGGCCATGTTTGCTGAATGAGAGAGGACCAGCTGCCACAACAGACATGGGAAGCCAAGAGCCAAGGATAGACCTCTTGGATGATCCACGCTGGAAGAATAACATCTGACAGTGTCTGAAGGACCGAGGATTGCAGCCATACCAAAAGATAGATTGCCGGTTGAGTAGTCTGGCCCCCTCTCTGGCAAACCTCTACACCCCAGGATAGAAGAGGTTAGACAAAGTAAGTAAGTTATCACATATAAGACATCAGTTTCTTCCATATATGTCTTACATTTTGTATATTCCTTTTGGATCAAAATGCTGAGCAACACATGAGCTGTAGTGGTTGGCGACCCATAGCTGGCTGCTAGTGTTACGGCCAGTAAACCAGAACTGTCAAGACCCTTCTACACCTCCATGTGAGGATCTTGAATAACAGACTGCAACAGAGCAGACTGGCTAAGGAGAAGGGATCGAAGAGGGAAGGCTAAGTAACCCAGCACCCAAAAAGGCCTGCTGAAGTCAGATGTGTCGGACCAAAAGATGCAAATATCGCAGTCAAGCTGTAAACTACGACACAACACATTCCGTTCTCCGGGCAACACCCTGCTACTTGCAAAGCACTTTTCAGAACTTGGTAGCGGGAGATTGAGAACGAACGAAGAAGAAAAAAAGTATGTTTCTCCCTTAGCTTAATCTTACCTTCCCCTTCAACTCTGCATTGGTCAGTATAGAATGTTTCCTGGAAGCAAACTCCTCAGTTGTTTGTTTAAAAATTCTGTTCTCCTGATAAAGCTTGTCCAATTCAATCTTCATGGTGGAGACCTGCTCCAGGAGCTGAGCATTGTCTACAGTCAACCTCTCCATTTTCTCCTGGGTCTCCTGGCTGAAATTGTTTGCGATGACAACAGCCATCTGAAGATCCCTCTGAAACTGCTTCCACTCCTCAGACTCTACGTCATGTTTGGAGCTTATCTGAAAATAATTGGTGTGTTACATCGAAGAGAGTGGCCAAGGAGTAGATGGCAAGGATTTAGACTGTAAGGTGTGAAATAAAGATCTAGCCTGGCCAAGTGGTTTTTATTCCTCAACCATATACTCTTCCCCTATCCTCTTATGAAAACACCATATTTATATTTTGAAAAAAAAAAAAGTTTTTGCACCATGTTTGGAACATTAAGAAAAAACAAAATAGGTTCATTATGGGTGTGTTATGTTCTATTTTATGTTGTTACAGATAACTGGAGGAAGAAACCTGAGAGATGACCCAGGTGGACCAGCCCATCTTAGTGTCAGTCACCAGAAAAACTAAAAGGCCAAAGCCATTGTTAGAAATGTGGGGGAAGAAGACTTCAGATTGCAATACTATGCAGTTTTCTATCAGTTATTACTAGTTGCATAATAATTTCTATGTCCACCTGCATGGGTCCAAGGAAAGAACAGTCCACTGCACTTTTATACACATGTCATAAGTCTACTATGGAGAGTTGTGCTTGGGGCTGGAATGTTCATCAGGTAAAACAAAATGTTACAGAAACAAATGTTAATTAAGATTATAAATGCTTTACTTCATATAAGGCCAATGTTTCCATTATTGATTGGTGGCGTGTTCCATTATAAAAATGTAACATAAAAATTATTAATAGTAATTCAACAAGCTCTTGTCTTGCGGCATCGCAGAGGAATTATGTGCAGACTTCTGGTTTGTGCTAGGTGGGAACCTTATTGAACTTTTGGAGTGTTTCTTTGATCCCTACTGGCCACTGTCACTCGGGTCGACCTCTTATTCATGGTCCTGAAACCTCCATTTAGTATGACCTTGTTGCAGCTTGATCATACTGCATCCATATCAAATATCCAAACCACTTTATTTTCTATGATTCAATACAGTAATCAAATGATGTAGTCCCCATTACTCAGGCACGGACTGTAAAAGGCAACAATCGAGCCACGACAAACCTGCATGACAACTTCGCTCGCAGCGGACGACTGATCAGTCGTGCCAATCGAAGGGTCAAGCAGAAAGATATCTCTGCAATGCTTATGATTTTGATTGAGCAAGTTCATCGCATATTTCCTGCTTGAGAATAGGAAAGTATGTGAAAGATGAATCCCTCACATGCAGACACTGAATATGAACAGCACTGACAGCAGGTGTATTGGAATTTCTGATGCGATATGAACAAGAAGGCGATATCTTTATACGCTTTATACGCACATCATTATGACCCAGAAAACAAGAGCCAGTCTTTGATGTTTAGGCACAAAAACTCATCTACCCCAAAATAAATTCCAGGTTGTTGTCTCGGGGTGGGACCATTTTTTGGGATTGCGAGGGCGTAGTAGAAAATATTTTTTAGCACTGCAATTATGGTTGGTATGTGAAAACTTTGCAGAAACTTCAAGCATGATTGCTGTGTGTTCGTGTAGCCTAGCACACAATTCTTCAGCACGACAATGCTCACTCACACACTAGTTGACAAACAGTGGCTTCATTGGAGCGTCTCAAGTTTGACAACATTTTACTACACCGCCTAGAATAATGGCACCTTGTAACTTCTTCCTCTTCCTGAAGGGACACCGTTACGCTTCTGGCGAGAAGGTACAAGCAGCTGCTGTGCGCACCTGGTTTCGGGAGAAGATGTCTGATTCTATCCTCAACGGGAAGCAACAACTTGTCCGACATTGGCATTTGTGTATGGATCGGGATTGGTGACTAAGTTGATAAATAATGACAGATCCCCTAAATGCCATTCCAACTTTAAGATTCATGTGTAAATCTTGCACAATCCTTTTCATTTTGCCCTTGTATAAACTGTAATCCGTATATTCAATCTAGCCCATTCATGAGGCAAACAGAGCAGGACCACAGCTTCCTTCCTTGCATATCATAAGAGGTGACTAAAGAGGGTTGTCCAAGGGACTGGCAACCTCATCATGTATAAACCATTGCTATGAAACTGCACTGCAAGTGACTAAAATCTGGTTCGGGAAGCCAAATGTGGTGTTGAACCCATGCTTCAAGTGAAACAACAAGAAACTTGATATTATTATTGTCAAACATGTGTACTACAACTCTAATGTTAAGACAATAACACTATCTGGATAAGAGCCACTAACACAGATGGTGCAAATTTTTATAACATATCCTGCCAAGAATATTTGGATTGAAATTGTATGATATGGATCTACATTATATTTTAGTTGTATTTTCTTAACCTTAAAAACACGATGACATGTATGACATACTGACAGGCTCGATTAAATGGTTTGGTAGTTAGGCAAAGGTACCTCCACACAAGTGGATAACACAAACCAGCTGGGCTTCAATGAAAAAGGTATACAAAGAAAATGGATCGATAGTGCTAAAGAAATACCACTGGCAGTGGTTGGAAATAACATATGAGAGAATATTGCACCACTCCATGTCTTCTTACAACATAAGTGGATGAAGACATCAGATTATACATGTGGCATTTGAAAGGAGATTACACCTCCTCATGACTTCTTACAACATAAGTGGATGAAGACATCAGATTATACACATGGCATTTGAAAGGCGATTACACCTCCTCATGACTTCTTACAACATAGGTGGATGAAGACATCAGATTATACACATGGCATTTGAAAGGCGATTACACCTCCTCATGACAACATAAGTGGATGAAGAGATGAAGTGATAAGATGTGATTGCACTTCTTCATGACATCTGACAATAAAAGTAAACAGAAGAAATTGCATGTCACAGATGGCATAAGACTGCACCTCTCCATGTCTTCTTAAAACATAAGTGGATGAAGAGATCAGATGGCATATGAGAGCTGATTCTACCTCTTCAAGATATCTGACAATAAAAACGAACATAAGAGATAATATATGAATTTAAAAAAACATAAAAAAGAAAAAATACCCTCAAATTGGAGCCAACAAAATAAAATATGTTAGTACCTCCTGTATCTCAGCTTCCATCAATTGTCTCTGTTGTTTAGTGTTCCTGAGCTCTGTTTGCACCTCCAGCAACTTGGCTGTCAGGTTCTTCTTCTCTTCTAAATGGCTGTACAAAGAACAGATGGTGAGTGTACAAACAGTTGAGAGTGAGTGTACAAAGAGCAGAGAATGAGTGTTCAAAGAGCAGAGAGAGTGCACAAAGGGCAAAGAGAGTACAGAGCAAGTATATAAAGAGCAGAGAATGAGTGTTCAAAGAGCAGAGAGAGTGCACAAAGAGCAAAGAGAGTACAGAGCAAGTATATAAAGAGCAGAGAATGAGTGTACAGTGCATATAGTGTATAAAGATCAGAGAGTGAGTGTACAAAGAGTGAGTGCACAAAGAGCAGAGAGTGAGTGTACAAAGAGTGAGTGCACAAAGAGCAGAGAGTGTACAAAAGCAGTTGTTGATTGATCTCACAATGTCCTACTATCCCCCATCTATTGTTCTCTTTGAGATGCTTTAGAAGTCAACTCTTCCATTGCCGTAAACCCCAACATGACAAGGGCAATAGATCCACACCAGCCCCTGGAGTGGTTAGCGAGCTGGCTCCGCATCTGAATGGTCCTGGGTTCATTCCCCAGTTGAGGCGGGCATGTTTTTCAGACCGCAGCGGCTCCCGGGTTGACCAAGCCTGAAATGGGTACCTGTTCTGTCCCGGAAGTTAAAGCGGTGAGGGAGAGGAGATAGCTACCGCCCCCATATAGCCAAGCCTTTTAAATGTGAGATCGCTAAACCCCTCACACCCCATGGCAGTAATGCTATGGGTTACTTTACTTTATAGGAGGCGTTTTCAAATGAAACCGAACCAAACTGCAACAAGTGAACATATGTACGATGCGCATGGTGATGTCACTTCTGGTGTAAACAGCACATACCAACCGCCAAGTCTGCAAAATTTCATTATCCTCCGACTCTAGAGCTGATCAGAGAGTGGTGATTCGGTTTCTAACAGCTGAAAGATGTCGACCAGTTGACATTCATCACAGAATGCAGGCAGTCTATTGTGACAAAAGTGTGTTGAAGACAACAGTAAAGAACTGGACAGTGATGTTGATGGACAGCTGTTAGAAACTGAATCACCGCTCGCTGATCAACTCTGGACAATTCTGTATCACGAGCGCCATTTTTTCAACGGTTTGCTGAGGAAACTATGAGTTGGATGATAAAGAAATGTTGCAAACTTGACAGTTGGTATGTGCTGTTTTCACCAGAAGTGACATCATCATGCGCATCGTACGTATGTTCACTTGTTGCAGTCTGGTCTGGTTTCATTTGAACACTCCTCATACAAACAATGGCGATTTTGTCATTTATTTTAGACTTTTGGAAACAATTTCTTATGTTTTTCGCTTGGATTTGAAGATTCATCCATTATTGAGAATGGGAAAGTTAAGTTTCTGCATTGGAGGTAAATCTATTTCCAGTTTGTTTATGCAGATACAATAATTACGTTTATAGTAGAAAGTGACAGATATGGCCGTTACAGGGAATTGCGGTAAACATTGATAGTCGGTTTTCATGATTTTTCTTTTTTCGTCCAAGAGACGCTGAAAGCAGGTAAGTCTATAGTGTTTGTGCTGTTTTACAACACTATCACATTCATTATCTTCTATCTCAGAAACTAACACACACACACAAAAACAAGTGCTGAAAAAAAATGCTGCAGCAGGGGAAATTGCGTAATTTTTTAATGCAGTAGTGTAAAGGTTAAATAGCAATTAATTGTATTTTGAATAAAATCGGAAAAATTAAATCGGACTGAACAGGGTTAATGAGTTGCAGGTAGGAGAAAAACGGAATACATAAGTAGAATTTTAAAAAGAATGCAGTGAAAATAAAAAATGTATGGAAAGAGCCAAAGTCTTTCTGATGAAGATTTGTAAGTATAGTTTATATATCTTAGTCGAGGACAAGGATGTAGCATTGCATGAGCTGACAGCAGCCAAGAACTGATGGCTCACTACTTGCATCAGGGTCAGCGAACCATAGCTGGCCAAGGCCCTAATCCACCTCCATGTGGCGGCCCTGGAAACAGGCATCACTAGTGTAGTCTGGCAAAGGGATAGGGATCGCAAATGCGGTACTAAATAAACCCAGCTAAGATCAGATGTGTCAGGTTGAAAGGCACAGATATCGCAGCCCTGCTGTAAACTATAACACAACGTCCTTTTCAGGACAAGCGCAGAATTAGAAGAATGAGATATCACAGTCGGAGTAACAACTGATCTACATATTATCTCTATCCTCTCTCACATGTCACAGTCTGCCTCCAGTTGATCTGTATGCTGCCTCAGTCTGTCGACCTCCCTCTCAGCCTTGAGTTTCTCATTTTGAACAATTTCAATCTTAAAATGTAGGTCAGCCACCTGGGTCTTGGAACTGTTGCGAACAACTGAGGATGAGAGAGAGAGGGATTGGGTAAAGATGGTTAGGGCATCTGAGGATGAGAGAGAGAGTGAAAGAGAGAGAAAGAGAGAGAGAGAGAGAGAGAGAAAGAGAGAGTTGGTTAGAACAAATGAGATTCAGCTGGAGAGAGTTGGTAAATATGGTTATGGTTTGCTGTGTCTCTCCCAGATGGAGAGGCCATCTCTTTGTGGCCTTCATGCAGGTCACTATTGGATGAAAATTTAATTACCGTTACAATTTTTAACATTGGACAAAGACTAACTGTCTGCTTTTGTTGATTTTCAACTATCGAAGCACATACTAGAGCTGGTCAAGAAACCACTTCATAACCTGACGCTGAAAGGCACAAACAGGACACAAGCCAAAGGAAGAAGAAGAACGGTTCTTTACCATGCACAGCATGCACACAGGACCACCAAATTTATTCTCTCCCCCCCCCACGAAAACCAAGAGACACTTGAAACTTGCAGGATTTGAGAACGTACCATTCCGTACTATTGCTAATTTATTTCTAGAGAGGTGAGAGCCTTACCTGATGTACAGATATCATTGTTATGCTGCTGGTCCCTGAGACCTGAACATTGATTTCAACAGTTCTTCCTCCATGATAGAAAGGCTCATCTAGTCTGTGGGATTGTCTCTGTATATCATATTCGAGGCAGTTCTGTAATATGTGCTCAGAAGTCTGGCGTGCCTGTCCGCACGTACAGATAGTGGAGTTGATAATCTTCAATTTTGTGCACATGTGGCCGCGGAGTATTTTTCGTTCTGGTCTTTGTTTTAAAAAGAATGAGTGAGGAAGCGATATCAGGTTTCAGAACGCCTTTTTTGGGACCATTTGTCTTCTCTCTTCAATGTCTATTCTCCTAGCCACACCACATGAGTGCAGCCTGTTTCCAGGGCCACTACTTTAAGGCAAAATAGTGTCTTGGTCAGCTTCAGTCAGTTGACCCTGACACAAACAGCCTGCTTTCAGTGGCTGGCTGCTGTCAGCAGCATTTTTGGCTCTGGTAAAGAGTCATGTTTCTGGTATCTGGTTGGAATATCTAGGAGATCATCAACAGATTCCCTCAGCATCTATCTGGTAGCCAAAGGTAAAGATGAGATGCTGCCGGTTCACAAATAGCAACTACATGTGGTAGATGACGACACAAAAACGGGACCAGATAAATGACAAGACATGACAGGACATATATAACAACTCCTAACCCAACAGTTCCTGCTCCCGGCTAGCGAGACAGTCCTTCAGCCTGGTCAGCTCACACTGAGACAATGCCAGAGACTCTACCAGATCAGCCACCTTCTGGTCTGTCCTGTCCTTGTCTTGCCGGGCTACATCAAGCAGTGCCTCTAGGTCAGTCTTGTCCTGGGCACGTCTGGCTATCTCAAGCTCGGCAACCTGAGAGAAGTGTTCAGCAGGTAATTGTGCTGTGTAATGTGACAGCTAACTAACATAAGGAAATTGTGAAAAGCCAAATGCATCTACAAAGTACGGATGACAAAAAAAAAAGGCAAAGACAAAGAAGAGCTAACTGATTTGACTGAAAAGGATAAGTTGGGAAAAAGTATCTTAAATACTAAAATATGTTGAGTCAATGTATCCGTTCAGTTCATCCAGTGACCTCTTGAGACCATTGGGGGACCCCTGCTGACACCTCCACAATTCTGTGCCATCCCTATCTGTCTGCAGTTGCTTTTGTGCCACATCGGGTTGTAGGTTAGTCCATTCATGGATGTTGTTTTCCTATCATTTTCTTGGATGTCCATGCCTTTGCTTGCCTTGTACTGTGTCCTGTAGTATCGTATTTGCAAGGCTATTGTACCTTAAGACGTCGCCATACCAAGTCAGCTTTTGTATTTTGATCGTTGCGAGAAGGTCGTCACAAAAGTACACTTGCATTCTCCATTCTTCATTGTACTTTATCATTTGTGATATGATCTTTGTAGGTGACATTTAGGAGTCTTCTTAAACATCTCATCTCCATGGCTTAGATTCTTCTCTGAAGGTCTGCTGTAATGGTCCATGTTTCGCAAGCGTAGATGAATATCAAAAGAAACAGTGAGTGCATCAGTCTGACCTTTAAGGCGAGAGAGAGTCACTTATCTTTTCACATAGGTTTCAATCGTGCAATCGCTGCTGTTGTTTGTGCTATTCTGGACAGGACCTCTGGTTTTGATCCTTCATCACTGATTGCCCAGCCCAGATACTTGAAAGTGGTTCATTGTTTGAAGCTCCTGTCCATTTGCTTTGATCACAGCGTTGATTCCTTCAGTGTTGTTTGGTCATCAACTTTGTCTTTTCTGAGTTTATCTCTATACCATTACACTGTGCGGTTTCATCCAGTCTTCGGATCAATTTCCAAAGTTCTGTGTCAGTCCCCGCCAGTCCATCAATGTGATCCACAAAGCATAAGTTGGTAATGGTTTTATCCCCTATCCTGATGGTGTCAACATGATCTTCAAAGGGCATCACTAATAATTCTTTCTAGGAATATGTTGAAGAGTGCAAGGGAGAGTATATATCAGATATTCTTGTCTTACGCTAATGGATGCGTGGAACCATTCACCCATTTTTCCATCCACAAAGAGTGTGCTTGTTGTCTTATCATACAGATTCTCGATAACTGATCCAACTGATGATTTTTGTACCTGTTTTCAAATTTCAAGTTGAAAAAAAATTAGAAATGATGTTTATTCTGGAAGTGCGGCCAATGACGTCTCTAGCTAAGAAAGATTTCAGGTGTACCAGCATTTGTTCTTTGTTAGAAGATCTCGCAACCTTTGGTGAAAAAAGTGGGCCTTCACATAATTTCAGTGAAATGTGAATACTATGAACATTATTTCACTTCTAGTCAATCTGAATTATTCTGACAGAGAAATAAATTCTTCACAAAAAGTGAACGTCGTTGAATAAAGAAAACCTTTTATTTTATGTGGTCGGAGACAATAAACATGTTTTGTTTTCAGCATGATAGACGTTTTATGTCACTCAGAAACTAAAATAGATCTATTCTTCTGGTGTTTGGCTATAAATAAACTACAGTGGAGCAGGTGATACCAAAAATTTTGGGAAAATATTAAATGTTACCCGTTTAAAGTGGTCCTTTCCGCATCAGGTAACAATGATTTTCAAAATTGTCATGTGCTAGACCAATGTCATGTTAGGTCTACGTTAGATAATTTAATAAATGGATGTAGTTTCTAAACAAGTGCAACACAAATGTCAAAACTTATGGATTAGCCGTCTTTATTGGGTAGATCTGACATGTTAATTGTTTTCCCAGTGCAGTTTTTGTTGTTGTACCTTACTTCTTTACTATTTTACAAATGGAAATATATATCTATAATTTATATTTTCGTAATGCTCATGCAATCCCCTTTCATTTTATATATGACACGACCACATAATATGATACTATAAAACACAGTGACACTTCAACTGTAACACTATATGAAAATCTTAGAGGGATGGAGAATGCGCTGCCCAAAACATGGGAATTTCACTACATCTTGAAAAAGTTAAAGAATGGTTGTTGGTATGGGAAGAGCTGTTCATCCCCAGGAGGGGAGGCAGACAAGACCTGATGATGATGTTGACTGTCAATGTGACATGGCATGACAACTGATGCCAATGTGCATATCACCTTGCTCTTCTCATTCTCCAACAAGGTTTTCAGTCTGTTGACTTCAATCTGTTCTGCTGCCTGGGCTTCTCTTATCTCCCATAGCTGTTTGCCTGTGACATCTCTCTCAGCCTTCAAGGATGTGTTAGTCTCCTCAAGGACACTTAATGAAAAAAAGGCAGCAACAGTCAGTGAAGTTTAAAAAATATAAAAATAAAACAATAATGTAAATATAGTCATGTTAATACAAGTCAATCAAAGGTGATATATTCAAGCCAATCTAAGGTGGTCCATTCAAGCCAATCTAAGGTGATCTATTCAAGTCAATCTAGGTGATCTATTCAAGTCAATCTAGGTGATCCATTCAAGCCAATCTAGGTGATCTATTCAAGTCAATCTAGGTGATCTATTCAAGCCAATCTAGGTGATCTATTCAAGTCAATCTAAGGTGATCCATTCAAGCCAATCTAAGGTGGTCCATTCAAGCCAATCTAAGGTGATCTATTCAAGTCAATCTAGGTGATCTATTCAAGTCAATCTAGGTGATCCATTCAAGCCAATCTAGGTGATCTATTCAAGTCAATCTAGGTGATCTATTCAAGCCAATCTAGGTGATCTATTCAAGTCAATCTAAGGTGATCCATTCAAGCCAATCTAAGGTGGTCCATTCAAGCCAATCTAAGGTGATCTATTCAAGTCAATCTATGTGATCTATTCAAGTCAATCTAGGTGATCCATTCAAGCCAATCTAGGTGATCTATTCAAGTCAATCTAGGTGATCTATTCAAGCCAATCTAAGGTGATCCATTCAAGTCAATCTAAGGTGATCCATTCAAGCCAATCTAAGGTGATCCATTCAAGCCAATCTAAGGTGATCAATTCAAGCCAATCTAGGTGATCTATTCAAGCCAATCTAAGGTGAATTATACTATATTTACGTAGGTTTGTATGTATTAATCTGAAGACGCCAACATTCGCGAAGGGGACAACAAACCGAGCTGAAATTTTCAATGCACACTCTATGGCCGATTTTTTGTGTGGTTTCGTTTGCCTTATTTCTCTATTCCCCAAGACGGATGTGTGTTACACTGTAGTTTTAATTTTGTGCCTGTCGGCCCAGTGCATCCGACTTTGGTATGCATTTTATGCAACGGTCTGCTTCCTCCTGCAGTTTCTAAGCAATTGCTTTTCCGGGGTAACGGCCGGTGCTGTGAAGGGGATCAAACCCAGCACCTTTGGATTGTGAGCCGTGTCACTTAACCACTAGCCCAGTCCGCCCCCTTATGGCCGATTTCATGTTTCACAGAGCTACTCAACCCAAGCACAAGATGCACAGACCATGACTGTAAATATTACAATGTCGCAATTACTACGACATTGACACTGATAGTTGCTGCTCATCGCTCTGCCTGGCATAGTAAAATCTCCTCTGGCACGGCACATATGGAGCAGACAAGAATCACGAAAGCTGCATGGAAACGAGCGACACGAAAGGCATGAGAAAAGTTGCCTCCGCCTGACGGTCAGACAGTGCTTCTCTGCCCTCAGTGTGACAGACACTTTCGAGCTCGAATTGGTTTGATCAGCCATCTGCGAACCCATTCTAGGATTGACAGATGACAATGTAGTCCTCTTCGGAAACGATGGACAAACAACAAACAAAACAAAATATTACATCTTCGCAAGCAGTCCATCCTGACCATTATGTATATAACAGAACAGAAAGGGGATCTCAAGGCAAGATGTCCGTCTCGATGCCTGAGGTCGCTGGTTCGAATCATGGTGGATTTTTTTTCAGTGAATCGTCTGGTAAAAATTCCCCTGACCTCTGGGTAGTGAGATCGGACTCCTGTGTTCAGTGTTGAGCACATTAAATATCGCTTGGCAGCTAGAAATCGAAAAGAGTAGTCTTAATGGCCGCTGCCCGAACAAAATTCTAGTTAAAAATCTGTCCAAATTATTTATACCTTCCCTCAGGAAGTTTAAGAAATAACTGCTACGGATAACCAATAGCCTTCGGCTATATGGCAACAGACATTAACATGCCTGTTTGAATACCAGGATTCCAAGTATAAAAGACTCGCCAATATTTTCTATGTTATGAAAGGCTCACCAATATTTATCTATCAATTTTCTATGTAATGAAAGACTCACGAATATTTATCTATCACTTTTCTATGTTATGAAAGACTCACCAATATTTATCTATCACTTTTCTATGTAATGAAAGACTCACGAATATTTATCTATCACTTTTCTATGTTATGAAAGACTCACCAATATTTATCTATCACTTTTCTATGTAATGAAAGACTCACGAATATTTATCTATCACTTTTCTATGTTATGAAAGACTCACCAATATTTATCTATCACTTTTCTATGTAATGAAAGACTCACGAATATTTATCTATCACTTTTCTATGTTATGAAAGACTCACCAATATTTATCTATCACTTTTCTATGCTATGAAAGACTCACAAATATTTGTCTCTCAGCATCTCGCCAGCTTCATGAGCCTCCTTACACTCGTCCTCCAGGGATTGGAGTGCGTTGGACCACTCAAACTGTTTCCTCATCAACTCTTCCCTCTCCTCCTGGGCTGACTTGAGCAGTCCCAGGAGATGACTGTCTCTCTCAGACTTGTCAGGCAGTTCCCCGGTGATGAGCAAACATTTCAACTGCTCTAGCTGGGAATACAAATACACTTTCGTTATCCTTCGTCCCATTTTAATTAAATAGGTGCATTGGACCAATACTGTAGTTTACCTGCTTAGGAAGAAAGACTAATGTCTGGTCAGGCACAACATACTGATCAGACATGTTAGTCAGGGTCAGGCAAAATATACTGGCCAAGACCCTTACCTCGGCTTCCATACATCTATTCTTGGTAACGGGCTGTTTTCACGACAGCCTGGCTAACGAGGTGAGGGATTGACATGTAGATGAAGCAAAGCATAGCACAACTGTCTGAAGGACCCCAGTCCACCTTCATCAGCACGCTCGTGATGTGAGAAAAGTACGACAACTCGCCACTTAACATCCTTTTTAGGGCGCACAAAAGAGTAACCCTACCAATTGTGGGTATTCAGCAACAACAACCATCCTGCCTGTATCAAATCCTTTATGTGCTGTTAAGTGATGACTTCCACTAAGGGTGCCAGCCCCATACACAACCCTCTTATGACAAATATAGCAGGATTCACTATCTATACTGATGACAGGAATGGAGAGGCTGGTGTCTTTTTATCCTATTCAGAAAAATCATTGTGAGACAAGGAGTATTCCCTCTGGTTTAAAAAAAAAAGAAAGAAAGAAAGATAAGAAAAGAAAGATCCAGTTAGCACGCCAGTGTGACATTTTGATAATATAGTGTTAGGCACATATCTTTCTTGACTAATGGCACACTATGGGTGATGTGATAGGCCACCTTTACCTCGCAGATTGTTCCGGTGCCCACTATTTTAGACTGGGTTGACCTCAGGAGTCGTTTTGTGATTGGAAAAAAATTCAACACCAACTGGGGACAGAACCCTGATCGTTCAGCTGTGAAGTTGGTGGACAAACCACTGTACTACCTTGGTTCCCACTGGTAAATTCTGCTCTAATTAAAAAGCTGAGGTTTAAGCATCTGATTTATAGAAGCAATTCTAACTGCCACAAGATAGTCACTTTCACTATTATCAGTCAGTCCTCATTGTCTATATTGAATATTGACTTTAGATCAGTATCCCAAACAGGCCAAATATATTTTAAGCACCAAGCAAAACCAGATCTCCAGGACCCAGCCAAGAAACTGAAACGAAGAGATCAGATTTTGATCTTCAAGTTGAGAACAGGTCATGCCCCTCTCAGCAAACATCTGAATAGATTAGACCCATTACGTGAACCAAATTACAGATTCTGCCTTTGTGCTAAGGGCTGGCCGATCTGCAGAACCTGCTGCTCCAACCACACCCCACCATACACAACACAAGTGAATGAGCAAGTCCAGGTAGTAGTGAATAAGGCAAATGTAATGTTAGGCATGATAAAAAGAAATATTTAAACCAAAGAGTAAGGAGGTGATTGTCAAACTGTATAAAGCAGTGGTTAGAATTAGACTGGAGTACTGTGTACAGGTGTGGAGTCCTTATCGTAGAGGAGATATACGCACGCTGGACAGGATACGAAGAAGAGCAACAAAACTGAAAGTGGGATTCCAGAATTAGTTACGAGGAAATCTCATAAAAAATGGCCTACAGTATCTAGAAAAGAGAAGAATTCGAGGTGACTTAATACAGGCTTACAAGATAATCACAGGAAAGGTTAAATTAGGCTATTATACGTTTTTCAAAATACAACCACCAACGAGAACAAGAGGGCACAGATACAAATTAACTAAAGGTCCAGATTGGATATTAGGAAATATTTTTTTTGTCAGAGAGTGGTGAATGTGTGGAATGCATTGCCCCAGGAGGTAGTGGAAGCAGGGACAGTTAATGCATTTAAGAACAGATTGGATACGCATAGCTTTTAGAGCAGAGTTTGTTTGTTTTGGCAAACTATAATAATAATAATGTTCGCACAGGCATCAACCGACCACTAACATGTGCATCTGCTGAGATTTGTTCATGCGCAGTGTGTCAAACCGAATTCCCTACAGACTTCCCAGGTGGAGCCAAGTACTCTGATGCCTGCAGGAAGGCCCTTGAGTGGTGATTACCTGGACTGAATTCTTGGGTTAAGTAAAGCAGAACGTTGAATGCCACATCATGGACTGGTTTCCCACAGCTTAAGTCAGGCACCGCCGCGCAGCATAACAAACAGGATAACACCAAAAGTACATAAATTCCCCAGAATAAAGTCATTGACACCACCTAGTGAAGGAGTTGTGAATTATAATCCGAACGGGATCAAGATGCTGAGCAGCGCATGAGCTGCAGTGGTCATAAACCCATAGCTGACTGCTAGCGCCAGGGCCAGTGAACCAGAGCTGCCAAGATCCTTCTACACCTCCACGCGGTGATCCTGGATAACAGGCTGCAGCAGGGCAGACTGACTAAGGAGAAGGGATCGAAGAGGGAATGCTAACCCGGTACTCAAAAAATGCTTGCTGAAGTCGGATCGAAAGGTGCAAATATCGCAGTCAAGCTGTAAACTACGTTCTCTGGACTACATTCTGCTACTTAAGCCCTTTCAGGGTTTGGTAGCGGGAGATTGAGAACGAACGAAGCCAAGTCATAATCTGAACAGGAACTAGCAGAAAATACACAAACACTAGAGTGAGTCTGAAAGGTGGCAAACTTAGGGAGCCATGTAATCGCAGTGGTTAGCGGACTGGCTTCACATCTGAGTGGTCCTGGGTTCATTCCCCAGTTGAGGCGGAAATAGTTTTTCAGACCACAATGGCTCCTGGGTTGACCCAGCCTTAAATGAGTACCGGTTAAGTCCGGGAAGTAAAGGCGACATGCGTGATGATGACCACATTATCCACTAAGTGCCGTAGGTTACAATATAATATGGGCCTGACACCATATTTCCTATGTGACGCAAGGTATGACAGGATCTTTACTTTTAAACTATGAAAGGTGGCAAACTCTGAAAGGTGGCAAACTCTAAAAGGTGTCAAACTCTGAAAGGTGGCAAACTCGCAAACTCTAAAAGGTGTCAAACTCTGATAGGTGGAAATTCTCAGGGGTGACAGACTCTGAAAGGTGGCAAACTATCAAGGGTGGTGAACTTCTCAAGAGTAGCACTTTCTGAAAGGTGGCAAAATCTGATGGGTGGCAAACTCTTAAGAGTAGCTTGGGACTAGAGAGTGATGATGACCAGTGCAAATTACATAATTAAGACAAAACCGTCTGATGATGTCGTCATCATCACTTGCAATAGGTAAGTAACTCGCCCCACAAATGGACGGGTTTAATGACCTGATCAATTCACATCCCAAACTATCAAGCTGCTAAAATTAGTACTTAACTGATCTTAATAATGAATATGTGTTTTCCAATTACATATTTACTAGTTTATTTACTTAACAAATATAAGTTTTTCAATTAACTTTTTTTTCTTTCAATGCCGAAATTACCAATTTATTTTCATGCTATGTCATGCACTTCAGTAATCAATTTTCCAGATGTCTTTTTTTTTGCAACACCAATTGTTGCACAGTTAATAGTTACTAGATAGTCAAAAGTTACTGGACAGTTAAAAGTTACTGAACAGTTAAATATCACTGGGCAATTAAATATTACTGGACAGTTTAAAAGTTATTGGACAGTTAAATATCACTGGGCAATTAAATATTACTGGACGGTTAAAAGTTATTGGACAGTTAAATATCACTGGGCAATTAAATATTACTGGACAGTTAAAAGTTACTGGACAGTTAAAAGTTATTGGACAGTTAAATGTTACTGGACAGTTAAAAGTTACTAGACAGTTAAAAGTTATTGGACAGTTAAATGTTACTGGACAGTTTAACATCATGGTATGGAACAAGAGAATTTATAAACAACAACAGGAACAGGGAGATGTGGAGATCCATGATTGTCTATGCTCCGCTACATATCACGAGAACTGATTCCATTGATTGGTCATTGAACGGGGAATTCCTTTTCTCTTCATTGTCCATTTTGTTGTTGAAAATGTTTAATTATTTTTCCAAGCACTTAGACATACATGTTTTGAACCTGTACAAGTAGATTGCAGCATGTTCTTGCTTACCTGTATCCTGGTGTTCTCTAGCTTTTCTGTCTGTGTACACAATGACTCCAGGAGGACGGCCTTTTCGTCTGTCAGTTTTGTGTTCTCCTCTGTTAACTCATTCACGGCATCTTGCAGGTCTCCCAGTTCCTGAATAGATAGCACATCAAAGATCAACAAATTAGAGGGAATATACGCTGCTAAGACATGGACACTAACAAAGTCAATGGAGGGCTAACAGAGTGACCGAGACCTGTCACTCTTCAGAACCAACAAATGCAAAATCTCTACAATTCCAACAAATGACGATTGTCCTTCGTGAATGATGCAGAAATCTATATAGACAAGACAGAACATAGATGGGCATGTCACATATTGCAACGAAACGATGGTCGATGGAGCAGTGACAGCCATCTGGTACCCCCGGGGTAAAAAGAGACCACGGGGAAGACCCCTAATGCGTTCGTCAGACTCCCTTGCTGTACGCAACAAGATCCGAGACGCCTCTGGAAGAGAACTTACCACACACTGGACTTTCATGGCCCAAGACAGGGACTGCTGGAGACGAAGTTGGGACCCGCAGCTATGCTGAGGAATGGATAATCAAGATAAAAATTTAAAAGACAGTCTGGCACCAACAGACCGAAAGAGCCAATGGAATAATAATCCACATCAAATTATAACAAGTGGCACGAGGGACATGGTTTGAGAACCCCAGCACAACAACGAGGAAGACTCTGAGCTACCTTCTTCCGTTTGCCTCTGAATGTAGGAAGAGCCACTGTAACCTGATACCAGAGATAATTCAACAAGAGTAAAGAACTCAGCATGAGTAGCTTTGAAAACAATAACAACTTTTACGATAATACCCCTCTGTAATCTGCATAAAACTCATCGATTCATTACCAAAAGCCCTTTTTATCTGCTCAATTATCTTTGTTCGTGTTTCTCTGAGCTTTTAACATAATTCAATGCAAATTCTTTGCTCAACACGTTCTGCTGAGCAATGACTCAAAAAACACAAATGCGATAAGCAAAGTGCGCCAGTGAGAATATCACAGGGCAGGGGTGGTGGTGTGTCTCAGGTGCTCCAGAACCCAAAACAGCTAATGGTTTGCTTACCAAAAAAAATAAGGTTGGCTCCTTTAAAAATAAAAATCAGCTGTTTGTGCAATTTCTCTGTCTATGAGGTTGTAAAATTGTCTAGTACAGATTTTAAACAGCAGCTTATAAATATGAAGTACATTTTTTCTCTTCAAACTGCAACCTCGCTTCGTCCATTTTTGAACTTTTATTTCAAACAACGAGATTCTCTAAAACACAATTAAAACACCATTCGGGGGAAATAAAAACAGTGCATCTTACTTATAATAATGGTTATTTTACATTTCAATACTATATTTCTTTACATTAAAAAAAAAAAAAATTGAAAAAGAAAATGTCATTTGTGTGTGTGATATTGTTATGAATGACTACATGCCTTTAATAGCTTTTGAACTCTTGATCATTAATAAATGAACTTTTAGTGCAACAGTTTCTTATTTTCTAAGGTTTTAATTGAACCAGCATACATATTTTCATAGGTGGATATGAGGTCGTCAGTAAATAAGTCACTAATGGATATTTAATGGTTTTACGCAACAAGGGAGACTCAGTGGTCTTGAGGTAAGTTGGTAGTTGTCCCTGTATGCGCTTCCTGTCTCTGGGGTAACATATTGTTGTCACTGCACTCCATCAATTGTCCGTTCATCGCAGTAAGTCGCTCGCCCAGTGATGTTTGATCTTGTCTGCATAAATAACTGCACCTTCCACCAGGGACAATTGACATGTGTTCGAGTTATGTAGACCTGATGCGCGCTGGCTATGAAGCATGAGGCTGACCATACGTCTCTCAAGGAAGGCTTGAGTCACTCTGAGTTTGTGGATTCCATCTCCTTCGTGAGTGACCATATTTCCATTGCATAGCATATTGCAAAGTAGTACTGTGGAGTTCAAGAAAGAGGTGTGCAGACTCATGGATATTGACCAATACATGCTTTATTGAAGAGAAAGCCGCCAAACCCGAGCGATGCTGACTTGTCAACTCTGGATTTAGGTCGATGTTCAACTGTCCAGTAAAAGATCACTGACAACTTAAATAAACAAGAAGACAAACAAGGTTCATTGGACACATAATCAGAAAGGAGGGCATGGGAGACATGTGGCAATGAGAAGGATTGAAGACAAGAGAAACAGAGACAAAGTCAGAGGATAGAGGTCACGAATGGCTGGGAAATCAAAGAACATCTGAGGTGGTGAAATGATCAATGATTGATATTTGTGGAGTTAAATGACCATCAAAGTCCTCTGGACTGCAGCTAGCTGCTTGCATCAGGGTCAGTGAACCACAGCTGACCAAGACCCTATTCCACCTCCAAGTGGCAGTCCTAGAAACATGCTACACTAGTGTAGTATGGTTAAGAAAATAGATATTGCATTGGGAAGGCAAACAGGGTACCCAAGAAAAAAGAAGCTGGATGTGTTTGGCTGAAAGGTGCAGATATCTCAGACTCAACGTCCTTTTCAGAATGAATGTCGAAGAAGAAGAATCAATGTCCCTAAATGGATCCCGGGGCTCGTTACTGAGGAGGAAAGAATAGACCCACTGCACCTGCATGCATGACACAAAAGGCAACTAAAGAAAGTTCTGCATGGGACTAGTAACCTTATTTGTAAAAAAAAATAGCTAGAGAACCCACTATTGTTAAAGCACAGAACGTGCTTTGGTTGAGACTACCTAAAAGAAGCAACTGCAGCATTGTCCCTATACTGGAGTGAAAAAGTGACAAAACAAAGAAGATGATCATCAATGCCAACAGACATGACCAGAATAATGATGACAATGTAGTCATTTTGCTTGGATCTATCTACACTTCGTTACAATCTATAGTATGTTACAATGTATGTTACTATCTACAGTATGTTACAATCTACAGTATGTTACAAAGTATGTTACTATCTACGGTATGTTACAAAGTATGTTACTAAATATTCTACTATCCACAGTATGTTACAAAGTATAATACTATCTACAGTATGTTATAAAGTATGGTACTATCTACAGTATGTTACTATCTACAGTATGTTACAAAGCATGTTACAATCTACAGCATGTTACAAAGTATGTTACTATCTACAGTATGTTATTAAACTTAAGTGCTTTTATTTAAGTAACAAACCTGCAAAGTTGCTTGTAATTCCTCTGTGGTTGAGTAGTTTGTTTCTTCCATCTGCAGTATCCTCTCTGTTAGACAAGCCACGGACACCTCGCTGAGAGCACCATCGCTGTTGGCCGATTTGTTGCTCTGTTTGTCCCAGTTTGAAGTATCCAAGGACAGCACGGATGGGTGTTCCGGTGTCCCGCAGAGGTCTGGCAGTGACATGCCTGGCTCTGAGGCAGACAGAGATGTAGATCTGCGGAGGTCTGATCCCCCAACCCCCATACTTTTGCCACCACCTCCAACAGAAGATATAGACATAGGGCGAGTTCCACCCTTTGCCCCGCTCTCTTCCATTGACAAGCTGTCACAACTGGCACTGGTCTGCAGGTAAATGTCTGAGCTGCTGCCATGACTTCGGGCAATGCTAGCACGAGATAATTTCAACATCAGCTTCTCAGAGTCTGTGATCTGTTCAGCTGGAAACCCGAGTTCCTGCAGTCTGTCCAGCAGATGTTTGTTTTGATTTCTTAGTACCTCAATTTCTTCTTTATCTACAGCACATGCTAACCGATCCTTAAGCCTTTTAATTTCATATTTATACTTTTCGATCTCTCCTTTTCGACCTTCCGCAACTTTAGCCAGCTCTGATATTCTCACCTCTAAAATTTTCTTTTCCTTTTCAAAGTTGGCCAGAAGTTCAGCATTGTATGCCATGACATCGGCTGGAGCTGACGTACGCTTCTTGATAAAGTTATCTTTACTAACATTCTGGGTACTCTGGGCTCGTTTGATGGCCAGATTGTTGGAAGACTTTGATGATGTTGATTTGAGGCTGGTGGAGCTCTGACTGGTTTTGTCTATGGACTGTGTACTAGAGGTTTTGCGTATGTTTGTTGGCAGGCTGCTTGGTTTGACTAGCTTTGGTTTCACAAAAGTGGAGCTCTTCTCTGGCTCCTTGACGAGCACGTTTTCTTTGTTTCTCTCTACACGGGCTGCTTCAGCTCTAGCTAAAGAGGTCGCATTGTCTCGTGGTCTAGGGGATTCCACTACTGTTGCTAGAGGTTTGCCCTTCTTATGGCCACTGAGGTTGTCTTGACTTTTGCTAATGAACTTCTTCCCTAGAGAAGATTTGCTGTCCTTGTGTTTGTCTCTACGGCCAAGACCACAGTGGTCGGATTTGGAGTGCTTCATGCCCATGGTTTGTGCCTCTACTCCACTACCATCAGAAAATGCTGCCACTATATTAGCGCTGCCGGGTGCGGTGCCAAAAGTTGTGACGGCGCAGCTGGAGGAAGTGGAGTTATCTGAGGCACCAACTAAGACAGGTGTGTCTTTCCCACTGACAGTCGAGATAATGTGAGCGCTCTTCTCTTGCTTCGTCATGATGATTGTGAATGGTCATAGGCTTGGTCAGGGTGAAGTCTAAGATAGAAATATTGACAACAGAAAACATTTAAGTGGCAGCAGCACTACATGGTGACATTATGGATGTGGTGATATGGTGGGGTCCCATGGCAACAATTGCCGTTGGGGATAACTCTTCATGGACTAAGCCGCAGCCTATGTGAGGTGGGGAGATCAGAGCCCTTCCTTGCTTATATATCAAGTACTCATTTACAGCTAGGTCGACTGGAGGAACGGTCACAGCAGGAACGAACAACGTCCAGATTTTGTTCTGTCTGTCCGTGATTTCGAACCCTGAAGTGCTGTGTAACAGTTCCAGCATGAGCATGAGCGGTTAGGGTAGGGTTGATGTGATCAGGGACTCTGAGAACAAAGGTACTTGAATGCGTGCCACGGTCACTCTCCGTTTCTGGACACTACGCCAAGGTAACTCACCGTCTCAACAAAGGAAAACGGAGTTGTGGGAAAGAATGTGTACAGTTAGACTAGGAACTGACCACTGGCGTTCCAATTTGGGTAGTGGAGGATGAGTGACAAACAGGTGGGCAGCAGAGAGCTTGCTGCGATATTTGATTGACAGGTGTACAGAGTAATTTGTTGCATTAGCGACTGATTGAGGCCGTCCCCCCGATTTTCATTGGTCAGCTCTGATACTGCTTGAGTCTATAACACTAGACAAAGTTTAGCTCAAGCAGGCTGGCCATGGAGAGGGAATGAGAGCGACAGAGAGAATTTAGCCATGAGTCTGTTTAGATGACCGACTTAGTAGAAGAGTGATTGTTAGGCTGTTTTTATGAATGTATGATAGAACAGGTCGCTCAACCAGCATATGCCTTGAGTCTGGGCCAGCCGCTCAATAAGGTTTGGGTGTCCTGTGTGTAGATATAATCTGAACGTTTGTACGTGCAGGACACCTTTGGAACGAGGTATGTTCTGAGTGTACAGCTGTGTCTAGGAGAGACCGAGATGTGGATGTGTAGACACAGAGGGAATGATGTATGTTTCAGAGCGTGTGCATACGCAGATCGACTGAGTTCAGAGATCATATGTGAGTATACGTAGAATTTATTGAATGCATTATGTCCAGAATGGCCGCCTGAGGGAATTTGAGTGAGGAAGAGTTTTTGAGAGTGTGTTGAGGATGCAGATAAGGGGAGGGGTGTGTGATATGTGTGTACGGCAATAGAACTGGGTTTTGATAGTTGGAAATTCCATCAATAGCTACTGCTTAAAATTTCCGCTTTAGTTTAATATTTATATTAACATATATAAATGAATACTTAGTTAAGATGATATGTATTGTATTGTGATTTCATTTCACTCACTTTAATAGTGTTGCAAGATTATGATATAATAAATATGCCACCTGCTGTGTGCTATGTCGTTTGCTGTGTGTGGTCATGAATGTTGTGGTTGGGTGTGGTAACGTTTTAGTTAGAATACCCTAGTGTAAACAGTGGGATCTGCTACAGCTGTAATCCCAATCTTAGCAAGCCAGCTCACTGTCGACTAGGCTTCAAGCTCCATGTGGTATAAAAGTATTGCAAATAAAACATATTCAACCCAACAATTCTTCTTCTTCTTCTCCTGCATATTTGGCACCTTACAGAGCATAGCACCACCACTGCAGCTGATCCCTTACAGGAAACATGCAGCAATTTGTGCATTCTTACTATAGTGGTTGTTGCAGCAAAGCAATTTCTTTGACATGATGCGGTTGTTCTCCATCCCAACTCTCTTGATCCACCTTTTATTAAATGCTTATAACATTGTTGGTGGTCCAATTCTCCAATCACCAAGGTGCAAACTAGTAAATACTCATTTGGGGGTAGAGGTAGTCAGCACCTCCAAAACTACAACCTGGTAATCTCAAAAATCAGAATATGTTGAGGACATAATTTTGGTATTGCCTTTTAAGATTGTAATGGCGAAGGCATGCTGTTTCAACCTCAGTCTATAGTCTATTTTGGTTATATCAGGAAGTAGAGACCAGTGTATGGATTGTGTGTGTGTATCTGTTTCTAATGTGCTGTTGTGTGTGTTGCACTAAGCTAGTTTGCAGTACAGTAGTTTTGTCAATCATTTCTGTATGGGGAGAAAGTCACACCAAGGGAAAAAACCCTAACTTTCCCATCAAACTGGATTTCAAACCTGGTACATTGGGACTGCAATTGACCTGCCACTCAAGTTACACTTTTACACCACACACTTCTCTCAGAATAGATCCAGCACATCAGCCACAGGACAAACAACAAAGCAGAGTTGACTGACCAAATAGCAACTGCAAGAGAACAATTTTCAAAGCCAAAAATCAAGATTCTTCAATAAAAAAAGACCAATAGATAAGACCAAGATGCATGTCCAGTCTTTACTGATAAACCAGTTGTACATGCGAGACAAGAGCAATCACCAAAGCACACAAGATCTACAAGAAGTGAAATATCCAAGGACGATGGCCCAGGCAAAAAGAAAATAAGATAACAAATGATACAGAGAGCATTTGAAACCCAGCCCCTCCCTAACTGAGTGAACGGTATCTGGTGACATTTTCTGGCCATGTCTGCAACATGAGATCTGGCCAGTCACCATCATAAGCATGGGAATCAATGAGCCAAAGAAGCAGAGCTCCGAGATGATCTACAGGTGGACTGGAGGACAACATCAGACAATCTAAGAAGGGCACAGCTGGAATCAGGCCAAAATGATAACAATTGATAGGACATAATGGTTTCTCTCTGGTTAATCTTAGGTGATAATGGTTTTCTATGTGGCTAACTTCTACACTCGTCTTCTTCTTCGTTCTCATCTCCCACTACAAAGCCCTGATAATGGCTTTGCAAATAGCAGGATGTTGTTCGAAGAACAAAATTGCGTTGTCATATTTACAGCTATATTTGCCATTTTCGGTTGGAACACATCTTACTTCAGCCTGCATTTTTGTGTACTTGGTTAGTCTTCCCTCTTCGATCTCTTCTACTTAGCCAGCCTGCTCTGTTGCAGCCTATCTAGGATCACCATGTTGAGGTGTAGAAGGGTCTTGGCAGCTCTGGTTCGCTGGTCCTGAAGCTAGCAGTCACCTATGTGCGCCGCAGTTCATGCACTGCTCAGCATCCATCTTGATACCACGTCAAGACTCAATAGTACAAGTAGAGCTACTTACCACATTAACGTGCATACATAATTGAGCAGATATATCCCTTACCTTTCCACAGATCAATCTTGTTCTCCATGTTTGTTCTATAATTATGGTGATCTCATACAAGTGTTCAATGACCAAAATGGGTGTCTAAATCCCCATATCCAATGCGAGCAGTTCACCACACAGAGACGTTATTCAATGTTAAACTCTTCAAATGTACTCCTACATTAAAGTAGGAGATGCGATGGAAAACTCAGCTTTGACCACTGAAGTCACACACAAATTTATCTCACATGTTCCCAGAAACTGTCTAAATTTCCCCACACAAAATAAAATATCCAAATTCCATCTTCAAATAAACCAAATTAGGTAAATGTTATTTCCATGCAAACCTAACTAGCCAACCCTAGTATCAAAATTAGCCAAAAGTTGTAAGCTCAAATCAAAGTAGGGGCTGGTCGAGTGGTTTGGATGCCAGTCTTCTGATCACAATGATATGTGTTCAAAGCCTCGGTATTGTACAGGTCTCTTTTTATCATAAGTAAAATAAAAGTCTAATCTGTACAGTTAATGGCAACTACAGAGATAAGCAGCCTTTATTCGTCAGCACTATAAATCATACCGGACGACATCAGCAGTAGGAAAAGACACGATAGTGAAGGTGAATAAAACAAAACTGAATTAACCAATTGTGATCTAATTAATCCGAATTAGCCATAGTTAATGTCCACATAAACCAAATTAGCCAAAGTTAATTTATTCAGAAACTGATTTGGCCACTGCTGTTCTTCAAATGAATTAAATTAACCAAAGTTGATCTTCAAATTAATTGAATTAGCCAAATATATTTCTACAGAAACCGAATTAACCTTAAAATTAATTTGAATTGGCCAGTTAATTTCCACAGAAATGAAATCAAAATTTATCTTCAAATTATTTGAATTAGCCAAAGTTTATTTCTACACAAACGGAATTAACCAAATCTGATCTTTACCTGAAGAAAAAGTTCTTCAAATTAGCCAAAGTCAATGTCCACACAAACCAACTAGGTCAAATTCATAAGCAAAAAAGGAAAACCCATATTGCTGGAGGTGACCTACTGTAACAGTTTCAAGCAAACACAAGGCTACCACATCTATGGCAACGTGACCCAACTCCAGGAGCACACAAATCTATTCATTGTTGATGTTGTGAAAGTGTAAGTCATCTTGTTGAGGCACGTTCCTCCCATTTTAGCTATTTTTAGAGGCAATATCAGTCACTGATGTTGGGACACAAAGTATTACAGAGATTTCAGACTTCGGCTCTATCTGAAGTCAGGTGACCAGATCCTTCCTCGTCATCGTGGTCATGAAAGTCACGTTCCTGATGAGCAACTCCCAACAATCCTTCGGCCCTGCAAAGAGCTGTCCTCTTAGCGATCCTTCTTGTTATATTAGAAGTTATCACTCTTTTAATGAAGGCACACTCCTTCATCATAGACCTGTATGTTTCATCATGATGTGCAGACAATAGTTTGTACTCAGATATCAACTACTGAGAATCACCGAAAACACTTAGTTCTAGAAAGAGCTAAACTCCAAATATTTCATGCCATGATGTTATGTGTGAGCTCTGTCCTTTTAACAACATATAGCCATTGGAATTGGCTATCAGAACGTGGAGACTATCAAACATTAATTGACATTCACTCGTCAATTCTTGAGCAGCACTGAAAAGCAATAAACCATAAATAGGACCTTTTATGCTAGAAGTTAACCTTCTTTTGAGTAGGGATACCCTTTTAATCACAAACAGAATCGTCTTGGTTATAGAAGGACGCATAGGCTATTAAAAATAATCGGCAGACTTGCATGAACTCTTGAGCAGCGTTGAAAACAACACTTAGACACAAAGTGTTAGCAGTCAACTTTCTTTTGGCGCAGGTATGCTACTTTCAACTGCAGAATCATTTTGGTTATATCAGGATATTAAGCTTAGGTCGGCACACAGTCCTGAATTCTTGAGCTACATGGCTTGGTGTTGTCAGAAATCAATCTTCTTTTGTAGAAAAACACTTTAGGTTGAACTGCGAACGGGGCCATCTGCTGCCGAGGCTAGAATTGAAAGAAATTGTACACAGGGCCGTTTGCGGTGAATCAACAAATGTGGCGTGGCGGCTTCGCTGAGGTTAATGTTGGTTCATCAATGCCTCACCCGGACGTACATCTTATTTGATAAACCTAGGCCAACCAATCTACTGCCTTATCACGTACGATATCTGGGTGACGACGACCCGTGCGAAAGCTGATACCTAACAGTTTATGAAGGAGATATTCAGAGTACGACAATACCTTCTGGCATGGTGACGTACGATCTATCAACTCTGAATAGAAGTCCACTGAACTAGGGGAAGGAGAGTAAGGCTATGAGATGATGTCGCTGGCAAACAAATAAGAGAGAAGTTGACAAACGGGATAAGAAAGCCAAATAACAGATCAAGTGTTTGTTTTTTAACAATAAAAAATAGAGGCAAAAATGAATCGAAAAAGAAATGGCATATTGTGATAGAAAGAAAATAAGGACAGATATAAAGGAAATTTCAAAAATAAAAGAAGTAGACATATAAGAAAGAAGAAACAAGAACTGATTTCAATAGAAAGAAAGAAAACAACAATAGAGGAAAGACAAACAATATAAGAGAGCAAGCAAGAACGAAAATGAACAGATTACCTCAGACACAATGAAAGAAAGCAAGAATATAAGAGAGACAAGCAAGAAAGAAAATGAACAGATTACATAATGAAAGAAAGCGAGAATAAAAAAAAAAGACAAAATTATAGAAGACATAATAAAAAGATTAAAAGTAAGAATAGAACATAGAAACAATTGTAAATGTGTCCGTCCAATAACTGGCTCCAGGGGTTCCCAATATGTGTGCCGCGGCACTTGAGAATATGTGAAAACCCAGAGGGAGCGACTTGTAAACAAATATTGTTTATTCGTGACATCGATCACGAAGACAAGTGTGTATCTGTACTGTCGTAACATATATAACAAACAACAGAAAAGAAAGCGAAGTAAAAACCAGTCAAGAATTCAACACCGGACCTTCAGGTAACGGAAGCACCTTGCCACAAGAGACAAATGCGAAGGTAATAGACCAGCGACACGCCCGACAAAAGTGTGCCAGCTGTACCCTGCTCACATCTGACAAAAGCTTACGTCAGCTGGAGTTCCAGTGTTCGAATCCCAGGCGGCCTATTACTTCATTTTCTTTTCTGTCGCTCGCTATGTATATCTCCCGAGTACAGATAAATACTTGTCTTCGTGATCGCTGTCATGAACATACATTCTTTGTTGGAAGCTCTTGCACGTGCAGCCGAATTTCATAGACTTTTAACGACAGGTAGTTTACATTACGCATCAAATTAGGCACGTCTGGCCCAACACGGACACACAGTGAGCATCCCCACATCCTTCCCCATTCTGTCATGTCGGAAGTTTACCACCTTATTCACATGCGCACACTTTACTTGTTATAAACTCGAAGATTTCTTTATAATGGCATATATAGCCCTGATAATACAGTATACACGGAGTGTCATCTTTCTCAACAGGTGCGTTACCGCAGCAGGTTGATGGTAATGGCTCTACACCGGGCTCTATCCCGTGTCCCGACCACATCTAGATGTTGTCTGTCCATTTATCCCCCTGTGGCTATCTAGCCCTCCACATTCCCCTGCAATATAATCTTCAGCAGACTGTCATGTCGAGAGACATGACACACATTTTTTTGTTTTTCAACTTTTTGTTTCCTTTAGAATCGTCTTCTCCATTTTGCGTTGCCCCTAGACCTTAAAGAAACTTGTTCACGTCTTCTGAAAACCAACAGTTCAAAGGCTTCAATTCTCTTCTGCTTTTTCTTTGTCAGGGTCCAGGTGTCTGCTCCATTTAGTTAGTTGCCCATCGCAAGCGACATTGTGACATCATCAGACAGGTTTGTCTTGATATAACTTCCGCTGTATTTGAGTTATAGTGAGGAAGAAACAGCTCTGGTCATCAACCTCACTCTCTGGTCCAGAGATACCTTGATCCAGTGGCAAGACATAAGTCAAGACGACTGGAAGAAATCAGGATTGATGATATTCTTGTTTCACCTCCCCTGAGACCAGGAGTCGCTTGAAACCTGCGGGATTCGATAGCCTATAGTTCCCGTTCATCGATTTGAGAGCCGGTCGTCTTACCTCTCGACAACACCACTCAACGTATGAGCGGTATGTCATGGATATGTTGCTAATCGGACAGGGCCCAATCTCTCAATACAATAAAACTGAATGCACAATAATGATTATCATCTTTAGTTGATATCTGCCTGGACAGAAGTATATGTCTCGTGCTGTTAAAATGTATTCTTCGCCATTGCAATTCTCTTAATGAGGATTCTTTGAGTGCAGTGTGCCATGGAACAATTTCTACAAACAAGTGTGCCATGGAACAATTTCTACAAACAAGTGTGCCATGGAACAATTTCTACAAACAAGTGTGCCATGGAACAATTTCTACAAACAAGTGTGCCATGGAACAATTTCTACAAACAAGTGTGCCATGGAACAATTTCTACAAACACGTGTGCCCCGAAGTGGGGAAGGTTAGGATCGCCAGGGCCAGACTAATCGTTCCACCAGCAACACAGCTGTACCTTGCGAACAATAGAATTCATATGTTGCCAGCTCTCAACAAGCTAATCTACGCGCGACATCTACATGATCCTCACCTACGCGCTGATAGATCACAAGTGCTAGATATCATTATAACTGCAAGTGTTGAAGGCTATAAAGGTCACCAGTCAGTGCGCGCACATTACGTCAACAGAGCGGGTCTTTCGAGAGCAATATAAACACCATTCGAACCAGATCAAGAGTGCATGGCAGTGACAATGGCGGAGTATACGGCCGGAACGCTGATCGTGCAGAATACGAAATGCTCAGAAAAGCAAAACGAGCCACGTGATACCGAATCTTTATGTTAATGATCACACAATAAGGGCACCGTGCTCAGGAACAGACTACGATCATATATAATAAGGACTTTAAGAAGTATATATGTACAGGAAACACACGCACCGTAAGTTATTAATTAACTTGAGTCGATACAAAAGTAGCTATTATTAGCTTACACGACATGCCACTGAAAACTGTATAGAAGGATGACTAACTTTTCGATACACCTGAGCTGTTAAGTATTGTTGGGAAAGGGGCATTAAGTTGCCTTTCTTGGACCAAGTGTGTTGTGTGCGCTGTCGTCTCGTATCGTCTTTCTCTTAGCTCTGTCAGATAGTAGGGACACCACATCTCACTACTACCTGTTCATCGTATGAGTGATGTATCTTGGGATTGTTTCTAGCCAGGCAAGGCTCAATCATCTCCCAGTGGGGAGATAACGTATTGATCCGGTATTTCTGCGTAAGTCTTTTTTCTCTTCGCCTTTTGTGTTGTTTTCTTCGGGTATGCGGAGTGCTGGTTTAACAAAGGATTCCGAGACCAGATAGTGTGTCTGAGACTTCCAGTGAGAGGGGTTGGTAGAGATGTACAGTCGGTCTGGGTGTCCTTTAGATATGTAGCTGTGTTGTCTGGGTGTCCTTTAGATATGTAGCTGTGTTGTCTGGGTGTCCTTTAGATATGTAGCTGTGTTGTCTGGGTGTCCTTTAGATATGTAGCTGTGTTGTCTGGGTGTCCTTTAGATATGTAGCTGTGTTGGGATGACATGTACGGTGTTCGACACATTTTGCTCTGGTTTTCTCTCCGGCGTGCGCTGTCTCGACTATGTTTTTGGATGAATTGTTGAATTATTGTATCCAAATGCAGTTTCATCTAGTGAATACGGCCACGATTGTAGACCACCGCTAGTATAAGTGCCACCTGCGTGATTTCTCTTAATCATATATCCATCTGCCACACATGTTTAATGAAAGATCATCCTGCACCAGGTCATGCGCATATTGTTGCGTTAACTCACGTCCTTCTTTAGACATCGTTGTCCAGTTCTTGACTGTTGTTTTCGACACATTTTGTCACCATTTACGACTGCATTATGCGATGAATGTCAACTGGTCGACATCCTTCAGCTGTTAGAAACCGTATCACCGCTCGCTGATAAGCTCTGGACGGTTTGCGTATCACACCCGCCATGTTTTGAACGGTCTGCTGAGGAAACTATGAGTCTGAGGATAATGCAATTTTGCAAACTTGACGGTTGGTATGTACTGTTTACATCAGAAGTGACGTCATCATGTGCGTCGTATGTACGTTCACTTGTTGCAGATAGATCCGGTTTCATTTGAACATGCCTCGTATTATAAGATATTATATCGATCTAATTGTTGCTGAATGTCCACAATGAGTAAGTTTACTCGTATGCGCGTACAGAAAAGAGCGTTATGTGGCGAGCTGCAGTAGCTTTCCTCATATCCCGAGCGTGATGAGCAAGGTGGACCAGAGCTCTCCAGGCAGTTGTAATATGCTTGGCTTCACCTGCGTGTCGTTCACTACTACGTGGATCGCGCCGATCCCCCACCTCGTTAGCCAGACTGCCATGAAGCAGCCTGTTCACAGGCATAACTGCGTGGAAGTGAAATGCAGGTCGATGTCGGTATATGTCACCTGGCACGATGACTAACATTGAACACTGTCCGATCAGTTTGTTCTACCTGTCCAGGCCTTCCCTTCATACATGACAACCTTCCAGTCCTTCCAAAGACCAATATTAGTACATGTCCAGAAAGGTGTTCGCCAGGGGATCCTATTTCACCAAGTCTCTTGTCCTCATGCCTGGAATCCATCATCAGTCAATGCGATTGGACTCCCTTTTGGCATCAACATCAATAGCAAGCGACTTAACCACCTCCGCTTCACAGATGTTATAGTGCTCATCACAGAAACAGCCAAAGATGCCAACCAGATGGTGGCTATGCTTCACAAAGTAGGGAGAAAAGCTGGTCTCCAGATGAACACATCCAAGACAAAAGTCACCCTTAGTCATCCCCGATCTGGAAGACGTAGAGGAGTATGTCTACCTGGGGCGCTTGTTAAACATGCAGAACTACCTAAACCAGAATTAACAAGACGTTATCTCACGGGCTGGGCGGCTTTCTCGTTCATAAAGACGACACTAGAGCATACCCTAGACCAGAGCCTACGTGCCTCCCTATCCAACTCCACATTTTTACATGCAATGTGTTATGTCGCAGAAACATGGGCACAAAAGAAATGGAGTCCAAACTCAAGAGTGAGCCAAGTCTCCATCGAGAGACGTATGATCGGCCTCACGATCCCCAACCAACGTTTGAAAGGTTTTCACAACACGGACGTACGACAAATGTCATTGGTGAAGGATGCAGTTACCCACGCAGACAAGTCAAAGCACAACTGGGTTGGTCACCTGTTTCGGAGAACTGATGACCGTTTGAGCACAGCGATAGCAGTCTGGTACCCACGAGACGGAGGGGAGGATGGCCACGTAGAAGGACACCTTCGCGCTGGTCTGACTCCGTGGAACTCTGAAACTACATCTACAATGCTACAAACAACAAAATTATCGGCCACTGGTCCACGGTGGCCCAAGACAGAAGACAGTGCAAATGAAGTTGGGGCCCGCAGCAGCGTAACCGCCTCTGAGGAACGGGTCGTACAGTAATCCAGTTTATATACATAAAATAACCCGGCACAGAATCTGTTTCTCAAGTTACAATAGAATCCTAGTCGCCATGACCTTCCTCTTTTGAATTGTGTACAAGTATTAGGTGCGACTACCCTACTCTGTAAAAGTACAAGTGATCACGTTTGCGTCTTCACTGAGACATTTGGTAGGACACTAGTTATATTCCTTACACTCCGTTGAAGGAAGAAGAGTGCACATAGGACACCGACGAGGACATCCTCATCAGATGAAACTTGTCCTGCTTTTAAAGGGGTGTGATCCGTTGTCTTTCTTAGTCTTTGACTGTCCCCAGTCTATCTACAGGGCTGCGAATTTATTTCACAGTCTCTCTTGATCTTCGACATGCCCGAGAGACTCTGCTGTTAGTTATGCCATCTCGGCAATGCTCCTCTACTACACGATTGCTATGCTAAACAACCGAAGACACATTTAATGCACTTCGGACACTCCAATTTGAAATTAACCACAAACATAGGTCGCTGTAACAAACTAATATCCTAGTAATTTATGCTGGCGCTTTTCAAGTTGGAACTATACCTGCCGATAACCCAACACATCCCACTTAACAGGCACCTCAACAAAATCTAGCCACAACACACTCCTGAGTGCCAGTTATGTACACAGCAATACGAAACTGTTGATCATCATCTCTTTTGAGTGCTCAGAGCTCAACGATGTTAGAAAAATACTTCTTTCTCCGAGGCCAGATAAACGGAACACTTTGTATGGCACTAGACAACTAATGACAAACACCTGCAGATACCATTACATGACAATGGACCGAAGGACGAGAGCCCGGATGCTGCTGGGTCCGTAACAACAACAATAATATTTTATTGCTAACTCCTCGAACAGGCTTTACAACTGCCTGTCAGGAGCGATCCCTTCCCAACCCGCAGCTGGTAACATGTGTCGTTTATCGTGTGTCCCCCACATACACCATGTACTAAAACTGCATCTTTTAACGAAGTAAATTAACGAGGACATTGGACATTAACTACTATCTGGTTATGTATTATCTTCCCCAGCACAGAAGTGCTCTACTGCGCATGTCAGCTCCAGCTGTTACATGCGCGTGCCTGTGACTGTATGTCATATGATTTGCTACCCTTACCGCCTCTCTTTGAATTTGAGCCTTACTTACATCAAGGATGCACTGTCAGTGCGACAAACTAAACAGACGCATACCAATCATGCTTCCCTGAACAACGCACTTGTGTTCATCTCTTTATTCTCAACATATTTGTTTAGACAAAAACAAATCCTCATCACCCATCTACTTGTTCACCCCAACATGAGCAAGAGACCTCCACTGTAGATGACAGCCTTGCCTAAAACCTGTGCTCATCCATGACATGTGCGCACGTTTGCCGTGGTAGTTCTGTAGCTCTTTGCTTATAACATATAGACAATAGTTGAGTTGACCAGCCACAAGCACATCCGTTCTGAACACTATTCGCGGAGTCCCGGTTAAAAAAGCAGGTTATGCCAACTACCAGGTAGCCGTACGATATCCATAGTGGGTTCTTTATTGTGCAATGTTACCTGCCTGTGTGTAGCTTACCTGACCAGTGGGAAGGTAGGTTGCGTATTTGGTAGGGATTTCATCACTTTTAAGTATTTTCCCCGAACAGCGGCAAACAGCCCAATATTATAGATTTTCAATTGCCAATGGTTCTTTTAAGCATAAAGTGTACATCGGATCTCTATGCTTTTCGTCAATCTTTAATATGACTAGACGTTGGTCTCACCACCCTTGAGACCAAGTGACACTTGAAACTTGTTCTATCCAAACCCCACCGTTTCACGCTTTCGTTTCTTGAAATTCAAACACCTTTACCTCTCAGATATAGTAACCTTTTAAAACACTACCAATTTGTTGTTAGAGTTGGTTAACGTTTACTTATAAGACACTTTGTTGTATTTGGTACGAAGAGTCTGTGAGAACAATGCGCTGTCTCACGACACCAAGGTCCTGGTCTAATAGACCTGCGTTTTTAGCACTCTCGCGTATAGAAGCGAGACTTTGAGCACTGACACTTAGCTGGAATGGCGGCTCAACACCTTTTACGCGAGGTGTCTACGAGGTATATTCGCTGTTGAGCCAGCGACGTCTTCAATTGTTGGGACATGTTTACCGCATGGAAGATAAGGATATCCTCTATGTGTGTGTGTGTGAGTGAGAGAGAGAGAGAGGAGATGAGAGGAAAAGAGAGAGAGAGAGAACTGTCACACAAATAAAAAGAAAAGGAAGTTAAGATATAGCCTATATATCACAAACAAGGATGTCAAGGGAGGTGGGACCAGAGTGCCTGCATCCTGAGCTACCCCCAGTCGTCTTGACATGTCTTGCTACTGGTCTAAGGTAGCTCGGAACCAGAGAGTGAGGTTGATGCTCAATGCAGTTTCTTTATCACTATAATCCGATCACAGAGTGCAAGCTACATCCTCAAGACAAAGCCATTTAATGTTGTCACTATCACCGCTTGCAATAGACAACTAACTAACTAATTCAATAACCTCATTTTCGTCTTTCACAGTACGACATGATCCTTGTCATCCACTATTCTCGCAGTGGATAATTTATTAATCCTTAGGCCACTGGTTCTAATACAGCTTGTGTCCATTTTTTTACCCTTCATTTTTAATATTTTATTTTGAAAACCATTATTGAAGCCGCACAATAGATTTATAAATTTTCTATTTGAATTTTTATAGCAATATTTGTTCGTATTATTTGAGTTGATGAATTGTGCAACACTAGGTGAGTGAGAGTGAATTTAATAATAATTGAGTATTTATATTAGGGATCTAAGTAATAGGGTCATTTACTATCTATCTTCAGTCCACTTGTGCCATTAGACGTCGTGTGGAGGTGTGACCTCCTTTGTTTCATATTATTTGGCAGGCGAAAATCTGCGAGTGACTTGCCAGGTCAATTCCAATATCTGTTACGAACCGTTAAGTTGATAGACCCTGGAATATATGATCGCCTATTTTTGGGACTGGTGGTGGTAGAAGCGTAACTTAGAGCAAGGTAGACCCGCAGCCTGTCAGGTGCCATTTACCCCGCTTCGCTAACCACGACCTGATGTTATAGCCACACAGTACCATTTTTGTTGCGACATATTCTCTGTGGGGCGAGAATCCCTAGAATAATTTGAGCAGATTTTTAACTTGAGTGTTACCGGAGCAACAATCGCTAAGCCTACTCTTTTCGATTTTCAACTGACAAGGAATTTTTAATGTGCTCGACACTGAACACGAGTCCGATCTTACTAACCAGAGATCATGGGAAATTTTACCCGTAGATCCATATGAAAAAATCCCGGTCTCCACCACGAACCAGTGACCTCAGGCACTTAAGGGTTCATCAGTATAGTATTGTCATCGACAGCGTTGATGTCTTGTCAGTGACACAATTACGATACAAATGCTAATGTCTATGCTCTGCCTTTAATTTATTTGGTACTCCAGTTAACCCAGTCACAATCAAGTGTATTTAATCTGTATCTGGAGGTGATGATGGAAGAAGCCACCAGAAATAGCAACAGAGGTAAAAGTAAATAGAAAATGAATGTTGTTGTTATTATTGATTCAGCAGCATTTAGGCTCTCGCCCTTCAGTCCAATGCCATGTAATCGTATCTGGATGTGTTTATCAGTTGTTGTCTAGTGCCATACAAAGTGCTGAGCAGTCAAAGAGATAATGATCAACGGTTTTATGTGGGTGTGTACACAGCTCGCACTCAGGAGTATGTTGTGGTCATGTAGAATGGGGCTTGCCATATGTCTGTAGGCCTACTTCCCTGTGTTTTCCATGGACCATCTATTCAGCCAAGTTTCTTTGTTTGCTGTTTTTATGAGCTGTTTGGTATCTGTAAACAGGCTAACGAATAAATGTCAACAAGTCTGCGGCTGATCAAGCCACCATAGAAGAGACAGAGAAATCATTACAACTACGCACTATGATCAACGACACAGCCAAGGCATTTGGTATGAGGATAAATGCTAGCAACACAAAAGTGATGGTAATAGCCAAACAAACCCAATGAGTAAATATCAGCAGCAAGGGACAGATTAGTGAACAAGTTTTCATATTTTGGACAAATTATTACTGACGATGCTCGCTGTGAGGTTGAAATAAGAACTAGGATCACAGTAGCAAAAAAAAGCACTCTGTGAGAAACAAAAACTTCTAACAACAAATAGCATCAATATTGTGGACTGAGTGGTCTCGAGATAAGACGAAATCAGGTGCTAGAGGACGCAAGCTCAAATGATGGAGGAGACCAAGATATTGTCATGTGGACTTTCTAGAATTCCCCCGCATATCTGGGTAGTAGAGATCGGACGCTCATGTGCAGTGTCGCACATGTTAACAATTACTCGACAGTTGTAGTAAAAAAAGGCTGCTGTCCAGGCAAAATTGAAAATTCTCACCGATGCTATGGAGTTTGTGCATTATGCTGAGATTCTCCAAAACTATGGAGAAGAACAGAGCACTTACGGGCTAAACCTTGTGCAAGGACGTTGATTCTTTGACTAAACTAAACATCAATATTGAGCTACAGAAAAGAATAACCACTACACACATCTGGCCCGTTGCATTGTACGGCTCTAAAACATTGACTCTAAACAAAAAAAGATGAAAAAACATTAGAAGCTTTGAGGTGTGGTGCTATCACAGGTGCAAAGAGTGAGCTGGACATAAAAAATGTCAAATGAACAAGTGCTTAAAGAGATAGGGTCACATAGACAACAAAGGATAAGTATACAGAAAGGTAGATTGTCTTGGCCATAAACTGAGACATGGAGGGCTACTATTGAATATACTAGAAGGTAAAATTCAGGGGGAAAAAGGAAGGGGACTCCAAAAAACAATGATATCACACAGTCTTGCAGACTTATACAGAGCTGAACAGATCTGATGGGAACAAAGGACAGTGCCATGACATCATCAGAAGACTCCAATACCAGTCTCTGGACTGACTAACCTAATGATGATGTTGAGTTAAGAAGTTAGATTTAAACCGTAGATCTGATCCTGCAGAAACAACAATGAATTCATGATAACACAGAGCAGAAGGCCCGTGTTACAAAATTGATTTTAATTTCTACAACCATTTCCTTTTATTCCATCATGATATATGTCCTTATGCAGATACAAAAAGATGGTTCGGCAACATCATTGTCAAACATGCATTTTCACTTCTGATCTGGTATCAAGATACTGAGCAGTGTATGAGCCGTAGCGGTCAGCGACCCAGAGCTACCAATACCCTTCTCCACCTTCACGTGGTGATCCTGGATAACAGGCTGCAACAGGACAGACTGGCTAAGGAGAAGGGATCACAGAGGGAAGGCTAACCCGGTACCCAAAAAATGTCATGCAGAAATCGGATGTGTCAGACCAAATAAGGTGCAAATATCATAGTAATCTATGACATTCTGTTCTTCAGACTTTATATTACTACTTACAAAACCTATTCAGGGTTTGTTATTGGAAGTTTGAGAATGAATGAAGAAGAACTGCTGATCTCACATGTGAGTTTTTCAAAAGGCTTCAGTAAATCCGCAACATCAATTGAAACAGGGTTTAAAATTATCACTCCACCCTTTAAACTATCCATATTTAGTTACAAGGTACTATTTGGTGGAAATAGTGCATAAAATGCACTACTCGAATATGTTGCCCTAATGAATATTATAAATTTTAGAAGAAAGAAGCATTCTCATTTATTTTATTGTTGCTATTACTTGGCAGATGTTGCTCTTACCCGAGAGACAAATCAGGAAATCTTTCTAAATTTTTTGCGTGGTAAAAACATTTTTTCTTGAAAAAAAATCAAGGCACTTTCACAACTGTTGCCATCGACTAAAAATATTGTGAAGTTTTTAAAAATTACTTCCGTAATAATTGCTAATAATAACAATACAAGAGAGCATTATTTTTTAAGCGTTTGTGTACTTCAGGACAGGTACTTTAAATGCATGTAGATTCAATTGTACACACCAAGGGACATCACAACACAAAAATATGGTCAAGAGAGATCATATTGAGACTTCGATTACTTCCCTTTACTGTGTAACCAGGGTCTTGTGTATGACCAAAACAAGAATATCACCACTGCCCGACAGAGAGCATGTTGTAAGGACGACTAACTGTGTGGAATGGCATAACACCGACCATGGCTAGGTGGCTTATTAACAGCATAGATGACGCATAAAAAGCGGCGTGTCTACTTTGCTCTAGTCCATTAAGATTGACTCGCACATCGGTTTAACCACCTTCCGTGGCACTTGTCCCCAACAGAGCGGAGTAGTAAGCTACTCGAGCCTAGCCAACTAAGTAGGAAATTGTTCTCCTGGCTACATCCAGCTCACGCCAAAGCTGGGACATGCACAGTGGCATATGCCCCTGTAGAAGTACAGCTCGACAAAGACCACAGTAAAGTGATTTGATTGTGGTTCTATACTTTGATCGTATTGTGGGCTAATAGTAAAGTGATGTAATCAGATTGTGGTCCTACCATAAAGTGGTGGACCACTGCATACTTAAGACAGCGGCACTGCCTACCTCAGATCCTAGCGGACAGCAGTCAAGCCAAATACCTTCAGCCACATACTCCCAGATAAATGACACTTGTCCAACTTCCTGAACAACTGCTTATAGTACCTCTAGACTGAAACAAAGAAACAAAGTAATCGTTACAATCAAGAAACTCAATGTAACGTTTACCCCCAAGTTACACAAATATTCGACTTTCCCTCCTTATAGAGCATGGTGGCGCAAGTGTAGGCAGTTCGCTACAAGATATACTTTATGCGAGCACCTCAGTGCTCTTTTAATGACATTTGGTGCTCGTGTCATGCAAGTGAAAGAAGTGTTAGAAAGCACCAGCGCTCATGAGGCTCGTTTTTCAATTGAAACTATGTTTAGCAAACCAAGATAAATAATGTTGCTATTCTTCATAGTGTCCAGCACGTTAAAAATCCCTCGACAGTTGGAAATCGACAAGAGTAGGCTCAACTGCCGCTGCCAGGACAAAATTCAAAAATGATGTTAACACTCTAGCCAATCTATTACGGGATCCTCGACGGTGTTCGTGCATTGTGCTGAGATTGTCACAACAGATGGACAAGAACAAGGCACGTATGGGTTAATCCATGCGCAATGACGATTCTACGACTAAACTAAACTAAACACTGACAAAATCACAAAGTCAGTGCAGCTGAGAACTACAGGCTGCTTCGTCACGTCGTATGCTGGCTACGTTTGTTTATTTTACCCCCAACAGAAAGAAAAACAACATATGCCATACCGGGATTCGAACCGCAGCAATTGTCGTCAGGCAGATGGGCATATCTTTAGAAAAACCTTAGTAACTAGACAGCTATCAAGGTGTAATCGTCTCTTTGATGCTGGCTCTGATAGAACGGTTTTACTTGCAATGTTTGTCAGCAGTTTTAGCCCCTGTTTACATGTCGCTGTTTTCCCCCGACTTGCATTTCGTTTGAGCATAAACGATAGGTTATACAAAATAGACAACACTGGTATTTCGGTAAAACCCATAGCTTCTAGGTCTAATTCATCAAATGGCAAAGCTAGTGCAGCTCGCTAGTTGTACACATTTGAGCAGTCCCCACACTTGTTTCCAAACTCCCGTAGTATAGTTTAGTTGAACGATCAATGTAATTGCATACGTGCTCTGTTCTTCTCCATATTGTTGGAGAATCTCAGCACAATGCACGAACTCCGTAGCACCAGAGAATCTCAGCACAATGCACGAACTCCGTAGCACCAGAGAATCTCATCACAATGCACGAACTCCGTAGCACCAGAGAATCTCAGCACAATGCACGAACTCCGTAGCACCACAGAATCTCAGCACAATGCACGAACTCCGTAGCACCAGAGAATCTCAGCACAATGCACGAACTCCGTAGCACCAGAGAATCTCAGCACAATGCACGAACTCCGTAGCACCAGAGAATCTCATCACAATGCACGAACTCCGTAGCACCAGAGAATCTCAGCACAATGCACGAACTCCGTAGCACCAGAGAATCTCAGCACAATGCACGAACTCCGTAGCACCAGAGAATCTCATCACAATGCACGAACTCCGTAGCACCAGAGAATCTCAGCACAATGCACGAACTCCGTAGCACCACAGAATCTCAGCACAATGCACGAACTCCGTAGCACCAGAGAATCTCATCACAATGCACGAACTCCGTAGCACCAGAGAATCTCAGCACAATGCACGAACTCCGTAGCACCAGAGAATCTCAGCACAATGCACGAACTCCGTAGCACCAGAGAATCTCATCACAATGCACGAACTCCGTAGCACCAGAGAATCTCAGCACAATGCACGAACTCCGTAGCACCAGAGAATCTCAGCACAATGCACGAACTCCGTAGCACCAGAGAATCTCAGCACAATGCACGAACTCCGTAGCACCAGAGAATCTCAGCACAATGCACGAACTCCGTAGCACCAGAGAATCTCATCACAATGCACGAACTCCGTAGCACCAGAGAATCTCAGCACAATGCACGAACTCCGTAGCACCAGAGAATCTCAGCACAATGCACGAACTCCGTAGCACCAGAGAATCTCAGCACAATGCACGAACTCCGTAGCACCAGAGAATCTCAGCACAATGCACGAACTCCGTAGCACCAGAGAATCTCATCACAATGCACGAACTCCGTAGCACCAGAGAATCTCAGCACAATGCACGAACTCCGTAGCACCAGAGAATCTCAGCACAATGCACGAACTCCGTAGCACCAGAGAATCTCATCACAATGCACGAACTCCGTAGCACCAGAGAATCTCATCACAATGCACGAACTCCGTAGCACCAGAGAATCTCAGCACAATGCACGAACTCCGTAGCACCAGAGAATCTCAGCACAATGCACGAACTCCGTAGCACCAGAGAATCTCAGCACAATGCACGAACTCCGTAGCACCAGAGAATCTCATCACAATGCACGAACTCCGTAGCACCAGAGAATCTCAGCACAATGCACGAACTCTGTAGCACCAGAGAATCTCAGCACAATGCACGAACTCCGTAGCACCAGAGAATCTCAGCACAATGCACGAACTCCGTAGCACCAGAGAATCTCAGCACAATGCACGAACTCCGTAGCACCAGAGAATCTCATCACAATGCACGAACTCCGTAGCACCAGAGAATCTCAGCACAATGCACGAACTCCGTAGCACCAGAGAATCTCATCACAATGCACGAACTCCGTAGCACCAGAGAATCTCAACACAATGCACGAACTCCGTAGCACCAGAGAATCTCATCACAATGCACGAACTCCGTAGCACCAGAGAATCTCATCACAATGCACGAACTCCGTAGCACCAGAGAATCTCAGCACAATGCACGAACTCCGTAGTACCAGAGAGGATCCCGAAATAGATTGGCTACATTTGTAACATAATGTTGTCCGGGCAGAGGCAGGTAAGCCTTCTTTCGATTTCCAAGTGGATGTTTAGCATGCACGACACTGTACACGGGCGTCCTTTCTCTACTACACAGAGATCCGTGAAATACCAGAAAGTCCACGTGAAAAAACAAATGGTCTCCACCGTGATTTTAACCCCTAACTGCTAGCACCCGAGGCATACGTCTTATCTCACCACTCAGCCCCTCATGACTGGAACATATAAATCATTAGCTTTAGTATCCAACTTCTTTCGTGGAATTTTGAACGTCCTATTTTAGCCTGACATCTATATTCATATTGTACATCTTGTTTTTGTGCACACCTTAAGTCATTAACTTGACTTAGTACAGCCATAGGTTGTTTGATGCGTCACTGTGTGGGAGGTAATAACGGTCATTACCTTCTAACGCAATCGACAACGACCGTCTTACAGTTATCTTATTTCCTCTTGCTGGCGTCAGTGTAACACATGTCTGCAACGGTATTTGAAATGTATTTGCACTTGCCATTCTAACGTATATATGCCCATTCCTCGTGAAGGAAACGACATAGCGACTTAAAAACATTTGCATTGTTGTAGAAATCTGCCATATAATTTTGAGTTGAAATTTCAGCTCGATTTGTCCTTTCATTTGTGAGATAGGGCGCCTTCAGACAAATACACACACACACATATATATATATATATGTATGTGCACACATACACTTTCTGAAATATAATATCGAGGAATAATGGCATACAATGAAAGAAAAGAACCAGCAAATGCCAAGAGACTACTCTATTCCTCTTCCTACCTGTCTATTTATCATTCAGATAGTGTAAGCTACTAAGACTGCGTGTATCATGTCTACAAATAATGTCAGATTTACTAGTCCAAAGAACAATAGGAAAATGCCACCGGTACCATTGAGTGCACCAGCTAAAACTCTCTGCCACCAGTCATATAATCCCACAGATCCATATCAATACAAACTTCTAATCTGCTACTTAGTGAAAGGGCTGTTTAACAATAGCAAGATAACATTCTACATACGTTATTTATGTTTTATTTTCACCTAAGATAAGCACGGCTCCTTACATATATGTATTTTACTAAATAATATGTAGATACACAGGAAGGAAGACTAACGTCTGGTCAGGCAAAATATACTGATCAGACAAGTTAGTCAAGGTCAGGCAAAACTTACTGGTCATGACCTTCACCTCGTCTTCCTTGTAGCGCTCCACGGACTGTTTTCATGGCAGCCTGGCTAACGAGGTGAGGTTTCGATGTGATCCATGTAGTAGTGAATGGCACGCATAGCATAACTGCCTGGAGGACTCAGCACGTTCCGGATGTGAGTAAAGCTACTGCAACCCGCCACTTAACGTCCTTTTCAGGAGGCAAAAAAGAGTAACCTACTCATTGTGGGCATTTGCAAAAACGCAAACAACAATATGTAGATACTCAGTGATACTGCCATATGGAACGAGGCGTTATAAGACTTCATTATACGAGGCGGCTTCAAATGAAAACGTTAAAATGGGATACACATTAGAAAAACCATGCCTTTGCATTGCAACTTGTTAATATGACTGCTAATGATGACTAGAGTGCCCAGCACATGCCAGAGGAACAACATGACGTCATAATTGCAGTGTAAAGATGGCCGCCCCATTATTGATACACACACAAGAGAAACAGCAAATGGATGAAGTCTGTGTAAATTCTTCAACGAATGAAGGTCCAGTACAGTGATGCTTGCCTTTCGCTCATAGTCAATTTTCCTTTACGAGGCGGACAACGACTGCAATCGACTCTGGGGTCCCTACTAGCTGTGACTGATCCGGTTGTGAACAGTCTGTAACAAAACTCTCGCCGTTTTGCAGCTTTCCACTCCTCTCATTCACTTGCTGGAGTGAAATCGCCGTACTGGACCTTCATTTGCCGAGTCTCTAAAGGTTTAAGCCTTTTGCTAAAAAAAACAACAGATAACAGAACCTCTTTGGTGCATGTCGATAGTAGGAATGCCATCTTTTAACTGCAATTATGACGTCAGGCTGTACGTCTGCACTGTGATGGCACGTATAGGACACTCTTGTCATCCTTAGCAACCATATTAACAAGTTGCAATACAAAGGCATGGTTTTTTAAATTTCTATTCCCCTTTTAAGGTTTCATTTGAAGCTCCCTCGTACAATATACAAGGACATAGCTTTAGGAGTCCCATAGTAAATAGTGTATGGGGTAAGCGTTAGCGACTTCATTATGCTAAGCTCTCAGTAAGATGAGGTGTGATACGTTCATTCCTTCACTGCATTGCTTGCTATCCCTAACACAAAGCAGTCAGTTAACCACTTTTACAGATGGATAGAGTGCCGTCTGCCATGACCAGGTCAGGGATGGTCAAAATCTGCCTTCTTCTCGTGCTAGAGGATTGATCTGACGGACCTGTCCATCATATACCCTTGCACATATAATATATTGATCAATGAGTCGTGGAAATGGGGTTGCTGTTTGCGAATGCAAACTCTTTTGTGCGCCCTGAAAAGGACGCTAAGTGGCCGGTTGCAATAGCTTTCCTCACACCCCGAGCGTGCTGATAAAGGTGTACCAGGATCATCCAGGCAGCTGTGCGATACTTGGCTCCATCTGCGTATCACACACTACTACGGGGATCACGTCGATCCTCACGTGGTTAGTCAGTATGTTTTGCCTGATCAGACGTTAGTCGTCCTCCCCTAGAATTGGGGTAATTTACCCAAACGAGGTAAAAATGAAAATATTTTACAAAATATTCACACATGATTGTTATTTGACAAGACATGTCAATATCTTTACTTTTATCTTTTCTAAATCTTGCTTTGAGCGGAAGCACACTCTCGCGTGCTAGCATTGCCGTAACAACACAATGCAGCTGTTACTAGAGCTATAATATGAGTGGTCAGTCGGGGTCGGTGAATAACACCACTGCCCTACAGAGAGCATGTCGTAAAAGGCAACTAAATGTGTGACATGCATAACACCAGCCATGATTAGTTGGTTCATTTAGAGAAGAATAAATGATGCCTAACAAGCTGTGGGTCTACTTTGCTTTGTAAAAGCAACTTAGAGGTACATTTAACTAACGCCGACCAATAAGAGCTAGATTTGAAGTGCATTGGTTGATTGTCCGAACTATGAAGGGATATACTATTGGTGAAGAGTTGGGGACGGGCGGTTAATACCATGTAACAGAGTAAATTTTGGGTGATATCTAAAAAAATGTCCCCAGCAAATGTATCGGATTGTCTCCCTTTTAATCAGCATGAAGCATACCCCGGCAACAGGAAACTGGTAGTAAGGTATTTGGTGCACTATTGCTACAGTTTGTTGTACATGACAGGGTCGCTTACCACAGGCCAAATCCTGTACAGTAGACTGAAAAGACACTAACAATTGCAGACCATAAAAGGAATTGTCACGTCTCTCTCTCGGCTTTGATAAAAGATATAGAAATATGTGATAGCAGATCTCCGATAAGGTCGCACATACCAAACACTATTTGGAGAAGCCGTGCTAACATTAGCGTTTCGATAGACACGTCACTTCCTGTCCCTGAGATTAATCAATTTTAAAAAGCCATGACAAGAGATCACTGCAAACGTTATTCATGATGATGTGTGATGTCCACAATGGGAAACTTTTCTCTTTTTGTGCGCACCGAAAAGGGCGATAAGTGGTGGGCTTCAGTAGCTTTCATCATGTGCATGCTGATGAAGGTTGACCCGAGTCCTTTGGGTAGTTGTACTATGCTTGCCTTAACCATTGTGTCGCTCACTACTTTGGGGATCATGTTGATCCCCACATAGTTAGGCAGATTGAAACAGTCAGAGAGAAGAGAGAACAGTATGGAAGTGAGGTGGAGGTCTTGGCCAGCCTGACCCTGACTAAAACTGTCCGATCAGGATGTTTCCGTTAGTCTCCTCCTCCCCCCTCCCACGACATTCATCATTTTTTAAAATTATAACTAATTGACATCATCTCACTATAGGTAGAACTATAGTGTCTCAGTTTATCCAGCAGATGATGAGGGGTATTGATGCTGGTGGTTCCTGGAGCTTGTTGGCTGTACACACTCCTGAACTACTCTAGCAGATATTCTTCCACGTTCAACCAACATTGTATTTCAAACTATAAAGCGAGTATTAATTTTTTGCTGTGACGTCTGGCAGGCGACCAAACATATATTTCATTATGTTTCTAATACCATTTTCTATGAAATAAGGAACAGAGTACCCCAGATATTCTCGGTCTTCCAGAGCATGAATGGAATCTTGTGCAACAAAACCCTATAACCAAAATTGAGAAAAAGAGTTTTTGGATGTTATGTTGAACTAGTACAGAGATACAGCAGTGAATCATGGATAATCAGAAAACAAGCACAAATATCACTAGAGGCGACGGAGATGTGGTTTTACAGAAGAATATTAAGAATTCCACAGACTTAAAAAAAGACGATGCGGCACTTGAAGAAGCACAGACACAAAGACAACTCATTGCAAATGTCAAGTAAAGGCAATCATCCTTTTTCAGACACGTCACAAGAAGAGGCGGGTTGGAACATACTGTAGCAATGAGTAAAATAGCAGAGAGAGAAAATATTTGAGATTCTGAAGGAATGGTATGGGAGACGAACAACAGAACGAAACACCTGAGAGAGAAGTGGATGGAGATTACCCATTAGCCAAAGCTAACCGGCAAGGAACACGGTGTGATCCTTTTCTAATAGGACAGAACAGATTGAATAACCACTTATACAAACTAAAACATCGCCCATATGTACGTGTGGACAAGCAGCACAGACAGTCGAGCATATCCTACAATACTGTTACATTGAGCCAATTGCGTGATGAGCACCGACCAACCTCAACACAAACGCTATTTGGGATCCTTGAAGAACTCTCCACCACAACAACCTTTATCCAGAGAATTTGACTTTGCGCATAGACATAAAGAAAATAAATAAAAACAGTCAAAATTCTAGGGGACATGGACGAGAAGAGTGATGATAGGCCCAGGCTGGTCCAAGTAACTGATCTGCCCACACCAAAGCAACAACTAAATCCTGTTATCTCAAGGTATAAATCAAGTGGTGAGATAAGAATCAAGACGCTTTCAAAGCTAAAGTAAACCTATTGAAGTTTAAAGAGTACATTAACGGAGTAGAATGAAAGAATACACACACTGAAACAACAGCGTACAGTATCATCATTGTTGTTAAATAATGATATCTGGACATACGCAAGTAGTTCCACCTGGATTATATCAACAGTTCAATTGTACAGTCTCTTCATAAGTAAACCAACCGTGTTAAACAAATTAGTCTTTATACCAGAAATTAGAAATAAACAGCCTATAACAGACATTTTGTGGACTATTCTACATGCTGCCTTATATAAATCTGGTACTATTCTTATAAACATAATTGATATTCCATTTTTTGAGTATTAACTCTACAATCGCAGTTGGCGGTGTCTCAATACCAACTTTGTAGAGGTGGGCATTGAGTCTGCAATGTCCCGCTTTGAGTTGGAAGTTCTCTGCCATGTTTGAATATGCTGTCATTTTCTATCTTGTATTCTTTGTAATAATCTGTCAATTCCGTCCTCATAGATGGAGTCTTTGCTTCTTTATAGCTCTGTGGATGGTGCGGCTGTGTGCCACCGCACCACTTTCGGCGTTTGTGAGATCATCTGCTTTCTCGTTTCCAAGGATCCCACAGTGGGCGGGATTCCACTGTAGGACTAGATCTGTTTTTTGGGGACAGCAACAGGGTGTAATATTTTATTTCGTGTGCGAGTCTATCTTATTTGGGGTTTGAGATGACTTGGAGTACACTCCTGGAATCTGTTAGACAATCTGAGTTGCTGCATGAACAGCTATTGTTGCTTCAGCCCTGCCATTGGTACAAGTCTCTTCTGCTGGTATGGGGTGGTTTACTGTGTCGTGTTGGAGTGCGTGATGTCAAGTCCACTGTCTCCACTTTTTTCGATCTGCAAAGGCCGATCCATCTGTGTACACATGTGTCCAGGAATTACTAGGGTGCTGTCTCTAGAGCTCATGCAGAACGTGGATTTTTTTTGTTCTGTTGCCGACTGCTCACTTTTCTTCATTATCCATGGAACCAAGATTATACCGAACCAGTCATGGCTCCGTGTCCATGGTTCTGGAATGAATTCTTCACACTTTTTGATTTTATCCTTCAAGGATGTCTGAATGTTTTCTGTGGTTTTCTCTGGTCAGATGTTTGGGGCTTTTACACTAGTAGTCTGTTTTTAGTTCTCTCTTGAAACTTCCGGTGTACAGGGAGATCTGGTAGCCTTTTTAGTTCTTCAACCGAGTAAGAGATTTGTATGTTCTCCTTAATTCGTGGAGCTCAATAGATGTTGTTTTTCCTAGCTCTGTAATAGGAGTGCCTTTCAATGTCCCATGGGGAATTCTGAGACCAATATTTTGGACTCGATCTAGTTTTCCTGTGTTGTTTTAGCATCTGGAACATAAAATATCTATTCTACCTTTAATGGACTTATCTGCAACAAAAACATAATATTCACTGAACTTATTTACAACAAAAACTAAAACGTTCTAATCAACATTTAATAGACTTATCTTAACAGAAACTAAAACTCTTTATCTCTGTATTCAACAAATCATGTATTTATATGCATAAGAAATAAATATAGCTATAAGCTTCCACTCGGATCATAAAACCACAATGAGTCACCCATCATTATTTTGTGCACTTACAATAACACACAGTATAATTGACCAACAGATCGTATTTACTCTGGAAGTAAGAACAAAGTATGTAGTTTTGCGAAGAGGGCAGTGAATACTTATATAAATAGAACACGCATGAAATCTCTGGCTTAGTGGAACGCAGCTAATAATATTTGCCTCATAGCAAAACATGATCAAGTATGTACCATAGTCACTATCAAGCTCATATCTACCCAGTTGTAAACTGGTACATGCCTGCCGAGTATGAAGACAAGGCAGTGAGATATGGAACTGGTCAAAAGCATAAGCATTGCATATAGTCTGCATAGACACAAGGGAGAATGAGCTACAACAAACATAAATAATATATATCTAAATTGTTGGGATTGAACACAGAACAGATCAAGATATATTATAAACATTTTGAAATAAAAGACATACATGGTTTGGCCACGTAACAAGGCCACCAGCAGCACCCCCCCCCCCCCCCCCCACGGTGTATGTTAGCGCAGTGGGTTGTTCGTTTCAACGGTGGCGAAAGCAACACGAATGACAAGCCAAGATCCGGGCGGCCATGCACAGCTGTCACACCACGGAATGAAGAACGTCTCGATCAGCTTGTCCGTGCAAATCAGAGGATTGCGACCAAGTAGCTGGATATCAGCTTCAATGCATTGGAAATCGTGGCGGCAACATTGGATTATCACAAAGTTTACACCATGTATGCACAACAAATGCTCAGACAGTGATAAAATGAATATCTAATGCAAGTTTGTAATGACCTTGAACCATTATGAGGAGAAGGTGACAGTTTTCTGGATCGCATTCCCACTGGTGATGAGACGTGGTGCCACCACTATGATCCTGAGTCAAAACGGTAGTCCATGGAGTTGCCACGTGTGAATTCCTCAAAGATGAAAACGTTTACAAGCGCTGAATGTATGCTCTTGTTTATCGTTGGACAATATGTATAGCAAGGATGGTGACTATGTTGAAAGATAGTTTTCCGAAGGCAAGACATTGCTCTATCAAATGGTGCTATTGCGCTCATTTTATCTGTTGTTTTTCATGGAATAAAATAGGAGGCTTTTGAAGCGCCCCTCGTATATAAGAAGACACACCAATACCAGTGGTGGATTAGCAGAATTTACACCTTCCAGCTAAGAGCTACAAAAAGATCAACTTTTTGTGTATAATCTAACTTTATACATAAAAAATAAATAAATGGATAATCTGACAGAACTTATTAAAGAAATTATTTTTAGATAGACGCAAAGGTAGAAATTGTGTCAAGCTGCCACCTCTGGTTTAGGATCCAGCCCTGATAGAGACAACAAATTCCATAATGCATACATTAATCCTTAAAAAGCATTCTCAACAATGCAAACTTGTTAGACAGAATCCAACTTAATCCTTAGAAACTGTGGGATGTGATGAACACAGATCTACCTCGCATTACAGAGACTTCACCTAATCACATTTTGAGGGAGAGAATAAATTCAGGCAGTTTATAGAGTGCCTTTACCTTTGACAAAGTTTTCATTCTCAGATCACCGCCACAATAAGCCATATTTATCATCTTGTTCATGGATACTGAATTAACATACATGCATTTAAAAACACACCCTTGCCAGGCAGGGACAATCACAATTTTTTCACCTCAAAACAGGAAATTGTTGGGCCAGTATATATTCCTTAACTGTTAGTATGGAGAACAGTTCCATAATACATACAGTTTGTACGTTTAGTCTACATGTGTACAGCGGTAATGCACAGTCAGAACTTTTACATGTTTATTCAGTCTGTCATGCTAAACGGAAGCTACAAACAATGGTTGGGTTTCATCATGGGAACTCATCTGACGGTGTTAAACATCAAACATATGTGATCAGAAGTAGAAGAAAAACCAATTGCTGCAAGTATTGTACTATAAAAAAGACCTCACCTGAATTAGTCATTAACACATGTATTATGTTTTGTACTCTATATTTAAGTAAGTAGCCCCTTCTCAGTCCGGTCTGACTATAGGTTGATGTGACCTTGGAGTAATGAAGCTCTAACGTCTGGTCAGGCACAACATACTGATCAGACATATTAGCCAGGGTCTGGCAAAATCCCTTCCCTGCAGCCACTCCTGGAAACGGGTTGTTTTCGTGACAGACTGGCTAACTAGGTGAGAGATCGAAGTGATCCCGGAAAAGTAAAGGGTGACACGCAGATGAAACCAAGCATAGCACAAAATCCTTTTTAGGCCGCACAAAAAAGTAATCCTCATTGTAGGCATTCAACAACAACTGAGCTTTTGGTTTTTCTTGCGCAGTTGACTTTTCACTTCTCTTGTGTTGCAAGAGCTTATTTTCATAACGTCTGAGGTGGCTCTTCAGGTCACATTTCAATTTGGATCGGTCTGCAGCTATGTCTTCCCAAGACGTTAGATCAATATTCTGTGCTGTTTACATGTATCTTTCAACCACACGCCAACTGTCCGTATATAATATCTTTGAGGATTCGATCGTCTTCTATGCGACAAACATAATCAAGGTAACAATCTTTATTACCAAAGGAGGGTACACATGCTTGAAAGACCGGTGCGAGAATGCACCTCTGTATTTGTCACCATGTCTCTCCATGAGACGCCAATATATCTTTATATATCAATACAAATCTTTATATCTGACTTATTTAGGTCACTTTTCCTTTCCAATTGTACAGTAACATAAGACTGCAACAACTCCTCTCCACCGATTCCCATTTTAGGTGTCTTTTTAGCTCTGCTCATGAAACCAAGCGAATTGACTTTCTCTACCGATGTTCTTAGTCTCAGTTCTTAGTCGACCTGTACTTCTACCGGGACAAATGCGCCTGGGCAGGTCCCAGCTCAGGTATGAGCTGGATATGGCCGGGAGAAAGATATCTTGCTTAGCAGGCTAGACTTTAGCAGCTTAATACTCCGCTGCATTGGGTGGTTAACTGATGTGCGAATTCATCTTAATAGACTCCAACACTATAGCAAAGTAGACCCACAGCCTGTCAGGCGCCATCTATGCTGCTCTAAACAAACCATCTAACCATGGCTGGTGTTATGCCATTTCAAACAGTTAGTTGCCTCTTTTATGTCATGCTCTCTGTAAGGCAGTAGTACTATTCTTATCTTTGTCATACACAAAGACTCAGGCAGACCACTCGGGATAGTACAATATGCCTCTTTTCCACCGTTGGTTCTAATACAATATAATATATATAGTTATATTGTAAAATTTCTTCCACAGGATTTATCTATATCTGCTTTTGTTCATACTGTATTTGTTGCCTTTTATTTTCAAATTGATATTCCATATTCTGCACTCCTTATGTTTAATGACGAAATAGGTGTAAACTCAGCCTTTACTTCCCAGATTTTCCGTGAAAAAAATTCCTATGGCTGGGTCGACCACAGGAGCCGGTTTGCAGTCAGTGCACTAACCACTGCGCTACCGCGACCCCCAGGTGTAAACTCCATACATACTTCTTCTTCTTCTTCTGCGTACGCAGTCAGACAGTAACCATTATTTTTTCGAAAAAAGCGGCGGTCATCCTGAGGCTGTAGCCACTGCCATAGAGCTTGTCTTGCAGTTCCACTGGTGATGGCCACATCTGCTCTCTCTGATCCTCGTATGTCGGGCAGTTCTGCAGCAGATGTTCAGCGGTCATTTTACCAGTACCGCACGGGCATTCGTCGGTACACCCTATCTTCAATTTGTTGAATAGGTGGTACCTCAGTCTATTGTGGCCAGTGCGAAGTCTCAAGACAATGAGCTGCTCTCTTCGGTTCAACTGGTAATAGGCATCGATTTTGGTGTAACCAGTATGTTCGGTTTCCCATTTGGTCATGTATCTGGCTTTGATAAGCCGTTTTGACTCTTCGTACGTCATACTGGTATCTGTTTGTGGTAGTCTTGCACCTTCTTTTGCCAGTCTGTCTGCCTCCTCGTTGCCTTGGATGTTGCAGTGTGATGGAACCCACTGTACCACTACCCTTTTTGGTGCGGACTGCTGGCACAGTTTGCAGAAACTCCATACATACAATAACCTGTAATGTATCTAAGATAGAGAGGCCTACTCATTTCATTGTACCACTTAAGTAGCAGTTTCTAATGCTCAAACCCAGGGAACATCAATAAATGAAGTACAATTATGCACATGTTTGCTAAAATTATGCAGAGATTCAAACATTTGGACTAATGCAATTTATTCCCCTCTGGAGCACATTAATGGATAGGCAAACATGTATGAGCATGAAGAGCTTGGAGACCAATACATAGGAACAAGGTCCGCTGATTGGTGGTTGAAGTTGGGCTAATCAATATAGACCTTTACATATAGAATGAGAGGTTGAAGTGAGGTATGATGGTTACAAATCTTACACACGGGAGTGGTATAAGCTGAGAGATTGATAAATGAAAGTACGTAGCTAACAACAGATAGATGTTAGACTCAGGATAACGCTAGCAAGCACACTCCCAAAAATGAAAAATGACACAGATAAGAGTTACTCTGACAACAAAAATTAATGGAAAATACATTAAAGGTATACAGAAAAAAAAGATGAAATGAATGTAACCTCTACACCAAAAACTAGAGACATGGGCAGGTAATGACTAGTCTTATATTTAATATTTGACATCTAAATTACAGAGGCTGAATACAGATAAAACACTGAAGAAAGGAAGGATTTTACAATTAGAATTCAAGTCTAATTCAATAAATGTTGATTTGAATCAAGGAAAAATGCAATGAAATGTGAATAAGTGTAGAAATTGTATTGAATTTTAAAAAAAAAGATATTTGACTAATTTGAGCAAATGAATTGAAGCGATGTGCTACTGAAGAATGTTCAGAACATCATCTAACTTCAATACAGATAAACATTCTCAGTTCATGGTATAATATCAATATCATGATAAAAAAAATTAATAAAATATACTTTGAGATGTATTTTGAGTGCACAATACCTTTGTAATACTTAATACTAATAGTAATAGTCTGTGACTGTATGAATCGTGTTTCTATGATGATGAATTGAGTTGAATTGTTTAAACACATGCTTGGCTGTGCATAAATCACAAAAATTGTATTTAAGTTACTAAAACTAAATACCAATGGTGCTTAAATGCCCCCCTTTCTCTCTTTTATATTATAATTTAATAATTATTCTAATGTCACATCATACAATTGAAACCTATCATTCACGTTGTTATTGAATTATACAGCTGGGGGATATCATATAATTATAGCCGGAGCTATAATTATAGATTCTATTTATAGGCCTAATATTAATATGATTTATATCGCATGATGATATTATTAGATCTAATAATATTATTACTAATAATATTAATGTCAGTAAAGTAAAAATCAAAAAGGTTTCTGAACCGGAGATGATACACTATTTCCCTATACGCTGCAAAAAGAAGTCATTTTCATGAGTCTATTCACTAATTCAATTTGTCCTGATCTCATTGCCAATACTATTATTATTATACATATAGTCTATGGCTTTTGATTTGAATAATTTGTGAAAAGTCACGCACACGACACTGCACAGGTGACAGTAGACTGAGTAGAGTAACTGAGGAGTAGCCTACACGATTTTGAAATTCAAAATGACAGTCACACGTCAGTTGTCTGATTAAATTTAGTAGTACAAATATTTACTACCAAACAACTACAACACGTACCTGTTGTCGATGATACTTTATCCCATACCAAGTAAAATCCTGCAGTTACATAATAAAATGTATCGCGTCTTTATGACGAGTATTAAACAAAACATTTAGCTGTCAAAAATAGAAGCCGATCCTGTCGTCCAAATCAAATTTCGTTTCCTACGACCAATTTTAACTTTTGGCCGTTCCCGTAAAGCCTGCGCATGCATTTTGCGCATGTTTTGTTAAAATGACTAATGCACAGTTAAGGTGACACGGAACAAAATTTGTGAGAGGGTGATCCTGCAACTTAGCGGTGACGTTTTCAGTTGCGTAACTTTGCCTTACTCAGGTGTCAATCTAGATATGCAAGTACATTCCAGGGTCGGGGAGTGAGACACTTTAATTCATGCCCCTACCAGAATGAATACAAGTCGAGATGTAAGGCATTTGAAATATTTATAACGAGTGTCTTCAACCTTCAAGTACTTTGCCCCCATCGGAATGATTATCTAAGACATTCACATTGAAACTTTTTAAAGAGGACACCACCACAAACTACAACCCCCACCACCTCAAATCAATATCATGAGTCGTCCTGACAGACGTGTGGGGTAGACCATAAGTATGTTAACTAAACGGATATGTCGTTATCTCAAATTCATTTATGCGACATAGCAGTCGCTGCGCAAAGGAAATGGTCGTGAAGAGGTTGAACACAAATCCACACACACAAGTACCACACACACATCACCTCATACCACACACACACAACATACACACATCACCTCAGTCCACACACATCACCTCAGATCACACACACACACCACACACACATCACCTCAGACCACAGATACATCACCTCACACCACACACATATCACCTCAAACCACACACATATCACCTCACACGACACACACATCACCTCAGACCACACCTTAGCAAAATCCTCAGAAATATAAAGACAAACAGAAACTACAGATGAAATGGCAGGGACAGATGGTGGAACACGGTACAGTCCCAAAATGGCAGGGGCAGAAGGTGGAACACGGTACAGTACCAAAATGGCAGGGACAGAAGGTGGAACACGTTACAGTCCCAAAATGGCAGGGACAGAAGGTGGAACACGGTACAGTCCCAAAATGGCAGGGACAGATGGTGGAACACGGTACAGTCCCAAAATGGCAGGGACAGAAGGTGGAACACGGTACAGTCCCAAAATGGCAGGGACAGAAGGTGGAACACGGTACAGTTCCAAAATGGCAGGGACAGAAGGTGGAACACGGTACAGTTCCAAAATACCTGTGTGGAAAATTGGATCACACGCTGTCCTATGCGATACTGGATTACCGGATGACCCGACGGCGGCGGTTACACCGATGCTGGTCACAGCTTCTCTTCCAACGGTCGATGTCTCGGACCACGGTGGACCAGTGGATAATGTGTCACCTAATCTGTGGCATCGTGAATGTTGTTGCGGGATGAAAGGGAGTCGGACCAACGTTCGTTTCTTGTCTCCGGGGAATCACATTGCTGTCGCTGTAGTCCAGCGATCGTCCGTTCTTCGCAGAAAGTGGCCCCAAACGATGTTTCATTTTGTCTGCATAAATAACTGCATCTTCCACCAGGGACAATTGTCTGAGTTGTGAAAAGGTCTTGTGTGCGCTGGCTATGAAGCGTGAGGCCAACCATGCGTCTCTCGAGTGAGGCTTGGGTCACTCTGAGTTTGGACTCAATCTCTTTCGTGAGTGGTCTTGTTTCCGCCGCATAGTATATTGCATGAAGTACTGTGGAGTTGAATAGAGAGGTGCGCAGGCTCTGGTCGTGGATGTTGTCCAGTACCGGCTTTATCGAAGAGAAAACCGCCCAACCCGCGTGACGTCGTCTTGTCAACTCTGGGCTTAAGTCGTTCTGTATGTTGAGCAGGCGCCCAAGGTATATCTACTCGTCCACATCGTCAAGTATCTCTCCATCTAGGAAGACTGGGTCACTGGAAGCGAATCGACTTTCATCTTGGACGTGTTCACTTCGAGTCCCGCTTTCTTTCCCTCTCGGTGGAGCGCTGCTAGCATTTCATTGGCGTCTGTGGCTGCTTCCATGATAAGTATTAGATCATCTGCAAAGTGAAGGTGGTTTAGCAGCCTGTCATTTATGTTGATGCCAAAGGTATCCCAGTCGCACAGGCTCATGGTAGATTCTAGGCATGCGGAAAAAATGCTCGGTGAGATGGGGTCCCCATGACGAACTCCTCTCTGTATGGGTACTACTACTGTCTTTGGAATAGTTGGAATGCAATACACTGTCAGGAAATAATACGGAAGACTCCTGCGAGAAATAATAGCGTCTGAAAATTGACAGGCACAATACGGGAAGCATAGACAAAGTTCTTTAAGCATCAGGTTGAGGGCAGTAAATTCAACTCCATGTTCTAAAGGAGTTGGTAAAGTGACAAATCCAAGAATATTATCTAAATCTTCTTCTTCTTCCTCGTTTGTCTTCAGACCTCGACTTTAATGATTCTAACGTGGGCAGCAATCCAATTGAGGCTCCGTGCACTTCCGTACATCTTCTCGTAGAAGGATACTGGCTGTTACCAAATGCTACGTCTTTTATTGGTATACAGTCGGCAGGACTGTAACATGTGTTCTGCCGTCAGGGGGGCTGTGTCACAGGCACAAAGGTCCGTAGTGCAAATGTTGAACTTGTTGTAAAGATGGCATCTCAGTCTGTTGTGTCCTGTGCATAGCCAGAGAATGATCGAATGGAGAGTTTGTGGTAAGCATCGTTTTCTATGTGGCCAGGGTTTGTTCCATTTTGCACTTTATGTTACCCTGACGGCTGCTATTGTTTCATTTTATGCAATTTCTGAATCACTCTGCTGCAGCATTCCTCCCTCTCTAGTAAGTATGTCCGCATCCTCGTTGCCTAGAATGTTGCAGTGGCTGGTATCCATTGGACTATGTTTGTTTTCTGAAGCACTGGAACAGGCGTTTGAGCGAGTCTTCCAGAGCGCAGAGATCATTTTTATGCTTGTTCTTGAGAGCAATTAATACTGAGAAGGCGTCTGTGAGAATGATACCTCGCTTTTCTGCCTGTCCCTTATGGTCAATAAGGGTTTTAGGTACTTGTCTCAGGGCACTGGCTTCGGCACTGAAGTTGTTTAGCGTCTCACAGTAGCAAATGCTAAGTATACCTCGCTTTTTAGTTTTATAGTGATGCCTCCTTCCCCGCTTCCAATGGCATCTTTGACTGAGCCATCCGTATAGACATATGGCTTGACTTCGTTCGTTCTCAAGCTCCCGCTACCAAACACCGAAAGGGCTTAAGTAGCAGAATGTAGTCCAGAGAACAGAGAACATCACGTTTATTCTCATCCTTAACTTGATCCTTCACGATTAATCTTGTGCTTAACTTGACCGATAACGTCTATTCTCATGCTTAATTTGATGCATCACGTTTATTCTCATGCTTAAGTTGGCCCATCATTGTTTTTTTCTTATTCTCATGCTTAACTTGGCCCATCACGTTTGTTCTCATTCTCATGCTTAACGATATATCACGTTTATTTTCATGCTTAACTCCTCAATATATCACATTTATTCTCGTTCTTATGTTTAACTTGATCCATCACGTTTATTCTCATTCTCATGCTTAACTGGGTCAATTACAATTTTTCTCATTCTCAACTTGGTATATCACGATTATTCTCATTCTTATGCTTAACTGGGTCCATCTCGACTGTTGTTAAGCTCAACTTGGGCCATCACGCCTGCCCTCATACTCAAATTGGGCCATCAACCATGTTTGGACCATTAACCATGTTTGGACCATCACGCCTCCCCTCATTCTCATATTGAACCATCACGCCTCTCGTCACTCTCAGATTGGACCATCACGCCTCCCCTCATTCTCATATTGAACCATCACGCCTCTCGTCACTCTCAGATTGGACAATCACGCCTCTCGTCACTCTCAGATTGGACCATCACGCCTCCCCTCATTTTTACATTGGACCATCACGCCTCTCGTCACTCTCATATTGGACCATCACGCCTCCCCTCATTTTTACATTGGACCATCACGCCTCTCGTCAGTCTCAGATTGGACCATCACGCCTCCCCTCATTCTCATATTGGCCCATCAACCATGTTTGGACCATCACGTCTCCCCTCATTCTTATATTTGGCCTATCATGCGTGTTCTCATACATACTTTGTACCACCAAGCTTGCCCACATTCATAACACGAGGATGGCTCGTTGAATCTACATTTATGTATGTTAATTCCCTCTAATATGTGCACATTACTTTTTGCTTGATATTTAATTATCATTGTTGTTATTGTCGCTGTTATTGTCGCTGTTTTTGTCGCTGTTTTTGTCGCCCTCTTCAGCAGTATTACTATCGCTAGGATTGGATATACTTAGGGATAAACATACCAGCCCAACCCTATCACGAGAGAATAATTTTACATCTCCAGCAATGTACATTTTTGGTGTATTGTTAAATAGCCAGAATTGATGGAATGTGTTGTCTGCAGTGCTCGGATGAGAAGCGTCTTGTCTGAGGTTTTACATTCTGTTACTGTTGTGCAGGAATCTCCCACAGAATGGATATGTGTTTTATTGAATGACATTTCTGCTGTGAAAATGATCCGTGTGTGTGGCATTGTGTGCAAGTGAGACAGGGAGAGAGAGAGAGAGAGAGAGAGAGAGAGAGAGAGAAAAGATAGAAGAGAGAGAGACGAGAGAGAAGATAGAGAGAATGATAGAGAGAAGAGCGAGAGAGAGAGAGAGAGAGAGAAAGAGAGGTACAGAGACGAAGACAGGGATGGAGCGACAGAGAAATGAGACAATGAGAGATAAATTAAGAGATATATAAGGAGACAGGGAAAGAGGTAGAGATGTAATGTTATGTTATATTTAGCAGAACCAATATCACAACACTCCGGGCAAACTCATTGGTTTTCAGCTTTTTCTTTGGATGGTGTAAGGTATATTTACTGATAGTCCATGTAGCTCGCTGGTTGCATACTATCTTGATCTGTCCTGGTAGGTGCGCTTCTCCTAACTCAATCTATGTGTGAATCCGTATCCCCGCAAACCTATGTATAAACTGGCTTATCGATCTGGTGTTGTTATTTAACAGGTCTTCTGGCTGTTGGTATCTTAATAGAGCAGCTTGTCCACAAATGATATTGATGATGGCCCATAAGCTTTCTCTGTTCCTCGTATGTTGGACGCCTTTGTAGCAGATATTCAGCAGTCATTTTGTCGGTGCCACAGACACATTCATCTGTATGTCCTATTCTTAGTTTGTTGAACGTATAGTGTTGTCAGTTAAGTGCTGCCTGTGCGGAGTCGAAAGATTACTTACTACCTACCCACCTCTGTTGAGATGGCAATTTGCGTCATTTGGCTGATGACCTGTATGCTTCTCTTTTGTTCCTGTATCTAAACCAGCTAAACATCTTGGCCTCTTCATACGCTATACCTATATGTCGTTGAAGTAGCTTTCTACCTTCCACGGACAGTCTGTCAGCCTCTTCATTGTAAAATAGATTGCATTGGGATAGAATCTGCTTTATCACAACTCTCTTGACCCGGTGATATAGTTTATTGAGTGTCACACTTAGTTCCTTCAGGTCTGTACTTGTCTGGCTCCCCAGTGCCACAGCCACTGTAAAGAGTACCGATTGTATCTCTCTGTGTTTTCATCTGTCGTTAGAAATGTTGCTGCAGTTTTCAATGTCTCTGCCTTCTACTCTGAAGTCACTTGAAACTGTTCTAGTCGCCACTGATACCTGTCTTTGAGTACTATTTTTTAGGCTGAACTATTCCCCTCCTCCATTCTTTGTTGCATTTGATGCCGACCCGGCTGTATATACATGTGTCCAGCTGTTGCTTGGGTAGCGATTCTTTGTGTATTTTACAGGTAGTACTTTTCTTTCTGCTTCTGTCTGGCTGTTTTTATGGGTTTGTTTTTTTAATGCCGGGAATGTTTTTTTATCAACCTTGGGAAGCGCCGTTTTCTCCAGATAGAAAGCGTGTGTGTAGTGTGCACACGTTATATTTGTGATGTGCGATTTATAGGATCTGTTCTCCACTTGTCTTTCATTAATGCCACAAAGTTACTCGGTTTGAGTCCTCCCCTTACAAACCCATTTATTATTTTGTACATTGGGTGGTCAGTTAGCCGCCTGATCTTCTCAGCTTGTTGTATGGTCCTTCTGTCTCTTCTGCCTCCCATTAGTTGCAGGTTCGTATTTTTTCCCAGTTCTCAAATGGGTGTGGTCATCATGCCCCGTTATGATTTACCATTCCTTGGTTTCGAACTCTATTTATTGTGCCTTTAATACATGTTCAGTTCAGCTCAAGTGCCATCTCCGGCTGCAATGGATCTCCAGTTTACTCTGTCAGATTGCACCATTACGGCAAAATATATATTTATATATATAGATAGATAGATAGATAGATAGATAGATAGATAGATAGATAGATAGATATAGATAGATAGATAGATAGATAGGTAGGTAGATATATAGATAGATAGATAGATATATATAGATAGAAAGATAGATAGATAGATAGATATATAGATATATAGATATATAGATATATAGATATATAGATAGATAGATAGATAGATATATAGCTAGATATATATATAGATATATAGATAGATAGATAAATAGATAGATAGATAGATAGATAGATAGATAGATAGATAGATAGATAGATAGATAGATAGATAGATAGATAGATAGATAGATAGATAGATAGATAGATAGATGCACGTACTGTATACATAGACAGTTTAAATTGATAACAGATAGATAGACAGATGGAATCATAATTTCCCTCAACCAGTAACGTGTCTTATATTCCATCTTCATTCCATCGCTCCATTTGTGAAGCAGAGTTCCAACACTGCAGTTGACTCCCTTAACCAGCTTTTAGGAAATCCAGATTCCAGTCGTTTGCAGTGCGGTTCTGTGGCGATGGAGATGGTGCACTCCGTCACAATGTGATATTTCCCGACCATGTCGGGTCACATACGAGTGATGTGACCTGGGTAATGAATGCGGCATCTGTTTCCATTAGAACAACTATGTTGTCTCCCCTGTGGTTGCCATGACTCCAATCGATACACAGTGAAACTCAAACAATGGGACCCATATTTCAACATACATCTGATAGTATTAGGCGATGGAGTGTGCTGATAAACTAAAAGTAATCAATTAGGAATCAATTACAAAAGACATTCAGAGATAACCTATACATAAATCACTACCAACATTTACCAATAAAACTAATACATAACTCAGAGAATACTTATAATTGCAAAACGAATCACAAACAAATATTAATAGATTACTACAGAGATTGACATTCGAACAATAAATAAATACATTTGTAGAAATAATCCTTCAGAGGAGACCAAATCTACCCAATGTTTCAGTAGCTACAAAAGTGGCTGAGATATGCTGATGACCCCGTAGTGATGGCTGAATGTGAGAAAGAGTTGCAAGAAATTATAGATATACACACAAGACAAAATGAATATTGGTTTAGACTTTAATAAAAAAAAAATTATGTTATTTACCAAACAAAAGTGCATCCTCAAACTAATATCAAATGCTAGAACAGGCAGTAAGCTACTTGAATGTGGGACAAATAATAATTCAAATGGTAGATGTGAAAGGGGTCGAAGAGGATAATAGGAATGACCAAAGTGTATTTCATATGATGAGCAATATATCGGTATCCATGCAAATAACATATACATTGAAAATGAGACTCATCAAGTGTTTTATATATATATATATATATACATATATATATATATATATATATATACACACATATATATATATATATATATATATATATATATATATATATATATATATATATATATTCAAGATTATTATACTGTAAAAAAAAACATGGACTATGAACAAACAACCGGAGAACAAAATAAAAGGCCCTCGAATTGGGGTTATACAGAAGAATGTGTCGCAAATATTGTCGAAAGAGAAACAAATAAATACCGACGTCCTGACGGGAGTAGACATTTTAATTAGGCAAGTCAAATATTTTGACATAAAAAATACACGATACTTTATAAAACTAAACTGGAAGGCAAGGTTGAAGGTAGGCGGGCGCAAGCGGCGGGCAATGCTATAGGTTGAAGAGCAACATCAAAAGATGGACTAATTTCAATCTCACAGAGTATACTGTCAAGACAAAAGACAGGATATTGGAAGTCCATTGAAATCCACTTTTGCTGCCCTCGTGGCAGTGGAAAAAAAAGATGCCGACCATGGTATAAATCGACTGCTGATTTAGAGGTCTCAAATCCTGTGTTTGTGTGAATTTACTGTCTAGATCATCGAAACCTACACAAATGAAAGGTCTGGTAGCCTGGCTTAGCATGCACCTATTGTGAACACATACTATATTGATAGGGGTGAGATTCCCAGGTCTATCAACGACCGCCTGTTGTAATGGCGACACTTGAATGGTGGATCAGGAATATAAAGACTGCAGAACTTTGAAATCAAAGAAGGTTCAATTGGAGAGCATGAGAGGAACGTGTTCAGCCAGCCAGCTACATGAAGTATCAACACCCTTCTCCATTAGCTTATCTGGACTGAGCACATATGGGTATACTCGCAGTGCAGTCAAGTCGATTGTTCAGTAATCTGTTATTGAACAAAAACAACCAGTGATTCAACATAAGTTATTAACATATTGATTTAAATGGTTGGTTGGTTATTAAACCGGCGGCCTATAGGCTCAATGTCATATACTGGTATCTGCAAATGTTGTTGGCTTTTGTTTAGTTCCGGACAAAGTGTTCCATTTGTCTGGCCTCGGAGGAAGAAGCCCTTTCCTAACACCGGCAAGCCCCGGACATTCCATAAGAATTGAATATAATTCACACATTCACCAATAAAGTTAAAAACAACAAATGAATCACATTGCAAAATGAACAAACGATATGAGAAAGGAATTGATAGCTTTTAAATGCGAATATGTAAAAGAATAGGGCACATCTCTTAGAAAGAAAAGAAAACATATAAAGAAGTTTTGGATACATTAAACGTGCTAATATAATTGTTGAGCGAAAACAGAATACGAACCGTTAGATTGGTAGCCCCTGGAATATAGGATCGCCTATTTTGGGGATCTGTAATGGTGGAAGTGTAAAATAGAGCAAGGTAGACCCCCAGCCTGTCAGGCGCCATCTAGCCGCACCGCTAACGACATAATCAAGACATAATGTTATAGCCACACAGTTCCCTTTTTGCGACATATTCTCTGTAGGGTGAGAATCCCTAGAATAATTTGAGTAGATTTTTACTTGAATTTTGCCCGAGTAGCCGCCGTTAGATCTGCTCTTTTCGATTTCTAACTGCCAGGGGATTTTTAAGGTGTGCACTACTACCCATTAGTGTCTGCTCACTACTCAAATAATATATACATTCACAAATAAAGTGAACAATAGCAAATGAATCAACATTGCATAATGAACAACGACATGAGGAAAGAATTGATAGCTTTTAAATGCACATATGTACAAGAATGGGGCTGAACCCTTGGAAAGAAAATAAGACAAATAAAGAAGATTTGAATACATTCGGCGTAGTAAAAGAATTGCTGAGCGAAAACAGAGTCTAACAGTTAAGATATATTGGTCCCATGAAAATATGCAAAGACACGAAAACTAAATGAATGCAAACAGTAACAGGCGAGAGGTCTCGAGGTAAGTTCTCCGCCTCGAGTGCCGGATGTCGCCAGTTCGAATCATAGCGGAGACCGGGATTTTTTCACGTGGATTTTCTGGTAAAATTCCCTTGATCTCTGGGTAGTGAGATCGGACTCCCATGTTCAGTGCCGAGCACGTTAAAAATCTCTTGGCAGTTAGAAATCCAAAAGAGTAGGCTTAACGACCGCTGCCCAGACAAAAAATTCGAGTTAAAAATATACCCAAATTATTTGTATCTCCCCCCCCCCCCCCCCCGGGGGGGCCTTGGAAGCAACATGAAGTTGTAAAATGCCTACTACGTATAGTCAAAGCATTCGGCTACCTGGCAACAGACATTAACATGCATGTTTGAATACAAGGATTCCAAGCATTCCAAGAAGCATGCGGCACAAATCAATCAAGCAATCAGTACCAGCATTCACACACAGAGCCACCATTCTTTTAAAGCGTTCAACATCGTCATCCTCCATTGTTTTCACCAGTGAGTTTCATATCCACAAGGACAACCGACTTAGTCTGCTATTGTGACATGTATATGACACATAATATCTCCTACACAATAAGATGAACACAATCAACAAACGCGTCTTGGTAATCACAACCAAATTAATAAAGCTGTCAGTCAAAACAAACATTCACAGTAGAACAAACAAATACCAAAAACGAACGCTAAAGATGGACATTCACAAACTCAAAAGAAAACAATCAAACCAGATCGATGTGAACATTTACAGATTGAAAATAGCAATCCAGCAATAACATTGGAAATAGTTTCAAATTGAAAAGAAGCAATCAAACAATACAAATATAAACAGCATGAAAACAAATTTTAGAAATATCAACAACTTTGAAACAAATTGTACAAACATTCAGAATGACAAACAAATTATTCAAATATTTGCAACTTGGAAACAAAATATATGAACATTCAGAATGAGATAACAAATTATACAAACAATCAAGACGAGAAAATCAATTACAAACATTCAGAACGAGAAAGCCAATGAAAATATTAAAATTTTAAACAAACTATCGACTAAAACAAATATTAAAATCTTGAATAAAATAGAGAAACAAAAAAAATAAGCATTCACAAATTTGTAAAGAAAGAAGGAGGAAATCAATATATTGAAAAAAAAGAGTAAGAAATCAATATATTCATTTATTGAAAAAAAAGAGTAAGAAATCAATATATTCATTTATTGAAAAAAAGAGTAAGAAATCAATATATTCATTTATTGAAAAAAAAGAGTAAGAAATCAATATATTCATTTATTGAAAAAAAAGAGTAAGAAATCTATATATTCATTTATTGAAAAAAAAGAGTAAGAAATCAATATATTCATTTATTGAAAAAAAAGAGTAAGAAATCAATATCTTCATTTATTGAAAAAAAAGAGTAAGAAATCAATATCTTCATTTATTGAAAAAAAAGAGTAAGAAATCAATATATTCATTTATTGAAAAAAAAGAGTAAGAAATCAATATATTCATTTATTGAAAAAAAAGAGTAAGAAATCAATATATTCATTTATTGAAAAAAAAGAGTAAGAAATCAATATATTCATTTATTGAAAAAAAAGAGTAAGAAATCAATATATTCATTTATTGAAAAAAAAGAGTAAGAAATCAATATATTCATTTATTGAAAAAAAGAGTAAGAAATCAATATATTCATATATTGAAAAAAAAGAGTAAGAAATCAATATATTCATTTATTGAAAAACAAGAGTAAGAAATCAATATCTTCATTTATTGAAAAAAAAGAGTAAGAAATCAATATATTCATTTATTGAAAAAAAAGAGTAAGAAATCAATATATTCATTTATTGAAAAAAAAGAGTAAGAAATCAATATATTCATTTATTGAAAAAAAAGAGTAAGAAATCAATATATTCATTTATTGAAAAAAAAGAGTAAGAAATGAATATATTCATTTATTGAAAAAAAAGAGTAAGAAATCAATATATTCATTTATTGAAAAAAAAGAGTAAGAAATCAATATATTCATTTATTGAAAAAAAAGAGTAAGAAATCAATATATTCATTTATTGAAAAAAAAGAGTAAGAAATCAATATATTCATTTATTGAAAAAAAAGAGTAAGAAATCAATATATTCATTTATTGAAAAAAAAAGAGTAAGAAATCAATATATTCATTTATTGAAAAAAAAGAGTAAGAAATCAATATATTCATTTATTGAAAAAAAAGAGTAAGAAATCAATATATTCATTTATTGAAAAAAAAGAGTAAGAAATCAATATATTCATTTATTGAAAAAAAAGAGTAAGAAATCAATATAAATATTCACAAATTCAAACCCCCAAAAAAGTCGGATAAATCAAACATTGACACATTAAAAAAACATCGTAAGAAATCAGTAGAATTCACATATTGAAAAAAGTAAGATGTGAAACATTCACATTAGGAAAAGTGCAAGATATCAAGACAATTATTCACAAACTGGGAAAACAATTTATTAAAAAATGCAACAAATTATAAATTGAAAACAATTTTGGAAATCCTAGCAAACTATAACAAATTAAGAACACAAATAATTCTACACAAGAAAGGACCGCATCGACATTTTTTTCGTCACGGTGAAGCGAGAACTGGAAATCGATTGTTAGGTTGAATAGAATTGCATTATATAAACAGATGTCACAGGTAACATTTCCATCATGGCGACACTCGCCCACGCCAAGGGGAATCGGGCGACACTGGCCCACGTCAACGAGAATCGAGTAGCTAGCTAGCTGAACAGTTCACGTTAGACTAAATCCAATATTATATGAAAGGTCGCTACTTGCAAGTCGGCCCGCCACGTGCACGAGAGCGCGCGCACAGATCTACACATTAATTGCCAGTTGGTCCCATGTGGTCGCTATATTTACCTCTGCCAATTCCACAGCTGGCGTGTCTAGTCAATGCTAGGACCATTCGTTCTTGTAAGGATATATCAGTGGCGTGAGTATATTATTGCAAACATGCAACACACAATACAAATATTACATTGTTTCTGAACAAAATGTTGATTGTGTTTGAGTTTTTCTGCCGACGAGGCGTTAGCATATACAGTTTATATCTTTGCACATTATTTCAACTTCTGTCCGATTTAGGCAGCATTTTCACTCCAGCTATAGTGGCGGTAACATAACTATATACACTGGACAAGGGAGGTGTCAGATCAGATGAGATACACGTTTGCTGCTCTCCTGGAAGGTTGGGGACAACCTTCTGCTTAGGAAGGCACATCTGACAGTATGACCTGTTAAAAGACAACTGATACGCTTGGGCGGTATATAGAGTCTTCGCTTGGCGAGGACAACGAGAACAAGAGTGGCTAACCCACCATGGGACCAAATCATCAGTGGACCCCTATAAATATGCGACGGAAAGAGCTCTCAACTGTTTACAGTCTTTTAATTTCAAATGATCGTGTACGGACGCGTTCTTATACGATTTTGTGATTCATGCGGCGAAAACTGTTCAAATGTTGACGCGGAGGCCTGGGCTATAAAAACAGCAGTTGGGATTTTGCACTAATAGTTTGACTTTGGGGAATTGGTGCCGCTAAAGCATTGTGAATTTTCTTGACTCGGAGTTGGTTCTGTGTGCGCTGATGTGTGTGCCCACCTCATACAACAAAAAATGAAATATTATTTATGGCGATCAACAACATAATCACATCCCACGTGATTAACATCATTTTGTAATGAATCCCTGGACATACCGGGAAACGAGATGACTGACAGACTAGCAAAAATAGGAGCCTCCAAACAACAATTAGATAGACCCTGCAGATGCTAAACAGTTAAACGAATCATTAAGGATAATGCTAGGGAAATCTGAATGGAAGAACAGATCGCAGTGTATTTAACGAAATGTCACAGCCAAAAAGTAATGATGACATAAATAGACTACATGGAAGAAATTAGTCTGATCTTTCAGTTCCGAACAGGACACATCAGTCAATAGAACGCATACCGCATCAATCCTCAGCACCTGCCAGATATTGCTCTCACCCTGATGAAACAGATAGACACAGACTTACTGAGTTCAAACCGCCTGTGGACACAAGGAAACTATTCTTACAAATACCGCCGGAATTTTAAATACACAGTCCGGGGCAGTGAAACAATTAAAGAAGACATGCATTCATGTAAGAAGGCCAATGCCTATAGGATAACAACAAAAAAACAATTTCAAATTTTCGATTGGGCCTAGGGATAGTTAAGAAATTTGCTTTGTGCAAAATTATGTTTCTGGCCATGTTTCCTCAAAATGTTTCTCATATCGTTTGATGTTTCTTTGCACTTGATTCCAAACTATTATTTAAGCCGAGTCTACTGCTTTGCAATACGTTATCTAAAATACCAACAAAAAGTAGAATGCATTTTAAAAATAGCTTTGATATTGCCAGCGGACGAATATCATTGATCGCCATAAAGTGTACTGCGTCACTATGCGTCTTCTAATAGCTCGTATTACAGATACTGTACTCTGTGGCACATTAAAAGCTCTCGGGATGGGGGAGTACCATAATGATCGGTATTTGTGCCAAACGTTCATCTATTAAAATTAGCTTTTACATTATTGCTATTTGTTTGGCATTTTGTCGAGGTACTGTTGTTTCAACGACATACATTAGTATTGGTTTGTCTATCTTAGACATGCTCTTGTTAAATGTCATTCTATCGGTTTGTCTATCTTAGACATGCTCTTGTGAAAGGTCATTCTATTGGTTTGTCTATCTTAGACATGCTCTTGTGAAACGTCATTCTATCGGTTTGTCTATCTTAGACATGCTCTTGTGAAACGTCATTCTATCGGTTTGTCTATCTTAGACATGTTCTTGTGAAAGGTCATTCTATCGGTTTGTCTATCTTAGACATGCTCTTGTGAAACGTCATTCTATCGGTTTGTGTATCTTAGACTTGCTCTTGTGAAAGGTCATTCTTTCGGGTTGTCTATCTTAGACATGCTCTTGTGAAACGTCATTCTATCGGTTTGTCTATCTTAGACATGCTCTTGTGAAAGGTCATTCTTTCGGTTTGTCTATCTTAGACATGCTCTTGTGAAACGTCATTCTATCGGTTTGTCTATCTTAGACATGCTCTTGTGAAAGGTCATTCTATCGGTTTGTCTATCTTAGACATGTTCTTGTGAAACGTCATTCTATCGGTTTGTCTATCTTAGTCATGCTCTTGTGAAAGGTCATTCTATCGGTTTGTCTATTTTAGACATGCTCTTGTGAAACGTCATTCTATCGGTTTGTCTAAATTAGACATGCTCTTGTGAAACGTCATTCTATCGGTTTGTCTATCTTAGATATGCTCTTGTGAAAGGTCATTCTATTGGTTTGTCTATCTTAGACATGCTCCTGTGAAAGGTCATTCTATCGGTTTGTCTATCTTAGACATGCTCTTGTTAAACGTCATTCTATCGGTTTGTCTATCTTAGACATGCTCTTGTGAAAGGTCATTCTATTGGTTTGTCTATCTTAGACATGCTCTTGTGAAACGTCATTCTATCGGTTTGTCTATCTTAGACATGCTCTTGTGAAACGTCATTCTATCGGTCCGTCTATCTTAGACATGCTCTTGTGAAAGGTCATTCTTTCGGTTTGTCTATCTTAGACATGCTCTCGTGAAAGGTCATTCTTTCGGTTTGTCTTTCTTAGACATTCTCTTGTGAAACGTCATTCTATCGGTTTGTCTATCTTAGTCATGCTCTTGTGAAAGGTCATTCTATCGGTTTGTCTATTTTAGACATGCTCTTGTGAAACGTCATTCTATCGGTTTGTCTATATTAGACATGCTCTTGTGAAACGTCATTCAATCGGTTTGTCTATCTTAGATATGCTCTTGTGAAAGGTCATTCTATTGGTTTGTCTATCTTAGACATGCTCTTGTGAAAGGTCATTCTATCGGTTTGTCTATCTTAGACATGCTTTTGTTAAACGTCATTCTATCGGTTTGTCTATCTTAGACATGCACTTGTGAAAGGTCATTCAATTGGTTTGTCTATCTTAGACATGCTCTTGTGAAACGTCATTCTATCGGTTTGTCTATCTTAGACATGCTCTTGTGAAACGTCATTCTATCGGTTCGTCTATCTTAGACATGCTCTTGTGAAAGGTCATTCTATCGGTTTGTCTATCTTAGACATGCTCTTGTGAAACGTCATTCTATCGGTTAGTCTATCTTAGATATGCTCTTGTGAAACGTCATTCTATCGGTTTGTCTATCTTAGACATGCTCTTGTGGAACGTTATTCTATCGGTTTGTCTATCTTAGATATGGTCTTGTGAAACGTTATTCTTTTGATTTGTCTATCTTAGATATGCTCTTGGGAAACGTATTTTTTTAGTTGGTTTGTCTATTTTAGATATGCTCTTGTGAAAAGTCATTCTGTCGGACTATATTCAAATAAAATGACTGTTCTATTTCGTTCTGTTAAGAATCGACATCACTGTACTCCGGGAAGATATATAGATGCTCAGTTCTTCTCAGCAAATGGCGAACAGTTTATATATTGCTAGTCCCCGTAGCTCGCTGGTTGTACGCACTCCTGCTCCGCTTCCTCAGTTTTCCTTCTCTGCTGGACCAGAGAATGATTTTAAAATTCTGCAAGCCATGCATTGCTGGTTCATCGACTGCAGTTATCTGTAAAAAGGTGGTCGGTGATGAACTTTAAAATGTTACCACCATCGATTGCCTATGTCTCCACTGCGGGGGCCAGGATGTAAACTTTTTCATGTCCTCAAACCCCAGCATGGCCAATACAGCAGATCCACAGAAGTTCCAGGAGGTTGGAGGCCTCTATGAATCATCATCATGATCTTCTATCAAATTGTGTTGCTTGGCGTCGTGGGGAGGTAAAGCTTTCTGTCGTGTTCCAGCTTTATCGCCGCTGTTCTTGTCATGCCCTGTTTCTTCAGTGTTACACTGACACCACCTATGTATCTTTTTTGTGGTCTGCCTCTTGCTCTGCAGACCTGATGTCTGGTATTGTAGATACGAGCAGCTGGTAACTTTGGTTGCATTCTTGTCAGGTGTCCGAGCCATTTTATTCTTCACCTTTTTATGTATTCCATGCACGTTGTTACACCCACTGTCTGATTACTTCGTTTCGTACTCATCCCAGCCTTGTGAACACGACAGCCTTTCTCAAACACAGCATTTCGCATACCAGGATTTTTCTTTCTTTAGAAAAACCTTGTGCCTTGATGAGAGTCCATGTCTGACACTGGTAGCAGAGAGTTGAAATAAAAATACTTTTATCAGCTGTCTTTTTGCCTTCATTGGAATGTGTTTGTGTCTTAGTAATGTTGAGAACTGATAGAAAACCGCATTAGCTTTCTGTATTCTTGATTCCACCTCTCTATCTAGCTTTCCATATTATGTGAACACGCTGCCCAAGTACTTGAATTCTCTGTCTTTTTTAAGTTCTATGCTTTTACCTGTATATTTAGCGTTTTCTTTATTCTGCTGATTTTCATTGTTTCCGCTTTTGCTGTTCTAATCCTCAAATTATGCATATCACGCTTCAATGCATACAAGGATATAATGTCTATTTTGAGACTTCAAGAGAACAATAACTATGTGAGATAAAACATCGAAGCAAGCCTCACATCGTTGCCGACTTCCATAAAACGGTTAATATGATGTTGTTTCTCGGCCTACAAAACACCATTCATGACTGCGTTAGCCTTGGTAGGTTACGGTCAGCTAGTATTCCTTCAAAGCATCACTAGCTGAGGTTTCTAAACAGCATCTCTCACTCTTGGGCTATTGGAGTGGGGTTTTGGCATTGGGCTACAATTGTTATGGTTCAGTAGCCAGCAATGTACACGGATTGAGAGAAATGGATATATATTTTAGATCGTCTTTTGGATACAACCATGGAAACCTTAGATCGTCTTCTGGGTGTATCCATGTACATTCAAGAGTGTCTTGGATGTATCTTTGGATATTTTATATCATCTCTTTGATGTAGCAGTGAATATTTTATATACAACATAACTCATAACTTGGATATTTTAGAAAGTCTTGAATGTAGTCTTGAATATTTAAGAAAGTCTCATGCGTGTAGCCATTTATATTTGAGAAAGTTTCTTGCGTTTAGCCATTTATATTTTAGATAACCCTTTAAATGTAGCCATGGGTATTAAAGATATTCCCTTGAATGTAGCCATGGATATTTTAGAATGTCTCTTGGATGTATCCTTGAAATGTGAGATAGTCTATTGGATACAGTCATGGGTATTTTAGATAATCTTGAATGTAGCTATGGATATTTTAGATAGTCTTGGATGTAGTCATCGATGATTCAGATAGTCTGTTAGACGTAGCCGTGGATATTTTAGATACGCTCTTGAATGTAGTCATGGATGTTTCAGATAGTCTTTTAGGTGTTGCCGTATATATTTGAGATAGTCTTGAATGTATCCATGGATGATTTAGATGCTTTCTTGTATGTAGCTATGAATATTTTAGATACACTCTAGGATGTAACCAGGTATATTTTAGATAGTCTTGGATGTTGTCATGAATATTTTAGATAATCTTTCGATGTAGCAATGGATGTTATAGATGATCTCTAGGGTGTAGCGATGAATATTTTAGACAGTCTTTTGGATGTAGCCATGGTCATTTTAGTTAATCAATTGGATGTAGCCATGTATATTTTAGACAGTCCTGGATGTAGTCATGGGTATTTTAGACAGTCCTGGATGTAGTCATGGGTATTTTAGACAGTCCTAGATGTAGCCATGTATATTTTAGACAGTCCTGGATGTAGTAATGGGTATTTTAGATCAGCTATTGAGATATAGTCATGGGTATTTTAGATCTGCTATTGAGATGTAGTCATGGGTATTTTAGATCAGCTATTGAGATGTAGTCATGGGTATTTTAGATCAGCTATTGAGATGTAGTCATGGGTATTTTAGACAGTCCTGGATGTAGTCATGGGTATTTTAGATCAGCTATTGAGATGTAGTCATAGGCATTTTAGATCAGCTCTTGAGATGTAGTCATGGGTATTTTAGACAGTCCTGGATGTAGTCATGGGTATTTTAGATCAGCTATTGAGATGTAGTCATGGGTATTTTAGACAGTCCTGGATGTAGTCATGGGTATTTTAGATCAGCTATTGAGATGTAGTCATGGGTATTTTAGACAGTCCTGGATGTAGTCATGGGTATTTTAGATCAGCTATTGAGATGTAGTCATGGGTATTTTAGACAGTCCTGTATGTAGTCATGGGTATTTTAGATCAGCTATTGAGATGTAGTCATGGATTTAGCCACATTTGTGGCTCAACAGAACTGCCCTCTTTGAGTAGAAAAAATTATTTGTTATTAGTGTTTGGAATCGGACAGTTGAACGTCTGAGTGAGTGGCTAATGATTAGACCGCTGGTCATTCTGAGGAGCTTGAAATGGTTCGATCCCCGGACTCGGTACGCCCAGTTGCACCCAGCTGGAAATGGATGCCTGTACTTATAGTTATCGAAGTCACGGCGACGAGGAAGGGAACTGGCCAATCCGCTTCAAATACAAACTCACAATATAATCTCTTAACACTTCATTACCGACGGCAGTGGCATATTGGGGGGGGGGGGGAATGCACCCTTAAACTTTTCCTTCAATGATCGTTCCGTACAGTTAATCATCCACTTGCAAACGTAATTAATCTCTCTCTCTCTTTCTCTCTTTCTCTCTCTCTCTCTCTTTCTCCCTCTCACTGTCCTCTCTGATAGTGTTAGTGGCGGCGACAAAGGAAGAATCCATCCCAGGCGCCATGTATTTTAAGTACACCCCGAGTCTGTACCGATCATTAAAGTCAACATTTATAATCGTCATCATAGGTTGGCACGAAGACTCGAAACGGAGATCAGGGTGTACATTTCTTCTTGCTAGTGCACTCTCACATAATCTCATCTATTCTCGCCAAGAACGTGGCTAGGCTGTCTTCTTTCTTGGCGTCGGCACGTTTGAAAACATGTTTTACTGTTTAACGTCAATTCTTCTTCTTCTTCTTCTTCTTCTTCTTCTTCTTCTTCTTCTTCTTCTTCTTCTCCTCCTCCTTCTTCTTCTTCTTCTTCTTCTTCTTCTTCTTCTTCTTCTTCTTCTTCTTCTTCTTCTTCTTCTTCTTCTTCTTATTATTATTATTATTATTATTATTATTCTCCTCCTTCTTCTTCTTCTGCTTCTTCTTCTTCTTCTTCTTCTTCTTCTTCTTCTTATTATTATTATTATTATTATTCTCCTCCTCCTCCTCCTTCTTCTTCTTCTCCTCCTCCTTCTTCTTCTTCTCCTCCTCCTTCTTCTCCTTCTCCTCCTTCTTCTTCTCCTCCTCCTTCTTCTTCTTCTCCTCCTCCTTCTTCTTCTCCTCCTCCTTCTTCTTCTTCTCCTCCTCCTCCTTCTTCTCCTTCTCCTCCTCCTTCTTCTTCTTCTCCTCCTCCTTCTTCTTCTTCTCCTCCTCCTCCTTCTTCTTCTTCTTCTTCTTCTTCTCCTCCTCCTTCTTCTTCTTCTCCTCCTCCTTCTTCTTCTTCTCCTCCTCCTTCTTCTTCTTCTCCTCCTCCTTCTTCTTCTCCTCCTCTCCCTCCTTCTTCTTCTTCTTCTTCCTCCTCTTCCTCTTCTTCATTCGTTTTGAAAAGGTTGCTGTTTACAGCGAGGCTGTGAATATCTGCGCCTTTCTCAATTTATCACATAAACGTCATTACTTTATAACGACATCTATCACATATTCATCAGCATACGCGACATAATAATTGTCCCAAATAAGATCGCTCATTGTATGTTTAAAGTTTTGTTTTGTGCCGGAACTCCATGCCGATGTTATGATAACTGTTGCTGATATCTTCCACACCAGATGTCCAACCTTCGTCCAGCATCTCCTCTCAGTGTCCCCATTTACTAACAGTTGTAACCCGTTGACTGCCTTCCATATCAGACCAGCCTACGTACATCATCTCCTTTCATTAGTTCAGTTTAGTTGAAGAATCGACGGCATTACATGCAGCTAACCACATCCAACTATAGATACTTGCTTTCTCACTCACAGACAACTAAATGACGGAACCTTTATGTGTCAACTTTCAGTGCAACTGATACTATAATGAAACATAAAAGCATTTTTGGGGAAACATAGATGGATATGCAGTTGGTTGCAGGGCATGATTCTGGGAAAGGATCATTCTCAACAGTGGTTTGTTGTGTTTTGTCCCGTGCATTTTAAACATATCTTTGTGAGGAGCATGAATTGATTACAAACCTTTGCACAATATGAGCTCCATCATTTAGTTGACGGTGGAATATGACGTTTAAATCGGTTTTCCCGATGAGTAGCACACGCGAGGATCCCATAAAAGATTGGTTAGATTCTTAGGGTCATTTTGAATTTTGCCAGGACAACGGCGGCTACTCTTTTCGATTTCCAACAGCCGAGAGATTTTTAACATGCACGCCACTGCACACGGGCGTCCGATCTATACTGCTTAGAGATCCAGCGAAATACCAGATAGTCTACGTGATAAATGCTGTTCCCCACCATGATTTAAACCGCGACCTTCAGCACCCGATGCCGACGTCTTACCTAGAAACCACTTAGTCCATCATCTCTCATTTCCCCATTTACTAATAATTGTGACGAATTATCGTCTTTCGCTCCAACCTTCTCATAACTTGTCCTGATAAACTTATTAGCTTCCTCGGTAAATTGTGATGAATGTCTTGTCCGTACATGGGCTAATGAAGTCTTATCCGTACATGGGCTAATGAAGTCTTATCCGTACATAGGCTAATGAAGTCTTATCCATGAGCTTCATAGGAGTCTGTCTCTGTAGAACATGTGCTTGGATCTCTGTGAGTAGGCTCTCCAGGACGCAAGTCTGAGCGCTGAATATGGAGACCATGGGGTGCCAAAACTGTAGGACACCCCCCCCCCACCCCTCACTGGGGAAATTCCAGAAAATACAAAGCATGACAACCTGGCACCAGCTGCCGGAATGAGTTTGCAATATTGAAACCATCCGCCTTTTGGTACTACCACTCCGGCAGCGATTTCGTTGCCTACAGATGATAGTTACTCAAGACACCCGATGACACTCTCATCGTCCCAGGACTAACCACCACTCCCTAGCAGAGTTCCCCCCTCTCCTAGTCGAACTGGCTAACAAGCTTCGTCTACCCGGGCTTAGAGTCAGAGTTTACCTTCTCTTAGAAGGTCTTAGCCCAATCCAGCGACGATCTCTGCACCTGGAAAGGAGAGGCTATAACAGACGCTTCACTTTCCTTGAACGAGCGGGACGTCCAGTTCAAACCTCGCTACCCCCCCCACCCTCTTCCACAACCACAACCACCACGGGCTAATGCAGTCTTATCCACACATGGGCTAATGCACATTCCTCTGTAAAACACCACGCTGCTGTAGCATCTTGATGTCTAATTTGTTCACGTTTTGGCAAATAAAAGTAAAACATTTGATCAACATCATTAGGGACAGGTCATTTAATAGATACATCATCACGTACGCCGGAGGGGAAACAAACACACGAATAACCACCAATCACTATAGAAAAACACATGGCTACAGCAAGCAGTGTGGAAATATGTTATTATTTCATGTCAGAAACAAGTTGATAATTGCAGCCAGTCGGATATGTGGAGCAATAGAATCACTAATCATTAGGTAGAAACTCGTTTAGACTGAGACTAGACTGAGACTGTGAGCATGATATGTGGAGCAATAGAATCACTAAATCGTTTAGACTGAGACTAGACTGAGACTGTGAGCATGATATGGGGAGCAATAGAATCACTAAATCATTTAGGCTGAGACTGTGAAACAAAACAGAATAACAGTTAAACAAATATATCCACACTCTTCTCCCCCCCCCCCCCCCCTCGCTTACGATACAGTCACCTTGTCCTGTCGACGTGGGGGTGGGAGAGGGAGTCTTGTGTGCCTCAGTGACCTATTGAGCTATGTCGGACAGGGCACTGGAGAAGGGCGAGATTAAGAATGGTAGCATCCGGGTGGTGGGTGTTCAAGAGTCCAAGAAGACATACTACATAGGGGAGGAAACTCTACACAAGGTTCGTGCAGATGGAGCTAGCAAACCAGGAGGTCAGGACAACCCAAAAATATCATTTAGCGAGCCCAAACAAGGAGGAGTCCAAAGGGAAAACCATTCGTAGACCTTAATATCTGACAAAAAATGGCCCCAGTCAATGGGGAAAATGACCTCAAGCCCACTGTGTATCAACGTGCTAAAGGACTGCGTGGCTGCTGAGAGAGCAGTTTTGAACGTGGCAGTCTGGTGGGCGAGAGGGACTCCAAATAGGACATCCCTTGCCGCTTCCCTATCAATGAATGACCTGCTGCTTGGCCGCCAGGCCGGGTGGGGACAACCAAAGGCTAGGGATGCAAACCTGAAGACAATGATGGCTGAAAACGGAAGTGTTGGACCAAAGGTGCAAAAAAAACAGCTCGTTGTTGCAGACCACGACACTACGTATCTCATCCAAGGATTATCAAAGACCCGGACTATACAGCTATACTATAAGGTACCCACACAAAGATATGTTTCTCCCACCATGAACACACTGATACACATGCCACTCAAGGTGTTGCAATGGAAGTATGGTATGTATATACGACTTTCAAAACAAAAAACAGACGGGGTGTCCAGAGAACTATTTTTTGTTGTTGTTCGTTCGCCTTATTTCTCTATCCGCCAAGGAATATAAGGGGAATATATTAAAAAAAGAAACGTTCCACGAAATGACAATGATTCTCGAGACACTAAAGAGACTGAAGACATACACATATGTGATGGACATACTAGACAAGAAATTGTGAAGCAAAGAACTAAAGACATGGCAAGACAAGAAGACAAACAATATGGTGTGGTGCATTGTTTACAAGAAGTCTGTTCATACTAGAACGCAACTATACACTTGGAATGCATTCGGAGCACATATGATTTGAAAAAAAGAACTGGAGTCAGACAGACATGTCTACTATCGTCAATGCTGCGGTTACTGGCCATTGACTGGGTTAAAAAGTCAACAACATATTCCAGCGACAATGGTATTAACAGACATTGAGAAAACAACTTGACGATCTGGACTTAGTCGATAATTTGGTTTTTCTGTCTCATACCCACAACCAGATGCAAAATAAGATACGTATACTTGAGAAACGATCAGTGCGATTGGGTCTGAGAATACACAGAGACTAACAATAAATACAACTAACAGTGATAGAATTGTGTTGGGAGACACCCGCCTTCAGAATGTTGAATCTTACATATATCTTGGTACCAATGTAGACATATTAAGAGGTATAGAAAAAAGCTGTTAAGTTAAGAATACAGAAGGTGAGAATACATTTTGGGATCTTATGGAAATCAAAAGAAATTAAAGCTACTATCAAAATAAAAATCTTCAACTCCAACGTCAAATCCGTTTTATTGTATTTTAATAGGACAATAAAGTCACTTCAGGAAAAGGTAAAGCTTTTCAGAATGGTTCACAAATGTGGAACTGTTAAAAAGAACAGGACAGATGCCAATGGAGAGTGACACGCGGAGAAGGCGCTGACGTCTGATAGGCCACACATTGCAGAAACCAGTCGATAGCATTAGAAGACAGTCTCTGTTCTAGAATCCACAGGGCAAGAAGAATTGCAAACGATCGAGACACTCATGGAAGAGTGAGCTGGATGCCAATATCACGGCTGCAGGCAAGACGTAAAAAGAACTGGCTAAGATGGCTCATCATATGAAGACTTATGTGTTTGTTCAAGATCTGTGCTCTACAGGGAGTGGTAAGATTTTTGATTGATTGATAATGATGATGTTCGTGCATCACATGTGATGAAGACCACTCTCTTTATCCAGCCATGCCGACGGTCTTTTCTCCTGCTTTGTTCGCTGAAATGAGTGACGGGGATTTGCATTAAAGTGAGCAAGAAACTGCGCATTTTGTCAACCTCACTCTCTATCGTCCTGAGCTACCATTGGCTAGTGGCAAGATTCTATCAAGACGACTGGAAATAGCACAGGATGCAGACTTTTCATCAGTGTTTAAGCCCGAAGCCTTTTCCGAAACAGGTATTCCGCAAGGCAGCGAGGGGGATGGGGATGATATCTATCGTTATGCGTGTTGCCTTTCCCATAACTGTAAGAGGTCGTAGGGACATTGAACAGCGTGTGAGTGATGTGTTGGGCATCTCTCCCGTGCGACGTGTTCTAGTTTATCATAGTCACGTGTCTACATTTCACAGTCACACCAAAAGCGACGCTGTCTGCAGCTAGGGTGAATGATGCCAATCTCGTGAAGTTCATCCATGAACACCAGACTACAAAAATACCACCGCATGTTTAACCGTAGTACTAATTCACGTAGCCAATGTCCAGGCCAGGATAATCCCAGGATAGTAAAATAAAATGAACAAATTAACTAGTCCAAATGGAAAACACACGTTTCAGTGAACACAAGTGTAAGTCGTCGACTAGTGTGAATTACAGCCAAATCCGTGGCCTGGCGGCATTCATAATGAACTAAAACACCAGAGCAATGTTAGTCCCGCAGCCTGTACGGCGCCATCTTTGCTGGTCTTTCATTGATTGACACATACATTCACAGAGTGGACCAGTATATATAACGAGAGATATAAACAACTAAGGGGAGGCTTTAACCATGGCCATCTATTCTAAACTACAGATAGCCATGCTCTAACAACATTAAATAATGGACAGAAGTTGAAATCTCAGTGGCACTGCTCACAAACTGAAGGTGCTGGGTTCGTTCCCTATACCAGCACCGGCGTTACCCCAAGGAAAGCAAACCCTTAGAAAATGCAGAAGCAAACAGACCGTTACATAAAATGCATGCCAAAGTCGGATGCAATGGGCCGACAGGGGCAACATAAAAAACAGTGCTACGTACACCGCTTTTGGGAAATTGAGAAATAATGCGAATGCAATAAAAAAAACACATACACCAATCTTAGTGTAACTACTGGAGAGTTCTCAAACAACTTCGCAGGTGAGGCTGAAACACTGATAACGAGCTTTAATATCCGACGTGGAAAACGATGTATGGCTACTAGAAAGACATACTATCCATCCATCAATCGTTAGTAATGCGCACCACATATCTGGCCAATCCGTACGTTCGTATTGACGCAGAGTCGACGACATCCCGGAATTCTATTTGGTCACGGTTGTCGGTATTTCGGATGCGGTCTGTTAGGGAGATATTTATGAATCTTTGCGCCAATGCTCTTTCGCTTTGTGTATTACGATGCTTCTCTGTGTCTGATTTGCGCGAACTCCAAACCTCACACCCATATACAACTGATGGGATAACCATGCTATTGGCGGTGTGAGCCCTGGCCTTGACGTCCGTCATCTACTGAAGTATTTGTGCAGTTGAAGCAGAGCCAACCCGCCGATATTTTGCGTGAACTTTCCTTGTCAGTGCCGTGGCTGTTGTTGATATCCTGGCCTAGGTAGGCATATGCATTGATATCTTCGATGGGCTCATTTTTCAATCGCAGTTCCCCAGTAGGGTAGAAACGATCAATATATATCATAATAAACAAAGATAGTAGACATGATTCAACTTTGGAAGATATTGGAAGATTATGGTGTACAAGGCCAGCTTCTTGATAATGTCAGAGCACTGTATCGTTCGAGTATAAGCGTCGTCAGAACGACTTATGGTGTCACAGATGCTTTTCAAATCACTACCGGCGTGAGACAATGGTGTGTGCTTTCTCCTCTGTTGTTTAACATCTATATGGAGACAATCGCATCAGAGGCTGGTCAAATTCAGACATCTGAAGCAGAACATAACTCAATTCACGAATTACTTTTTGCAGATGATCAGTGCTTGCTGTACGACGATGAAAACAAACTACAAAACCACATGAACGCGATTGCGACTACCTGTGCTAAACACAAAATGAGAATTAGCAAGAACAAAACAGAAACTATGATGATCAGTAGAACTCCTGGGCCACTCAAGATAAGTCTAAATGATATTGCTCTTCAACATGTCCACGAGTTAAAGTATTTGGGCAGTATTTTTTCGGCAGACGGTAGAATCGACAGGGAAATCGAGACAAGGTGCCAGAAAGCATCTGCAGTGACTTATCAGCTGTCCCCATTGCTTAGACACCCGATCATTAGTTTGGCAACAAAGCAACAGCTGATAAACAGTATATTTGTGCCAATTTTGTGCTACCAGTGCCAAACATGGCCTCTGTCAAGAGCGTACGAGAGCAGAATTTCGACTTGTGAAATAAAGTGTTTGAGGAAAGTCATCGGTGTTACCAAAAGAGACAAAATTGCCAAATGACGACATTCGAAGTATGGTCGGTACTACGTCGTGTGCCGAACACATTTCCAGGCAGAAAATAATTTGGTTTGGTCATCTCTTGAGAATGCACCCTTATCATCTTCCACTGATGGCTTACAATGCTGGTAGATCTGGCTACAGGGCCAGGGGGTGGCCACGAGATAGGTGGATATATGATATTAGAGTGATTGTGCAACGACAAGGGCTCACATTGACCGACGCAACGCACTTGGCGCAGGATAGACGACTCAAGCTCCCGACGACGCTAAACGGCACAAGAGGAAAGAAAACTAACTAACTAACTAGTAGGATCCTGATGTTTTTAATTGTTGAAATAGAAAGAGTGCTAACGATCAGCATTATTAATAAGTCACCAGGTATGGATGGAATAGAAACTGACACAATTCACGTTTGTATAGAGACATGAATGAAGCGAACAGACAAAAAAACATATTTACAAGATAATCTAAATAAAGTAGAGTATCACACGGTTAGTAACAAGCTACAGCGATATAAAACTAGTAAACAATTTACTAGGCAATTTACTAGGCAGTGTGATACTCACAGAAGCATATTACATCATATAGGAAAAATGTGTGTTAACACAGAAAAAACCAAATTCTTGACCTCAGCTGAGCAATGCTAATTTTATTTTTCGTTAGGGATGTACTGATGCCCTCTGTGAACTAAGAGCAATCAGGGTCAAGCAAAACATGTTGATTAAGACCGTCCCACCACCCCCACCATTACCCCACCTTACGTTTACGACCGTGCTCAATGAAAACATGCTGTGTCTGGTCAACGGGGTGGGGATTGGTACTGTAATTTCCATATTGACGGGTTTACTGAGGAGCCGCGCATTACACTACAGTCTGGAGGACCTAGGCGAACCTTCTCAAGTCCTCTTCAGGATATAAGTAGAACCACTGTAACCTGCCACTAAAATAAACGTAGTCACGATTTAAAATAACTTGAGTACGAGTGGTCTTCACAACAACAACTGACGCCTTATTCCCACGGAAGACAGAAACATTGAAACTAGACGCCAAAAGGTTTCTCCTGTGATCTGTTAACTGTCTCCATTAACTGTTTGTTGTTGTTCAATGCCCACAATGAGTATGTTTACTCTTTCAGGTTTAATTTTTTATGCGCTCCAAGAAAGGCGTTAAGTGTCGGGTTGCAGTAGTCTCCTCGAGCGTGCTGATGAAATAGCACCGGGATCCTCCAGGTTGTTGTGCTTTGCTTGGCTTCGTCTGCGTGACGCTCACTACTACAGGGATTACGTCGATCCCCTCATCGTTAGCCAGACCGCCATGAAACAGCCTGTTTACAGGGAGAACTGCATGGAAGTTATGTTGGGGGTCTCGGTTAGTATGTTTCACCTGACCCTGACCAACATTGTCGAATCAGAATGTTTCACCTGACCCTGACTAACATTGTCGGATCAGAATGTTTTACCTGACCCTGACTAACATTGTCGGATCAGAATGTTTTACCTGACCCTAACTAACATTGTCGGATCAGAATGTTTTACCTGACCCTGACTAACATTGTCGGATCAGAATGTTTTACCTGACCCTGACTAACATTGTCGGATCAGTATATTGTGTTTCTCCTCGTCACCAGTAACTAAACATTCATTTGGTAACAAAACGACAACTGATAAACAAAACACAATACCAAATATTCTCTAGCAACGTCAGATCCAGGCTTTATCCAAAGCACAGGAAATGAAAACTACTACCAATGAAATGCAATCTCCAAGAAAAGTCGTTAACATCACAAGGGAAGATAAGAGTGAGAAATGATGAGATTATACGTATTGTGAGACAACTACTCCTTGAGTTGAATGACGGCCAGCTAAATTTAAAGAAGAGTACATAGACGCTAGTTATCCAGCAGACGGACACGTTCTTGCTCAGCTACAAATACCAGTCGGGACGGACGATGAGAAGTGGTGATTAGACAAATAAATTGGACAAATGTAGCCAAGTCTGTGGCCACAGACAAGTCTCCAAGCCACTTCCCAGCCGAAATTGAAGCGGCATCAATGGCACTACAGCACGACAATCATGTGCGTGAGAAAATCGTGATACGAACTGATACACAGTCCACCATAGGGCACTACAATCCCCACACGAACTGATACACAGTCAACCATATGGCACTACAATCCCCACACGAACAATGAACTGAACAAATTGAGGGCAGTAATGGCGAAAATAAATGTCTCATGGGTTCCAGAAAGCTGTATTGTATTGGGCACCGTCGCACTGTATCATCAAAGGAAACGATAATACCGACAGTCTAGCCAAAGAGGGGGCGAAACTGATACAGGAAGAATACCTGGTCAACTATAAAAAAAGCAAAAACTATATTAAAAGGGGAATACAATGTAAAGTGGCAGGAAGAGCACCACCACGCAGATGACGAATACTATAAACTGTCCATACAAGACCAGGTTATCATACTACGTCTTCGAACTGGCCATACAAGACCAGGTTATCATACTACGTCTTCGAACTGGCCATACAAGACCAGGTTATCATACTACGTCTTCGAACTGGCCATACAAGACCAGGTTATCATACTACGTCTTCGAACTGGCCATACAAGAATGAGACACCACCTGTAAACCAATTTTAAGAGGGGTAACACCAGTCTATGTTACTGCAATCTGGCAAACATGACAGCAACACATGTACTGCATGACTGCCTCCAGCACACAGATATGTGGAGACGAATGTTATCCATGTCGACTCCCGCTGAGGAGAAACTCAAATTACGGGATATTGAGAACCTAAAAAAGACAGCAGAATGTATTGAGTAATTCGCAACTCAAATTCTTATCAGCCAAAGCACAACTACAAGAAAAACGGGCATTCTAACGAACTCCAGGAGCGGACTGAAAGCCATCTCAAGCCCCAAAACACGATAGACTTTCACACGAAATAAAATATAACATCGGGCTGGTGTCCCAAAAGGACAGATTAGTCCTAAAGTGGATTCAGGTCAACTGTGGGATTTTTGGAACGAGAAGATATATGAGCTCACAATAGCCGGAGGTGGTGGCACACAGACTTGTCAACCCCAAGAAGCACTCATCGAAAGATCCATGGGAACGGAATGGAGAGACCAGCACTGAAAAGGACAGCATCGGTTAACTTGGCAGATATGAGCAAAAAAAGATCTTCAGACTCAGAGCGGGACATTACAGACTCAAGGCCCACCTTTATAGAATATGGTCTTTGAGACACCGTCCCGTGCTATTGTGGAGCACCCAAACAAGCAAAACATATACTGCAGGACTGCCCTACTTATATAGATCCAAAAAATGTAGTCTGGCACGGGGATTGACCATGCTCGAAAAGCTGTTGGGAACCTGCGCAAACCTGAAACACAATGCTCTTTCGCAAACCTCACTGGGCTAGAAGCATAGCATCAGTTGATCGAAGAAGAAAAAGAAAATGAAGAAGAAGATTGGAGAATTCAGATGTGGCAGACCCCACTGTTTGCACTATCTGTTATTCTATCTTAGAACATTCTCACACTCATCCACATCATTCATGACCATACTCAGTAAATGACCTATCACACAGCAGGTGGCATATTTATTATGTAATACTCAGACCAGAAAAATGAGTAGTGAAATTACAAACACAATACAATACATATCATGTTAACTAAGTATTCTATTATTATATATAGTTATATATTAACTAAAGCGGAAATTTTAAGCATCTGCTATTGATGGAATTCTCAACTTTCATTACCAAGTTCTATTGCCACACACATCACACATACATCTCTTTAACTGCATCCCCAACACACCTTATCAAAAACTTCCTCACTCAAATCCCCTCCTCTATCTAAGTCGGTGAGCTAAACATACTATCTAAATTCAGTCTCTCTCAAAAACTCTTCCTCACTCTTCTCTCTATCCAGCCTCCTCTCAATTCAGCCTCTGAGCTATTCTTTGTCTCGAGTGTATACTCAAACGAAGTCAGAGCTTGACCAATGGATCTCAGGGGATGGGTCTATTCAGTCTTATTGTAACGAAATACTTTGCACACCTGTCACTCATTCTCTCACAGCAAGCTCCGCTGCCAATCCGTCTGTCAATCATTCTCCCCCTACCCAAATCGGAAGGCCAGTGGTCAGTTTCCACCTGTCCTCATTCTTTGCCCCAACTCTGTTCTCCTTTGTTGAGACGGTGAGTGACCTTGACACGCATTCAGGTACCTTTGTTATCAGCAACCACATCCCTTCTGGCCTGAACTCTCTGCTCCGGCGGGAACTGTTACACGGAGTCCCAGTCTGAATTGATATAAAATTGCAGAATAAGAAGGAGAAGAAGAAGCAGAAGAAGAAGAAGCAGAAGAAGAAGGAGGAGAAGGAGAATATATTGAACATACAAGCAAATGGTTCGATCATCTCGTGAGAATGCAAAAGAACCAGATACCACTGCATGCGCATAAAACGAGAAGTTTCTCTTACATCCCAATGAATAGATGTCATTACCATAATCCTACAACAACACGGGCGTTGAACGATCGAAGAAAAAACATTTGACCCAAGAAAGACAACTTCGTGTACCCACGCCACTTAACGGTAAACGGGAGGGGAAAGCAAATTAAAGTTATTTACCGTATGCCTTGTGACATGTGTGAGAAAGTGTTTATTTGATGATCAATAACAATCAAGTGTCCTGTTGTGCTGCTGGCTGTGGAGATCTCAACGTGTTTGTGTCATGTTTTTCAAGTCAATTTTTGATAGAAAAGTTGCAATTATTTGATATCGGGTCCATTTTTTTTCAAGACGCTAAATTCTTAACAACTTTACACACGTTTGTACAGAAGAACATTGCTCCAGATGCTAAGTTCTCAACAACTCAACACGCTTGTACTAAATAATACTGCTCAACACATTAGCGTATAAACAACTCAACACGCTTGCACTAAATAATACTGCTCAACACATTACCATATCAACAACTCAATACGCTTGCACTAAATAATACTGCTCAACACATTACCATATCAACAACTCAACACGCTTGCACTAAATAATACTGCTCAACACATTACCATATCAACAACTCAATACGCTTGCACTAAATAATACTGCTCAACACATTACCATATCAACAACTCAATACGCTTGCACTAAATAATACTGCTCAACACATTACCATATCAACAACTCAACACGCTTGCACTAAATAATACTGCTCAACACATTACCATATCAACAACTCAACACGCTTGCACTAAATAATACTGCTCAACACATTACCATATCAACAACTCAACACGCTTGTACCTAAGAACTAAGAACCAATTGTACTCGTTGAGTCCTTCTAATTAGCAGGTTGCGATATCAAACACATTTCTAACTTCAAGGTCACACTTGCCGGATAGGAGCACCGTACTTCAGTTAGCTTCTTCTTCTTCTTCTTTTTCTTCTGGAAATGCTTCTAGCTCGGCAGCGTTCACGAAGGAGACTGAACATTTCAGGTCTTCCCCAGGCCTCCACAGCTTTTCAATCATGGTCGTTCCCGGAGCAGACTGCATCTCTTTGGTTTGCATAAGTAGGACAGTCCTGCAAGATATGTGCTGGTGTTTGTTCGTGCTGTCCCTACTCTAACTTGTATTCTCTGTGCTGTTCTCTCCATTCCGTCCTCACGGAATTCCTCTAATTGTATTCGTGTCTTTGTTTTCTAATAGAGCCTGTGTGCTGCCACTTCCGGCTTTGCGAGCTAATCTGTCTTCAGGTTTCCATGGATCCCACATTGAGCCAAATTCATTGTAGGACTAAATCTGTTTTTTTCTTCAGACAGCGACCCGATGTTATATTTCATTTCGCGTGAGAGTCTATCTTGTTTGGTGCTTGAGATGATTTGAAGTACGCTCCTGTAGCCTTTTGGCTGATAAGAATACTTCAGTTAGCTAATTGTTTGGCCTCACATTATGTTTGCTGTCTTTCTCTCTCTCTCTTCTTCTCTCTCCTTACCCGCTTCTCTTACCTCTCACACATCGTTTCTATCATTCTTTCCAAGATCGCTTATCTCTCTCTCTCTCTTTCTCTCTCTCTCTCTCTCTCTCTCACACACACACACACTCGATTTTCAGCCAGTGAGGGTTTACACTATCCTTAATCCAGTTGGTTTGGGCACGAGCACATTAGTTCGTTAAGTACTCATCTGATAATCAAGCACCGATTATCTCCTGATCTTTGCTCACTATGTACAAAGTACTGGTTGATAACCTGCTAGCATTAAGCTTGTTTTTATGGCCAGGAATGTTTATATACACTACAAGTGCTTTTCTCGTATAATAACAATTTACACAATCAGAAATCAGTGAAAACTATTAACTGGCTGAAGTAAAATTGTGCACACCGTATAAATAGCAATTCTCTTAAACAGAGTTGATACCCACAGAACAAAATTTTTGTTCGTATGTTACATCTGGATAAATCTATTTTCAATGATTGCCCACTTCAACATCATGTTAGGCCGCTCCAAATCTTTAATCATAAAACGAAGAGTTTACTGACTATTTAGTGGAAACAAAAGACAATACTAAAAATACAGAATGCCCTTTAATATCACTAAGATCAGTCATGGTCAAAGGACAATATTACAAATAAAAAAGACGCTTTAATATCACTAGTTTAATTCCTGACCAACACTACAAATAAAGAATGTCTTTTAATTTCACTAATTCCTGACCAAAGGTCAACACTAAAAATAAAGAATGTCTTTTAATATCACTAATATATTCATTGTTTTGCATCCCCATTCCATATAACTAGATCTCAACTTTTAAACACCTTCTTCTTCTTCGATCAATTGATGCTTTGCTTCTAGCCCGGTGAGATTCACGAAAAAAACTGCGTTTCAGGACTTGGCCGGTCCCTCATAGCCTTTCGAGCATGGTCGTTCCGTCAGGCCAAGCTGCTTTTCTTTGGTCTCTATACGTATGGAAGTCCCGCAGGAAACGCTGTGATGTTTCCTTGGGTGCTCCACAATCGCACGTGGCAGTGTCTCTAAGACTAGTTCTGTGGACGTGGTCCTTGAGTCTGCAATGTCCCGTTCTGAGTCTGAAGATCTTTGTCTGTTAATCTCTGCCAAGTTTGACTATGCTGTCATATTCTGGCTTGTATTCTTTGAGCTGGTCTTTCCATTCTGTCCTCATGGATAGTTTGATGAATGTCTTTTGCTTCTTTATATCTCTGCGGATGACGAGTCTGTGTGCCACCACTTCCGGTTTTTGCGCGCTCATCTGCCATCCGGTTTCCATGGTTTATACACATTGGGCCTGATTCATCGTGGGACTAAATCTGTTTTTTCGGATAGCAACTCAATGCCATGTTTTATTTCGTGTGAGATTTGATATTGTTTTATGCTTGAGAAGGCTTGGAGTAGGTTCTGGGAATCTGTTAGAATGATCGTTATCCTTGTAGTTATGTTTTGCCAGATAAAAGTTAGAATTGCTGCATATTTTGCTGTCGCTTCACCTCTGAAATTGGCACATGTCCTTCCTGCTGGTATGTAGTGCTTTTCTACTTTGCCGTTGAAGTATGCGATGTAGTTTCCACTGCCTGCCATTTTTTCGCTCACCGAGGCCTTTCCATATGTGTGTGTACACATGTGTCCAGGAGTTGCAAGGATACCGTCTCTTGAGCTCCTGAAGAACGTAGACTTTTTGTTCTTTTGCCACTGTTCACTTTTCTTCGTTATCCTTGAAACCTTCAAGATGATTTTGAACCGGTCCTGGCTATCGATCTATGGTTCTAGAATGAGTGCTTCGCATCTTCAAGGATGACTGCATGTTTTCTGTGGTTTTCTCTGGCCAGATGGTTGGGGCTTTTCCTTAGTAGTCTGTTTTTAGTTCCTTCTTGGAACTTCTAGTGTAGAGGGAGATCAGGTAACCTTTTTAGTTCTTCAAACTGAGTAAGAGATTTATATTTTCTCCTTAATTTGAGGGACTCAATATTTGCTATTTTCCCTTGCTCTGTAATTGATTGAGCAGTCATACCACTGGCTTTACTATGGACCTCACCTTTCTAGTCAAGACTAGTTTCACACACGACAAGCGTTGCACACAATGTCATAACTAATTGATCATTCAGAACTCATGCTTGGACCAACTTCATATTTCTGTGAATTATAGAAGCTGACATTTTAGACGGAATCCCAACTATGAATATTTGCTAGATTTTAAAAACAAAAGATAACAAATCAACGAGATTTAAAACAAAACAACACACAAATAAACACACATACATACAAACAAGAACATACACACATACACACGCAAACAAGTAATACATTATTACTGAACGAGCATTCACGTCTAAATAGCAGTTTTGGATCAATAACGTATCAGCATGTCCCATATGGATCGTGCCATAAAATATAAAGGAAACAATATGCAGGCATCTTATAAAAGACGGCTCAGCAGGGCAGAGCAAAGAGGCGTGAACTTACTCTCCACCTAATATCCATTTGGTAGATACATACGCCTGCAACAGTAATTCTCCAACAATTCATTGTTATGGCCTCTTGAGCTCCGATCAAGAGACTCCAGTTCTCTTGACTTCCTCCTTTATATATTTTGGTAGGTGTTCTCTGCCATTCTCCTCATTTCGTCCCCGGCGGGTTGCAATGCGGCACATATCTAGTAATGGTTACCACCTCAGTTTTTGGTGTTTCCTCTTGCCAAATAACGCGAAACATGCCACGAGACATCCGTTGGTGAAAGTCTGTTGTCTGATTGTGATACATTAGTCTGAGTGTGATAATCTAGCCAGAGTGCCTTACACTGAGTGAGCAGATCTAGTCTGAGTGTGATAATCTAGCCAGAGTGCCTTACACTGAGTGAGCAAATCTAGTCTGAGTGTGATAATCTAGCCAGAGTGCCTTACACTGAGTGAGCAAATCTAGTCTGAGTGTGATAATCTAGCCAGAGTGCCTTACACTGAGTGAGCAAATCTAGTCTGAGTGTGAAAATCTAGCCAGAGTGCCTTACACTGAGTGAGAAAATCTAGTCTGAGTGCGAAAATCTAGCCAGAGTGCCTTACACTGAGTGAGAAATTCTAGTCTGAGTGTGAAAATCTAGCCAGAGTGCCTTACACTGAGTGAGAAATTCTAGTCTGAGTGTGAAAATCTAGCCAGAGTGCCTTACACTGATCTGAGTGAGAAATTCTAGTCTGAGTGTGATACTCTAATCTGAGTTACTCTATTCTGAGTGTCTTACTCTAGTCTGAGGGATATATCTACCATTTGGTAATCCTCCATGATGTGTTATATGCGTTGTGGCGAAGAAGTTTGATCCCTTAAGTCGATGGTGAAACTATGTCTTTGAATGCAGATCCCTTAACGAATGTCATCTTGGAATCGTTATCGTAATCCAATATTATGTTACATTATATAATATATAACATATTGAATTATATTATATTATATTGTATTGTGTTGTATAATATTATATTATAATATATAACATGCCATAACATAACATAATGTAATATAATATAAGATTAAGATAACGATTACATTATATAATATTATATTACTTTCCATTTCATTATCTATATACTTATTTTCCTTTGGACTAACTGCAGCACTATCACTATTGGCCTATGACATCGCTGTTATGCTAATTTTGATCCTTCATGACTTGACCTTTGCCCGCAATTGCTTTGTATTGCCATTGAAATGAAAAAAATAATTTAGCAAATGCATTTTCTTCACTTATTTGTGATTGAGAATTCACATAGACGTGATGCAAAATAATAACATGTCAGCTGGTCAGTTTTCTGAGTCCAAACTGTAAACGGATTATAATTTCTAAAAAACAAAATCTCTTTTAAACATATACTGTTGCATCGTCTATATTTAATACATTTTATACGCACTTTTTTTTAATGCTGCGCATATTTTAGCATTGTTTTCGTCTGATCATTAAGGGGTGACTGATATTTCCAAAAATGCAACGTACAAAAATGTTACTGCGTTTTGATAAACTATACTTGTTAATGATGTTATGTTATTTTTGAAACAGATTTGATATATTAGCATACTAACAAATTCGAACTAAATTTTAATTTTCCTAATTTTTATAGCGGGGGTGTACATTACACATTTATTTGCTGCAATTCTCTTAATATAAATGAAGCGATATCATTTGGTATTAATTTATATGTGTTATATTATATTTTCTCTAAAATTGTATTGTGCTTTATTTTCATGTAAACTCACGACACGCTGTCAAATTTACATTTTATAAACATATTAAGGCGGTTTTTAAACATCAGTTATTATTTTCACCCGTTGCCATACCGTCAATGAAATGGAAAGCCTCAGAAATGACAGTTGCATGTAAAATAGTAGAGGAGAAGAAACATAAATGGAACTGAAAGGCTTAGAGAAGGAAGAGGAGGCTTGTTGTAAACTTTCTCACTGTAAAATGTCACCAATGTTTAGCAGTCTCTCAATGCATGATAATTCAGAGAAACACGGACAAGACATGCACCATTAGGTCAGGGGCAACTTGAAGTAAATAAGAGCATCAGGCTCCGCTGAAGACGGATATGTCGGACCGAAATGTGCAAATATCGCTGCCAAGCTGTAAACTAGCGACACAACGCATTCCGTTATCTGGACTACATCCTGCTACTTGCGAAACTCTGTTCAGGGCTTGGTAGCGGGAAATTAAGAACGAACGCAGAAGAAGAAGAAGAAGAAGAAGAAGAAGAAGAAGAAGAAGAAGAAAAGTATCAGGGACACTGATGATGAAGTGTAGGCAATAACACAGTATCTGTTAGTATGGTTCACCATTGTGCCATACGTTTAGTTGACCACTTATGGGAGATCATGGAGGCACTTGGAGAGGGTAGAACAAGTAAGACCAAAGATACATAGAACTAAATATGTCTAACTTGTTAAAAAGCATTGGGCATATGAATGTTAACGTTAAATTTAAATAAATAGATTGTGTTAAGAAACAAATATCCAAACAAGTTTGGCAAATTTAGATAATGTTTGATTATCGTTTAGCAATGTTACCGTCTGTTGGATGAGGACACTGAAATAGAGGAAACAGCAATCCACAAACTGCAAACGACGTTCGAGCGGAGTGGTGCGCATGAGAGGACGGAGCAGTAGAGCGTATAACCAGCGAGCTACAGGGAACATCAGCATCCAGACCCTGCGCCATTTGCTGAGAGACTCAACACCTAGAAGTATTTCCGAAGTTTAGTGACGTAGATTAACAGCAACAGAAATGTCCCACAATTAAAAATCTGGCAAATTTTGGGGACAGGCAGACATAAACTGTTCTAAGTCCTAAAATCTACCAAAACAGGAAATACTTTTGGAATTAAAATTAAATATGTACATGCTATCAAGTTATGTAATTGCAAATACCTGTCTTTGCCGAAGTGACCATTTTGTAAATCAAGAATAGAGTTGCGGATTTATGACACAGACCTGAAATTCATGTGCTAATCACATAAAATAATTATTGTACTGATCAAACGGAATAAATACACTATTGTTACGTGTTATTAATAACAAATTTGACCGAATGTTGTCACGACATCAACGTTTCTCTTGGAGGTTTAGATCAGAGAGATTTAGATCAGATGCCAAAAAGCAGATGCATACCAACTGTCACCATTATTGAAATACGCTAACATAAACATGTCCACAATAAGAATGCTAACCAACAGTATATTCATGTCAACTCTCTGTTACCAGCGCCAAACAAGGACTTTAACAAAAACTCTAGAGAGAAAGATCACGACATGTGAGATGAGATGCCTCCAGAAAACAATCAACGTAACTAGGATAGACAGAAGGCGCAATGAAGATGTGAGAAGAATAGTTGGAGCAAGACCCTGCTCGGAATATATTGATGAGGAGAGAAACAATTGGTTGGGCCACCTAATGAGAATGCATCCTGACCAACTACCCCTGGGCGCCTATCACGCACGAGTTTTCGCAACCGTGGCAGACCGAGAACTAGATGTATAGAAAATGTTGCGGATATTCTAAATCGTCTCGGGATGATTACTACTTCAGCGACACGTCTAGCCCCGGACAGAAAACTACGGCTCCCAATGACGCCTCACGGCACAAGTTGATAAGACAAGACAAGACCGGAGCAATGATATCATTGTCTGTAGTGGAAATGGGCAAATGCGAACTATATAAGAACTAAGAGAACGCAGAGACACAAAGGTACTAGCACACGCAGGAAAGTTCCCTTGCTCGCCAAACAATTCAATGAAGAACAGATTTTAACATTTAGCAATAGGACAACTGAAAAGAAGCAGTTTTATGCATCAGGCCAAACGATCTCGCAGACAAAGAACAGATCTACAAGAAGTTTGATTCAACTCCGTGACAGAACAAACCCATTGGAGAGAGAAGCATGAACAATTATTCAGTTCAGTTCAAATGCCATCTCCGCATCGAAGGTCAGCTTAGATTGATCTCCAGTGTACTCTTGCCATAATGGTGCAATCTGAAAAGCTTTTCCCAGTCCATCTCCTGATGTTATCCACCCACTTAAAGCGTTGTCTGCCTCTTGAACGACTGTCTTCCATCCTACCCTCCAGTTTGGTCTTCAACAAGGAGGCATGTCTTGTTATATGACCAAAATAACTTAACTGTTGTCATCTTCCGTTATTATATGACCTAGATATGAGAAACTCTGTACCTGCTCAAGTTGTTGATCTTTTGTATACATGGTTTCTTGGGACTTTACCCAATTATCATAGTCTTTGTTTTCTTTATGTTTATATCTAATCCAAACTCTTGACTTATTTTGTATATTGTTGTCACAATGTCTTGTAATTCTTGCTCACTGTTTGCCATCAAAACTGTATCATCCGCATATCTTAGATTGTTCATTGCCACTCCTCCAATGACAAGCCCTGGCATCCCCTCTATCTGTTTGAATATTTGTTCTGTGTAGATATTAAAAAGACAAGGGGATAATACACATCCATGTCTCACTTCTCTTTTCACATCTATACATGGAGAGCATAACTTTCCTGATTTTACTGTAGCAGTTTGTTCACAGTATAGATTACGGAGCAGTCTTGTGTATTTACCATCTAGACCTATTTCTTGGATACATTTGTTTAATTTATCATGCTGGACTCTGTCATAAGCCTTTTATTATTACGTGTCTCAAAATCTTAAAATCCTGATTTTCAATCATGCACGCGTGTCAGATACCAGGTAACCAAGTGTTGAATAAACTCATTTCGATCTTTTGCTTTGGTGTACTATGTTGGACCGGGACTTCCATTATGGCATCTCTCCACCTCATCCTCGGTCGCCCGAGAGGGGGTCTAAAGTTGTCCCATCTGTTATCCGACATGCACACCAGATGGACGGCCCATCTGTTATCCGACATGCGTACCACATGGACGGCCCATCTGTTATCCGACATGCGTACCACATGGACGGCCCATCTGTTATCCGACATGCACACCACATGGACGGCCCATCTGTATTTTCGTAACAGCACGTCATGTCAGGGAAGGTAATTCGACGTTTGATCTATGAGTTGCGGATTTGGTCTCGAATGGAAATCTTCAATGTTCTTCACTCGCTGGGCAGCACGGAGTCTATCTGTATCAGCTTTCCGCATGTTTCCCAACTCGCAGCCATATCCCATGGCTGGAATAACCACGATGTTGAAGGTGTGAGCCCAAGCACTGACGTTTCGCATCTGTTGAAGTATGGATTGAAGCTGAGCCAGCTCGCTGTTATCCTTCGTTAGATCTCCCGATGTATTACGTTTTCGAACGGATAATCTCCAAGGCGCATATTTCCTTTTGAACAGAAGGTGTTGAGCATGAACTGGGTTTTATTTTTATTGCGTTGTGGTCCAACTGCAGCGCTTGCTCTGCTCTTTGACATGGTGGCTGAAGATGACTATGTCATCAGCAAACCTCAGATGAGTAAGAATTTCCCCCGTTCTCCTAGTCCATGTGTTTAAAGACCTCCTCAGGGGCAGCTATAAATAGCTTTGGTGAGATTGTATCACCCTGTCGAACGCCACGTTGTATCGGAATGATCGGTCCATAGAACAGGGTGATATCCGTTGTGCATCCACTGTACATCTCCTCTATCAGTTGAGCGTATTTTTCTGCAATTCCGTGATTTCTCAGGGCATTCAGCACCACAGTTATTTCGATGTTATTGAAAGCCTTCTCATAATCCACGAACACAAGGAATAAAGGCATCTGTACTTCATGCACGCTCTCCATTAATTGGTTGATCACGTGGCTGTGGTCAGTGGTTGAGAAGCCTTTCCTGAAACCTGCCTGCTCTCGTGGTTGGTTCTCGTCTAGTGGCTTCTCTATGCGGTTGACGATCGCTCTGGTAAAGAGTATACATGGAGGAGAGCAGACAGATCAGACGGTAATTTGCCAGGTTTCCCCTGTCCCCCTTTTTATGGATTAGGATGGTTTTTCGCGTTTTCCATTGGTCGGGGATTTGGTATTCGTTCAGACAGATGTTGAATAAAAAAGTTAAATACCGCACTGTGTCTGGATTACGTCATTGTCTGTAGTAACAGCGTGCCTCGGTTCGAATCGCGTCTGGAGACTAAAACAATGCGGGTCGTGGTTTTAATCGAGGACCGCTTCTCCAATCAACAAAGCTGTAAATGGGTACCTGACGCATTGAGTTAGGCAAAGTAAAAACAGCATGGAAGGCCACTGCCACACCACCTCTCACATGCTGCCGCATAATACAGTGGCGTCTTCAAAAACTCCATTTCCAACCAGCGGTTAATTCTGCTGAATTTTCCCTTTCCTTAACTTTAAATAATCAGCACTCAAAGCACCGATGTCGGGAAACTACCAGGTTTACAGACAACTGTGAGAACTGAGCGACCTGCGCAAGATTGGCATGCATCGGATATTCTCGGGGAATACTGGGAAAGGAGAGAGCATATATATTGACAAAGGAGGGTGTTGCAGACGAGCGACCCGATATACCCTTTAAATACAAACTGATAAAAGGAAAACAAAATCAATCGTGAGCCGCCAATAATAATTCGCGCCGATTACCATAATATAAACAGACGAGTGCAAAATTGTCGTTCTTCGCCCTAGAATAGCACACATCAGACTGCGTGCAGCCACACGTACACACTATACAAGATCGGCAACTCGGCCATGTGTACAAACGGACAGCCGTTCCAAACTGCAGAGCACGTGCTTCAGAACTGATCCGAAATTAGTACTTGAGGCAAACCCATTGCCCCTGAGAAACAACGCTGGAAGAGAAACTTTATGGACCGATATGTGGACTACAAAGAACAGTGACGTTTATACAAGAGACAACATTGCAGAAATAGACATTGGTTTTTTTCTCAAACAAATGAAAGAAGAAAACCTGTATTTAATTTACTTGATTACAAACACATTTGACAAGTTAATGTTGATCTCAAACATTAACGTTCATGTTCTTCTGTCCACATTTTGGTGAATTCTTGAAGAAAAAAAAGTTTAATGTTGATATTTCCAATTATTTCGGTGCTTGCTTATCATATATATATATATATATATATATATATATTGATTACACTAAGGCCTTCGACATGGTAAAACATCACAATCGGTGGAGAATCATGAAGGAAATGGGGTTTCCTTTGCATATAGTCCATCTCATTGAAACATTATACCAAGATCAACAAGCCGCTGTCCGAGTATCTGGGCAAACATCAGATTGGTTTGCAGTACAAAAGGGAGTCCGACAGGGATGTATACTCTCACCTTATCTGTACAACATATATGTGGAATGTATAATGAGAAATGTACGAGAAGATGAGAACATTGAAAGTTTTGACCCATTTACGATTGGGGTGGTACCAGATTCCAGAGTTACGATGCGCAGATGATACTATCAAGAAGTGCCGAAGGGCTAGAGCAGCTACTTTCAGCCGTTAATGGACATAGTAAAGATCAAAATCTGTTCATAAACATAAACAAAACAAAGATAATGACCACCGATAAAACACAATGTCAGCATAAATTTACAGTGGGTGGTGAGGAAATAGATCAGGTTACACATTTTGAATATCTGGGCACCAGAATTGACAAAAATGGTGACTGCTCGAAAGAAATCAGAAGAAGACTAGCAATGCAGAGACTGAACAGCCTGAAGAAATTATGGCAGGGCACCAACAAAACGATAAAAGTAACAGTCTTGAGAGCCTGTGTTTTTCCTGTGGCAGCTTATGGCTGTGAAGCATTGACGATTACCAAAACTTCTAGACAAAGAATCGAATCCTTTGAGTCAAAATGTTACAGAAAAATCCTCAGAATACCATGGAACAGAGAAAAGAACAAATGTAGACATTCGGCAAGAGTTGAGCATAGAGGAGAACTGGTTTATCAATTCCATTTTGGCTAGAAAATGCAAATACTTTGGTCACATAAAGAGACACAACGGTCTTGAGATAACGGTGATGGAAGGTTTAGTGCCAGGCAAAAGAGGAAGGGGTAGACCAAGAAGACGATGGCACCAAGATATCCAGGAGTGCCTGAGTATGACAGTGGCGGAAGCTGGTGTTTTGGCAAGGGAACGAGTTTCTTTCAGACAGACTGTGATGGGAGCGACGTTCTACAAAGGACATGCTACATGATGATGATATATATATACGAAACATACAGATGCGTATACCTTTGCTCAGTGTGCATTTGTTTGTATCTTTAGTTTAATCATATAATTTACTTCTTTTTCAAATATCAGGATTATCAACTACAATAAAAAAATGAATACACCAAAATAAAGGAGCGGACAATGAAGTAACGTAGAATGGACAGAAAAACTAGAATTAAATTGACATTTGATTTGCAGAAACGGACCTCCATTTTGTAGATGATATGTGTATGCTTTCACGTAGCAGGTAATATAAGGAAAGATGACAGTCTAACATTTAAAGCATCAAAGATGGAATTGCAGATTAGTGTGATAATAAAGAAATTGAGAATAAATTACAGATACCCCACAAAGATAAGTGGTCAGCTAACTGAACAAGTGCAAAATTGTACCTGTTTAACAAAATAGTATTAATTAAGACTTTAGAACAAACGAAGACGTAAACACCAGGATTAGTCAAACCAGGTTTACTTTCAGCTCTCTTCGCTCAATATGGAACGTGGCAGCATTCTCAAAGAAGAATAACATTAGGCTGTTTGACACGAATGTAAGATCGGTCCTGCTATATGGCACTGAGACGTCGCATGTGACTAAGGCTAGCACATCCAAACTGCAGACTTCTGTTAATAAGTGTCTTTGTTGTATACTTCATGTAGAGCAGCAAAGATTGCGCATAACCGGCGGCTGGTCTAACATTACTCTGGTGTTTTAGTTCATTATGGATACAGCCACGGATTTGCCTGGAATTCATACTAGTGACGACTTACACTTGTGTTCACAGAAACGTGTCGTTTTCCATTCGGACTAGTTCATTTATTCATTTGTTGTGTTTTCTTCCCTCCGATTATCTTAGCAAAAACATTGGCTATATGAATTAGTACTATGGCTAAACCTGTACCGTATTTTCACGGGTCTATTGCACACGGCTGAACTTCACGAGATTGGCGTTCTTCGCTCTAGCTGCAGACAGTGTCGGTTTTTGCGTTTCTCTGAAATGTAGACACGTGACTATAATGGACTAGAACACGTCGCCCGGGAGAGCTACCCAACACATCTATCACACGCCGAGTGATGTCACAACGACCAATTGCGGTTAAGGAAAAGGCAAGACACCCAACGATAGATGCCATCCCTCCTTCGCTGCCTTGCGGGATACCTGTTTACGGGAAAGACTTCGGGAGTAAACCCTGAGGCAAAATCTGCATCATGTACTATCTCCAGTTGTCTCGATAAAGTATTGTAACTGGCCAAAAGGTAGCTCAGAACGAAATAGTGAGGTTGATAAAATGTGCAGTTTCTTCCTCACTTTAATCCAAATCACCGCACAAGTATCCCCCTTTCCGGCGGATACAGCAAGAGGAACAATAGTCCCACGGCTGAACAAAGACAGTAGTCTTCTTCACTTGTGATGAACGAACATCATACTTCGTGTCAGATTGCCAGATATAATGGCAACCACAGATCTGTGGCACAATTCAGGAAACAACAAAGTACACAGGGCAATTGGGGAGAGAAAGTGGGGATAGATACACTTTCAGAATAAAGTTGACCAGCAAAACCAGACATGCGCTGGATGAAAACCCACATAGGAAAAGACAAGTGAGAAGGCCAAGATGCACATGACCACAAACGGTTGAGGAGATAGTCAGGTCATTCGGCGTCTCGTGAGCGAAACTAAAAAAGCCGACACAGAATAGGGACATATGGAGGGCATCTATTGCTGTCATATGTTCCAAGGGAAACCAGACGAATACATGCTGACGATTATATACATATTTGTAAAGATATTTAACACTTTTAACAGATGTATACTTTATTCTAACAATTTCAGCAGTAATGTCAATAACAAATCAAGAACATAATGGAGGAAATATAACGCAGACCTGCAATGATTGTACTGGCCAAGGGAAGTAAATACTATTAACTAATCTACAGAATGTTGTCAGAACGGTAAATTGTCTTTTGCAGATCTATCAATCACGCCTAACTTGCTGGAAGAGTTATTATCATAAAATTCAGAGGAGGCTAAATATTATCTAACACGCATTTAGACAATTCAATGCAAGCAATAATCCATTGTTGCATAAATCGCGGCACATTCTGTGATTGAATCCTATTTTTGTTCTCGAATCCATGGGTACATTTCCAGTTTTTCCAATGCACTCAAACCAAGATATCACTCGGGATAGAGACAGTTGTACATATTTGACTCTAACGAAGCAGGGAACAAACATTTATACAGTTATGTATGTTGCTAGATTAACGATTTTAAGTGAATTTTAATTAATATTTCAAATATAACATCAAAAATGTTCTTTTTACATAATTTGCATTCAATTTCATTATACTTCTTGCAGGAGTAACTAGCAACATTTATAGAAGTTAAGTGGCGCTGTGGCTAATTTATTTTATATAAATGTTAGTTTCACGAGTAAAGGTTGCGTCAAATGTCAATAGCGTTGATTTTCTGCTATTTGCATGTTGTGTATTTATTTTCCAAACGATTTCAACCACAATTGTTTCAATGGTTTTTTTCCCCAATGATTTCAGAACTTACGTCATTAACTTGTCATTTTTCTGAATTTGAAAAGAGATAATGTAATGCACATTTTGTATTTATATTTGTCGATACATTCTTTCTTCTTTTTTTTCTTTCTTTTCGTTTATCATGTTTTACCTTTCAACGCCATGTTATGAAGAGATGTCTAGAACGTGTCCTGATTAATGTATCACACACAGTGGCATTTACTGCCTCAAATATTTCTGAAAGCCATTTGTTTCGTGGTCTGCCTTTGGCTTTGAATCCGTTGTATCTAAATAACATTGCTTATTGGGTTTTTTGTTGTGTGGGTTGGGTGGGGTGGGGGGCTGTGTGGTGGTAGCCTTGTTACATGGCCAAACCATGTTAGTTGCTGTCGTTTAATGTAGTCGAATACTGGTGTTGTTCCCACTAGTTTCTTGATGTCATCGTTTCTGATCATATCTTTCCTTTCTACGCCCAATATTTTTTGCAACCACTTAATTTCTATTGTAACGATGAAACGGTATTTCATTTGTTGTTATTGTCAAGTTTTGACATTGATAGCATGGTTTCGGGACGAAACTCGTATTGTATAAAACTCTTTTGGTAGTTATTGTCAAATGCTTGCAATTAAGTATTGGAATTAATTGTCCAATGATCTGATCTGCCGTATTGCATCTTTGTTGGGTTTCCGCAATAATTCTTCAGTTTGCTGATAACGTGCTCCCTAAGTATGTGAAATCTTTCACCCGTTTAATTTGCTGTTTTTCAATGGTGATATTGATTTCTCCTTCTATTCTAGATGTTTTCATGACCTCAGTTTTTTCTACATTGCTTTTCATGCTGTATTCTTTACATGTTGAATTTAATTGATCAATTTGTTGCTGAAATTATCATCATAATTTACTTTCTTTTTTTTAATCACTCAATTTTGCAATATGGCAGATGCATATTATTACTAATAAAGATGTTAGAATTGTTAAGATGCTGTTATTTATTTTCATTTTGTACAGTCGAAGTGTCGATAAGATTCTCTACATGGGCCTGCTAGTATTAGGCAGTTTAAACAGCACATCATTTAATATTGTATCTACAATATCAGCTTAGTTTTACAGTCGTAGCATAGTATCAAAACTAAACTAAGTTTTACCAGGCTAACGAAAGAAAAGTTGATATAGCGAAGCGCCGTAAATCGGAGCGATATAGATATGTTTACGTATGCACACACATACTTACATACATACATACAAACATATATACATACATACATACATACTTACATACATACATACACACATACATACATACATACATACATACGTACATACATACATACATGCATACTTATATACATACATACATGTATATATAAGCTTATATAAATCGCTTGCTTTCCCTCTCTCTCTCTCTCTCTCTCTCTCTCTCTCTCTCTCTCGTGCGCGAGTTGGTGTGTTTCTGTGTGCCATCATGCGTTGATCTCAACATTTAGCCCAAATAAACGTCTGTCCTGATAATTACATGAATCCTCTCCACCCCGTCCCCTGCTCCCACCATCCAGGCAACAACAATTCTCATATCATATTTTGACGTTTTAAACAAAGCGCGTTGATTCGTTGATCTTAATTATTATAAAATGGCGTAGAAAAGGTAGAGGCAATGAATAAAAAACATGAATGCAGGTAGTGAATGATGTGGCATGCACATTATTGAAAGGCAATTTAAAAAACAAACCAGGTTGATCAGAAGGCTGTTCAGATATAATATTTGATTGAATCAGTTATAATTGTATGTACTCATCCACAGAGGTCTATTTCCGTGATCTGATAAATTCAAGCTAGATTGGTAATCGATTGTTAATAGTTTACCAGAACCCAGAAACGATTATAGATTTAGTTTCGATCTAACTGGGTTTGTGCGAATAGTGTAATCGATTGAGCATTGCTGAGAATACAGTGCATGCACGACTGGGTTGATAAATCTGTGGTCCGCGTTTCTATCCATCTAAGTAAGTGTGCTGTTCATTATCTGGAAAACAAGGCTGGGTGTGGTAAGTTGAGTAGCAGAAATATAAGAACACCTACATAGTCTCGTAATTTGATGGTGTCACGCAACAGTTTATGCATAACATGCTAAGACTTTGAACATTTGAACAATGAGGTAATAACACTCCCTTCTGCCCCCCCCCCCCCCCCCCCCCCCGCGATTCTTTATCTTCAGACAAACAAAAACTCAACAGGTGTTTCCCCTTCATTTAATGAGTGTTATAACTAGATTTGTTTTTGTTTCTTTTTCAGATTACAGACTGACTAACTAAGATGGCAAAGATGAAATCAGATTTGTCCTGGTTACCAAACTATGTTATACTCGCCATCTTTGTGACGTGTGCCTTAGCAACCAATTCGGTAACACCCGTTTATTTATCAGGCAACACGAACGACAATCAAGAATACCACGAGGTAGCCAAGTTCCAACATTTTAACGAGCCGTTTGACGAGAGAGTATTTGGAAAACTCAACATTGACGTGTTAGAGGTTACGCCTTCATCCATCCATGTAAGATGGCGGCTGACAAACTTGACATACGCAGACAGTGTGATGGAGTTCACTTTTCTTTGCGAAACTTTCAACGGCAGAATCGTGTCCGACAAGATGCACTCCAACACGGATTCCTTCCGCTTCGAGTTCTTAAATTCTAACACCAAGTACGTGATTTGTATCCATTTACTGGAGAAATCGACATCATCAAACACAAGCGTTCTCCATTACAGCTGCCAGCCATTCTCTACTATTCCAGTAATAAGGTCAGATAGCATGGTAGGAGTGGCGTTAACGCTGGGATACTTCCTGCTTATGGTAGTTCTGGGATACCTCGCGTGGTACAGACGAGCCCGCAAGTTCAAGAGCATCGAAGAGGAGGATCAATTGAAAACAGAGAGCAAGGAAAGTCAGAAAGATGATGAAATCAGCAAGTTTGTGAAGACTGGTGGGAGATTTGGCATTTCCAATTATTCATCTGATGATGACAGACGGTTTGAAGACGGTGGAGTCAATGGAGGGGCTGCTTATAAATCTAAAGATGCTCGCAGAGACTGCTCTTCAGGTGCTTGTGTACCGTTCAGTGCTCCCGAAGAAGAAGAGCTAGTCGAGTACGACGCCAAGAAGCGTGAGATCTCATTCTGATTGTTTTCTTGTTACCTCACACGGATGGTTAGTGCGAACAAGCAGGAGGTGGTATCGCTTGCATTTCACAACTGCTTCTTAACCTTTTAGAAGTGCCATATCTGATGACAGCTTCCTTTACAGCCTGGCATCTTCTTTCTCTTCCGGGTTTATACAGTGGGGCAGAGACACGTGACAACATCAAATACAGATAGCTGAAACAGGGAATGTGTAATGTTATTGGTTATTCTGATACGTTAAAGGATCCTTGAAAAGTGATGAACTGGATATTCTTTAGCTGTGATTTTACTAGGAATAAGTCAGTGTTATATTTAAACAGCTTAAGAAAATTGCGGAAATGCGTCAGAAACATAAATAACATACTAAAGGTCAAGGTGAAGGTCAGTCATATAGCAACAGTTGATGTCGGGGAAGAATATAACTCTACATGTACTAAGCCGTATCCTACGTGAGGTGGGGTGGCCAGTTCCCTTTCTTGCTGTTTTTACCTTTCCTAACTCGTACATCAGGTACCCATTTACAGCTGGGTAAAATTCGAAGAGCGGTCGCCAAGACGCAGGCTGGCGTTAAACTTGCAATACTTTAGCTGTTCGAGGATGCGATTGTCTGGCATGCGTACAACGTGAGCGGCCGACATAATCTGGGTTTTCTGCAAGTCTATGCATGCTCGACATGTTGGCCTTCTTGATGATCTCGGTGTCTGGCACACTAACATGCCATTGTGTTATCTTCCTCGTCTTCGATCAAATGATACCTTGCTTTTGGCCTGACGAAATTCACTTAGGAGACTATGTGTTTCAGGTCTTCGCCGGTCCCCCACAGCTTTTCGAGCATGGTAGCTCTCTCGGGTCAGACAGCCTCTCATTGTTCTGTATAAGTAGGGCAGTCCTGCAGGATATGTTTTGGTGTATGCCTGGGAGCTCCACAATCGCATGTGGTAGTGGCTCTAAGACCCTTTCTGTGGAGGTGGTCCTTGAGTCTTCAATGTCCCTTTCTGAGTCTGAAGATCTTTGTCTGCCCATCTCTGCCAAGTTTGTCTATGATATCATTTTCTAGTTTGTTTTATTTGTGCTGGTTTCTCCATTCCATCCTCATGGATCGTTTGATGAGTGGCTTTGCTTCTTTGTATAACTGTGGATGGCCAGTCTTCGGGCCACCACTTCAGGCTATTGCGAGCTCGTCTGCCGTATTGTTTCCAAAGATCACACAGTGGGCCGGTATCCACTGTAGAACTAGATATGTTTTGTTGGTCTCTCTTCCAAGTTTAAAAGCCAGACTGCCGGCGCCATGTTACGCATCATTTAAGGCATACCACAATAATAACAGTATAGATTTGAAGCAAACTGACATTTGCACGTTAAGAATTAATATTGTCAAGAACAATTCACTCACACACTCTGGCATGCTGCACAACCAAGCGATGAATCTGTAATCCAGAACTATTTCTGGCTCCTACATGTTCTCCTTGGCGCCTAGATACTAAACAAATTTGTCCCTCCCTTGCTTAAGGTACGTTATAGAAACTCACAATGTGCGAACGATCACAACACGCTACATTCAACAATACTGTGAATTATTATGGTCATCACATTAAGTTGTTAATATTTTGCTCTTTAACATAATATATAATGTAATTTGCAGTACAACAAAGTAGTACAGTGCTTTAAATTATGTTAATAGTGATTTGTCTATGGAATTATCTAGCAAGAAGTTCATTTCCAGCAAAGGGAACACGCCCGGCTGACCGCTAAGAGACATTGGTATACTGCGCATTTTTGTGTGTTAAATTGACGTACCAAAGAGAGGAGAATAAAAATGTGGATCGAAAATAGGAACGGAAAAGACCTTTTGCTATTCTGCTTAAGGAAGAGAACAAGATTGGCAACATTTTCTATAAATGATTTCTATCATGTTACAAAATGTGGAATGTTCTTGAAGGGTGTTGAATGTGTGGCCTTTCTTAGCAACACTGACATTTCACAAGCCCAATATTTTTATAATATATTTTTTTCAATTACACATTGACAAGTAAATATTTCTCTGCTTTTAAATACATCTAATCTCGTTATTTACTCCCACGTCCGATATAATGTCGTTGCTTACTAATATGTACACATAATATTGCTGGTCACATAAGGCATGTCCATATAATCGCATGTTCGAATAGAGCATGTCCATAAAATCTCATATTCATATAAGACATGTTCATATTATTTCATGTTCATATCCATGTAATTTCGTATTCACATAAGGTATGTCTATATAGTCTCATAGTCATATAAGGCATGTCCATATAATATCGACGTTCACAAAAAGAATGGATTGTTTCCCATGCCACTATAAAACCTCAATGTTTTCCCATACCACTATAAAACCTCAATGTTTTCCCATACCACTATATAACCTCAACGTTTTCCCATACCACTTTAAAATCTCAATGTTTTCCTATACCACTATAAAATCTCATTGTTTTCCCATTCCACTATATGATCTCAAAATTTTCTCATACCACTATAAAACCTTAATGTTTTCCCATACCCGTACCACTATAAAACTTTAATGTTTTTCCATACTGGTACCACTATAAAACCTTAATGTTTTCCCATACCATAATAAGACCTTAATGTTTTCCCATACCACTATAAATTCTCAATGTTTTCCCATACCACTATAAGACCTTAATGTTTTTCAATACCACCATAAGACCTTACCGTTTTCCCATACCACTATAAAATACAATGTTTTCCCATACCGCTATACTACCTTAATGTTTTCCCATACCACTATAAGACCTTAATGTTTTCCAATACCATTTTAGAATCTTAATGTTTTCCCATACCACTATAAAAACTCGTTGTTTTCTTATACCTCTATAAGACATTAATGTTTTCCCATACCACTATAAGACCTTAATGTTTTCCAATACTATTTTAGAATCTTAATGTTTTCCCATACCACTATAAAATCTCGTTGTTTTCTTATACCTCTATAAGACATTAATGTTTTCCCATACCACTATACAATCTCAATGTTTTTCCATACCACTGTAAAATCTCAATATTTTACAATACCACCATAAAATCTCAATATTTTACAATACCACCATAAAATCTCAATATTTTACAATACCACTATAACATTTCGATGTTTTCTAATAACACTGCAAAAATCTCGATGTTTTCCCATACCACTTTACGCATAATCTCGATGTTTTCCCATACCACTATACGTATAATCTCGATGTTTACTTATTTGTCTATGTAATCTCGCTCTTTATAAAAGCATGTCCTTATACTCTTCCTTTCGCACATATAAGATTCAATGATGTTCATCCATCAACCAACAAAGCACGCATTAACTATTCCTGAGTACAGACAGCATCTGTGCAAGTAGTGATGATGAAGGACGGTACGTCAGGGCACTAAGAATCGGTGTTGTATATGTTTGACCGTCAAGAACTGGTGACATATATGATAATTTTGCCTCATCTACTGAAGAGTTGCGCTGATTATCGTTTACCCTTGCCTTATTGGAAACAAATATATGATATTTAAATATAGAATAGGAATTGTCTCCCGCTCTATTGTTTACATTTAATGATTGGGCCATGTGTGTGTGTGTGTGTGTGTGTGTGCTACCAAGAACTAATATGTGTGGATGAAGCGGCTGATGTGTGTATATGTATGCATGTGTGGGTGCCCGCCAGTTATTTTGTAAATTAATCTTTATTGCATGTTGTGAAAGTTTGGTGTGACAGCTGCAAACAGCGAGTAAATGTTCCAGCTGTTGCACCTTCAGTGCTAGGATTGAAAAGCTTTGATAGTTTGTCAGAAGCATGCAACTTAAATACTTTCATTGAATCATTAGTCAACATAGCTCCCAGCGGGTGAAATGCTTTCCTCTACTTCGATCATTTTACAAGACAATAAACAACATACATCCTTATATATACGATTCATTTTCCACAAATGTATATCAGCAAAATCTTTACGTTTCAGTTGTATTATATAATATATATGTGTTATGGTTTGTAATATATATCTGGCTACACGGCAAGGGAGCGACCGCGAGGCGGCATTAGAGTGATTGTGCAGCGACATGAGCTCACGTTGAACGACGCAACGCACTTGGCGCAGGACAGACGACTTAAGCTCTCCACGACGCTCAACGACACAAGTGGAAAAAAAATAACTAAGAGGCGTGTTCAAATGAAACCGGACCTAACTGCACCAAGTGAACATACGTACTATGTGCATGATGACGTCACTTCTGGTGTATACAGCACATACCAACCGTCAAGTTTGCAAAATGTCATTATCCTCCGACTCATAGTTTCCTCAGCAGACCATTGAAAATATGGCGGATGTGAAACGGAATCCGTCCAGAGTTGATAATTAAACTGTGATTTGGTTTGTAACAGCTGAAGGATGTCTAGCAGTTGACATTCATCGAAGTATGCAGTGACTGGTGACAAAAGTGTGTCGAAGACAACAGTGAAGAACTGGACAACGATGTGTAAGAAGGACGTGAGTTAACGAAAGATTTTCCGAGAGCAGATCAGGCGCATATTGTTGCGTCACAAGATGCCATCGCCAGAATTGATACAGCAATTCGGGTGGACAGTCGCCGGAGCTTACGTTCGCTTTGAGAGGAATTCGCTGTGTCGCTAGGGACAGTTCAAATTGTGGTTAGCAAGAAACTGAAGTACCGGTAAGTGTTTATAATGGGTACATCGGTTGCTGATCAATAACCATAAGGAAGAAAGCATGGGATGGAGTTTGAAACACTTGCGGCGATACGAAGAAGAAGGTGATTCGTTTCTTTTGCGCATAGTGACAGGTGAATACGCCTCGGTCGATATCCTTCAGTTGTTAGAAACCGAATCACCACTCGCTGATCAACCCTGGAAGGATTCCGTATCACACTCGCGATGTTTTCAACGATCTGCTGAGGAAACTATGAGTAGGGGGATAATGACATTTTGCAAACTTGACGGTTGGTATGTGCTGTATCCACCAGAAGTGACGTCATCATGCGCATAATACGTATATTCACTTGGTGCAGTTAGGTCCGGTTTTATTTATACACGCCTAGTATATAATAGCTCTATAAAGATATTTATACATATGCCAGTCGTTTTACTACATAGTACTGTAAAGATATTTAGAGATTTCAAACTTTTTGACCATTGAATGCTACAGGAATATCTGAACTTGTCCGTCATTTTTCAACAATCTGCTGCACAGATGTCTACACATATGGCTGCTATGCAACAGAGAGCTGCACATCTCTGTTCATGTCGGTAGTTTTACAACAAATGTTCCGCAAGGATATATAAACAAATCCATCGTTTTCTAACAAAGTGCTAGGATGATGTCTAGACATTGGTCGATCGGTTTATAACAAAGTGCTACACAGATTAATAAACATGTCGGTTATTCTCAAACAGACATTACAATCGTACAATCTACACAGATCCACAGTTCTGTAGTTTTTCAACAAAGTGCTCTAAAGATCCACAGTTCTGTAGTTTTTCAACAAAGTGCTCTAAAGATCCACAGTTCTGTAGTTTTTCAACAAAGTTCTCTAAAGATCCACAGTTCTGTAGTTTTTCAACAAAGTGCTCTAAAAATGCACAGTTCTGTAGTTTTTCAACAAAGTGCTCTAAAGATCCACAGTTCTGTAGTTTTTCAACAAAGTGCTCTAAAGATCCACAGTTCTGTAGTTTTTCAAAGTGCTCCAAAAATAGACATCTTTTGTCGCTTCCCAACAGGAATGCACAGACCCATTTTTTGTCAATACCAGCAAGCCAGCTGTGTCAAACATTTCAACAATTTTGAAACAACGCCCCCCGCCCCCCCCCCCCCCCCCGGCCACCCCCGGCACCTCTCCCTTCCCCATCCCTCCTAAAAAAAGAAAATAAACCCAAAAATAAACCAAACGAACAAAACAAAAAAGAAGGGGAAAAGATATCAATAAAAAAAAACCCAAACAATAATCGTGTTGAACTATAGATGTCAATAACACAGCAGAACTGTTAATGAAAACACCAATATATATTGGTCGTGAATACTAACAATAATGACGTAATTGTTCACGCGCGTCTGGTCGCACGCTCGTGTGTGTGTGTGTGTGTGTGTGTGCGTGTGGGTGTGTGTCAGTGAGTCTGTTAGTGTGTATGTGTGTGTTACTGTGTGTCAGTGTATATTTGTCACTGTGTGTTTCAGGATGTGTGTTAATGTGTGTGTCAGTGTGTATATAAGTGAATGTGTGGGTTCGCTGTGGTCGAGAGGTAAGATACTAGTCTCTCAAAGCGATGAACGGAAACGGCGTGGGTTCGAGTCTCGCATGTTTCAAGTGACCCCTGGTCTCAAAGGAGGCCAAAGTGCCTCCACCCTGAACTACCTCCAGTCCTCTTGACTTATGTCTTGCCACTGGTCCAAGGTAGCTTTGGACAAGAGAGTGAGGTTGATGGCCAGCGTAGATCCTTGCTCACTATAATCCAAGCACAGCGCAAATTACATCATTAAGCTAAAATAGTCTAACGGGGTCGCCATCATCGGTTTCGATGGGTAACTAACTTTTTACGAGAGACGTTCAAATCAAACCAGAACTTTTAGTTCTAGTTCTACCTGAATAGGTTATATCGTACTGGAACTACCATTGTTAGTAAGTGACTCACAACCCACTACAGTCATTCCTGTGAATATACAGATTGTAGAACGCCTTATCCTAGAAAATCGACGCATAACTTGTCGCGAAATTGCACAAGAGGCAAGTCTTTCTCTGGGTGCAGTGAACACTATTATTCACAAGAGGCAAGTCTTTCTCTGGGTGCAGTGAACACTATTATTCACAAGAGGCAAGTCTTTCTCTGGGTGCAGTGAACACTATTTTTCATGAACATTTGCATTTTTTTGCACGTTCGATTTGATCACAGAGGGCGTCCTGATCCGTAAGTTAACTTTCGACCTCATACGGCTCACCGCACTATGTGCCATTTGCAACAACTCGACTCGGAGGTATTGCCACATCCGAACCTCGCTCGAAGCAAATTACATTTCCAGGGAGGTCATCAGTTCAGCACTGATGACGAATGAAACATGCTGTACTGGATTGATTCAGACATACTGACAAATCTTTTTACTCTGAAGCTTTTCAAGTAATATTTAAACGCTTGGATAAGTACATAAACATTGCAGGAAATTATATAGAAAAACAAATGGCGTTTTGACTATTTGAAATACTTTTTCGTAACGCCCCTCGTAAGTGAGTGTGTTTCAGCTTATGCATATATGTGGGTATGCGTGTGTCAGAATGTGTAAGTGTGTGCCAGGATGTGTGTCATGTGTGAATATCAGTGAGTCTATGTGCCAGCGTATGTCTGTCGATATGTGTGTTAGTGTTTGTGTTAACGTAGGTGTATGTTTCTATATAGGTAGGTGCATGTGCGATTGTGTATATATGTGTGTGTGTGTGTGTGTCAGTGTGTGTGTGTGTGAGTGCATATCGTACCTCCGCCGGTATGTGTTTCCAACCTGTATATGTGAGCTGTAATGAGATATTATACAACTGATCTATTCCATGAATGTCTCTGAACATGTTTTCTTACAATTGTGCTATTTTTATTTATATGCAATAAAAGCCTGATCGTACGTGTTACATTCCCTTTCCTTACCAGTGTGAGTCAACGTGTGTGTGTGTATGTATGTGTGTGTGTGTGTTTAAATATAAAACATATGTGTGTGGGTAGGTGTGCAGGTGTACGATGGAAAGCTTTCCTAATTTGATTAACGTGGGTGAATATGTTAGACACAACGGCCTTGAGAGAATGGTGATGGAAGGTATGGTGCCGGACAATAGATGCAGAGACAGACCAAGAAGGCGACGGCATCAAGATGTCAAGGTTTGCTTGAGTATGACTCTGTAGCAGGCTGAAGATTTGACAAGAGATCTTCCGTCTTTCTGAACAACTGTGGTGTAAGCGATATTTTGGAAGTGAGATGCTACATGATGATGATGCAAATATGTACTGATATAATTCTAGTTTCTGGTGAATGTTTCCAACTGAATGGATACAGCTTTGAATGTAGTTCTCATAGAAGAAATTGCCGTCATCGAGGAAGTGTTAAGTGTTTCTTTTGTAGAATGTCTAAGATTTTGTTAGGTGGTATGGCGAACTGTCTGCCCTGCTACCTTGAAGTTTCTAAGTGGGACAGTTAGTTGTGGCTACGTTTTTCACTAAATAAACACTTTTACAGGCGCCGTCGAGTAGACTGGGCCGCCTTCAACCCGATAAAGACCGCAACAGATGCCACAAAAGACACCAGACTGCGAGCAGCCATATTCGACTCAATGGTGAAATCAGCGGGATGCTATGTACGTGAAACCTGTTCTCTGACAAAAGCCATGCAGATTCAACTAAAGACAACATATGCCTTGCTTGAGCGCAGCCTCGCGTGCCCATTACTCAGGCAACAGCGCCAGGTGGGCTTACACAACAGTGACATCTGGGGCATTGTCGCACACCAAGGATGTCATAGTCATGCTCAAAGCACCGCTGGGGCTTGAGATGTAGTCAGAAGAAAAGACTTACGCTGGAGCACAATAACCACTCTGTGGTACCCGCGCGGCAAAATAAACCACTTGGCAGACCCCTACTAGATGGCAAAATTCGCTCGGACTGCTTCACCACTGTGTGAGTGTGAACTGAGCAAACAAACTGTTGAGCAAGTATTACATGACTGCCCTCTGATGAGCCAATAGAGGAAAACTCACTGACCAAATGACTCAACATCGGAAACAACAGACATAAACCCTAACACTATGATACATGTCGTCTCCTAGAAGACACTTGTATCGAACAGTTACACCCGATGCGCTAGCATCCCACAAGGTGCTCAGATCGCAACTCCAATTGTCGAGGCACAGAGAAAGCGAGCCGCCTGAAAGAAAGAACGCGTGACAACTCCACAGTCGACTCCTCACATGTTGGCCTCTGGTGTGACAGTCTGCCGTGCCAGGATTTGTATTTACAGTTAAATGAGATCATATCTCGTAGCACAAGTCTGATGTTGTCGCCTTATTCACGTGCAATGGGCAACTATTATTCCTGTTATTATTATGATACACATATAGCTCGGTTGTTAACTCCGCTATGAATGTCGGACTTGAAGTTTAAATAAAGTACCTACAATGGCGATATTTTCAATCTATGCAAACCATGTGATAATCACCAGGGAAAAATCATAGCAATAAACACCACCAACCAGGTGATACTCAAGAAGTTCCAGCACAGAAAGAAAAAACTATTGGATATTGTTAATCTCCACTCATTCAAGAATAGTACTACAAGCATTAGTAGCAAGTCTACACGCTAGCAACGAAGAAGTTACAAAGATAACTGAGACGATTGATAAGATATAAACACTGCACAATATCAAATCACCATCAAGTAGATTCCAGGACATATAGACATGTCAAATAATGATAACACAGACAGCCCAGCAAATGTAAGAGCAAGCCGAGTTCAAATTATAACACATCAGATAACATGCAGACAGCCCAGCAAATGTAGGAGCAAGCCGAGTTCAAATTATAACACATCAGTCAACATGCAGACAGCCTAGGAAAATTAGGAACAAACATCGTTCAAATAAACACACCAGCCAACATGCAGATAGCCTAGGAAAATTAGGAACAAACATCGTTCAAATAAACACACCAGCCAACATGCAGACAGACCAGCAAAATTAGGAACACACATCGTTCAAATAAACACACCAGCCAACATGCAGATAGCCTAGGAAATTAGGAACAAACATCGTTCAAATAAACACACCAGCCAACATGCAGACAGACCAGCAAAATTAGGAACAAACATATTTTCAAATAAACACACCAGCCAACATGCAGACAGACCAGCAAAATTAGGAACAAACATCGTTCAAATAAACACACCAGCCAACATGCAGACAGACCAGTAAAATTAGGAACAAACATATTTTCAAATAAACACACCAGCCAACATGCAGACAGACCAACAAAATTAGGAACAAACATATTTTCAAATAAATACACCAGCCAACATAAAGTCATCAAAGCAAATACTTAAAAACAACCTCAACGAGGAATGACTGAACTGATGATGGGGCGGGTATATGGAGCGTGCCAAGTATAAATAAATGACACATACAAACATAATTTACATCAATAAACTGAAACTGAGGACAGAACTCATCAGACTTAGCAAATACATAAACAAGTTAGACCTTAGACGAACCCAACTTCCGCAACTGCACCCTCCCATTTCAGACTGCAACTTGTGCTGCTCGTTTGTCCAGGACTCGCCACAGACAGAGTCAAATTGCCTGGCACACAAACTATTGCTAATACATTATAGTTATATTCACTAGCTACAAAACATATGCACATTCTTCAACTTGGCATTAACTGCGAAAGAGTGAACAGCAAGGCAGACCTAGTTAATCAACAATAATTCAAGTAAAAAATCTACCCAAGTTATTTGTACCTTTCCCCAATTAGTTTGTTAAGAGCAGCTAAAGATGGAGCCTAACAAGCTGCAGTTCTACTTAGTTCTAGTGTTTGAGTCTATTAAGATGGACTCGCACATCTGTAAAAACCACCATCCAAGAAACTGGTTGTATAAAGACTCTATAGAGTCTTCTAAACCAGCATAAAGACATTGTGTTAAGTTAATTCAGCACAATTCTCCAAGCTGTGCTGAGGTCAAGAGTAGCACCAGACAACGGTCAAGCTCAACACGGGAACTCGGTGTAATGATCAATGAGGAAGAAGACGATACACTTTTACAACTTGGTAGATAAGAGCTGTGAGAGGCACGCTTTCTATCCACCCTGCCATTATAGGTATAGAGTGAGTATGGGATCAATTTGAGAGTGTGCACATGAGTGATCGAGAAGAGCAAGCGAATGTTTTGGGTACTTTACTTACTGGAACGTTTCCCTGCTCATTCATGTCAGTGAACTAAGTTGGTACATAAAATGTTTCTTTTCTGGACCTTGTGTGTTGTGCTGGCTGTTGCAAGACCGTGTGTGTGTTGTGCTGGTTGTTGCAAGACTGTGTGTGTGTTGTGCTGGTTGTTGCAAGACCGTGTGTGTGTTGTGCTGGTTGTTGCAAGACCGTGTGTGTGTTGTGCTGGTTGTTGCAAGACCGTGTGTGTGTTGTGCTGGTTGTTGCAAGACCGTGTGTGTGTTGTGCTGGTTGTTGCAAGACTGTGTGTGTTGTGCTGGTTGTTGCAAGACTGTGTGTGTGTTGTGCTGGTTGTTGCAAGACCGTGTGTGTGTTGTGCTGGTTGTTGCAAGACTGTGTGTGTTGTGCTGGTTGTTGCAAGACTGTGTGTGTTGTGCTGGTTGTTGCAAGACTGTGTGTGTGTGTTAAGTCGGTTGTTGCAAGACCGAGCGCGTGTTGTGCTGGTTGTTGCAAGACCAAATCCTTGTTGCTTTGCTTGTTGCTGACCACATTCGTGTTCCGTTGGCAAGACCGTATATCTGTTGAGTCAGCTGTTGCAAGACCGTATATCTGTTGAGTCAGCTGTTGCAAGACCGTATATCTGTTGAGTCAGTTGTTGCAAGACCGTATATCTGTTGAGTCAGCTGTTGCAAGACCGTATATCTGTTGAGTCAGTTGTTGCAAGACCGTATATCTGTTGAGTCAGTTGTTGCAAGACCGTATATCTGTTGAGTCAGTTGTTGCAAGACCGTATATCTGTTGAGTCAGCTGTTGCAAGACCGTATATCTGTTGAGTCAGCTGTTGCAAGACCGTATATCTGTTGAGTCAGCTGTTGCAAGACCGTATATCTGTTGAGTCAGTTGTTGCAAGACCGTATATCTGTTGAGTCAGTTGTTGCAAGACCGTATATCTGTTGAGTCAGCTGTTGCAAGACCGTATATCTGTTGAGTCAGTTGTTGCAAGACCGTATATCTGTTGAGTCAGTTGTTGCAAGACCGTATATCTGTTGAGTCAGTTGTTGCAAGACCGTATATCTGTTGAGTCAGTTGTTGCAAGACCGTATATCTGTTGAGTCAGTTGTTGCAAGACCGTATATCTGTTGAGTCAGTTGTTGCAAGACCGTATATCTGTTGAGTCAGTTGTTGCAAGACCGTATATCTGTTGAGTCAGTTGTTGCAAGACCGTATATGCGTCGATTGTTGCAAGATCAAACACTTGAGAAGTTTGTTGCTAAACCGTACGTGTGTTGCAGGACGTGTTCCAGACTATATGCGAGTGTTGTATGACGTGTTCCAGACTATATGCGAGTGTTGTATGACGTGTTCCAGACTATATGCGAGTGTTGTATGACGTGTTCCAGACTATATGCGAGTGTTGTATGACGTGTTCCAGACTATATGCGAGTGTTGTTAGTTGTTCCAAGACAGATCGTGTGCTTACTGCGTCGGTTGTTGCGAAATAGTTGTAGGATTTCTGTTATTCCATCATTTGTCTCGTGATGTTTCCCGTGTCCTGCAGCTAGGTTTTTATTTTGCTGTGGGCGCGCAATGGAAGTTGATCGGGTTCAATTTTTTTAAGATGACCGAAGGATCGTTTTCTCTGTTTTGTTATGTATTCGTCACATCAAGATGTACGCGCAATTCCTGCATTCGAATGTCATCATCTCTCGTTCTATCTTGGCGGATACATTGACAACATTTCTTAATCCTTTCATAACATGTGTTCCTCTTTACTTTCATAGATATGAATCATATTTGCTACTGCCAAGTATACGATTTATCAATACTTGTTATTGTGTTGGTGAGTTTTGAAAATAAGGCACACGTGTTTCCATTGTTGTGTGACTCATTGTCCCTGTGTGAAGAATCTATTGTGAGTGACTGTGTGTTCGGTTATAAACGACCTATCGTGTGTGACTGTGTGTTCAGGTGTATATGCGCAGTTAATTTATATGTTTATGTGTTTGTACGTGAAACCTCATTTCGAGTCGCTTGCTTATGCATCAGTCAACGCTATCTTTGAAACCAAGTAGACAAATATAGAGAAACTACACGAACAATTTAGGAAACAAAAAAATTAAAACGCGCAAATATAAGTATTGTAATGTACTGTCAATACTGGATGCATACCAACAGAAAACAGCGAGACAGGGATGTGTATTATCCCCTTGTCTTTTTGTTATATACACAGAACAAATATTCAAATAGATAGAAAGGATGCCAGGGCTTGTCATTGGAGGACTGGCGATGAACAATCTAAGATATGCGGATGATACAGTTTTGATGGCAAAAAGTGAGCAAGAATTACAGGAGCTTGTGACAATAAAATGCAAAATAAGTCAAGAGTTCGGATCAGCCATTAACGAAAAGAAAACAAATACTATGATAATTAGGAAAAGTGACAAGATACCATATATGCAGCTAATAATAAAAGATTAACTACTTGAACAGGTACAGCGTTTCTCCTATCTAGGTCATATAATAATGGAAGATAGCAGCTGTGAAAAAGAAAACATAAAGAGAGTAGGTTTTGCCAAGATGGTATTTGACAATATGCGACAGATACTGACATCCAAACAGATAAATCAGAATTTTAAATGAGAATGATCAGGTGTTATATATACTCGTCACTGCTTTATGGCGCAGAGACTTGGAAAATGAATAACAAGTTGGAAAAGAGTATTTAAGCCCTTGAAATGTGGGTATATAGAAGATTGGGTCGCATTTCTTGGAAAGAGAAGAAAACAAATTTGGAGGTATTGGAAAAGTTGGTGGTGAAAAGAGAATTAATGGCCGAAATCAGGGTTAGACAGTTACATTATTTTGGTCATATAACAAGACATATCTCCTTGAAGACCATACTGGAGGGTAGGGTGGAAGGCAGTCGTTCAAGAGGCAGACAACGCTTTAAGTGGGTAGATAATATCAGGAGATGGACTGGAAAAAGCCTCTCAGATTGCACAATTACGGCAAGAGAACACTGGAGATTGATTGCATCCGACCTTCGATACAGAGATGGTACTTGAACTGAATGTGCTGTATTCTTATAGTGCGTTTAGAAATACATGCTGTTTATTAATTAAACTATAAACCTAAATTTATGCATGTGCCCCTATTTTCATTATGGCGTTAATGTGTTATACATAAATACTCGTTTTATGTAGACCACACAGATTTATTATCATAACATATGTTTTCTTTATTTTCATGAGATCCGCAGTTATCGTGTGTACAACAACATATTTTACGGTACTTCTTTTTAATTAACTGTACATTAAGAGCAGAAGACGCATCTACATTTATAAGATGGGTATGAATAAATTATTTGTTCTTATACATGTGCGTTAATGTTTATAATAAATAAACTTCCAGTAATATCCTCCGCCAACGCCGCTTGGTCACGTGTACAGAATGGAGGACGGGCGAATGATAAAAGATATCCTATTCAGAGATCTTACCACAGGTGGACTCTTCTTCTACTACAAAGATGTTTGCAAGCGTGACCTGAAATCATTGAATTTGAACACCTGCAACTGGGAGGAACTTGTTAAAGACAGGCCCGGCTTGAGGCAGGCTTTGTGTGCTGGCCTGCAGAAAGTGGAAACCGAGATGTGTCAAGTTGTTGCAGACTCCAAACGTTATCGGCGAAAGCAAGAGCAACAACTGACTAAGACCCCTCTCTAGCGTGAAGTCCATTGTCTCTCGAGACTGACAGGATGCCAATCAATCAAAAGTAAGATATGTGTGTTGACAGAAAATGATGTGACAAATGTTTGTGTTTTAGTGTCAGTTTAGATTGTTAAGGAAATGTTATGTTCCAAGGATCATGATAAGTTTAAACATGTTTTATACCAGGTAATTTTTGCTTTAAATATACACGGGTCTTTAATATACTGACCATGTACAGAATCAGATGATATACACGTGCCTATAATATACTGACCATACACAGAGTCAGAGGATATACATCATCATCATCATCATGTAGCATGTTCTTTGTAGAACGTCGCTCCCATTACAGTTTGTCTGAAAGAAACTCGTTCCCTTGCCAAAACACCAGCCTTCACCAGTCATACTCAGGTATTCCTGGATATCTTGGTGCCATCGTCTTCTTGGTCTACCCCTTCCTCTTTTGCCTGGCACCATACCTTCCATCACCGTTCTCTCAAGACCATTGTGTCTCTTAATGTGTCCAAAGTACTTGCATTTTCTAGTCAAAATGGAATTGATAAACCAGTTCTCTTCTATGCTCAACTCTTGCCGAATGTCTACATTTGTTCTTTTCTCTGTCCAGGGTATTCTGAGGATCTTTCTGTAACAATTTGACTCGAACGATTCGATTCTTTGTCCAGAAGTTTTGGTAATCGTCCATGATTCACAGCCATAAGCTGCCACACGAAAAACACAGGCTCTCAAGACTTTTACTTTTGTCATTTTGTTGGTGTTCTGCCATAATTTCTTCAGGTTGTTCAGTATCTGCATTGCCATAGCTAGTCTTCTTCTGATTTCTTTTGAGCAGTCGCCATTTTGTCAATTCTGGAGCCCAGATATTCAAAATGTGTGACCTGATCTATTTCCTCCCCACCCACTGTAAATTTATGCTGGCATTGTGTTTTGTCGGTGGTCATTATCTTTGTTTTATTTATGTTTATGAACAGGTTTTGATCTTTACTATGTCCTTTAACGGCTGAAAGTAGCTGCTCTAGCCCTTCTGCACTTCTTGATAGTAACAGGTTCTTTCTCTTCCTTTGGTAGGATTGTAACTGAGCGCTTTGTGCTATCTCCATACATGGTTCTGCAGTACTCTATCCATCTGTTCAGTATGTCTTTGGTTTCTGTTAATGTGTTATCCTCTTTGTCATAAATGACATGTGGAACCGGACGGAACTCCCTTGTCAGTGTTCTTATTGCCTTAAATACATCTCTCTCTCTGCCTTGTTGCTGTAGGTTTTCTATATCCTTATACGTTTCTACTATGTATCTTCTTTGATCTTTTCTTATTTCTCTTCTAACTTTTCTTGCGCAGTTTTTATATGCTGTGTTGGTCCCCTTACTTCCCATTTGTTTTAATTGTTGCCTTTCTGCAATGAGTTTCTGTGTTTCCTCTGTTATATAGCTCTGTGTCTTGCGGAATATCTTTGGAATCATTTCTTTTGCTGTCGAGATAAAAATATCCCTTGAGTACGATGTCAACTCCTCAGATGTCATCTCTTCCTGTATAGCAAGCAACTCCTCAAATGTGTTTTCTACTTTGATGTTGTATTCAGTAGGTATTGCTGATACATCGAAGCGTTTTGGCTGGCAACCTTTGTTGATCCTACGTAGTCTTGTTTGAAAAACTGCAAACAGTAATTCATGGTCCGTATCGCAGTCTGCTCCTGGCAGCGTTTTTGTTGCCAGCACATTTGATCTCCATCTTTGTTGCACTAGGATGTAATCTATTTGGTTTCTGATGTTGCCATCAGGGAAGGTCCACGTATATAGTCTACGTGGATGTTGTTTGAAGAAGGTGTTGGCAATGGAGAGGTTGTTTTCTGTGCAGAATTCAACTAGTTTTTCTCCTCGCTCATTTTTGTGTCCCAAACCGAAAGGTCCTCGAACACTTCTCTCCTCTTCGGCTCTTTCCTCTCCGACTTTCGCATTGAAATCGCCAATGATGATCAAGATATCTCTTTTTTCAACTTTGTCCATCGTTTCTTGCAAGGTGTTATAGAAATCATCCATTTCGCAATCGTCTGCTGCTGATGTTGGTGCATACACTTGAATTATTGTTACATTTCTAGTCTTTTTCTTGAGTCTGATTACAATTATGCGGTCGTTGACTGGATTGTAACCCAGTAGTGAAGGTGCCGTCTTTTTTGACAGAATAAAGTCGACCCCACTTTTTCCGCCCTTGTCCATCCCAGAGTATATGAATGTTTCTCCTGAGGAGCTGGTACAGTGCCCTTGACCGGTCCATCTATGCTCAGAGACTCCAAGAATCTCTATCTTGGTTCTCTTCATTTCTCTTCCGATCATGAACAACTTGCCCTGGTATAGGCTCCTGACGTTCCAGGTGCCTATTCTTAGTTTTGTTTTTAGTCCCATTTCAGAGTTGTCCACTGTAATGCAGTCAAGCTTTAGGCCGTCATCTCTATTACTTGTACTGACTCTGAAATCGGCCTTTCCCCAGTTGGCGTCGACGATCTGCCTGGCCTGAGGGCCTCACCATCAGATCTTTGAGTTTCGTTTTTCTCGACTGTCATAAGTTTCTTGGCATTTTACATCCAGTAGTTTGCCAATGCTTTCTGAACGTTGTTCTGACCGCTTACCAACTATGGTCTCTGGTGCGCCCTTAGCCCGATACCAGACGTTTCTAGCTCCCGCTTTGAGAGTCGTTGTCGCATAGGTCGATTTTCCGCCTCTTCCACCAGCAGCTGTGTGTACTTGTTAGGGGTAGACTCCCGTTCTTGTGGTTTAACTCACGTAGTTTAGCTGGCCAGCCAAAGCCGTTGCCCGGGGGATGGCGCTGCCGTACACAGGCAGACCATAGGAGCCATACGTGAGCTAGACAGAAGTGGGGGAACCAAATAGGATCCTGGCCATCAAGGATGTGGCTGCCTCTCACCGTGAGGTACTATCCCTTACACACTTCTGTCCTACCCCCCAGATGATATACACATGCATTTAATATACAGACAGTATACAGAATCAGATGATATACACGTGCCTTTAATATACTGACCGTATACAGAATCAGATGATTCAAAGAGATTGATAACTGACTGAATCGCAAACTATCTTTCTAAAATAATCATCCTCCTCTTTCAATACATGTTCATCATATTTTATCCATAATTGTTTGTTAGAGGACATCATATTTTCTTTATATCTGATAGTTTGAAGGTTTTGCTGTCGTTTGCCACCTGTCATTTCACCTTTCTTCATCTAATTCTATAAGATTTAAAGGCTAATGGTAAGGTGACAATCGTAAGCATCTATGACCATGCTTCTTGAGTTTTTGTAAATGTGAAACGTCTTTGTCCCGTGTGCATTCTTTACAAGTCACAACAATTGAGGTTTGAGGTGCCTTTCTGTAAATTGAATGTGCTCGTTTGTACACCATTCTTCTACATTCCGTTATGTCTGCTACGTGCACACCCCGTTATGTCTGCCTACGTGCACACCCCGTTATGTCTGCCTACGTGCACACCCCGTTATGTCTGCTACGTGCACACCCCGTTATCAGTCGCCGTTCTTTACTGCTTGTTACAATTTTCATGAAGTGCTGTTTACAAATTTCAGAAGAAAGGTGACAAAATGAATGCTGTATCGTAAATGTGAAGTTCTGTTGATGCATCAGAATGTAGTTAGAAGAACACATATATGCCTATTTGATGAGCTCTACTGTCATGACAATGCCAGACCACGAACGATTCTGTTAACTCAGGAGAAAATTGATCAACTAGAGTTGCAACATCTTGAACATCCACCTTACAGCACCGGAAAACTCCGAACGATTTGTAACTTTCTTGACGGGAGAGTATTTCCGAAGGACGAAGAGGTTTAAAGGGAAGTGAAAATGTTGCCGAGACGACAGCTCAGACTTCTACTGCTGTAAGTTTAGGTGCACTGATGCTGCCGAAGACGGATTTATCGGACCGAAAGGTGCAAATATAGCAGTCAAGCTGTAAACTAGCAACACAACGCATTCCGTTCTCCGGACTACATCCTGCTACTTGCAAAGTCCTGTCCAGGGCTTGGTAGCGGGAGATTGAGAACGAGAGAAGAAGGTGTACTGATAAGTGTTGGGATAAGCGAATCAGTGTTTGGGGAAATTCTGTTGAAAGACAATGGACAATATAAGTGTAATAGTAAATTGTTTGTATCTCATTTTTAAAAAAACGCTATTTGTGACCTATTTACCGATTTGCCCCTGGTATCACTGTTACGCCTTTACCAACTGAAAAACAAAATAGGATAACAAAGTAGTACCCTACATTTTAAATACTACAGGAGAATTACAAATATACCTTGGGTAAAAAAACAAACAAATAAAGCCATCCTGATAGATCTGAGTGTCAAAGAGAACTTTTAAAACCACGCGATGTCTCGGAAACAGGTTTGTCCACCACATCAAGCGTCATGACGGAAAAAGCGGTTCTGGACGGCATTGTTCCAGGAAAGCGAGGCAGTGGCTGACCAAGGCGTAGATGGACATAAGACATCAAGGACACCATAAACATGAACATGGAGTAGGCAAATAGACTGACCCGTTGATCTAGATTCCTATCGAATGGCTGTGCTGACAGCGACTTCTGACAAGAACATGCTACATGATGATGATGATCATAAATTTGTAACGCATCTCAACCCTTTCAGTGCAATAACAGAACGCGTTTACGATTTTGCATTTGGAAAAAAGAAGTACAATTTTTGAATTCTTGAATGACCTTTCCCACACATCACCATTGGTTACTGTAGAACTCTGAAAATACAATCCGACAATGAGACATATATTTGATATACCCCAAATAAGTTTAAATGTAATTCTATTTACTTGGTATGACTGAAATAAATGGGACATAACGTCGATCTCACATAAACTACAAATATATTTGTTCGTATATTTATATCTCATAATTGCTGAGGTATATTATTTTCAAGATCTGTACTTATTTCTGAACGCATTATAACAGATGATTTGTTTGGTATGTAAACAAACGCACTTGAGTACTGTTTTACCTCTCTGAGTATTTGTGTCATTTCTTGTCTGCAGGTGTGGATCGAAGGATAGATAGCAGCTACCCTGATAGGGAGAATAACTGTACGGGTGATAGTGCACCATTATGTATATATCATTGTCATCATCAAGTGCCGATCCGCAACAGAGGTTGGCGGTAATGGATCTCTACCTGTCACGTGTCAGGCTGGTACACGCAGTCAAACTGTGTCCCGACCACATCCTGATGTTGTCTGTCCATCTGTACCTCTGTCGCTCTCTCCATCTGTCTCTGTCTCACGCCAGGCTGGTACACGCAGTCAAACTGTGTCCCGACCACATCCTGATGTTGTCTGTCCATCTGTACCTCTGTCGCTCTCTCCATCTGTCTCTGTCTCACGCCAGGCTGGTACACGCAGTCAAACTGTGTCCCGACCACATCCTGATGTTGTCTGTCCATCTGTACCTCTGTCGCTCTCTCCATCTGTCTCTGTCTCACGCCAGGCTGGTACACGCAGTCAAACTGTGTCTCGACCACATCCTGATATTGTCTGTCCATTTGTACATATGTCGCCCTTTCCATCTGTCTCTGTCTCGCGCCAGGCTGGTACACGCAGTCAAACTGTGTCTCGACCACATCCTGATGTTGTCTCTCCATCTGTACCTCTGTGGCCCTTTGACTCTCTTGCCCTCTACTCATCCCTTCAAAATAACCTTTAGCAGACTGTCATGGCGCTTGACAAATATTTTATTTTTCTGATTTGTATTTCCATCAAAAGTGTCTGTTCCACCTGGCGTTGTTCTAGGTCCTTATTATTGGTTTTCTCATCTTTACATGAAACTGGTCCAAGTTTTCTGAATACCAACATTTCAAAAGCCTCAATACACGTCTCCATTTTCTTTGTTGCGGTCCAGGTTTCTACTCCATACAATAAAACTGAAAGCACAAAGCATTTAAGTATTCTCATTTTTAAGATCTGCAATATCTGCTAGGAGAGAACTGTCTCCTACTGGAAATGTATTCTTCGCCATTGTAATTGTCTTAATGATTTCCCTTTTGCTTGTACCATCCTCCGGTATTAGTTGGCCAAGGTATAAATAGCTTGACACTTGTTCCTGACTTTCTACATTTATTGGGATGTCAACTTGTGGACTTTCAGTTCATATTTCTGGCTCTGGTTATTTATCGCAACCACTAGCTACTGAAGATGTCGTAAAAGGCCACTACAGAGGGTTGTACATGGGGCTTTTAATACCATCATGCAAACCATTGTTTATGTAATTCTCCACTGCTTGTGCTTGGATGCAGATATTCTTTAAAGGGGTCAGATACAGTGGTGTTCCTATGCTTGACTTGGAGCGTAAAGGCAAATAGTCATTTTTTAATGGCATCCTGTATTTCTGGAGAATTACGAAGTTAAGTTTGTTAGTACGTCACACACTGATATGGGATAGCTGAAAAATGAAGTTGATAATTTCTGAAGGTGTCATTAGGTGGCAGGAATATCTATCTTGTGATTACTGTAGGTAGCAGACGCTAGGTGGCGCATTCACGTGCGAAACTCAGGTACAAAATGGCGTCCGTGCTGACAGAGTGTAATTTCAACAACAAAAATTTTTTTTTTTTTTTTTTTTTTTTTTGGTTTTTTGCAAAAGGAGTGTCAGTGAAGGATAGTATTATGGAAATGGTTGCTGTTTACGGCGAGAAGTGTGTATTGAGTAAAGTAGAGGAAAGACACTCACAAATTGCTGATGTGGCCCGATCTGACAGTAATGTTCAGATTACAAAAGGAGCATCTGTGTGGCAGATTGGAGAGACGTTTTGAGCTGACAGGTTCAGTAATGATAGATAGTGTAACAGCTGTGATAGAGTGTTTGCGTGGTTTAGCCAACAACTTATTCATGATCAAGTGATTTTCCGGAATGTGTGATGACGGTGGATTCCCAGACAACCGACTGACGAACCCAAAAATAATCAAATGCTTTGTACATTGATACAAAGCGATGCAATGCATGTATCGATGTTGGTAAAATTATATTGAGAAATAAGGGATTAAGTACGTGAAATAATAAGTGATGTTCAAGTTCACATCTCATTAAAAAAAAATATCCATTTGTGACACTTTGCACTGATACTGAAGCACGGGATTTGCTTTAACATTAGATCTGATGGCCGTCTGTTTAATCTTGCGAGACTCAAAGCTAAAACTAAGTTTAAGCTAAAACCAAGTCAAAGCTAAAACCAAGTCAAAGCTAAAACCAAAATCAGGGACAGTACTGTCAAGGACTTGTTATTTACTTACTTATGAATACAATTGTCACTCACAGTCTGCACGAACTCCAGAGCTTGATGTGTGCAAAGATTTCCACCTCACAATAAACACGAATAAAATGATAGCTATGAATTGGCAACTGTGGACCAGTCCACCTACATATGGACCCCATCAATGATAAGCTCTTCCTAGACCCCGAATTACGCGATCGCATTGGCAGAGCTGCTACCATATTTTCTCGTTTCACAACACGGGTCTGTGAAAACCTCAAACGTACAGCCAAGATCAAGGCCATGGTATACAATGCCTATGTCGGCAGTACGCTTCTATATGGCAGCGAAACGTGAGCAACATATGCCAAGCAAGAGCATAGGCTCAACACCTTTCACATACAGCACCTGAAATCCATCTTTGGCATGTCATGGAGAGACAGAGTGACAAATGCGGAAGTGCATTCTCGCACTGGTCTTCCAAGTATGTACACCCTCTTTCGCCAACGAAGACTGCATCTGGCTTGGATATGTTAGTCGCATGAAAGACGGTCGCATCCCCAAAGATATTATCTAAGGGCAGCTAGCGTGTGGTAAAAAAACAGCTGGTCGACCACAACTGCGGTTCAAAGACGCATGTAAGCGGGATATGAAGGCTCTGGAAATGGATCTGACATTTTCGTAAGACAAATGCAAACTGATCCAAATGGAGATGCAACCTGAAGAGCCACCTCAGGCTGGGCAACACAAGGAAGTGAAAAGACAACGTCGAAAGGAAAAGGAAAAAAAAAAAAATCAGTAGCACCAACACATAGTCAGGCATGACTGAAATCCCGCTACTACTACTGCTATATACATACACACACGGATTTGATGCAATGTAATTTCTAACCAGTACTTCTAACGTGAAAGTGAAGAAATACAACATAGCACGAGTCAATGGCACAACGAATGGCTCCCGGGGCAAACAGAAGAAGCCTATTGTTAACATCCCATTCATGCCGTCCGCAGCGACTGAAGAGGGTAGAGCATGAGTCTGTAACCTCATTACGTAAACAAACTACTATTGTTATGAAGCCCTACTGCAAATTACTGGAGTCAAGCTTCAATAAAAGTTGGTACGGTTATTTTTTTAAATGTTAAGCCCCGTGCCGTATCGGACCTATGCCTCAACATATTGGACAACGAGACATGGTGAACTTAGACAAAATGTGAACTGAATGAATAGTGGAGCGTGTAGTTAAGTCTACAGTGAGCTGGCTTGCTTTCATCGCGACAGAGTTCGAAATCAAGGACGGATGGAAACAAAATCCGAGCGTAGTTCGTTCCTGGTACTTCTTCTTCTTCTTCTTACGCTGTCAGGCGTCAACCTTTATTTTTTTCTCGAAAATAGCAGCGGTCATCCTGAGGCTGTCGACACTGCCATAGAGCTTGTCTAGTGTTGCCACTGGTGATGGCCACATCTGCTTTCTCTGATCCTCGTATGTCGGGCAGTTTTGCAGCAAATGCTCAGCGGTCATTTTCCCGGTACCACACGGGCATTCGTCAGTGCCACCTATCTTCAATTTGTTGAATAGGTGGTACCTCAGTCTATTGTGGCCAGTGCGAAGTCTGAAGACCACGTCCTGCTCTCTTCTGTTCAACTGGTAATAGGCATCATTTTTTGTGTAGCCAGTATGTTCTGTTTCCCATTTGCTCATGTATCTAGCTCTAATAAGCCGTTTTGACTCTTCGTATGTCACACTAGTATCTGGTTGTGGTAGTCTTGTACCTTCTTTTTCCAGTCTGTCTGCCTCCTCGTTGCCTTGGATGTTGCAGTGGGATGGAACCCACTGTTCTTGGTGCGGACTGCTGGCAAAGTTGACAGAGTACTGCTCTTAAATCATTAAGTTGTTCCTGGTACGACTTCTCCTCCAGTCACTATGTAGATGGGTACGTTCCGTATGAGTTTGGGAAGGGAACTGGTCTCCCCACCTCACAAAGGCTGCGGCGTAGTCCATGAAGAGTTATCTTCATTCTCGACCGCAAATTGTTGCCATGGGAGTGGGTCCCACAGACAAAAGTGAGTCAAAAATGCAACGATAAACTCGACACAATAAAATAATTACACAGATAAACTGGACACAATAAAATAAGTTCACATTTGAACTGGACAAAATTCAGTAATTACACGCACACTCTAGAGAAAATTCAAAATTTACGCCCACAAACTAGGCAACAAGATGCTACGGTCAGGTTTAGGCTACGTTAAGGTGAGTTTGCTTTTAACTCTATAGAACTAGACAGCAAACATGGAGAATAAAATTAGGCTGTTTAACTACACGTGTTTACTTTGTATACTTCTTGTTAGATGGCCAGATGTAATGGCAAATGCAGATTTGTTGGATAGAACACAGCAACAATCAAACGAAGAGGAGTTAAAATATATAAAATGTGGATGGATTACGAAATAAGTCAACCGTAATAACAGGACATGCACTGGTTTGGGACCCACATGAAAAGAGACAAGTGCGAACGTCCAGATATACTTGACGACGTACGGTCGAGGAGGAAGTCAGTTCAGCCGGGGTTTCCTTGACGGAATTCGAGAAGACGGTACAGAATAGGAACAAATGGAAAGCATCTGCTACGACCCTTTGCTCAAATGGAAACCAGACGGACAAAAGATAACGACATGTGACAAACTGAACACAATAATGTAATTACGGAATAACTGTACAAGGACAATGTGGACTAAATAAATTAAGTAATCTAATGGACCAGTGTAAATAAATTCATTAGATAGGCAAACTGGTCTGAAAAAACTAATTATACGAGAAAACTGGACTAGAAAAATTAATTACACGAATAAGTTTGATAAAACAACTTCATTACATGGGTAAAATGAACCAAATGCATTTTTTACACTTTTAAACTAGGCTAACTAAATATAATAAGCGGGTAAACTGGTCTAACTAAATAAATGATATGTGTAGATTTTACTAACTAAAGGAATTACGTGTCTTGACTGTACTAACTAAATAAATTACACTAGTAGACTGCAATAATTAAATGCATTACCATGACAGAATGAACTACACGTATAGATTGTACTAACTAAATAAATTACTCAGGTAGATTGTACTAATTAAATTAATTACACTGACAGACTGCACGAACTAAATCAATTACTCGGGTAGATTGTATTAACTAAATAAATTACGCGAGTAAACTCTACTAACTAAATAAATGTCACTGGTAGATTTGACTGAATGTAGTACGAGGAATAAAAAATCAATTTTCCTAAAAAACAAACTCTGTTGCGTGGAATTTCGTAATAATATCAATTATGATTTTTATTGAAAAGTTATTTCTAATGTCACACCATGTCTGGCTGCTTATGCAATCTGGATGCGATTGGGAACTGAAGACGAGTGTGTTGGACACCCAACATTTCCCCAACCTTGAGGATAGCGAGGTTCGCATGGCGCGCTGTTTGCTTGCAAGAACACTCCAGATGACAAGTGAATTTTGCTTCCTGAAAGCTGGCCATCTTTGAACAAGGGTCGATATGGTGATCTGAAACTATAACGATGGAGGGGGTTTTGGGGCGGGAGCTGGTATATACCGGAAGTGTTGTTTTTGACTATGATATGAGGATCTTCAATTTCTGTGGAGTGAGCAAGAAGAGAATTATCAAAATTAGTTTTGGTTGTTAGTGATCTAATCTTTTTCCATTTATAGGAGAAAACGATTTTGTATAGGAGAAAACGACTTATCTGTTCTTGTGTTCATGTAATCATATCTGGAGAGTTGTTTCGCTTTCTTTCAAACTCAGGTGGTTAGTTAGTTAATTAGTTGCAATGCAAGATCTTCAATACAGAGGTACTGGATAGGACAGGCAATGTCACGGTCTTTTCCTTGCTTAGTCTTCGAAGGCACCGATGGTTGGGACACACTTGGAGGATGGAAGATGATAGAATACTAAAGGATTGTTGATATTGAGAATTACAGTTGGGCAAAAGGGCTCGGGGCCACCCACTACTTCGGTACAAGGATGTATGCAAGCGGGATATGAATTATGCGGGCATCGATTTGGAATCATGATAACAGGACGTCATGGATCGTGTTACATGGAGGGGCAGGATTAAGCATGGAATACAGACAAAGGAGATACTAATTGGAGATAGACAGATCACCACGACAGGTCACCACCAAAAGATCACCATGACAGATCAACCCCAACCGATTACCACGATAGAGCACACCCAACAGAGCACTCCCAACAGATCACCCTCAACAGATCACCACGACAGATCATCCTAAACAGATCACACCCAACAGATCACCATGACAGATCACCACCAACACATCACTCCCATCACATCACTCCGACATATCACCCCCAACACATCACCCTAACATATCCTCATGACAGATCACCAAAAACAGATCACTCCCAACATATTACCTCCAACAGATCACCACTACTTCACCCCCAACAGATCACCCCCAACAAATCACAACGACAGATCACCCCTACTGATCACCTCCAACAGATCAGCATGACAGATCAGCACGATAGATCACCACGGTAGATCACCACGAAATATCACCCCCAACTGATCACCACGAAAGATCACCTCAACAGATCAACCTCAAACAGATCACCCCGACAGGTCACCACCAACAGATCACCACGACAGATCTCCCCCAACAGATTACCATGAAAGATCACCACGAAAGATCATCTCGACAGATCACAACGAAGATCACATCAACAGTTCAACCCCAAACAGATCACCCCGACAGGTCACCACCAAAAGATCACCTCCAACAGATCACCATGACAGATCACCACGATAGCTCACCTCCGACAGATCACCACAACAGATCACCCCCAACAAACCACCACGACAGATCACCTCCAACAGATCACTACGACAGATTTCCCCCAACAGATCACCACTACAGATTCCCACGACAGATCAACACCAACAGATCACCACAACAGATCAACTCAAACAGATCAACTCCAACAGATCACCACAACAGATCAACTCCAACAGATCAACTCCAACAGATCAACTCCAACAGATCAACTCCAACAGATAAACTCCAACAGATCACCACGACAGATCACCACGACAGATCTCTCACTGAACATCGTTTAGCAATGAAACCACAAGATCTCAGATCTTGATTAAAGTTGTTGTACCCGCATGTCACTGGTGTGAATTAAATGTCCTATGACGTAAAGTTGTCGAGCTTTTATCTTTGTGAGAGTGTAAATTAGGGAAATGTTTAACATATTTAGCATGCATGTTTGTACGGGAATCAGACATTTATGTAACGTTTTCTTGACTTTCGTCTTTCCCTTCCCCTCCATAACTCGAAAGTCCACCATTAGACAGAGACCATTTGTCATGGAATGATAAATTACAATTGTAAAGACAACAATCTTTTTTAATAACGTTACAATTTATATTTTCATTATTATTTGAATTCTTCTTCTTCTTCGTACGCTGTCAGAAGTCAACTTGAATTTGTTCAAAGAAAGCAGCTGTCATTCTGAGGCTGTCGACACTTACATAGAGCTTGTCTAGTGTTGGCACTGGTGATGGCCACATGTGCTTTCTCTGGTCCTCGTATGTCGGGCAATTTTGCAGCAGATGTTCAACGGTAATTTTCCCTGTACCACAGGTGCATTCGTCAGTTCCATCATTTATTGAATAGATGGTACCTCAGTCTATTGTGGCCTGTGCGGAGTCTGAAGACCACGGCCTGCTCTTTTCTGTTCAACTGGTAGTAGGCATCATTTTTTGTGTAGCCAGTATGTTCTGTTTCCCACTTGGCCATGTATCTGGCCCTAATAAACCTTTTGGACTCTTCGTAGGTCACACTAGAATCTGGTTGTGGTAGTCTTGCACCTTCTTTTGCCAGTCTGTCTGCCTCCTCGTTGCCTTGGATGTTACAGTGGGATGGAACCCACTGTACCACTACTCTTTTTTGGTGCGGACTGCTGGCATAGTTGACAGAGTACTGCTCTTACATCATTAAGTTCAGTATTTTTCTGGCTTTTTAGTGCTGTAACCACGGCCAGGGCATCTGTAAACAGGACTATCTGGCTTTCATTGCTTTCGCCTGTCAGCATTGCTTTTAGTGCAGCCTTCAGTGCCTCTGCCTCCGCTCTGAAATTGCTTGATAATTTTCCAGTTGCCACTGAAAGTGTTATTTTTCAACCATTTGGTAGGCTCAGGAATATCCCTACCCCTCCATTCTGTGTTGTGTTTGTTACAGAACCGTCGGTGTATGCATGGGTCCAGTCCATGCTTGGGTAGTTTTCCGCTATGTACCCCAGGGTTATGTCTCTTCTTTCTTTTTCAGTCTGGCTGTTCTTGTTTCCAATACCTGGTACATTTTTTACCACCTCCGGAATGATATGTTGCTTCCATGTGGGTTTGCGTACAGTAGGGATGGGTGTTGATGTTGTTATGGTGTTCATAGGGTCTTCGCTCATTTTTGCTTTGGCTATTTCTGCAAAGTGGCTCCGCTTTAGTTTCCCTTTTCCAAATCTATTTAGTCTCTGATGAATTGGATGGTCAGTCAGTCTTCTGAGTTTCTCTGATTGCTGCTGGGCTCTGCAGTCTTTTCTGTCGGTCATGTATTGCAAAGTTTTAATCTTTTCAAGTTCTACAATTGGCGTTGACTTCATGCCTCCTGTTTTAACTCTCATGGCTTGGTTTTGAAGTTTGCTAATTTTATCAAAGTTCGCCTTTGCTGCTGTTGCCCATGCCGCAATGCCATAGTCGAGAACTGGTCTCACTCTTCCAGTGTACAGTTTCTTCAGTATTCTTTCGTCTGCTCCTCAGCTTGTGCCAGCAAGTTTCCTCATGATTGCCATTCTTTGTCTGGCTCTCATTCGGTTTCTCTCGATCTGACTTTTCCATGTCATGCGCCGATCAAATGTGACATCCAAGTAGTTTGTATTATCGTTTGGCCGCAGATATTTGCCGTTAAGACTTATTTTAGTGTTCTGTGGTTTATTTGAAAGCGAGAATATCGTATATGTTGTTTTTTCTTCATTTTTTTGGACCAGCCATGATTTCGCCCACCTTTCCAACGATGTTAGGGCCATCTGCATCCGATTGTTTGCTACGGTGAGATTTTTTTCAGAGGTCCCCATAGCCAGATCGTCTGCAAACATGGAACTGTGGACTCTTCTTTCTTCTTTGTATATTCTCTATGATGTTGTTTATATACACCAGAAAAAGTGTGGGGTACTCCTTGCTCCAGTGTCACCTTTTTGCTTATCTGCCCTTGTATTTGAACTCTGGCTGTTCTGTTTTCGAGGTAGTGGCTGATCCATCTGTACATTTTTCCAGATACTTCACTTCTTTGTAGCTTGACTTTAAGTCCCTCTTTCCACACCTTGTCGAATGCCTTCTCTAGATCCACCCAAACCGCTACTGTATGCTTTTTCTATTATTTGAATTGAATTACATAAATATAAAATTATTATATTATTATTTTGTTCTGAAAACTATCTCATAAAGCAAACCTAGCATTTTTAGGCAATGTGGACTGTAGACGCTCCTAATGCATCTCCGGGATTAATCCCGGTCCTAATGCTTAAGGCTCATGTTTCGTAGTAGATCCGCGCAGGTGTGGGAGAGAAATAGACAGAAGAGAGAGAGAGAGAGAGAGAGAGAGAGAGAGGGGGGGAGGAGATGGCAAATCTTAGATAACAGATTGGCTTGGTCAAGTTACAGGCTTGACGAGACTGGTAACCTTTTACATGAGTAACCAGTGGTGTATCCTGGACATCCAATGGCATGACTACATCCGCAACGTGGAGCTCTCTCCACCCAAGCTCACAAACACTTGACCAGCGCCGAGTTTCTTTGTTCGGTCATGTTGTACGGCTGGACCAGTAAACCCCTGCCAACAAGATACTACACAAGTCGTTCCTTAGCACCAAAAGTCTTCCCTCGACCGGCTGGAGGCGCAGAAGAGGCCGTCCCCGAACAGTATGGCTCCAGCAAGTAGCAATCTCCTCCTCCGGCCTGGACGAGGCCCGGAACCACGCCCCAGCTGTGGGTCATGTATGTGGCCGATCGACGCAACGGTCCTCAGAACATTACTATTATTATTGGTCAAGTTGACAACTTCGACCGTCTCCAGCTCGTGTAGAAATAGTATACGCTAAAACGTTCATAGCTTTGGATTTCAACACAATATAATGATAATTGCTGACGCCAGCATGACCTGGCTGACTCGTGACATTTCTGACGAGAATAAACTGATCCATAAAGGAAATATCAATTGTTAGAAAAATGCACCAGGTGTTTGTTTGCTATTTGATATATTCTTGTTCACGTACCGAGATGTTGGTTCGGCTTAATATAACGTGAATTTTGTTATTTTTTTGTTTTGTTGTTATCGGCATCATCATCAAAACGTTACAGCTCCTTGTGGACAAAAAAGCACACACTGAGTGTTCCTGTTCTGAGGGTGTCCGCTCCAGCTCTCTCCATATCATTATTATCTTCGTTATATCTGTCTTCTTTTCAAGTCTCCGTGTGTATTTTTCAGTAACGTATCATGGATTATGACAGAGAGCATACAATCATAAGTGATCATGGAATAAAAAGGAAAACAGTGGCGATAGAATCCCGCAAGTTTCAAGCGACCACTGGTCTCAAGGAGGTGGGACCAGGGTGGCTGCATCCTGAGTTCAACTCCAGTAGTCTTGACTTATGTCTTGCCACTGGTTCAAGGTAGCTCGGGTCCAGAGAGTGAGTCTGATTTGGCCAGCAAAGCTTCTTCAACACTAGAATCCAAATACAGTTCATGTCACATCATCAAGACACAAACCGCCCTGATGCCGTCATAATCGCTAGCGATAGACAACAAAATTTAATATATTAATGAATAATCCTTTCTGTTCACCATTTGTATTTGTAGTTTCATTCTTTTCTGCAGCTCTTTTTGCAGAGTCATCTGCGACTTTACTGTAGAAGTTACCAGTTGCTTTCATCTCAACAAGTAGGTCTTTTTCAATCGACATCATTGAAATAGTAGAAACACGGATCTGTCCTTCAACTCTTTGGGAGTTTTATTTTAATTGAATGTTTGTATGCGTTCTAACGCAGAAAACGAACGCTCCACTGATGAAAATGATGATGATGCAGGAATTGTTATTATTAAATCACAAAGTTTGCAAAGTTCTGGAAGGCCACTGTGAATTCCTTTGTTCAAACGAATCTACTAATTTCGGCGCCATACATTTCTGATTTGCGCATTCGTAGAGTCCTCGTTTTTCACGGCGAAGGTTCAACTACCACAAGTGTCATGCTCCAGTCGACCCAGCTGTAAATGGGTACTGACTTACAGTTAGAGAATTAAAAGACAGCGATGAAGGGAATTGACCACCCCACCTCACACAAGATGTAACTAGTATACGGACAATTCTAACACGCCATTCTTGACCAGCGGTCTGATAAGGACCTTCGTTACATTTTATTTTACATTTCTTTAATATGTGGAGATACCTACATAAACATCAATTCAGATCTCAGTCTCACAAGATCGAAATGTTTCCCATACAAGCATAACTATAAATTCAGATCTGTCTCACAAGATCGAAATGTTTCCCATACAAGCATAACCATCAATTAAAATCTGTCTCACAAGATCGAAATGTTTCCCATACAAGCATAACCATCAATTCAGATCTGTCTAACTATATGACTTGTTTCCCCATACATGCATAAGCATAAATTCAGATCTCAGTCTCACAAGATCGACATGTTTCCCATACATTTCCCTCAGTTTTGAAAATTTGTTCTAGAAACTCTCTAGAAAATGTTGCGAATTTTTGGCAGTCCAAAATTTCGACAAAGAACACGTCTGGCAATAATTCAAATAGGCGTTGTAGTTGGTGGCGTATCGTGTAGTTCAAAATACAACCTCTTGTACTCACCTTACATGGTAACTAATGTGTCTTTTTCTCTTCATCGTAAGGTTGAAGTAGATGTAAACAAACGCAAAATGTATTATTCTGCTATGGACACTAGCACGTCATACGATGAATGAAATTGTCAAGTTGCACACGTTAGAGATTCATTGCACCGAACAGAAGATTACGTGTCCGAAAAAAAGATCCACAATAATATCACTTTCTGAATCATCCATATTTAGCATTAACCTAAACTGACTGATTAATTTTGCAGTGCATGAACTCCAGTACACAATGATACATATATGTCACTGTTCACTGTGTTCACGGAATACTAAAATCGGTTCATCATAAGGTTACAGTATATGTATTTGTAAGTAAATCTGGATTGTATTCCTGCGCTTGGCAGTATTTTGAATTCAAACTTGAAATCGTTTGCTTTCGTTTCCAATTAACCGTGGACTGGCTACTCTCAATGTGTCCCAATATCAGTGCGAGCGTCTTTACATCTTTGATTCGAAAATTGTGCAACAACAATGGATAAGGGAATGTCACTATGTAATTATCAATTATTATACCACTGAGAACATATTTTGGTATTAATATATTTAAAAATTAATGTTAAAGCCATAAACATCGTAAATAACGCATGCAATGAATACATTGCTGTCGTGGAGTATTCGTCACTGGTATTTTGGTTCCTCTCTATTTCTCTCTCCATAAAATCTCTAGAACAGAGACTGACTTGTAATGTTGCTACCTGTTTTCCTTAATATACGTACTATACAAAGCCAGTCTCTTCACCATACCTTCTATCCACTGTTGATTGTCTGGTTCTTTCTGACAATTCCACGTTAGTGATTTTATTAGACTGTTTCATGGTAATTTGGCTAGTGAGGTGTGAACCAGCACTGTGATCCTCACAGTGATGCTCCTACTGAGGAGTATCACATTGCACTATAGCCAGGAGGACCCCGGTCCACCTTCTCAAAGACGCCTCGGGATATGAGGATAGTCATGGTAACCAGCCACCAAGGAAAGTCGTTAAGAGTACTTAACTTAAGTACGAGTTGCCTTAGCAACATCAACAACTTTAGTGATATTATTTCTAATAGTTAATCTACTTATCATACCATTTAGGAAGTGGAGACTAACTTCTGGTCAGACAAAACATTATCATCGGACATATTAGTCAGGACTAGACAAAACATACTGATCGGACATGTTAGGACATCAGGCAAAACCTGACATGGCACCCTGTCTAACAAGGCGGGCGATCGACGCGGTCCCCTTTGTAGTGAGTGACACCCAGATCAAGTCAATCATAACACAACGGTCCGCCCTCATCAGCACGCTCAGAATGTGAGGAAAACTACTGCAACCCACTATTTAACGTACTTTTCAGGGCGCACAAAGGAGTAGATTTACTCATTGCGGGCATTAAACAACAATTCAATGATCAATCAATCATTAATACAATTTTAATCTCCTTATACGTTCACTGTGTAGACACATATGTTTATGAAAGTACGTATACTGTTGGTTTACTGTTTACATTTTAATCTCCTTATATGGTCTTCGTCTATCACAAGTGATGAAGACCACTCTCTTTGTTCAGCCGTTGGACATTCTTTTCTCTTGATGTGTCTGCTAAAATTTGTGACTTGCTCGGTGATTTGGATTAAAGCGAGTAAGAAACTGCGTCTTTTGTCAACCTCACTCTCTGGTCCTGAGCTACCCTTGGCCAGTGGCAAAATATGTATCGAGACGACTGGAAATAGCACAGGGTGCAGATTTTACCTCAGGGTTTACTCCCGAAGCCTTCCCCGTAAACAGATATCCCGTAAGGCAGCGGAAAAGGGAGGGGAGGGGGTGTGGCATATGACGTTGTGTGTCGTGCCTTTCCCATAACCGCAAGAGGTCGTAGGAACATCACTCCGCGTGTGAGTGAGTTTGATATCTCTCCCCGACTGTGTTCAGTTCATTTTAGCCGTGTATAAATTTCACAGACTAAAACTGACGTTTGCAGCTAAAGCAAAGGGGGCCAATCTCTTGAAGTTCAATCGCTTGAACTAGGCGTGAAATACGACACAGTTTTAAGCGTGGTGCTATTCATATAGCCGATGTCCAGACGAGGATAATCGGACAGAAGAAATCAGAAAAAACGAACGAATTAACCAGTCCAAATAGAAAACAACACCACGTTTCCGTGAACACAAGTGTAAGTCGTCGACTAGTGTTAATTCTAGGCAAATCCATGGTCTTGCGGCATCCATAATGAACTAAAATAGTCAAGCAATGTGGACCCGCAGCTAGTTACCGCGCCATCTTTGTTGCTCTCCTTATATTTGCACTGTGAAGACACATCTATTGATGAAAGTACGTACATTGTTGGTTTCTGTTGACATTTTAATCTCCCTATACGCGCACCGTGTAGAAATCCATTAAGGATAACTAGTATATTTTTGTTATGTTGTTGGTCCTGCTTCAGACACACAATAGAACTGACCTTAAACAACTATATTTCTTATTCATGCGATTGACATTATTTTAGTTAATTTCCACATATATCCCGTTTGTGCTGATACCCCTCTTGTTTTTTATATACTAATTGATATACCTGATATACTTATTATTACATTTCTTGTAGCAATCTGACTGTTGTTAGTTGCATTTATTCTCATAATCTTTGTGTTTTTTTCTGTGCATTTGGTGCAATCTATTACCAAGCGTACTCGTTTGTATTTCGATTTGTTCTTGTATCGTTATGTCAATTTGTAGTAATAGCGGAATTTGATTCTCTTTAGAGAATCTTCTTTTTTCGCCTTTCTGCTAGTAGCATAATTTGGTTTTAACCAAGTCAGGCATTCATTTTCAGCAACTTAATGTGTCTTTAACCAAGTCAGGCATTCATTTTCAGCAACTTAATGTGTCTTTAACCAAGTCAGGCATTCATTTTCGGCAACTTAATGTGTCTTTAACCAAGTCAGGCATTCATTTTCGGCAACTTAATGTGTCTTTGACCAAGTCAGGCATTCATTTTCAGCAACTTAATGTGTCTTTAATCAATTCAGGCATTCATTTTCAGTATGATAATTTGCTTTATTCTTTGTCCATGAATTGAGTTTCAGTGTCATATTTTGCTTTTGACCAGTACATCAATTCAGTTTCAGCATCATAATTTGCTTCTAAACGTTTCAGGAATTGCGTGTCAATGACATAACTCATGAAGAACGGCTGGTCAAGCGGTGAGGGGCCAGTTTGAAAGTCAGAAGTACACGTATTTGAACCCCAGTAAGTGTCGGTGTTTTCCATAAGAAATTAAAACCTAGCCTGTAGAAAACCTGCCCCCTCCCCCCATCCCTACCTGTCCCGGCCACCATCTACCCCTTCGCGACTCAGAAGTGTGAGAAAAACGCCATAATTGCAGTTATGTTGTACAGCTACATATCATGAGGCCACCAGCAGTAAATGGGCCTCCGGAAAGTTCTGGTCTAAATACTAGAAGTATTATTCTTTTTACACTAGAAGCTCTATATTTAATTTTCCATTTTACCCACTAGTTACGCAACTGATAAAATATCTGACTACGCCACTACTGTTACCTATGGGTCTGCCCGGAGGGAGTTCAGTGGTGTATATTCCGCGTAAATGTACGTAACATAACATAGCCACAGCTCTGATCATCACTGGTTCCTCTACACACTCAAACGACAGGGACACGTACCTTGCCGTATTCCATCCTGTGTTGATGATGCTCCTCGTTTGGGGACCCCCGGGAAATTCCAACTTGAATCCTGAGCTCTGGCTGAACTAGAATGTAAGTTCACAATGGCATCAAAACGAGCCCATATTATAACCACAAGAATGCAGGCACTCACTTTCACCATTAAAGACTAGCTAATTGTACTCATAAAAATAGGACAGTCCTGCAAGACATGCTCTGGTGTTTGCTTGTGTGCGACACAATCTCACATGGCGGTGTCTCTAAGACCTATTCTGTGGAGATAGGCCTTGAGTCTGCAATGTCCGGTTCTGAGTCTGAAGATCTTTGTCAGTATTTCCAACAATCTACGGAGGCAGCTTGTGTGAAAGTGGCTTATTTTTCTAGCATGTTTGCTGTACACAATGCATGTCTGACTGGCACACATGTAGGCGGTGAGCACATGCATGGACGTGACTACACAATGCACGTAACGTTCCCGCCAAATGTACGCCAGTGTCAGTATCGCTTCACTATTCATAGCTTCTGTGACGTCAAGAAAAGGTCATCAATTCCCGTTTGACTTGTATTTGTAAAACCGAAAGCTGTTCAAACGGAAATCTTACGTCGGTGCTGAAATGTAGGCTGACCTTCGCTAGCATGTATATAAATAGACTCAGGAGAATGAGACTGTTCACACATACATTTTGTCAATGGGACAAGAACAAAACACATAAAGTCTTAATGGATCAATACACGTGGGACGACGCACATTAATAATGGTGTCTAAACGACAAGATTACATCAATAATGGTGTCTATGTGGCACAAGAACATCAATAATGGTGTCTACATGACACGATAACAGTAATAATGGTGTCTACACGACAAGATAACACCAATTATTGATGTTCACACGACAAGATAACATCAATAACAACCAACTACAACTTTGCACTCTAGCGTGTGTCGCATTTAGGTTACGTACCTGGTCAGATACGTCATCGGAAACAACCCCTACAACTATTCTGCTATCATCGTCGTGTCGTTATGAACAATCTACAGTTTCTGTATGTCAGTACCATACTGTATGTGGAAGTTCTACAGTTTCTGTATGTCAGTACCACTACACTACATGGAAGGTATGCAATTTCTATATGTCAGTGTACTACTGTAAATGTAAAGTATACAGTTTGTATATGTCAGTACACTACAGTACATTGAAGGTATAGAGTTTCTATTTGTCAGTACACTTCAGTACACGGAAAGTATACAGTTTCTATATGTCATCATATATCATATATTACCTCCCAATCAGAATTGCAAACAAGTATTGATTAACGAGAAAACCAACCACAAAGAGCGAAAACCCCAGATCAGAAGGGAAGAGGAACACGAAAATGATCTGCTAGGAACACCATTCTTCATTGGGGAACTCAATGAGGCAATCAATAGAATGCACATCAACAAAGCGGCAGGAATAGATGAACTGAGAACAGAGCAAATCAGACATTTTAGAGCCAAAACCAAAGAATAGATACTAGTATTAATGAATTTATGCATAGCAACCCTGCATATACCCAAAAAGTTGGAGAAAAGCTAGAGTCGTAGTCCTGATCAAACCTGGGAAAACGCAAACAGAAGCCAAAGATATGATACAATAGACCATCGACTATTGTTGACAAAAATATATATAAAGTCACTAACGACTTTTACTAACTCAGGTAATCTAACGCTTTCCACAGAATAGACGTTTCTATGTGACTGAAAAATAAAGACAGTAGATGGCGCAACCAGATAACGGCCTTGCACAGGGAAGTTTCCTGGCCCCTATGCTATACAATGTATACGCGAAATATCAACAAGTTAGCCCAGGAACAAGACAGTTTATACGTGCCGATGACACTATAATAGCTGCACAGGGAAAGCGTTTTGAGGAAGTGTCGCATGGACTTACAAAAGCTCTAGACAGAATGGCCGAAAGCTGTGAGGAAAACTACCTCAAAGTGAATCCAAGTAAAACACAGGTTTGTGCTTTCCACTTGAAGAACAGAGAAGCAAGACGACAAATTCAAATTAAATGGCACGAACAGGAATTTGAGCATAGCGATACACCCAAGTATTTAGGCATTGTAATGGACCGCACATTATCGTACAAGGCACATTGCAATGTGGTAAAACAAAAAGTCAGTGCAAGAAATAACATAGTTCGCAAACTAACAAACACTGAATGGGGAGTATCGGCAACGGTGCTTCGTACATCAACATTTGCACTATGTCTTTCAGCGGCAGAGTATGCGGCCCGAGTATGGAATGCATCTACACACACGAAACAGGTCAATGTGCAGTAAATGAGGCGTGCCGAAATGTAACAGGATGCCTTAAACCGACACCGATGGAAAAAGTCTATATAATTCCTGATATCGCACCTCCGGATATTAGAAGACATGTGACATCTGAAGTGAAGAGAAAGAAGCAGTCATGTGACCAAAGACATCCGCTTTTTGGACATACAACAGAAAGACTACGACTGAAATCAAAGAAACGTTTTCTGTGGACTGTACAGCCCCCCAGAACAGAGCCTCGAGAGAAACATCATAGAAAAGTGGCGCCAAAATAACAGTGAAGGTTGGATGGAGATTAAAGAAGAACCTGCACCAGGACATAATTTGCCATAAACTACGTGGAGATCTCTGACCAGGTTAAAGGCGTGTCCAGATGTGGGTCTAACCTGAAAAAGTGGGGATTTGCAGACAATGAATATTGTGAATGTAGGGCCGTCCAGGACTCAGAACACCTGATTATATGTCCTAGGATGCAGGAATCATGTGCGATGGAGGACCTGATGGGGCAAATGAAAAAGACAGTTGCTGGTTTTTAGGCGAAGACTATGTGAGGTTGCCGGACACGGAAAGTAAGTCAGTCAGTCAGTATACGTCATATTTCCGGTGTATCTAGACAGTCAATAATTTATCGAGGATAGTACTCCGATGTATATAGATAATGAAGTTCACAGAGCTATTTATATAATAAATAATAGTCTGCAGTGTCTACGTGTCCCTGTATGTATAGATAGAAAAACTAATTTAGTGTAGATATGTCGGCGCTCCTATGAATATTTCAAGTAGTAGCGTCCAGGCCAATGATTCTCAACATTTCCTACTTAACCGTACATTTGTATGAACACAATTCTTCTGTGGCACATTTGATTTCTTTGTAATAGCCGAACTTAGAACTATACCACATTTATTCATAAGTATTTCTCAAATGAAAAACGACAAATCGTAACAGCAGTAATGAAATGCCTGCGAAAAATATTGGGTGTAACAAGGAGAGACACGATTAAAAACGTTGACATCAGGAGACTAGTGGGAACAACACCAGTATTGGACTACATCAAAAGTTAGCAACTAAAATGGTTTAGCGACGTATCAAGACCACTACCACACAGCACCCCCAACAAACAATGCTTTATGAATACAATAAATTCAAGGTCAAAGACCAATCACGAAAAGATGGTTCCTGGAAATATCTGAGGTGGTGAATGCCACTGTGCATTAGCCACGCAGTAAGGCTAGCTCCAGAGATCTCTTCATAATCTGACGATGAAAGGCATAATAGAAAAAGCGAAAAGAAAAAGAAAAGAAGAAGAAATAATATGTTACAAATACATAGAAAGACCCAGAGCATGACCCAGAAGCGCCGCGGAACAAAAATACGTTATTATGGTTATTAGCTGTGATGTTTTGCTGTTTTTGTGTGTTTTCTATTTTTACAATGGATGCTAGTTCATGCAGGTTTGTATGCAGGAACTGAACTAAAGACATGTTTCTACACTCTCACCATATAGACTTGACATTCTTGTTGTGTGCCAAATAAAGACTTCAGAATTCGAGGTAAATGAACATATCTCTTCAATGTCGTCTGCTCTTAAACTGTTACATCTTGAATCTCTTGGCTCTGCAAACCCGCTTCCGGAAAGATTTGTTTAGAAAATGAAAAATAGCTCGTAGAACGGACTTCGTTGCTGCTGGCAACTCGCACATGTGTTCCTTGAATTTTATTGCTGAAAGTTCCGTCAACAGGACACGAACCCCGTTGCTCTTGCGGCGGTTCTGAAATGTTCGCCTGAAACTGTTATACCATAATAAAAACCAACGACATGCCCGATCATTCAAACCAAGCCCGACATGATTTAAACCTTGCACTTTTCATTCGTACATCAAACATACAATCCATTGGCCACCCTTTTGTTTCCGGTGCAACTCTCATTAGTCTTGTACTGTTCCCTACTAACTTTCAAGGCAGGACTTGTTGTGAAGTGTATTTTTTTTTTCAAGACGATTCTGGTACAGCGTTCTCGTTTTAGGGCGCCACAGGGAGAAAAGAGCAGAACGTAGCGTCAGGCCCAAAAAATAACAAAAAAACCTACTGATCGGACATGCTAGTCAGGGTCAGGTAAAATATACTGGTCAAAACCCTGACCTCACTTCTATGGAGGTCTCCCTGAAAACGGGCTGTTTTCACTGCAGTCTGGCTAACAAGGTGGAGGATCGAGATTTCCCTAGTAGTGAGCGACATGCAGATGAGGCCAAGCATATAACACCCACTTGGGAGCCCGGTCCACCTCCATCAGCACGGATATGAAGAACACAACTACACCCCGCCAATTGAACGCCCGTTTCAGAACGCCCAAAAGTGTAATGTTCAACCACAACATCAACAAGGGCGCCGTTGGTAAGATGGAAGTCTGGCCGTGGGAAATCGAAGCGATGAGTAGCTCCTACCTGAGTTCAGATCATGGCATCCCTTTCTCAACTCCTGGCTATGACATCATTTTGGAGAAATGTACTCATGTTAGACGTTGTTATTGTTGAAAGTCCTCATTATGTAACATGTCTGTTGCAGAACGTGGCTCTCATCACAGCCGGTCTGTAAGCTGCCAGGGTTCACGCTCCGCCATTGCATCTTTTGAACATCTTTAATGTATTGGGACAATCTTTCCTTTGGGCTGACTTTGCCTCGTTTGACAGGTACCACGCCCTCTATTATGATTCTTTCTAAACTGTTGTGGTGTTTGATGTGGACAAAGTTTTTTTAAGTTTCCTATACGTAATACTGTTTACGATTCAATTTTATTCTATATACAGTTCCTTTATCCAGTTTCTTAATACAGTTCCTTTATCCATTTTCTTTATACAGTTCCGTTATCCAGTTTCCAAATACAGTTCCTTTATCCAGTTTCTATATACAGTTCCTTTATCCAGTTTCTATATACAGTTCCTTTATCCAGTTTCTATATACAGTACCTTTATCCAGTTTCTTTATACAGTACCTTTATCCAGTTATTTCATTCAGTTCCTGTATCCAGTCTGTTTTTATTTTTCGCTAAATCCATGACATTCTGAAAACTATTCTGTAGCATGCTAGCTCGTAGGATTCAATTTTTTATTCTGAATTGTTTGTGTGGTAGTCGCATCCGTATGTTACTAATTGAAGATGCATATCCTGAGAACTTTTATTTTTGTTTGTTTGTTAATGTTTGAAAGTGAACAACACATTTACACAAACTTTCATTATTTGTTTAAGTAAGTCAAGAACGCAGAACATTCGAATAAAATAAAATCCAAGACAAAATGGATTCTGTGTTAAAAAATCACTACAGAGGTATGAACTGACAATAACAAGACACACAGGTAGTGCACGAAAGAAGTTTGCCCTTCTCTGTGACGTGTAACGACACGCGTGGACAGTAAAGATGAGATGAACAGTTTATGCCCACAAGAGCAGGGAGTCCTCACCTCTCAACCTTAAGTGCACAACAGCCTGGGCGATGTTGCTTGTCAATCTTGTCGTTGCCTGCCTCCTCTTCAAGCAGTTCCGTCATCTTCATGTGGACACAGGATTGCCAAGTAGAACCGTCATGTAGAGCGCTGCTTGGCTGTTTGCTATCTCCCTCTCCAGCTCGTTGATGATTGGGTCTCATGTACCTGGGAATATCTTCTACTCGGTTGGTTGGTCGATCTATCCACCGAAGTGTATTGGTCACGCATACAAGTATAATGTAGACAGCTATAATTATCAGAAACACGCAGCTCGTTGCAACCATCGCTTTCGAATCAAGCGCACTGTAAGTGATGTTTTCACGTTTTTGAGCAAACGTGTCTCCCAGGTAAGGTGAATGAAATGGGCTATACATTCCCCAGGCGTACATTGTTCACAAATTTAGTGCTGGAACAAAATTGAACATCATCACAGGTCTCTCTCATAACTATTCATCTAATCTCTGACAAAAACAATACGATCATATTACCATGCGTTCATTTAACTTCAGTGGTACTAACTTAGACAACTTTGAAGCTAAGAAAACGAAAATTGTTGAAACGCCCAAATTGCCAAAGATATTATGCCGTTTGTGTTCATACAGCCACCAGGCAAGACATTGAATTCTGGAGCAGCTTCTATGGGAAGCAAAACAGAGTAGGAACTAGCTATACATTGATGAATTCCGGCACTGTCTTGCACCTCAAAAGCCAAGAATGGTTGCGCACCACAACGTTATGACATGCAGTAACTTTTGTCTTACGATCAACACTATAAATACGGAGATACTCTTCTAGTCTGCCCCGGCATTTGTGACCACACTCTACCTACACAGGAGACATCATATTTGTCATTTACCTTTATGAATAGTTGAAGGAGCAATTTCACTCGTCTTAGCTTTAATAATTGGAAGCCATTACAAACTTCCTCTTAGATCTTTAAAGGCCATATTTTTAATGGAGCGACATGTTCGATCACACAGATAATACATATCATGAGCCTATCTCCAGTTCATTAAAAAACAAAAAATTAAAAAAACAAAAACAAAATACAAAATAAATAAAAATATTAAAAAATAAAAAGTATACGCTCATATTCGCCGATACATTTAATAACAATTTTAGATTAGAAATGTCGACTATTGAAGGGAGGAGTGAAAGTCATCCATTCCAAAGACACTTTTCCTCTCCCTGTGCTCTACTACTCATGAGGTCATCATCAACATAAACACCTATATTGAGCTACAAGAGTTCTAAACTGCATCTTGACACTTATCGAGGGTATATGATCACAGTTATGACGTCTAGAGGGATCACAGGAATTGTGATCGTATATACAACTATCCTATTTTGAGAATGTATGAGCACACTCTATTCCCTCCCTACAAAGGAAGACAATCCTTTCACAACTTATTATTAGCGATAACCCTTTCAACATTTTTCTAGAAAGCCTTAGAACTTCAACATCTGTTTCATATCTACCCTCGGGCCTTATAACATACTAGTCATCATATTGCAAACACATAATACCAAGACCTTCACGCATATCCAATTAAAAAAAAAAAAAAAAAGGATTTGCCAACTACCAATCACTCACAGGAAGGATCAAAGAGAGAACCACCAAATGACATGAAAACACTCCTGCAACACGGAAAACACTAGGTTAGGTACATAGAGATACACACTCATCCAAGCACTGGTTTATGCGTCCTGATATCGCCCAATGGACTACGGTCTGGGGTGGAAAATGGCGCGCCTCCGCCAGTAGAAACTAGTGAGGCAAACATCTAAGCAAAAAAAAAAAAAAATGTCTGCCCCCGGGAAGCCGTACATCAAACCAAACATTACTGTACAGAACCAACGTCTCCAGGCAGTCGATACCTTCGCCTACTTAGGCAATATCCTCACCAGATAGACGAACGTTGACTGTGAGGTTAATAACTCCCGAGTGGTCCGTCTGGGTCTTTGTGTATGACAAAGACAAGAATAGCACCACTGCCCCACATAGAGCATGTTGTAAGAGGCGACTGTGTGACATGGCATAACACCGGCCATGGTTAGGTGGTTTGTTAAGAGCAGCAAAGATGACACCTAACAAGTTGAGATGGCAGGACAAAGAGCCTAACTCTTAAATTCTTGGCAATACTAACATGCTTAACAGAGGCATGCACTTCTGAAATTGGCTCAGCTAGGATGGACGTGACATGTTGTTCGCATGCCAGATGAGCCCATCCACAAGAAGCTTTAATAGGTTGAACTCACAACATGCAGGCCGTTCACCGGGAGGGAGGGGGCAGAAGACATGCCACAGCGACTCCTTGAAAATGTATCTGAAAAGCTTCAATATTGAATATTCCCTCCCGGGAGATGCATGCACAAAACTGTACCACCTGGCGCGCTAGTATCACTGATGATGTTCAGATCGCAGAGAGTATAGCCATCACGGAGGATCAGCGAAAGTGTGTGGCCCATAAAAGCATCACGCATGACGTTTGCACAGCCGGCGACTTAACTCTGTCCTACAGTCACACTCTTGCACAACTTTCACACGCGATCTCATGGTGAGGCCCTTCCATTGCACCTTGGTTGGGCTAGCTTCTGAGGGCGCACAAACCTAGCATAGGTACATACAGACGCACGCATTCATCCAAGCACTGGTTTATGCGTCCTGATATCGCCAAATGGACTACGGTCTGGGGTGGAAAATGGCGTGCCTCCGCCAGTAGAAACTAGTGAGGCAAACATCTAAGCAACAACAACATTGCACAGCCGGCTCCCCACATGTGTGCCCTGAATGTGACATGGTATGCCGTTCTAGGATTGGTCATCGCAGCCATCAGAGAATACATCCGACAGCAATAGTCTTATGCTGTCGCCATCTTCGCTTGCGATGGGTAACTATTATTATTAATATTATTATTATTAGTATTATTATTATTACTTGATCTTTATGACCCGTTTCTCCGAGGAGCGGTTGTACCGCTGCGGGTCCCAACTTCACCTCCAACGAGCTCTATCCTAGTCTGTAGAAGTTCAGTTGGTTTTCCTCATAACAACAATAAAATCATCTTCACCCTCATCATCACCTTGTTGATCATTCCTGAGACTGGATGTTGTCTGAGGCTGTCTGACCATGTGACCCTATCCTCTGCATTCCAGCATAGGTCCGTACGTTAATGTCTCTGCATGTCTGAGATGTAAAGATGAGTCTTGGTCGTTCCTTCCTCGTTTACCTTGGATCTAGCACTCTATTATCTTCTGTAGAAAACTGTAATGTCTTATATTGTGACCCAGCCAACGTAAACTTCGTTTCAGTATAATTTTCAATAAGTGTCTTTGTGCGCCTACCTCATTGAGGATCCAGTGTCATTGGATCTTCGTTCTCCCCAACTCATTCTTTCCATTCTACGATAAAACCACATTTCCAACGCTTACGTGCTTTTTTCATTCTTATTTGCCAGTGTTTCAGCCAAGTACAGCACAATTGGCCATACATGAGTGGTGATTATTCTTTTTTTAAATGTCCTGATATTCTTTGAGGTTAACCATTTCTGGTTTTCTCTTATCAGAGCAATCTTTGTTTTAATGTATGTCTCACTGCTGGCATTCTCTGTTCTAATTTGCAAATTTGTAAATTTTCTGCTTGTTTAATTATTTCTCTATTGATAATTATATTAATTTATGCATGATTTTTATCTATCACCAGAGTCTTTGTTTTCATTGTGTTTTATTTTCATGGCAAAATCTTTCGCTGTGCTGTTAATTTTTTGAAGTATCCTATACAACGTTGCTACTCATCCTTCCCCCATGGCTTGGTTATGCACACATTTGATGCCATTAACTTTCGTACTATTGACTTTGGCACCCCTATTACAACTCCTAACAACATTTTCCATCATCATCTCAGAACATGCGCTATAGAGACTCGGTAAAAGCTTGCAACCCTGTCTTTTTTAAACTGAATCATTCAGTCTTTTTTTTATTGAAATAATCGTCTCTTGATTAGTCTTCGGAAAATCTCATCTCCCAAGGCCTGTATCATACTCTGCAGGTCAGCTGTAATTGTCCATGTCTCACAAGCATAAAGGAATATTAACATATTAACAGGGCAATGTACGCATTAATCTGATTTTCGTGCATAGTGCTAACCGTTTATCTTGCCAGATTTTGTTAAGCCGTGCAAGCGCCGCTATTGTCTTGTGCTATTCTGGCCAACACCTTACATTTTTGATCCTTCATCACTGACAATCGAACCCAGATATTTATAAAACGTTCAACCACTTCGAGTTCCTGGCCATTATATTTTATTTTGCTGTTTAAGCCCTTGGCGTTGTTGGTCATTAATTTTGTCTTTCCACCGTTTATCTCCCTACCATTAGTCAAGATCTGTTTCAAAGAGCCTTCTGTCCCATTCCTGTAGTTCTACTTCTGTACCCGCCAACTCGTCGATGTCATCTTCAAAACGAAGGTTGGTAATTGTTCGACCTCCTATCTTGACAGTACCAACGTGTCCTCCAAGTGCCTCACTCAAAATTCCCTCAAAGAATATATTGAAAAGGATTCTGGAGAGTGTACAGCTCTGTCTCACACCAACTAATGTGCGAAACCAGTCCCCGTGCTTCGCATTCACAAGAACTGTACGCCTTGTCATACAGGTGTTCAAGGACTTTTATAATATTTCCGTTGATTGTTTACACCTCATGGTTGCCCATAGTGATTTATGCCATACCATATCAAACGCCAGGGGATTTCGTGGCGAAGTGGTTAAGCCGTCGGCCTCGTGATCAGGTGGTGTGGGTTCGACTCCAGACTCCGCCGTCTTTTTCATGGTTGCTTTATGTGGAGTCCCCTGCATCTCGTAGTCGTCCCCTAGTCTTCTGGTCATTGACTTGCCACTGGGGCCGGGTGGCACGGGACGAGAGAGTGAGGATAAAAAGTAGCGCAGTTAATCCTTACTAAAAATATCGCTAGCAAAATAAATTATGCCATCATCGTCTACGATAGACGGCGGCCTTTGCCATATCAAACGCCATCCTGAAATCAATAAACACATGATACCGTTTTTTCTGCTGTTCTAGATATTTCTCGCTTAGCAGTCTTAAATTAAATATATGTTCTGTAGTTCCTTGCCTGTTCCCTTCCTGAACCCTGCCCGCTCCTCAGCAATGATGTTCTCTTCTTGGGGTTTCAATCGGTCGAGGATTAATCTGACCTGAGACTGGATAATCATGACCTTGCTAGTGGGGCTGATGTCATTTTGGCCTCAGCTTCAGGTTTCCAGACTTAGGTAACGGTTGACTAGAGGACCTGAAATTCTAATATAGAAAAAGCGCAGGAAAAGATATACCAACTCTGCAACATAGCCAAACAGATAGGGCTTTAGATAAATGCCTAAACAACTAAAAACAAAGACCGAAGTCCAGCACAATGGTCAAGTGATAAATAAAGTTAAGAATTACACTTATTTAGGCAGTACAGTTAAGATGACGCAAAATGGTTCTGCTACACAGGAAACTCTCACTCGAATTGTCTTGTCATCAAATACCTTCAATCAATTAACGAATATTAGGAGTTCTACATCACAGAGTAAACGTGTCAAGCTCAGGGTACGTAACTCTTACACGTCTATTGGGCATTGGCTGGAAAGAGTTCATGACTACTGAGCAAAAACGGTTTCAGTCCAAACAAAATGATGTTTCTGATGTCATCAGGAAGAAACGTTGAGCGTACACCAGGCACGTGCTCCAGAAAAACAATAATATCCTTCCGTTACAGGCGATTGTGTGGCAACCTAGCGGCAACAGGAAGCGGGGTACATCTAGGGAGACTATGTAAAACTATCTCAAGGGGTTAGGGAACATGCAAGAACTACCTAGAGTGGCGGCGGACCCATCGAAGTGGACATTTTTATAGTTCTGTCTTTGGTGATGAAAGACACATATAGATAATGGTACTGTGGGTAACCATGCATGCTATTTCTGTTCCTCATATTTTAGACACGTTTTCAGAAGTTTGCAGTTCGGCTGTCAGTAAATAGCTCATGACGATGTGTTCATTACCTTTACTTCACAAAACAACAGCATGAAAATGTGTCAGTAAAGCGAGTTGATGTTCGTGACTTCTAATGTGTCTCATTATTAATTAACATCCAAGTTATTGGCCATGCTTCTCTAGACTATTTGGTCCACTAGGTTTCAGTATCCCAGCTCAGCTTCAGCCATGAACATGTACTATATCCATATCTAAGATAGGCTTCCTTTTTTATCTCAACTCAAGGGAAATTAAGTTTCCTCTCTGCGATACCTTCAATATATCTAGTACTGTTTTAGGTCTTTCTTTCTGTCTTTTGTTCTTTCTTTCTTTCTTGCGTTCTTCTTCTTCTTTTTCTTCTTCTTATTCTTCTTCTTCATCAACTCCTCCTCCTTCTTCTCCATCTCCTCCTTCTTCTACACTTCCTTTTCTTCCTCCTTTTTAATTTTCTTCTAATTTTTCTTCTTCTTCATCTAATTTTTTCTCTCCTTCTTCTTCTTCTTCTTCTTCTTCTTCTTCTTCTTCTTCTTTCTCTTCTTCTTCTTTTAATTATCATTATTATTATTATTACTATATTTGTCTACTTCTACTCCTCATTCTTCTTCTTATTTCTCCTTTTCTTCTTCTGATCTCCAGATCAAACGATGTGCTCATTCGTTAATTACTGTGTAACACCAAGCAGCACCAAGAACTGAGCACAATGAGCCATCTATTAATATCAATGGTCAGAAGTTGAAGTCGGTGGAACGCTTTATATACCTTGGCAGCACACTCTTCAGAACAGTCCATATTGATGATGAAGTCTCAAATCTCAAAATCCAATTTCAAAATCCTGGTATTCATTCACGCACATGTACCTGTTGCCATTTAGCCAAATGTTGAGTAAGCTCATTTCGATCTTTTGCCTTGGTGCACCATGTTGGGCCCAGGGTCTCCGTGTATGCCATCTCTTCACCTCATCCTCGGTCTCCTGGGAGGGTGGTTAAAGTTGTACGGCCACCATGAACGTCACTCTACGTGTCCATCTGTTAGCCGACATGCGTACCACATGACTGGTCCATCTGTACTTTCGTAACAGCGGAATATCTATTAGACCAAAGAAGAAAGTTCGACGTCTGATCTATACTTTGCAGATTTGGTCTCGAATGGAGATTTTTTAATGTCCCTCGCTACATCGCTCGTTGGGCAACGCGTAGTCTATCTGCATCAGCTTTCCGTAGGTTCCACACTTCGCAGCCATATACCATGGCTGGAATAACCACACTGTTGAAGGTATGAGCCCTAGCGTTAACGTTTAGCATCTGTTGCAGTATGGGTTTAATAAAGTTGAAGCTGAGCCAGCCTGACGTTATCATTCGTCAGATCTCCCGATTTATTAAATGGCAGATTTTGATCTCTTGGCCCAAAGTAGATTTACGGATTTACGTTTTCGATGTAACAATCTCCAATGCGCATTTCTCCTTTTGGGCAGAAGGTGTTGAGCATGAACTGTGCCTTCTTTCTATTGATTTGTAGGCGAAACGCAAAGCTTGTTCTGCTGAGTTCGTTTAGACTTTTCTCCGCTTCTTTGGCTGATGATGACTTTGTCATCAGCGAACCTCAGATGAATAAGAATTTTCCCGTCTATATTTATGCCCTTATTTTCTTAGTCCATGTGTTTAAAGACCTCCACAAGGGCTGCTGTAAAAAGCTTTGGTGAGATTGTATCACCCAGTTAGATCCCACGTTGTGAATTATAAGAACAATATTCGAGAGAGCTATTAAGACGAAACTGACATTTCTGTACTTTATATAAACTATACTAAGACATTCGAGAAGGTGAAGCACATATAAATGATCCGTATGTTAGTGGCAATGCATGTCGATCGCAAGAACCTGATAATTATTCAAAACATGAGCTGGGGACAGACTGTAGCTAAACGAATAGATAACACAGTAGGAAACTTCAGGTACATACAATCGGGAGTGAGACAGCGATGTGCGCTGTCCCCTGATCTGTTCTCTCTGCACAGCGAATTTATCTTGCTCTCCATAGAGGCAATGCCTGGAATTCAAGTCGGTAGACAGAACATAAACATCTTGCGTGACGCTGATGACGTTGTGAATGTTGAAGTCATCTCGGAAATTGCCAAAGCATGTAAAGCATTTAGAAAACTCAGATCCTCAGTTTGGGACCGGAGAGTAATTCAGCTTATAACCAAATTGAAGGCTTATGCGGCAGTCGTTCTATCAATTCTTCTGTACGCCTGTGAAATCTGGATTGTATACCTTCCTTCTGGGCTGCCTAAGCATACTGCTGAACATGAAATGGCAAGATTGGATCACAGATGAAAAAGTTCTGTAGCGAGCTGGCATAACAAGCATCCACACAACTATGTGCAAATCGCAGCTTAGATAGACTGACCATGTTGTCCGCATGCCAGGTGACCAGCTTCCAGAGAAAATATTCTATGGCGAGCTTGAGTCGGCCAAGCGAGCTCGTGGTGGCCAAATACAACGTTGCAAAGACACTTTGAAAGTCTCACTGAAGAAATGCAACATTGACTCTGATAATTGGGACAATACTGCTGCCTGGCGTAGTCAAAACTCTTCTGGCACTACGCATATCAAGCAGCATATCAAGCAGCATATCAAGCAGCATATCAAGCAGCATATCAAGAGGCATATCAAGCGGCATATCAAGCAGCATATCAAGCAACATATCAAGCAGCATATCAAGCAGCATATCAAGCAGCATATCAAGCAGCATATCAAGCAGCATATCAAGCAGCATATCAAGCAGCATATCAAGCAGCATATCAAGCAGCATATCAAGCAGAATATCAAGCAGCATATCAAGCAGCATATCAAGCAGCATATCAAGCAGCATATCAAGCAGCATATCCAGCATATCAAGCAGCATATCAAGCAGCATATCAAGCAGAATATCAAGCAGCATATCAAGCAGCATATCAAGCAGCATATCAAGGAAGCTGCTCGAAGACGAACGACACGAAATGCAAGACAATAGTGGCCTCCTCCTGATGGCCAGTGTTTCTCTGCCTCAGTGTGACAGACGCTTTCGAGCTGGGATTTGTTAGATCAGCGACCTATGAACCCATTCCAGGATTGACAGATGACAATGTGGTCCTCTTCGGAAATGATGGACAAACAATAATGTAGTGCATTATTTTCGGATTTTTCTTTCAAACACAGAAAGCTACTCTACGTTCATCAGATTTGTGACGTGCGCGAAGAGTATGCAAAGTCATAGGTTAGTGAGGCTTCTACCATTCACGAGTTAAGTTTGTGCATCGACCTTCCAATGATGTTTAGTCCTGACATTACTTCTATTCACTTAAAAGGTTTTGTCTATGTACTTGGTGATGCTAATTAAAGACGCAAAAGTACAATTCACCACTTGCACTACGTCCTTTTTTCGTTCCTGTATGTGATGTTATATTCTTCCCATATTTAATTATGGTTTCGTCTTCTCAGTATAGATTAGTTCACTCTGACTGTATTCTCTATCTAAATGTATGTCTTGTGGGTATTCAGTTAGTTTGTCACGGTAGGCTCTTGCCAAAAGTCGCCATGTAACTAACTCCATGTACCCGGTTTTGAAGCAATGTCATTTATGCCCAGTGCTCTATATGTCAAAGTGAAGAAATTTAACCACGCGTAGGTAATTGACGGTTTATCATCTAATTAGTGATGTATATGAATGGAGTGATGAGTCTTCATCTAATTAGTGATGTGTATGAATGGAGTGATGCGTCTTCATCTAATTACGAGTGTTGAGTGTCCTCCAACATTACAAGGTTACGTCCGTGAATCCCTTCCATAAAGGCTGGTTGATGTTACCCAGCGACACTGGTAAATGATGAATGAGTTGGACAAATTAGAGTGTTCACAGCATACATGCTCAGGTGCAAATGTTGGGCGTAGTAGCAAGTGCCTCATCATTGTGCAGTGGATGCCAGCTGTTGGAACTCAACATGGGCGGTGAGATATTTTTCGCACAGGACAAACAACATCTCCGTCGTACGCTCGACAGACTCTCATTAGTGCACCAAGTTGTACCGAGAGGAATAATTGTTTCCTTCCCAAAAGGTCGTCACAAGCAACCAGGGAAGCGTGTTGTGCTGAGGCTGAGAACTTCACTATGTATAAATCCTTATCACCGAAGCCGCACTGCAAACAAAATGTTTAGGATTCCTAAAAAAGTGCGTAAGGAAATTCAAATATAGTGTTATATTTATTCTCCGACATTTGAACTAACAGGTCAATGAGAAAACATTCTGTCCACTAGAAACAGTATATTAAATATTTCTTAGTTGAAACACAAACTGGATTGCGAGGCAGAATAACGATAATATAAGCTAACCCAGTGATCTCGAGGTAAGGTGGTACACTCGGGTGCTGGGGGCTGCGAGTTTAAATCACAGTGGAGACCAAGATTATTTTCACGTGGATCATCTAGTAAAAAGTGTCCCTGATCTCTGAGTAATGATATAAGATATCCGTGTTTAGTGGTGCGCACGATAAAAATCCTTTGACAGTTGGAAATTGAAAAGAGTAGGTTTAACGGCCTCTGCTCGGGCAAAATTCAAGTTTAAAGTCTTTTCAAATTATTCTAGGGATCCTCACCTCACAGAGAATATGTTGCAAAAAGGAGACTGTGTCACTATAATATCAGGTCTTGGTTATGTGGTTAGCGGAGCGGCATAGATAGCGCCTGACAGACTGCTGGTCTACCTTGCTCTAATTTACACTTCCATCACCACGTCCCAAAAATGGGCGATCGGATATTCCAGGGGCTACCAACCAAACGGTTGGTAACAGATAGTGAGATAATGTTGCAAGTCATCATAGGATTTCGTCTGCCAAAAGATATGAAACAAAGGCGATGACATCTCCCCGCGCCGCCTGGCGACACAAGTGGACTGCAGATAGAGAGATAGAAGCTAGCTGAACGTTTCGACCTAAAAACAAAACTTGATCAAGGATTTAACAAATGTTAACACACACGAAAACTACCAACTAAAACAATTATCAGCCTAAATGATAGAGACAATCTAATAGTAAGCAACATGACGTATCGACCCGACACGGAAGCACAAATACATTGTTTAAAACCAGTTTGAGTTGGTTCCTCTTCTCTCCAGTAACTAAACAGTTCTTATAGAACTTCAATGTCTCTATTATATATGATTTTCTTCTGTTTGACTTTGGCGACTATTTTTATTATGGGACTTGAGTCAATGTGAAGTCAACAGTAGCTGTACAATAACTATGTTAACGAATTAGACAAGTACCTGAAACAGTTAACTCTAGATTGATCGGTGGATATCTTTGTCAGAGTTGTCTACCTTTAGCTCAAATAATTGAATCATAAGTGTAGGTAGGTTAGGCCACAGTTAGACAATATGTCACAGTCATTGGCGTGGCGAAACATGTGTAGAAGTCACATAAGTTAAACTTCAGGCGTTTAAAAGCCACAGGCATGGGAGTGGCCAAACATGTGTTGGAGTTACCTAAGATAAACTTCAGGTGTTTAAGAGCCACATGCATGAACACAAATGATACCCATATTGTATTGTCCCATGTACATTTGACTGCGATCGTTGTATATACTATTTTTAATTTTTGAATGTGAAGACTGCCTCGTGAGCCTCACGAGTCACACGATGAAGATACTTCCACCAATCATCATGAGAAGAGATAGGAATAGAATAAAACCAGAAATTGGCGATGAGCAATGCAGGTTTATCGAAAACAAGTGCAGAAACAACGCCATATATAAGAACACAAATCGAGAGAGCCATAGAGACGAAACTGAATATAACTGTACTTTATGTATTATGCCAAGGCATTCGAAAAGAAGCACATAGAAATGCTCCATCTGTTGGTGGAGACGCATGTCGATGGCAAGGACCGGAGAATTATCCAAAACATGTATTGGGGACAGACTGTAGCTAAACGAATAGATAAGAGGGTAGGAAACTTCAGGTACATAAAAAGGTGAGTGAGACAGGAATGTGCACTGTCCCCTGATCTGTTCTCTCTGCACAGCAAATTTATCTTGCTCTCCATAGAGGCAATGCCTGGAATATCAATTGGTGGACAGAACATCTACAACTTGCGTGACGCTGATGACGCTGTGTTGTTAGGACAGAACATCAACAACTTGCGTGGCGTTGATGACGCTGTGTTGATAATGAGTCAGACTTAGAAGAACTTGTCAACATGGTAGTTATTCAAAGCGAAAATAAAGGTCTCAGCTTAAATCATGAGAAATCAGAAGTCATGGTAGTAACTGAGAAATATATATCTTCAAATTGTTGTATAAAGGTGAACGAGATGGAACTAAAAGAAATACACAGATTTCAATAGTTTGAGCACCTACATCACTTGTGATGGGAGATACACTTATCAGATAAAGAAAATAATCTCAAATCTCAAAATCAGGCACGTGTGTCTGATGACAGCTAGCTAAATGTGTAGTAAACTCATTTCGTTCTTTTGCCTTTGTGTATCATGTTGGGCCGGGGCCTCCATTATGCCATCTCCACACCTCATCCTCAGTCGCCCGCGAGGGCGGCTAAAATTTTATGACCACCACGATGTCACTCTACGTGTCCAACTGTTATTCGACATGCGCACTACATAGCCGCCGATCTGTTATCCGACATGCGCACTACATAGCCGCCCATCTGTTATCCGACGTGCGCACTACATAGCCGCCGATCTGTTATCCGACATGCGCACTACATAGCCGCCAATTTGTTATCCGACGTGCACACTACAAAGCCGCCCATCTGTTATCCGACGTGCACACTACATAGCCGCCCATCTGTATTTTCGTAACAGCACGACAACTATGATGTCAGAGAAAGAAGTTCGATGTCTGATCTATGCGTTGTGGAGTTGGTCTAGAATGGATATCTTCAATGGTCTTCCCTATATCACTCATTGGGCAAGGCGGAGTCTATCTGCATCAGCTGTCAGTAGGTTCCACACTTCGCAGCCATATACCATGGCTGGAATAACCACAATGTAGGAGGTGTGAACCCTAGCATTGTCGTTTTGCATCTGTTGAAGTATGGGTTTAATACAGTATAATCTGAGCCAGATCGCTGTTATCATTCGTGAGATCTCCCGATTGATGAAATGAGAGTTCGTGATTTCTTGGCACAAGTAGATATACGAATTAAGGTTTTCGACGAGACTATCTCCTTTTGGGCAGAAGGTGATGAGTATGAACTGGGTTTTCTTTCGATTGATTTGAAGGCCAACTGCAACGCTTGCTCTGCTGACTTCATTTAAGTTTTTTTCCGCTTTTATGACGTCATTTGAACCTCAGTGAACCTCAAATGAGTAAGAATTTCCCCGTTCATGTTGATTCCACTATTCTCTCAGGCCATGCGTTTAAAGACCCCCCTCCCGCGCTGCTGTAAACAGTTTTGGTGAGATTGTATCACCCTGTCGGGTGCCACGTTGTATCGGTATGGTGATCGGTCTATAGAATAGGGTGATATCCATTGTGCATCCACTGTTTATCACCCCTATCAGTTGAGCGTATTTTTGTGTAATTCCCTGATTTCTCAGGGCATTCAGCACCGCAAGTATTTCGATGCTATCGAAAGTTTTCTCATAATTCACGAACACAATAGCCCCCTCAAAATCACTCTTCCAGTGTGTAAGATGATTCTTGTGCAACAAAACTCTATCACTGGAATTAAGATAGAGATTTCATGGATGCAACGTGGATTCAAAACTGACATACGACAGCCAGTCATCGACAATCAGCAGACGAGCACATGGATCATTTGAAGCCATTGAGATGTGGTTTTTACAGAAGAAATGTTTGAATTCCGTGGACTTTCAAAGAAATATAGTAAAGTGGTACTTGAGACACAGACGCAAAGACAGTTAATGGCAAAGATCTAGACAAGACAGTAATCCTTTATCAGGCATGTCACGAGAAGAGGCGGGTTGAAACACACTGTGACAGCGGGCAGAATCGCTGGGTAGAGAGAAAGATGTGAACAGAGAGATAAAATATTGGATAGCTTGAAGACATGTCATGGGAGGTGCTCAGTGACAGAACTGAGAAAGGAGACACGTGATAAGTGGAAGTGGAGATTCATGATCTAGAACGCCAACCATCAGGCCACTTAATGATGATGATGATGATTAAGAACTAACTGGATGTAATCATATTTATTCATGTATGTAGCTACTTTTATGTCCACTCTATCCGTCACTGTGATATCCTCTTCTTTATTTACACATTGAATAAGATATTTCCACTGATGACATGCTGTTTTACATTTGAACATGCTTCGTCGTGTCGCGGCTGCTTTGATCAGTGTTTCCAATTTATGCTGCTCGAAATCTGCTTTGAGTCTGCGTCTGAGCTGATTGTTCAGTTCGCATAGGTGGGCCTAATTGAGGAGACCGTTGTCAATGACTCCTCGTTCTCCTCGTTGCTATTTTTCCTTGGGTATCATCGCAAATCCGACTGCTTTTGGTTGAGTTGGGTATTCAATTTTTCAGCTTTTCCGTTTGAGGTCTGAAATCGACGTGATCCCCGTAGAAGTAAGCGATACGATGAAAGCACAACCCCCTGGAGGACCCAGGTCTGCCTTAGTCAGCACGCTCGGGATGTGAGGAAGCTACTAAGACCCGCCACTTAACGCCCTTTTCAGGGTGCACAAAAGACTAAACATATTCATCGTGAGCATTCAGCAACAACAACAACAAGAACAACAACAATTACGCCAACCTCTTCGAATCAAAGGATGCAATTCACACACACAAACACACACACACACACGCGGGCGCGGGCATGCGCGCCCACACACACACATACACACACACACACACACACACAACCCACAAAATACGGATTGTGTGCCGAAACCGAGGATCGAAATGGAGGAGATGTTGCATATTATCAAACACTTAACAGGAGGAAAAGCCCCCAGGACTAGATGGAATCACCACAGTCGTAATTCAAGCAGCAGGGCTAAAACAAATCCGGCCTCCGACACGCGAGAGCTTTCTGGTGATTGTTTATGTGGTATCCAGATAACTACCGTTCCCTTCTCCTGTATGAGTTCTTATCCTTATATTATATATTCTTTCCTTCTTCTGTGATCCGCTAGTTCATTATTGTTGTTCGTTGTCTCTGATGAAGATCTTTTGGCCGTAACATAGGTTCGTGGTTTTTTTTCTTCATAACACAATATCTGACAATACATATCTATGTTCTTCACATTTTAATTTAATCTACAGTTTCATCGCAGCCTCGCCTTATTTTAATCAACAATATAAGCATCTTACAGCCGAAGCTTCTGGTGACAGTTTAGACTGTATCTTAAACCAGCAACAAGCTGCAGACATTCTTCTGGTGACGGTGCAGACTATATCTTAAACCAGGAACAAGCTGCAGACATTCTTCATTGATAGATTTTCAGACGACAAATGAATCAAACGAATTAAAATTAATCATTTTAAAAATACAAACGAAAAGGAAGGAAATACCAAACAATATCAGGTCAGGTCATCCTGTAACCGGTGAGGTCGTTGGGGCACACATGAAGACATCCTCAGAACTCCACGACATCCCTCTCTATCAGAAGCCGCTGCCTGTGACTCTTCTGGTCGGAGACTGGTCCATTCTTTTATGTTGTCTTCCCATCTCTTTTTGGGCTGGCCTCTTCGTCGTCTGCCATGCACCTTCCCGTGGAGGACTGTGTTTGCAAGACCATTTGATCTCGATATGTGACCGTACCAAGTGTTTCCTTCTTTTGACAGTTGCCAAGAGATCTTCGAAAAGCCCTATTGCTGTCGTAATTCTATTTCGGATTTCCTCGTTTGTAACTCGATCTTTGTACGTGACGTTTAAAAGTCTTCGGAAACATCTCATCTCCAAGGCCTGTATCCTTCGTTGAAGGTCAGCTGTAACTGTTCATGTCTCACACGCATAGAGAAATATTGACAGGACCAGTGTACGCATTAATCTGATTTTCGTGCGTAGTGCTAATTGTTTATCATGCCAGATTTTGTTAAGCCGTGCAAGCGCCGCTATTGTCTGTGCTATTCTGGCCAATACTTCACATTTTGATCCTTCATCACTGACAATCGACCCTAGATATTTAAAACGGTCAACTACTTCGAGTTCTTGACCGTTTGCTTTTATCTTGCTGTTGAAGCCCGTAGCGTTGTTTGTCATTAGTTTTGTCTTTCCAGCGTTTATCTCCATACCATAGTCAAGAGCTGTTTCATTGAGCCTTCTGACCCATTCCTGGAGTTCTGCTTCTGAACCCGCCAACCCGTCGAAGGTTAGTAATCGTTCGGCCCCCTATCTTGACAGTACCAACGTGACCTCCAAGTGTCTCACTCATAATTCCTTCAAGGAATATATTGAACAGAGTTGGAGAGAGTGTACACCCCTGTCTCACACCAACTGGTGTGCGAAACCAGTCTCCTCGCCTCCCATTCACAAGAACTGCATTAGACGCCTTGTTATACAGGTGTTCAAGGACCGTTATAATATTTCCGTTGATATTATACATCCTCATGGTTGTCCAAAGCGCTTTATGCCATACCCTATCAAACGCCTTCTTAAAATCCACAAACACATGATACAGTGTTTGCTGCTGTTCTAGATATTTCTTGCTTAGCAGCCTTAAATTAAATATCTGTTCTGTAGTGCTTCTTCCCTGTCTGAACCCTGCTTGCTCCTCGGTAATAATGTTCTCTGCTTGGGGTTTCAATCGGTCGAGGATTAATTTAAGCATGACCTTGCTAGGGTGGCTAATGAGGCTTATTGTTCTGTAGTTCTGGCACAGCTTTAGGTTTCCAGACTTATGTAACGGGATAACTATAGATTTCGCCCATAAGTCCGGCCAGTTTCCCGTCGCCCATATTTGTTACAGATGTGTGTCAGGCCTTCCACCACTACCTCTCCACCTGCTTGTAAGAGCTCTGCTGGTATATTGTCCACGCCGGCCGCCTTCCCTCTTCTCAATGTCTTTACCGCTGCAATTACCTCTTCCTTCGTTATCAGTTAGTTATGCTCTATATTTGTTGGTGTTAAGGGGAATGTTTTCTCAGGTTTGTTTCGCCATTCATAGTTGTATAGCTCGGAACAGTACTCTGTCCATCTTGCCAGTACATCATTTCCCTCAATGAGACACTTGCCGTTTTTATCATGAATCATAAGGTTCCTGCTTTGTCTTGGTGTTATAATTATTTATATTTATGTTATCATAATATCAACTAAATACTATAATTACATCTATGTATTTGTGGTAGCATTTAAATACACAACAAGGTTCCAACAGAAAAGGGGAGGCCGTTCAAATAAGACGCTCTATGTCGCTTTCAGCTAGTCAGTCATCCGCTTGTCTCAGATTATTTATTGACAATCCATCGATAATGAATACTGATATTTCCTCTCTGTTGAAATATATGTTCTGTGTAAATGCTAAGCAGACTAAAGAACAGTATACATCTTCTTTCTACATGTATATAATGTGAGTAAATCTTGTCAGAACTAACAGTGGCAGTGGGTTCTCAGGACGCACTAAGAGGGTTAAGGCGTCAATACTACGGAGGGAGTTTGGTGGCAGTAGCACAGGTCTCATCCGAGGAAGGTCGATGCGTGCTTGTTGAGAGTCAGCAGGGACTGAGATTTGTTCGTCCAACAGGCGATCGATAGCTCAGCTGTCTGCAGACCGTTATGATCATCTCTAAACAGACTGACATCGAAGTTCCAGTGGTTCCCGAGTGCGGCAATGTGTTCCCTTCCTGGAAGGTCAAGTCAGGCGACTAGGGAAGTTTGAGATGGAGGTTAAACCCATTGCCAATAAAACCACATAGTAAATAAACAGATTCAGGATTCCTTACAATCACATCATCCTGTTCAGTTTATTCAGCCCAGAGACTGGTGTCGAAGTCTACTGTTAATGTCATACCACCACAATTTGTTAGTCAGCCCGGAGACTGGCGTCGAAGTCTACTGATCATGTCATACCACCACAATTTGTTAGTCAGCCCAGAGACTGGTGTCGAAGTCTACTGATCATGTCATACCACCACAATTTGTTAGTCAGTCCGGAGACTGGTGTCGAAGTCTACTGATCATGTCATACCACCACAATTTGTTAGTCAGTCCGGAGACTGGTGTCGAAGTCTTCTGATCATATTATTCTACTGTCCTATGTTCCCAGCAGATCTCTTCAGCTCAGTATAAGTCCGCACCCTGTTCCTTTACACATGTGTGATGTATTTGTTTCTTGGACATATTCTTCTTCTTTTTCTCTGAATTTTGCATTCTAGTACATAATTGTTGTAAACATCCATGTACTTGTATCATGTTAAGACAGCCAAGACCACCTATCTTTTGTAATCTCGTCATTAGTTCTCTATGTGACCCTGTATCCTTAGGCACTTTTTCGTTTAACTTTTTTTTATGTCCAGCTCGCTCTTTGTATCCTACAATTACACCACATCTTAAAAGCTTCTGTCTTTTCATCCTTTTTGTTTCGAGTCCATGTTTCAGACCGCTCCAATTCTACAGGTTTCATACGTGAAGTGATTATTCTTTTCAGAAGTTAAATATTGATGTTATTTACTGTTCAAAGTTTTGTTTCTCACAAAAATTCGAGTTCTAATTTCAACCTCACAGATAGCAGCAACCTCTGTAATAATTTGGCCCAGATATGAAAACCTCTGGACTAGTTCTTTGATCTGTAACTCGATGCTGATATTTAATCTATGGGTGTGTTTTGGCTATTACCATCACTTTTGTTTTACTAGCAGTTGTTCTTCTACCAAATGTCTTAGCTGTGTTGTTGACCCTGGTGAGTAGTTTGCGTACAGATTTCCATGTCCCTTATAAACTGAATAGGTACAACTCGGATGTAGTGTAGGACCAATGCTCAGTGAATTAGAGTGACGGGTTTCAAAAAAACAAAAATAATAATAACAGGTTACTGAACGCAAAGTGCTTTGACACAAGCTTCCAGGAGACCAACTAAAGCGGTAGTGTTATACTATGCCTGGAATGAAAGGTTAACAAGGAAACAGGTTACCGAGTAATCAAGTGTGTTTCCCTTTCTTCGAACAAATACAAGTTGACGTCTGACAGCGTACGAAGAGGAAGAAGAAGTGTGTTTCCACCCATCACTTTTTTGTTTTTTTAAAGTTCATCATCATCGTGTAGCTTGTAATTTGTAGAATATCGTTCTGATCACAGCCAGCCGATATGAATCTGCAGTCAATCTTCCCACTTGCTCTATGTTCATGTTTAGAGTATCCTTGATATCTTGTATCCACCTTTGCCTTGGTCGACCCCTGCGTTGCCTTCCAGGTACCTGCCATACATGCCCTCCTTCACATCTTTCCAGTCCGTAATGACGTTTGACATTGCAGAACAAATTAAATTTCCGACACATAACATTCTTCATGAGCCAGTTTTCTTCAACATTAAGGTCTTCTAGGATGGCTTTATTGTCACTTTTTTTATCCAAGGAATTTTTAGGATTCTTCTGTAAGATTTTGTTTCGAACCCTCCAAATTTTCTTCCTCGCTGCTTATGTCATAGTCAATATCTCGCACAAGTACTTTGCAACAGGGAATACGCATGTTCTCAGAGTCTTCAGTTTGAATTGCTTGATAGTATTATACCATCAATTGTGTATGTTGTTTAACTTCTGCATCGACTATGGCCAAACGCTAAACAGTCTCCGTCGTTGCATAACGTAGAGCCAAGGTATTAAACATGTTTGACATTTCCGATTTCTTTATTATTAATAGCAATCTGGGATTGCAGTTCTGTTTTGTCCAGTGGACATTATCTTAGTTTTCTTTATGTTCAGGAAAAGGTTCTGAGTTTCAATGTGCTTCTGAACGGATATGAGCAGGTTTTCCAGGTCCTTAGCGCTGCTTGACAGCATGACTCTGCCATCTGCGTATCTTAGTTTTGGAATCTCCTTCCCTCCTCTTGTGAATGGATCAAAATTCCCGTAGCTGTCATCTGTTTTTGTCTTTCTCATTACGTTTTCTGTGTAGATGTTAAATAAATAAGGTAAAAGTAAGCAACCTTGTCTGACTCAATTGTGAATCTCAAACCAACCTGTTGTACCTTCATTGGTTCTAACAGCAGCTTGTTGTCTACTGTAGAGTGTTTCTATTAGATGTATCAGGTGTGTTGCAATACCCATGTCCTTCATTATTTGCCACAGTTGCTGATGTTGTACACAGTCGAATGCTTTGGTGTAATCTATGAAGCACGTATAGAGGTTTAGATTGTACTCTCTGCATTTTTACCAAGATGTGTCTCATACTGAAGATGTGATCTCGTGTGCCTCTGCATGGTATAAAACCTGCCTACGTTTCGTGTATTTCATACGCTAACTTTTTTTCCAGTCTCTTCATGATTATACGTAATAAGATCTTGCTGGCATGGCTTATCATGGCAATATTGCGGTAGTTGGTGCATAATTTTAAATTTCCTTTTTTTGGTATGCGATATATACTGATCTTCTCCGTGCTGTGGGCCATTCTGAACTGCACCAGATCTTCGTGCATGATGTGTGGTACATACGGATGCATGCATCTCATCCTGCCTGTATTAGTTCAGTTGGTATATCGTCACATCCTGGGGACTTTCCTTTTTTCAGTGCTTTTATTGCCGCACGAACCTCGTCCAATGTGGATTCGGGCTCTCTCCCTTCATCATTTGTAATTAAGTCTTTATTCTTTGTGTTGTCTTCATACATCTCGCTACAGTACTCCTTCCATCTTTCAAGTATATCTTTGTTCTCTGTCAACACATTGCCATTTTTGTCGTTGATTGCTTTTAGTGAAGGTTTGAATTCTCCCATAAATGTTATAATTTCCTTTCCTTCCCTTGTTGTTGGAGATCTTCAATGTTGTTGCACGTGTTATATATTGTTTCTTGTCATTTCTGAACTTTCTCCTAATTTCTCTTGTGCAGTCTCTGTTGCGTTTTATTCCTGCTTGTTTTAGTCTCCTTCGTTCTTCTTTGAGTTCCAGAATGTCATATGTGATATACTTCTGTTTAATTGAAGATAGGGTGTACCGACGAATGCCCGTGCGGTACTGGTAAAATGACCACTGAACATCTGCTGCAGAACTGCCCGACATACGAGGATCAGAGAGAGCAGATGTGGCCATTACCAGTGGAACTGCAAGACAAGCTCTATGGCAGTGGCGAGAGCCTCAGGATGACCGCCGCTTTTTTCGAAAAAATAATGGTTACTGTCTGACTGTGTACGCAGAAGAAGAAGAAGATATACTTCTGTTTCTTATATACTTTCTTTGATATCATATCTTGTGCTATTGTAAATAAAACGTCTGTCCAGTGTGCTGCCATCGGTTGACAAATTATCTAGCTTTCCTAATTCGTTTAATGCTTTAACATTACAGTTTACCATTTTACGTTTCTCCTTATAGCTTGCATACGATCTTTCTCATAAAGCTTCTTTCGCGCACAATTTGTAAAGTAGTCATTATATACCTTACTAAGTACAGGTGATGCCTTGTTCCTGTAAGTATTTACATCAAATCCCTAAGCGACCAGGAAGTATCTGTCCAACTATATATTCGTGCGTCCTTCCAATGTATGCGGTTAGTAAAGTAACGTAACCCATAACATTACTGCGGTAGGGGTGTGAGGTGTGAGGGCGGTAGCCATCTCCTCTACCTCGCCGCTTTTACTTCCCAGACTGAACCGGTACTCATTTAAGGCGGGGTCGACCCGGGATCCGTTGCGATCTGAAAAAACATTTCCGTCTCAACTGGGGAATGAACCCAGGACCACTCAGATACGAAGCGGCTCCCTATGAGTTTGGGTGTACACAACCCTATTTCATCGTCCAGTCGTTATTTCCTTTTTATGTCCAGAAATTAATAATAGCCGTCAATCGCAAGCATCTCACAGCGGTTAGTCCAAAGGTGGCTGTATAGTCCAAATCTAGTACATAATCTCCATCCACATAAAGTAAAGTATCCCATAGCATTACTGCCGTAGCGGTGTGAGGCGTTAGCAATCTCACATTTCAAAGACTCGGCTATATGAGGGCGGTAGCCATCTCCTCTCCCTCGCCGCTTTTACTTCCCGGACTGAACAGGTACCCATTTAAGGCTGGGTTGACCCGGGATCCATTGCGGTCTGAAAAAAACATTACCGCTGCGCTACGCGGCTCCCATCCACATACGCAACATATAAGGTCAAGTTAGGACATTAAAGTGCTAATTGTTTTGTCTTTTCGCACACACGTTTTCTCCTAACCTCGGACATCCGACTTTCCTTAACAATGGAGGCGCCTCTGATGGTGGTTCTACGCCATGCCCGACGATCCTGTGCCCCGTACCCTCGTAAGTTTACATTGACACTGAAGCGTGAGATAGTTTGAGGGTCCGACCAGAAACTGTCCATCTTTCACCTGGTCATACATTAGTTGTTTAGGGATGCGCACGACCTGACCGACCTACATGATCTTCATCAATAGTGTGTGGCTGTTCAGCCATTCAGCATTTTGGTCATCATGAGGATCTCGGTGTCTGGTATCATATCCTGCTATCGTATTCTCAACAATATTCGGAGGCAGCGTGTGTGGAAGTGGTTAATTTTTCTAGCATAACTGCTGTACACAGTTCACTTTTGACTGACAAACAAAAGTGTAGTGAGGACTACATCGTCGTAGACTTGGAGTTTCATATCAAGGGTAAGACACACCCCCCCCCCCCCCCCCCGATACTAGACACTGTCGCACATCCTCACAAAAGCAGCACTGTCTCGATACGTCTCTCGTGTGCCCCTTATATTTGTAATCCGCCTCTTCAACCCCTTCACATGATCACAGGTAAATGAAATATTATTCAGCTGCTTTTCTGTTCTGCTAGGTATCAACCTCACTGAACTCTGGGTAATCCTGTAGGTTCCAGTAGCCCTCTGGTAGTATAAACTTCTTCTTCTTATTATTCTTCTTCTTCTTCTTCTCTTGCAGCCATCTCTGTTCGATCTACAGTGGATTTACAAATTATGTCAAGTGCGCATTGCATGTTCATCGATTACATTGTCAACTAGATGGTCAGAATGTCAACTCGCTCGATACTATGAACCCCAGCATGGCCAAGACAGTAGATCAGCACATACACTCGTGAACTCTTCTCGCTTCTATGTTCACTATTCACTCATACCGTAGCCATCATTTGTGTATCTTCCAAAGTAAAAATTTAAAGTCGTATACGATGAATGTCCCTGTTAACGAGCGAGGTCTAATATAGGTACACCAGAGCTGTAGTCACAGCTTTGATTTCCATTATCATGCTGGAAGTTGTTGTCATGAATGCACAATTCCGTTCAGTTGTATACTTTCCCCTCATTCTAGTACAGTAGCCACATCCCGATTTCTCATCACGCAGCAAAGATTCATCGGTACATACACCATCATCATGTAGCATGTCCCTTATAGAACGTCGCTCCAATCACAGTCTATCTGAATGAAACTCTTTTCCTTGCCAAAACTCCAGCCTCCGCCACAGTCATACCCAGGCATTCCTGGAAATCTTGGTGCCATCGTCTGCTTGGCTTACCACTGCCTCTTTTACTGGCACCATTCCTTCCGTCACTGTTCTCTCAAGACTATTGTGTCTCTTGATGTGACCAAAGTATTTACATATTCTGGCCGAAATGGAATTGATAAACCAGTTCTCCTCTATGCTCAACTCTTGCCGAATGTCTACATTTGCCTTTTTCTCTGTTGAGGGTATTCTGGTTTAAGGTATTCTGAGGATCTTTCTGTAACATTTTGAATCGAAGGATTCGATTGTTTGTCTAGAAGTTTTGATAATCTGGCCATGATTCGCAGCCATAAACTGCTACAGGAAAAACACAGGCTCTCAAGACTTTTACTTTTATCATTTTGTTGGTGCCCTGCCATAATTTCTCCAGGCTGTTCAGTCTCTGCATTGCCATGGCTAGTCTTCTTCTGATTTCTTTCGAGCAGTCGCCATTTTCGTCAATTCTGGAGCCCAGATATTCAAAATGCGTGACCTGATCTATTTCCGCACCACCCACTGTAAATTTATGTTGACATTGTGTTTTGTCGGTGGTCATTTTTGTGTTTTATTTATGTTTATAAACCGATTTTCCTGCTAAAGACGGATGTGCCGGACCGAAAGGTGCAAATATCGCAGTCAAACTGTAAACTAGCGACACAATGCATTCCGTTCCGCGGACTACATCCCGCTACTTGCAAAACCCTGTTCAGAACTTGGTAGCGGGAGATTTAGAACGAACACAGAAGAAGAAGAAGAGGAAGAAGAAAAAGAAGTAGAAGAAGAAGAAGAAGAAGAAGAAGAAGAAGAAGAAGAAGAAGAGGAAGAAGAAGAAGAAACAGGTTTTGATCTTTACTGTGTCCATTTACGGCTGAAATTAGCTTCTCTAGCCCTTCTGCACTTCTTGATAGTATCACTGTGTCTTCTGCGTATTATCGTAACTCTGGAATCTCGTACACGCCAAACGTAAATGTATCAAAACTTTCAATGTTCTCGTCTGCTCTAACATTTCTCATTATACATTTCGCATATATGTTGTATAGATAAGATGAGAGAATAAATTTCTGTCTTACTCCCTTTTGTACTGCGAACCAATCTTATGTTTGTCCAGATACTCGGACAGCGACTTGTGTATCTTGGTATAATGTTTCAATGAGATGGACTATGTGCAAAGGAAACCCCATTTCCTTCACGATGTTCCACATATGTTGATGTTTATCCGTATCGAAGGCCTTGGTGTAATCAACGAAACATGTGTACAGGTCTAGATTAAACTCTCTACATTTGTCATAGATATTCGTCACATTGAATATATGGTCGCTGGTCCCTCCGTCTTTCCTAAAATCTGCTTGGACTTCGTGAATGTCTTATTCAAACCGTTTCTCTGTCTTTAATAGGATCCGCAAGTGTATCTTGCTAGCGTGGCTGATCAGCTCGATAGTTCAGTAGTTTGTACACATCTTCAGATTGCCTTTTTGGGGGAGGGGAATATAAATTGATTTCATCTTTGCTTCTGACAACTCTGCACTGCGCCATATCTGTTTACACAGCTTGTGATACACTCGAGTACTGACATCTCCTTCTGCTTGTATTAGCTTTGTTTGTATATCATCACATCCTGGGGACTTTTCCTTTTTCAGGCTTTTGATTACTGAGCGTACCTTTCTCCAATGTTGGTTCAGGTTCTTTCTCATCCTTTGGTAGGATTGTAACTGAGCGCTTTGTGCTATCTTCATACATTGTTCTGCAGTACTCTCTCCATCTATTCAGTATGTCTTTAGTTTCTGTTAATGTGTTTTCCTCTTTTTCATTGATAACATGCGAAACCGGTCGGAATTCCCTTGTCAGTGTTCTTATCGCCTTAAAGGCATCTCTCTCCCTACCGTGTTGCTGTAGGTTTTCTATGTCCATACAAGTGTCCTTTATGTATCTTCTTTTCTCTTTTCTTATTTCTCTTCTAAATTTTCTTACGCAGTCTTTATATGCTGTGTTGGTGCCCTGACTTCCCATTTGTTTTAATTGTTTCCTTTCTTCAATGACTTTCAGTGTCTCATCTGATATATAGCTCTGTTTCTTGTGCGACATCTTGGTAATCATATACCTTCATACAGAATAGTACCCCTTATCAAACGGTCAGCATCGCGTTCCGCATTCCGATGATATCACTCCGCAGCATTCCCAGCCAAATGTCATGTCGACAAAAATGATAGTGAGATTCCGGAAGCATTGTTCTGAGGAAAAACCGGCCTTCTAGAAAAGCAAAGAATTTGAGGTGATTTAATACAGGTTTATATGATAATCAATGGATAGGATACATTGGACTATTACACGTTTTTCAAAGTACAACTGCCCACTAGAACAAGAGGGAACAGCTGTAAATTAATTAAAGAAAGGTCCAGTTTAGATACCAGAAAATGGGACGATGAGGCTAACGTCTGGTCAGGCAAAGCACACTGATCAGACAATGTTAGCCAGGGTCAGGAGAAATATACTGGCCAAGACCCTCACCTGACCTCCTCGTTGGTCGTCCTGGAAACGGGCTAACAACATTCTGGCTAACAAGGTGAGGTTCGACGTGGCCCCCGTAGTAGTGAGCGAAACGCGAATGAAGCCAAGCATAGCACAACCGTCTGGAGGACCCCGATTCACCTTTATCAGCACGATCGAGATGTGAAGAAAGCTACGACAACCCGCCACTTAAAGCCCTTTTCAGGGCCTACAAAGAGTAATCCTACTCAATGTGGGCATTCAACAACAACATACCAGACAATATTTGGTTAGTCCGAGAGTGGTGACTGATTGGAATGTAGGAAACAGTGTAAGCAGGGTCAATTAATGCATTCAAGAATAAATTGGATGCGCAAGGTTAGGTTTAGATCAAGTGAAGTGAGAGAAAACGGGTTGTATGCCGACTCTGCAGAGTCTTCTAAACCAGTATAGAGACGTTTAGTTACGACTCTGACGTAATCTGGAATTTCATAGCTAGTGGAGAAGTTCTAACATGTATCACGTGTTCACAATAGGGGCACCCCTCGTGTACCTGGGGCCAGGAGCATGCCTTTATTCTTGATATGCCCCGACCTGTCTCCTTGTCACCTTGACAGTGCAATAATATTGTTATGATATAGCTAACATTATGGAGGCAGGGACAGTTAATGCATGTAATAATTGATTGGATGTGCATAGCTTTTAGAACAAGGAAATGTAAATGAAACTGGTTGTATACAGACTCTGCAGAGTCTTCTAAATCAGTATAAAGACGTTATGTTAAGATGTCCTTTGCGGAACATCGCTCTCAACACACCCGCCGTGTAAGAAAATTGATCTTTGGTCATTCAGTCCTTCTTCGTCACTGTCTTCTTCAGAACATCTTGAATGTCGTGTGTCCATCTTCTTCCCGGTCTGTCTTTCGCTCTTTTTCCAAGTACCATTGCGCTCTAGTTACCATCATCGTATAGCATGCAAAACGTCGATCTCATGAGCCGATCTCTCAAACACTTCGATTCCTGGCCAGCTCTCACGCCTCTTTCACAGTCAACCCCTAGAGCCTATGCATTGTCCTTTGTTCATCTTCTTCTCGGTCTGCCTCTTTTGATAGGTACCATACCCTCCAGTATCGATCTTTCTAGACCACTGTGACGTTTGATGTGGCCAAATTATGTTAATTTCCTAAACATAATGTTGTTGACTAGCCAGTTTTGCTCTATATCTAACTCATGTAGGTATTCTGCGTTTTTCATTTTCGCTCTCCGTGGAATTTTCAGAACTCCCCTGTAGCATTTTGGTTTGAAGAAATCAATCTTCTTCCGTAGGGTTTGCATAGTTGACCATGTTGAGTATCCATACATTACAGTCGGGAAGATGCAAGTCCTCATGATCTTTATTTTTGCCATTTTTTTAGTGTTCTGTCATACGTTTATCATTTTAGTTAACCTCCGTAGTGCCATGGCTATTCTTCTCTTTACTTCTTTTTGACAATCTCGGTTATAGCCGAGCCGAGATATTAAAAACTCATGATGTTCTGAACTTTTTGCTTCTTTGATAACTTTGGATGTGGTTTTCGGCTTGTCGATGCTCATTGTCTTAGTCTTGCCGGTGTTGATGAATAGATTTGTGAATGTATGAATATATACCCTCTAGTACAGTTATTTGTTTAAACCATTGCAGCGTTTGATATTGTAAAGAAATTGAAATCCCCTAGACGTAAAGATTTTTACGAGCCAATGTTGTTTTATACCCAGCCCGTTTTAGCGAATCTGTTTTTGTTTTTAGCTATCCGTGGTATTCTGAAAACTTTCCTATAGCATTTTAGCTCGAATGTTTCCATTTTCTGTTCTGGTGTTTGTGTAATGGTCCATGTTTCGCATCCGTACGTTTTACATGGAAAGTGCATGTCCTCATGATCTTTATTTGTATTTGTTTGCTAGTGTTCTGCCATACGTTCTTCGTGTTTTTTAACTTTTGCGTTGTCATCGTCACTCTTGTTCAGATTTATTTTTGGCAGTCTCAGCTGTTGCTTATAGTAAGAAGCGAGATATTCACAACTTTTCCATTTGATCTTTTCATTAAAAAAACTTTGTATCTGATTTTTACTGTATTGGATCTCATTTTCTTTGTTGTGTTAACGTCGAGGTAGAGATGATGTTTTCCGCTGTGCCGTTGAACAGACAAGATCATCTGCTCTTCGTCACAAAATGTCTTGCAGTATTTTGTAGAACCAACTTTACTTTATGGATGCGAGTCCTGCACAATAATTACACGAGCAGAGAAATATATTCTTTCAATCAATAAGCTATTCAATCATCAACCACTCAATTCCCAGCGGAGCATAGACATTCAACAGACAACCGCCAAACCGTCGTATCATGAACTAACTGTATCATGTCATTCCACGGGTTCCCTGTTTTCATAGTGTTCAACTCTCACTCTCTCTCCAACGAATACAGATGCCTAAATATTGTCCTCTAGTCACGGCGAACCCAAAACAGAGTCTGTCTTGTAATGCTTTCAGAGGGACGTCTTAATGTATAACCTTTCTAAAAATCAACCGCGATCTCGAAAGTTGTGTTCTACGGGCAATTGCTCAATTCTTATTAATATATACGAGAGGCGCTCCGAAAGTAATGCCCGTACAGTTTACTTTCCGTCCGACAGGTGGCAGCGGAGGAGCAGAATGGTACAATGACGTATGTCATGGAAGTGCATTATAAACAGGTGCGTTATTGAATTCCTCCATGCTGAAAAAGTTGAACCAATTGGTATTCATAGACGCTTGGTGAACGTTTGCGGAGACTAAACAGTGGATGTTAGCACAGTAAGGCAGCGGGTTGTGCGTTTGAGCAGTGGCGAAAGTGACGTGAAGGACAAGCCACGTTTCAGACAACCATACACAGCTATCACACGACGCAGTGATGACCGTTTCGATCAGCTCACCCGCGCAAATCGGAGGATTACGGCCAGAGAACTGTCTGCGGGGCCGGATATTGGCTTCACTGAGGCAGAAACGATGATGGCAACGTTGGAATTTCCTAAAGTTTGCGCCAGCTCACAAATTTTCACACAGGAACAGAAAGTACATCGCATGCAAGTTTGCCATGACCACTAGAATCATTACGGGGATGGAGGTGACAGTTTCCTGAGTCGCATCATTGATGGTGCCACCACTGCGATTCTGAGTCAAAACACCAGCCCAAAGAGTGACGACATGTGAATTTCCCATCGAGGAAAAAGTTCAAGACGAAGCCCTCAGGGGGTAAAGCGATGTGCACTGTCTTTTCTGATAGGAAAGGGGCAATTCTTCTATATTTCCTGTAACCTGGACGTCTGTTGTCTACGGCACGACTTCTGCACATTACTGTGCTTGGTATTTTCATATATAGGGGGTATTTGTTTGTCTCGGGTGCTAGAGGTCGCGAGTTCAAATCACGGCGTAGACCGGACTTATTTCACGTGGATCATCCGGTAATTATCTCCTATGATTTCTGAGAAGTGAGATCAGACACTCGTATGCAGTGGCGCGCGCGTTAAAAATAACGTAGCAGTTAGACTTTGAAAAGAGTAGGCCTAGCGGCCTTTGCACTGGCAAAATTCAAGTTTAAAATCTACTCAAATTATTCTAGGGGATATTCGCCCTACAGAGAATATGTCGCAAAAAGGGGGACTGTGTGGCTATAACATCAGGTCGTGGTTATGTGGTTAGCGGAGCGGCTTAAATGGCGCCTGGCAGGCTGCGGGTCTACCTTGCTCTAATTTACGCTTTCACCTCCACCATTCTCAAAAATAGGCGATCGTATATTCCAGGGGCAAACCGATGATAGGATTCACCTGGCAAGTCATCGGTGGATTTTCATCTGCCAATAAAATATGAAACAAAGGAGGTCACACCTCCCCATGACGTCTAACGACATAAGTGGACTGAAGTTAGATTAGATAGACCTGGACAAACCATGAACTCTGACCGTTACATTGAGAAACTGGCTAAGTTAAAGCCTTGGATTTTCAGGGTCAGGCCAGAGAAGAAGTCAACATGTCTTTTGCAACACGATAACGCCAAGTCCCATACTAGTTTGAAGACTGTTGAGCCCATTGTCAGTCTTGTATGGACTGTCGTACTTCACCACCCGTATAGTCCTGATTTGGCGCCTTCGGACTTCCATCTTACCTTGGGCCAATAAAGATGGACTGCGTGAGCAACATTTTTCTAGCAACTACGCCGTCATATCAGGTGTGTAACAGCGGGTCAACTCAGCTGATGCAGATTTTTACGAGCGTGGCATGCATGCTATGTTCATCGTTGGAGACAATGTAAAGCCAAGGGGGATGACTATGTTGAAAAATAGTATTTTGAAGGCAAAACATTGCTCTATTATATGGTGGTATTGTACTCTTGTTTATATGTTATGGTTTTCATGGAATAAAATAGGAGACATTTCTTTTGGAACGCTCCTCGTAAGTTGGTGTTAGCCCCTTATCGTACCACATCAGTCAGTCAGTCCAACACAGTCAGTCAGCCTAACACAGTCAGTCAATCCAACACAGTCAGTCAGTCCAACACAGTCAGTCAGTCCAACACAGGCGATCGAGGGTGAAAATCTGTTCATTCTTTGTGAGGGCCTTGGTAGTTCGCAATGTCTCAGAGCCAGACAACGGCATAGATGTCACATTAGTATTGAACATCTTCAATTTAGTATTAGAACCAGCCGCCCCCCCCCACCCCCCCCCGGTTGATTGCCATAAAGACACTAAGGAAATTAAAACCCCCTTCTCTCTTTTAATTCTGTGCCACCTAACGTGTCGATATTGCTCGCCATATAAGTTAAACGACTTCACATCATGTATTTTATAATTCCTTAGTTAAAACTTTTTTTATATTTTGCCGCTTCAGAAATCTGGTTTCTGGGAAGAATGATACACATACCAGGAAAAGCTAATCCAGATTAGAAGGAAATGGCTAAATTTCCAGGTCAAGATGGCATCCATCCAAAATTACTATTTGAAATTAGAGACCAACTAGCAAACCATTGGCTATATTATGTTCTCAATCACTTGCAAAAGGAATTGTTCCAAGAGATTGGAAAGATGCAGGAGTGATCTCCTTATTCAAAAATGGAAAGAAATCAGATCCAGCAAATTACAGGCCGGAGAGTTTAACAAGCATAGTCTGTAAAACGTTAGAATAAATAATCAAATAAAATATTGCAATTCATCTAGACATGTTTAATCTAATCAGAAATAGTCAGCACGAGGGAGATCGTTCTTAACAAAACTATTGGAATTCATGGAGGAGGTTACTAAAATGATAGATAAGGGGGAACCAGTGGATGTTCATTATCTAGATTTTGCAAAGATTTTTGATAGAGTATCTCATCGAGGATTATTTAAAAAGTTAAAACCACATGGAATAGGTGGGGAAGTTGCCGAATGGATTGAAAGTTGGTTAACGGGAAGAAGGCAGAGGGTGGGTCTAAACAAGGAGAGGTGTAAAGTAAAAAGTGGAGTGGCACAGGACTCAGTTTTAGGACCAATATTGTTCTTGATATATATAAACGATTTGGACATTGATAGAGGATCCATGATTGAAAAATTTGCGGATCACACAAAACTATATACGAGTGTCTCATCTATAGCAGCAGAAGTGGATATATTGAGGTCAAGACTGGTCTGTGAGATGGCAAATGGAGGTTAATATAGATAAATGTACAGTCATCCATATGGATAGATCCAATATGGAACGTAATTACAGAATGGGGGAGAACAATATTAGAATGATAGATAAGGAAAGGATCCTAGGGGTTATAATAGAGCATACAGATAAATTGAGTAAGCAAGTCCAAGTAACTGTGAATAAGGCAAATGCAATGTTAGTTATGATAAAAAGAAATATTAAACATAGGAGTAAGGAAGTGATTGTCAAACTGTATAACGCATTAGTTAGACCTAGATTTGAGTACTGTGTACAGGTGTGGAGTCCTTATAGTAGAGAGGATTTAAACATGCTGAAAAGGATACAAAGAAGAGCGAGCGACAAATCTAATAGTGGGATTCCAGAATTACAGATATGAGGACAGACTCAGAAAAACTGGCCTACAGTGTCTGAAAAAAAGAAGAATTCGAGGTGACTTAATAATGGTTTATAAGATAATCACAGACTATAACAAGTTTTTCAAAATACAACCAGCAACGAGAACAAGAGGGCACATATACAAATTAACTAAAGAAAGGTCCAGATTGGATATTTTGAACATTTTTTTAAGTAAAAGAGCGGTGAATGCTTGGAATGCATTGCCCTAAGAGGTAGTGAAGGCAGTGAAACTTAATGCATTTAAGAATAGACTGAATGCGCATAGCGTTTAGAGCAGGGAAATGCAAATGTGACTGGTTGTATACAGACTTTTCAGAGTCTTCTAGACCAGTATAAAGAAGTTCAGTTAAGTTGATCCATTTAATGAAGATATAGTATCTCATGTGGAGCGCGTGGCCGAATGGTTTTGATGCCTGGACGGTCGACAAGGAAGGCATATGTTGTTTTTCTGTTGGGGGTGAAATAAATAAACATATCCAGCACACGATGTGACGACATCAGTGGCGTATATGCCTGTAATCCTCAGCCTAAAAACCTCTCGACTACTCCAGCAATGAGAAAATGTCGTTTTGACAATTTTTTTTTTCATTATCCGAGATTAATATTCAATGTCCGCATTAGAAATGGGTTCGTGAATCGGAATTCGCCATCTTGCTCATTAAGCTGTGTGCTAGTTATTTTGAGCACTAAATTTAATCAATACCCAACGGTCGATATCGTGCGTTTACGACGATTTGATGTTAACGTCATTGAATACTGTAGGCCACTATGACCAAGTCAACTATGCCGGCCTAGCCGACAATATTACTAACATGTTTTTTTACAAATGATGGTTTTTCATGGAAATATCATGCAGAAAACTTTGTTCCAGTTTTCTCATCAGTGCACTTACCCAATGGGCAGCCAATTTGTAAGTATACAATGGGTAAAGGAGGCAGAGAAATCGATGCAGCAACCTGGCAAAGATAATGAAACCAACGACCTTGCTCAACCCTGGTCTGCTGATCAGGAAATATGTGGCCAATGCCAACCTCAGAACCAACAGCTCAGACATCCACATCACCAGCACGACCACGCCGGGGCGACTTTAGGTGGCATGAACAATCCAATAGTTCACTGGTCACTGACTGACAAAACTTCACGACTGGAGATCAGATTGAGACCCGCACAAGATTAACTGATTTGTCGAGAAACGGGTCGCTAATGACTGATATTCATTCTTAGTCTTAGTCGACTACAGGGACAGATGCTATTGTGCAGGTCCCAGCTCTGGGGTGAGCTTGATGTAGACGGGAGAAGGGTTTCCTGCTTAGCGGACTAGGCTCGAGCAGTTTAATACTCTGCTACGTTGGGACAAGTGCTTACGAAGGGTGGTTAACCGATGTGCGAGTCCATCTTAATAGACCCAAACATTAGAGCAAAGTAGACTCGCAGCCTGTTAGGCGCCATGTATGCTGCTCTAAACAAACCACCTAATCATGGCCGGTGTTATGCCATGTCCCACAGTTATTCACCTCTTACAAATACTCTCAGTGAAGCAGTGGTGCATTTTTTGTCCTTGTCATACGCAAAGACCCGGCAGACCACTCGGTACTTAAATTCAGTTATTGCTATTAATTAATGTTAAAACATTTTATGAACGGAGAGGACAGGCATAGGCATTCGCTGTAATAATGAACTTGTAAACCCCTGTGACGTCATGAGTAGGCGGCAGATCGAATGTTAGCGAGGTCGAGCAAAACAGAGAAAGATGATGGCACATTTAACTGGATGAGAAAATACACAGCATTTGAAGTGGTGATTTGGCCGAAGGATAAATGGTTGTGGAACGAATTGGTCGTCAACACCACTTGGCATCCCACTTGATGATGGTGATTGTTTAGCCTCTACTTTGAGCTCTGTCCGGTAGCACTCTTGTGTTGTTGACATCTCAGGCAAATGATTATCTTGCATTCAGCAACGTATTTTGGTTCCCATGGCAAACCAACTTCATATCGATATTCTCTACGTCTCTCCGTCCCCCACCCGATGATTTTAAATGTTAGGAAAAACTACTTTATCCCTTTAACCAGATAAATGGTGCCCCATTTTTGAAACTAAACATTAACTACCAAACACGCTTAGATACAAAAATATGCCATTTGGCTCAAGGACAAACGCAATAACAGGACTGAATCCCTAGCAACTGCAAGGTCTCACTGAACTGCGGTCAATGAACTTTGCACGTTTTTATAATTTATAGTTCTTCTATTTGTGTTGGTTTCAGTGGCATTTAAATACAGTTTTCTTGTAATATTTCCTCATTTGTATTATTAGTTGCCCACGGTATGTATCATATTCTCCACATGCATCACATCTTTGTTGTTGGGTGTAATTTCTGGTTTGTTTATTTATTGACCAAGTTTCACTTCCCATGCCACAGTAACCCAAAAAATCGAAAACACAAAAAAAAGTAGTTCACACATCTCCATGGTTACTGATCTCAGATTTGTTGAGAAAGACGTTCGACTCTAAAATGGTATACATATTCAATTACATTCACATCTTTACTGATACGTTTAGGAATACAACATACCAGAACTGAAGCGAGAAGTTAGAGATGTTCTCTAACGAAATATACAGGATTTTGTTTTAACATAATAGATGAGAAGTGTAAACATCCGGCGGCTGCGATGCGGCTGTGTGGGCGTGCGTGTATGGAAACATTAATCGAAGACGGGCATGAGATGGCTGGGTGTCGCAGACACAGACTCACTTCTACTACCACCACCATTGCTGGTGCTGACCGGTAGCTGTTGCTGCTGCTTCTGCTGCTGCTTCTCTTCGCTCTGACATCACATTCATTTGGACCAAAATGGCTTCAGAAGCAGAAGAACGGCAGCGTCTTTTGCGCGCAGTTAAAAAGGAGGTAAGAACTGGTAAATTTAAAATGTATTCTATAAAATGTTTGATCTCAACAAATCTGGATTGTATATTACATTATTTTGATTTTGAAATGCTTAGCCAGGCCTTGTCGTAGGTTCTCGCAGTGACCGGATATTAGACAGTCCCACAACCAATACACATAATTTATTTGGCATGATTTATGTTGAACACGCCAAATCTGAAACACGAAATAGATGATTATTATTTTTAAGATTATATTTTAAGATAAAGAACGATTGATTCTTGGTAATAGTTCACAAGTCCCAATTATGTACAATATTCACTTTAGTTTCATGCCATATTTGGTTAATCTTCAATTATTGGCACTAGTCGATCATTTCTCATTTCAGACATATCGAACCTTCATTAAAGGTTATACGATGCTATTGCTCCTGGTGAAACATTTACATAAAACAACAAACAATATATGTATTTTATGTACGGGAAAACTAAGAAAATCAATAAGAGTTTTAAAAAAAGAATTCATTAAGCTAATTTATGGCTGCAGGTTAACTATGTTTACATATTATCATTTTATGATCTAGGTCATTATGATTTCCACACAAAATCATAATTTGTAATTAGTATTTACCTGACAATGTCTCTTGACTGTTTGTTTAGTATCTGTTCATGCAACCTAATTGTGCTTGTCAGTTTTGCCTTCTGTAGTCACTGTCAGTTAATAATCATTAGCCTTACACTACAGTATTCATCTTTGGTTCATTTGTCAATATTATGATTTTCTATGAAAAATAATAAAAAACATCTGATCATTCATAAGATATATGCGATTATTCATATGATCTATGCCATCTTGCCAGTATGACATATGACTGCAGCATTGAATTGTTCTTGAAGCATTAAACAAACACTTTATACTATAGGTGTTTCAAAATGGCTGACACGAACAATCTTTCACATGATCAATCAAATTTTGCATTGATCTAGTACAGAATGTCTCCGACAAATTTCCTGAGGAAATAGTAGCAAGTAAAGCAGTGTTCAGTATTCAAAAGAATGGTAGAACTGTAAATTTGTCAAAGCATGTCATAAGAGATGATTGAGGAGGGTTTATCATGCGGCTGATTACCTCATCAAAAACAAAAATTGATAAATCAACTAAAAAGAAAAATGAAGCCTAACCATTCTGAACATAAGTAAAACCAAGATAATGAGCACAAGCAAGGCAAAAACCAAACCTAAAGTTATTCTAGACCAACGTACCTTGGCTAAATTATAAGCAACAATGGAGATTGCCTGAAGGAATTCAGAAGAAGAATGGCTATGGCAATGCAGAGGTTGAGTAAAATTATAAAATGATGACAGAATTCTAATAAAATGTGAAACGTGGACCACAACATAAACACTTTGGAAAAGGATTGAATCTTTTGAACTAACATGCTACAGGAGGGTGCTTTAAATGGTATGGATAGTGAAAAGGAAAATTGTAGATATTCTAAAATAATTGGATATTGAGGAAAATTGGCTAGTAAACAATATCTTGTCAAGAAAGCAAAAATATTTTTACCACATCAAACGCCATAATGGTTTGGAGAGAATGATACTGGAGCATATAGTGCCTGGAAAGTGACACAGAGGCAGACCAAGCAGAAGATGAACACACGACATCATGGAGGTACTGTAGATTTTTTTTCAAATAACATGCTAGTTACATGATGATGATCCAACAAGATCAAATGACAAAATGCAGAAAAAGTCACAAGGAATCTGCTCTGCTAGCTTGCCTGTTTTCCTTTGGGAAAACCTCCAGATTTTGTTGCTGGATTATTCATGCAGGGAAAAATGGTAAGGGTCACAGTTAGAGTGAGGAACTGCAGAATTGAAATCCTGGGACTGGTAGAAACTAGGTGGAAAGGATGATACTGGGCACAGAAAAAGTGCTACTGTTTCCAGAGCACACTGAAGAAAACACACACCATGGTGAAGGTGTGTGACCATGATGCTATCAAGGGAGGAGCAGAGAGCACCTGTAGAATGGAAGGCAGTGGAACTCAGTGTAATCCTGCCTACTTTCAAAACTTTCAGAGGGACAGATGGGAATAAACATTGCTCAATGTTGTACATCAAGGTGTCTTTGTTCACTGATATATGTATCCAACAATATGCTACTCTCCTTGCGACTGCATACACTTACAGTCAAACCATTGTTGGAAGCATTTCAAGTTCTCATTGCCACAGGTCCAGTCATATGTGTCGCAGAGCATTACAAAGGTGATGGATGACTTCTAGGTAGTACTCTTTGGTAATGTTTTGGCCTTGTGGTGCTTACTCATGATCTACCACCCGACAGGAGTAAAAGAAAACGGTCAACGTGACTTTGACATTGCAGTGCACCTGCCTTGCTTTTTTAGGCCTTGGTAATTATGTATGTCTCTACTGTGACATCTGCACCTTGGTCTTCTGGCCAAACCCATAAGCCAATAATTCATCACCACTGATCAAGGTGTTCAGGAAGTCAGGGTCACGATCTGCACAGTCCAGCATGTCCCGTGAGACTTGCAGATGGCACAAATTTTGTGGACACTCCACATGGCCAATTCATCGCTCAGTGAAAGTGGTCAGGCTGGATGTCAAACACATCAGCTGAAATATTGTAAACATTTTGGAAATTGCTTTTTGGTGGTTTGAGAGGGAGAAGGTGTGTCAGCTGGAGGGAGTGCTATGTGTTTGAGTTGTCAGTAGGGTGGGGCTGAGAGATCTGTGATGGTGTTCAAATTATGGAGGAATTGTGTTATTTTAAGAGCTGGGGTAAGTGTTGAATAGGGTCATACTAGAGAGATTATCAGAAGCCATGGACAGATGGTTGAAATGGATGCAGGCACTTTTGGTGGATTAGGTCCTGGACAAACCAGATGTCTGAATGGAGGATGGGGATTGAGCATGGTGTGGAATGAACTTACCTTACATCCAATCATAGATTATGAAAGGACATTTAACAGTGTGGACAAAGTGTTGCTCTGGGGGTTGCTAAGGCAGTATAGAATGACCCTGAAGTTCAGTTCACTAGCATTATTGTAGAAATATGCAAAGATATGTAGCGGTTGACATTCCCTTTTCGTTTGTGGCAGCGATGTCTCTTGTCACTGTCTCGCTTTCTGCTAGCTATTGGACTGAATTATGATGACAATGACATTGAAGTCATTCATGTATCTTGGTGGCAATGCGGACAAAATGGTAGCTACAGATAGATGTCAGAATGAGAATACATGGGGCAAGAGGAGCTTTCATTGCACTGGGGAACTTATGGAAATCAGGAGAAATTGAGTCCAACACACAAATAAGGGTTTTCAGCTCTGGTATGGAAGCTGTTCTATAGTATGGCTCTGAAACATGGAGAACAATATGTCTTCTTCTTTGTTCATTCTCAAACTCCCACTACCAAGACCTGGGAAGGACTTTGCAAGCAGCAGGATGTAGTTCAGAGAATGGAATGTGTACTTTTGTAGTTTACAGTTTGACTGATATTTGCAGCTTTCAGTCTGATACATCCAATTTCAACAGGCATTTTTGGGTGCCGAGGACCTTCTCTCTTCGATCCATTCTTCTTAGTCAGCTCTGTTGAAGCCTTTTATCTAGGGTCACATCGTGTAGGCGTAGAAGGGTCTTGGTAGTTATGGTTCACTGGCCTTGACGCTAGCAGTCAGCTTTGAGATCATGGCTGCTGCAGCTCATGCACTGCTCAGTATCTTAATCCTGATCAACAGAAGTGACAGTGAAAAACATAGACTTTCATAATGGTTACCTGTGCAGAATGGAGAGATTGAGGTGGTGTGAGAGGATCTCTGGTGCGAAGGTGTTGGAAGTTGCCTAATGGATGTTGATGAGGAGAGGGTACTGGCTTTGAATTGGACACATTAAAATCATTTGAAGACATTTTATGACTCATGGAGAATAGAGACAGACATATCAGAGGCGGAGAAGATGTGGACAGAGCTGGAAATGATGGCCCAGGACAAGATGACTTAACATATATTTGTTGAATACATGTGCTCCACAGGGAGCTAAAATGTTTTTTTTTCTTGGTACATATTTAGCTATGTTGTTCATCCATCACAAGTGATGAGGACCTTTACTTTTTTCACCTAGCCAGTCCTTCCAGTCGAGTATTCTGTAATTCCGGGTTGTTGATGGGTGCGGAGATGGCTGACGAGTCTGATTTGGGAACTGCATACTCGCTGGCTGTGAAAGCATGAAAAGTTCGCTTCGCGAGCCGGTGATCATGATTGGCAGCAAATCCATGTATCTTATCTACTTTATTGCTTAGCCAGGTGTCCCACAACTGACGCAGCTTTTTGACTGTAGTTTAGCTTGTCAGCAGACTTACGCTCTCCGCTTCACCACTCGCCCGTCGTCATAGGACTCGACTGTGTTAGTACTGGATAAATGAAAAAAGAATGACTTGTGTAATGAATTGGATTTAAGCAAAGAAGGGTTGAGCAGTTTGTCGACCTCACTCTCTCACCCGAGTCCAACTTTAACCAGTGGCAAGACAAATCAGGACAATTGGATATGGACTCGGGGGCAGTGGATGACGACGGCTACTCAAATGCTTCGCCGTGTTCTGTGCGGTCCACATTGCTCAGCACATTTGCTGTCGTGGTAGCCTGATGATGAATTTCCTGCTTAGCTGGCTGGGCTTGAGCAGGGCAGGGTAAATCTAAAAAAGCTTTTCCTGTTTTTGGCTTCCTGCTTTTTCTTTTACCACCTCTCCTGCCCCTTTTCTTTTCGTTCATTTGTTTGGGTCTCTCACTGACAAGGACTCCGAGGTAGGCAAGACGTCTTGTCACCTCCAGTGGTAATGAGTGACAACTACATAACTCTGGTCTAAGTGTCAGCAAGGTACCTTGAGAGTACGTGTGCATTATAGCTGCACAGCCCAACGATTTTGTGCTCACATGTTGTCGGAAATAGGGGACAATAAGCTTAGAGTTCGACTACAACTAGAATACGGCACATTATCAAATAGGTGTATCTTATTTCTCATATACTAATTGTAGTACGGTCTTCATGTTGTTTTCCGTCAATAAAACACTTCTTAAATTCATTCGAGTTTTGGAAGAAGATGAAATATCACAGAATATCTGAAGCTGGCGTGTCAGCGACCAGTCATAGCGCTTGACCGGAAGTACTATTTAGCTATATTCCAGGATGAAAACCTGAGGTAGAGCTTGAACATTTGTAAATGATGTTTGTATGGGCAACATTTGTTCTATAGTATACATATAATAGTGAACAATGACACCTTGATGGACCAAATTGTGGATACATATAATAGTGAACAATGACATCTTGATGGACCAAATTGTGGAAACAAATATTAGTGGATAATGACACCTTGATGTTCTAAATTGTGGATACAAATATTAGTGGACAATGCCAACTTGATGTACCAAATTTTTGATACAAATATTAGTGGACAATGACACCTGGATGTTCTAAATTGTGGATACATATATTAGTTGGCAAAGACACTTTGATGTACTGTTATAGTCAACCTATGGCTAGTGAAATAAATTATTTAATGGAGAGAATATCTACATTCTGCTTTGGATCATGTACATGCATTTGCATATATTGAGACTAATCCTAGGGTCTGTGCTCACACATTTTCTGCTGAAGATCTAAAAGTAAAGTAAAGTAGCATGTCCTTTGCAGAATGTCGCTTCTTACTACCGCCAACCTATTTGGCTTCTTACAACCGACAACCTATTTGGCTTCTTACAAACCGCCAACCTATTTGGCGGTTATAAGTTTCTTGGTAAGTTGCATTACTTTCCATACACTCTGAGAAAAATAACTGTCTGTCAAACTGGATATGGTGATATTCGAACCCGTTGCGTTGGTATTTTGAAAACCGACACTGAAGATCTACACAACAAAAATCGCCAAACTATGAAATTGTAAGGGCCAGGATTTATATTTGCAGATGACATCTTCCCATAGAGGACAAGAGGCATTCCAAGCAATATCACTCCATTGTGAGAGGAGTCTAGTTCATAGTTCAATGATATGGTGCACTTTAAAAAAAAACGTTTTGTAAAGATTAGTCTACCTATCATTACTGTCAGTGGTGATGACAATAAAAGGAGAGACAGTTTGAAATACCTCAAAGTAATATTTGATTGCAGCCTGTAATACAAGTGCCATGTTCAGCAAAAAGTTTTAGAGATACAAGTCAAATCTGTTTTCACCAATAACAGTGACAGCTGCAAATCATAGAGCAGAGACTGCATGTCCTTTACCATCAGTTGGTTCTGTCAGCTGTCAATTATAGCCTGGGTAGCTTCTATCTGTTTAGGTCTCAATGTGAACAGATGGAATGTATTAAAAATGAAGGAATGTGAATAGTCCTAGGCTTTCCTTGGGATGCCCTCACTGTAAAGATGAGATACATGTTTGGACAGTTCTGTAAAATGCAGACACGCCCTAGCCCAAATGAAAACTTATATAAACGTTATTGTATATAAGATATACCAACAGTACAGAAACACTGTCAATGTAACGGGAATGAGGGTTGAAAAAGGGAATATCATCAATGACACAGTCTGAGATTAGACAGTTGATCACAATTGAGATTTATTAAAGAGGATCAACAAATCTACATAATAAATGACCCATTTCTTAGAGGCAGTTGTACCACTGTGGGTCCAAACTTTGTCTCTAACAATCTCTATCCTGGATTAATTTAGTTCTAATGGGTAATGAGCTTCCCTTTTGACTTTTGACCTATTGTGGATGTTGTAGTTGTTGCAAGGGAGTTTGACCAACACATTGGAGTACCAATGTGTACCCAGTAGACTTTTTCCATCTTGAGGATACCAAACTTCTGTTGATGTGCTCCAACGTTCATCCTTTCTTTTGAGTATGGCCTGCCAACTAATATTGTGCTTGTTTGTGTGAGAAACTGCATCACTCACCAAAGATAATTGTCATAGGTCAACATTGGGGAGATTCTGCATGTGATGGTTGCGGAGAGTAAGGCCGACCATGCGTCTTCTAAGTAAGGTCTAGGTCACTCACAGTTTGTTCTCATTTGCTTTTGAAAGTGCTCATGTGCTCATTTGTGTGCCTTGTGAGGATGTTAAGTGGCAGTTTGTTGTAGCTTTCCTCACATCCTGAGCATGCTGATGAAGGTAGACCAAGGTCCTCCAGGTGGTTGTACTGTGCTTGGCTTCATCTGCATGTTCCTCACTACTACAGAAATCATGTTGATCCCTCATCTCATTAGCCAGGCTGCCATGAAAGCAGTCCGTTTCCAGGGAGAACTATGGGGAAGTCAAGGAGGGGGTCAGCCAGTATATTTTGCCTTGCAGACGTTAGTCTTTCTCCCCGGCAGAGGCTAAGTGAAAGCAGCATTCTAGTTTTGTGGTAGTGAATCACGGATAGTAGATCAATAAACAAAGTCATTAAGAGGTCACTGAGATGGTGTATTGCAGAAGATAGCTATGAGACCCATGGACAGCTAAAATAACTAATGTGCTGAGTAGGATCATTTTGCTAAATTTCTTTTTCACCAGTTCAGAATGAAGCAGTCCATATTTAGTGGTTGTCTTATGAGAAGATGACAGTTACAACACAATATAACAAGGTTTCTTGAAAAGGGAAGAACAATTTTGACAAACTGAAGCAAATTTACAAAATGAGACAGGGTGGCAGAAAGATAAAATACTGCCCAACATAAAATGGGAAATGAGTAAATTGAAACATAATTGCCTGTCACAAGCAAAGATGGTGATAACAACAAATTTGTGCTGCCAGATGTGTTTTCATCGCCATAAAGACCAATTCTGAGACTACGGACTCTGCACAACTTGGGGCACACATGTGTGGAGTCATTGTGCATTCTGCTCTTTTGTGTGACACGCTTTTTCTGAGCCACTGTGATGAAGTGTCACCCTGCGATCCGACCACCTATGGAGGTGACATCAATGTTGAAGCTTTTCAGAGAAACTTCCAAGGGAGTCTCTAGTGTTTCTTCTGTCCATCTGAGCGTCTGCCTGCTCTGAGCTCACCATAAAGCAGCCGATTGGGGATGCACTCATCAGGAATGTGGACAACATGTCCCATCCATCTTATATTGGCTCTTTGTAGCAACTTATGGATGCTCAACATATTTGTTGTTGTTGATTGGTAAAGGTTTGCCTTTCTAGATTCTCATGGTGAAGTCATATCTCTTTCAACCCCAGATCATAGTTGTTTAGGTTATACCAAGACAGTATTGAGCAGTGTATGAAGGCGTGTGTATATCTGTTTGTAATGTGTTGTTGTGTGTGTTCCACTATGATAGTTTTGCAGTACAGTAGTTCCACCAAACCTTTCTTTTCCTTTAATTTGTTTTTGTTTAAAGTTTTTGCCTTTCTGAATTCTACTGACAAAGGCACACGCTTTTCAACCCCAGATTGAAGTTTTTAGGTTATATCAGGCCATATCAACCAATGTATGGATGCGTATGTGTATCTGTTTATTATGTGTTATTTAATATGTTCCACTATGTCAGTTTGCAGTACAGTAGTTTTTGCCAATCTGTGCGGAGAAGCGGTCAAATTGAAAACAAAATCCAACATGCTCAGTCAAATTGAACACAAAGCGATTTGAACATGGTGCATTAGGATTACAAACTGAGCTTGCACTCAAGCTACACCCCTACACTACATGCTCCTCAATTTTATAACAGCTTCAATCATTGTGATATAAACTAGATGTGTTAAAAAAGTATCTGACCTTTGGGCAGGAAAAATACAATTATTGAAACCCTAATCTCCTTCTAAGTACTCGGGACTCCACACACTTCTACCAGTGGTTCTGTCACAAGCATTTCAGGAAGACCTTTTTTGGGAACGGAGTACAGCTGGGTGGTCAAATTCCGCATAATGCCTTCTCGTGACTCAAATTGGGTCTCTTTCAGCAGAATTTTCAGCCAAAAATCATAAGGAGCCATGTCGGGAGTATAGGGAGCCTGGCAAACTAGAGGAATGTTGTGTTTGGCCAAGAAAGTTTTAATCAGATGTGAAGAATGGGAAGGTGCATTGTTATGATGGAGCTGCTAAGTTCCCGTTGTCCACAGGTCTAGTCATTTGCGTTGGACAGCATCACCAAGGCAACAAATGACCTCTTTGGTAATGTTTTGACCATGTGGTGCGTATTTGTGATGCACAACCCCATGGGAGTAAAAAAAAAACATGACTTTGACATTGCTGTGCACCTGTCTCGCTTTATTCTGGCTAGAGGATGATGAAGGATTTCACTGTGATGACTGCAGCTTGGTTTCTGGCTCGTACCCATAAACCCATGACTCATTACCAATGATTCAGGAAGTTGGGGTTGCCATTTGTGCAGTCCAACATGCCCTGTGAGACTTCCAGAGTTGCTTCTGCTCAAATTTATGGACACTCTCCGCATAGACAAATCCTTGCTTAAAATAGAGCCAATGCTTATCCTCACCTCATCCGTAAGTTCTTGGATGGGGACACGATGGTTCTGTAAAACCAAAGTCCGTACTTGACTTCATCAATTTGACTTGTGGAGTCCTTACCAGAACATGATCTGCTCTCCACTGATTGCACCACTTCTTAATTTGTGTGATGTTTTTGGCAAAATTTGATGCAACACTGCTGCTCAATTCTTTCCATCATTCGTGAATGAAAACCTGACAGATGCTCACTACACTCAAAACTATAAGGTGAACTGGCACAATTGGCGGACAAGAAAAAATTCACCCATGCGCATAGCTGTCTCAATACCTCCCTTCAGAAGGAGAAAATGCTTCATTTGTTTCCATGGAAAAAAATTCAGGTCGGATACTTTTTGAATACAACTCACAATCATAGCACTGGAGTAAGTGAAAAACAGATCAACAAACAATTAGCTACACCTGACAAAGATGAAACAGTTAGATGCAGGATTCTGGCACCAAATGTTTGACTAACATCAACTCCGGTGTGTTGACTGACTGTTGTCTTTTATTTTGTTTATGCAGGTAAAACAGATCATGGAAGAAGCAGTGACTCGCAAATTTGTTCACGAAGAAAGTAGCAGCATTACCTCCCTTTGTGGTAAGTATATTTTAATATAAAGTATACTTTGCTTCCGATTATTAGTCATGTTAAATGGATCCGGGTTGTCAGAATGAATTATGATATATGTCTTGAGTTATGCTGTGGTTAAACAGAAATGATAATGCTATACTCCAAACAGATCCACAGGCTCTTAATCTCTTTCATCAATTGACGAAAGGTTTGTATGAGGGAGCTTCAAATGAAAACCTTAAATAAATTTATTTTTAAAATTTACGCAGAAAAAGTGAAACACAGTAGTGTTTTTTTTAGATGCAGTCACCATCGCGTTAGATACAAGTCCCAAAGCACCTAAAGTGCATGTATGTTTGTAGAAAAATATTATATTTGGTTTCATGTCACCTGCTAGAGTGCTTCATCGGACCTGAACGTTTTACTCCCAATGCCTCTTTTAGTTATCCAAAGATGTGGAAATTACTTGGAGCTAGGTCTGGTGAGAACGGTTGATGTGGTAAACACTGAAAGTAGAGGTCTTCGATGGTTGCACTGCCAGTATGGGATGCAACATTGTCATGTTGCAAAAGGACACTTTTACTCAGAAGTCCACGTTATTTGGATTTAATTGGGGGTTGAAAATGATTCCTGAAAAGATCTATATACATGCCACTGGTGACAGTGTTTCCCCTGGGCATGTAGTGCTCTAAAATGCCTCGTTCATCCCAATTGAGAGAATAACCTTTCCTGCCGATTGCTGGGTGCAAAACTTCTGCGATTTCAGTGAGGAGGGATGGCACCATTTCTTGTTTGCGCTCTTCATTTCAGGCTCATTTTAGTAAATCCAGGTTTCATCTCCAGTATAAATTCTTGCTAGAAAATCATCACCTTCTCCTTCAATACGGCGAGTTCCTAGCGAGCATTAAAGCGCAGTTTCAATTCTGGAGTAAGCTGTCGTGGCACCCACCTTGCAGACACTTTGTGGTACTGTAGCACATCATGGTTAATGTGTTGGGCTGAACCTGGACTGATGTTCAAATGTGTACCAATTTCATTCACAGTCAATTGGTGATTTTCCTTTACAAGACGATCAACAGGGGCAATCAACATTGGGGTCACTAATCGGTGTGCCTGATCCAATTGTGAACAGTCTGTCACAGAACTCACACCATTTTGGAACTTCCTACTCCACTTATACACTTGCCGGAGAAAAAAGGCATGCATCACCATATTGGATCTATATTCACTGATGAATTTCTATATGTTTCACCCCTTCGCTGCTTAAAAAATGGATAATAGAACGCTGCTTCTCTTTGGTGTATGTCAATAGTGGGGCAACCATATTTTAACTGCAGTTATTATGTCATGGTGTTTGTCTGCACCATGATGGCATGTACAGGACACTCTTGACATCCTTAGCAACTATATTAACAAGTTACTATACAAAGGTGTGGTTTTTCTAATTTCTATCCCACTTTTAAGGTTTTCATTTGAAGCCCCCTCATATATTGATCCTAACTGCAACTCACTGGCTGCAAACATTCCTGATCCATCATTTTACATTTGATTTCAAGCTTCTGTCATCTCAGAATGTCCATTCTATCAATTTGCAATGCTATCATCCAACAACAGATGGCCATTGAGTGATAGGTAGGGGGAGGGAAATGTTCAAAATGTGTGAACAAATGTGATTGTGTTTTGAATGTCATCATTTCACAATCTATCTCTTCTGGTGACACCTATGACTGTTCTCAAACACTTCATTTCATACTTTGAAATTCTGCTGTCACATGTCTTTGACAAAGGTCAGGTTTGGCACTGGCAGCGCAGAGGCGGTATAAATATACTGTTTAGTAACTACCACATTTTGTTAGAATATCCTATAAAACAATTTTTCCAAATGTGTCTAGATGAACTAATCATAAAGTTGAATGTTTTTTTAAAATGCTGCTGGGAGGTGTAATCAATTTTTGGTGTCAAATTGGGGGTTTATCTTGTAATGGAGTGTGATAAGTGTTGGGGAATCTTTGGATGACCACTATTGATGTTTTCAAAGCTAGAAAATAATCTCTCTTTGCCATAAGCTCTACTATGAGAGTAAATAAAAGTAAGAAGTGTGTCCTTTGCAGAATGTCGCTTCTTACAACCGCCAACCTATTTGACTGTTACAACCCCGCATGTGGAGGAGCTAAAATTACCTAAATCTGCCAAATTGGACACAAGCGTAATTCGAACCAGGTGTGTTAGTATTGTGAAATGGACACACCACCCTTAGGCTACACCACCGCCTAGAGAGTTTCGACGTATGCTTTATGAGAAAGATATATGTTTCCCAACTTAAAAGTAGTCAGAAAATAATTAAATAATGGTATTCCCTGGACAAGCAAATTACCGAACTTAATGATTTAAGAGCAGTACTCTGTCAACTATGCCAGCAGTCCGCACCTAAAAGAGTATTGGTACAGTGGGTTCCATCCCACTGTAACATCCAAGGCAACGAGGAGGCAGACAGACTGGCAAAAGAAGGTGCAAGACTACCACAACCAGATTCTAGTGTGACCTACGAAGAGTCCAAAAGGTTTATTAGGGCCAGATACATAGCCAAATGGGAAACAGAACATACTGGCTACACAAAAAATGATGCCTATTACCAGTTGAACAGAAGAGAGCAGGTTGTGATCTTCAGACTCCGCACAGGCCACAACAGACTGAGGTACCACCTATTCAATAAACTGAAGATAGGTGCTACTGACAAATGCACCTGTGGTACAGGGAAAATGACCGCTGAACATCTGCTGCAAAATTGCCCGACATACGAGGACCAGAGAAAGCTCATGTGGCTATCACCAGTGGCAACACTAGACAAACTCTATGGCAGTGTCGTCAGCCTCAGGATGACAGCTGCTTTCTTCAAACAAATACAAGTTGAAGTCTGACAGCGTAAGAAGAAGAAGTATTCCCTGGATAAATAATTAACTTAGCTTAACTTAACGTCTTTAAACTGGTTTAGAAGACTCTACAGAATCTGTATACAACCAGTTTCTTGGAGGCTGGTTTAAAAGACTCAGCAATTAGAGCTAAGTAGATCCACAGCCAGTTAGGTACCATCTTTAGCTGTTTTTATCAAACCACCTCGGGGAAGGTACAAATAACTTTTGAGTAGATTTTTAGCTATTATTTTGAATTTTGTCCGGGCAGCAGTAGTTAAGTGACTCTTTTCAATTTTCAAATGCCAAGGGATTTTTAACATGCTCAACACTGAACACGGGAGTTTGATCTCACTACCCAGAGATCATTGGAACTTTTACCAGAAGATCCACGTTAAAAAATCCAGGACTCCACTGTGATTCATACCCATGACCTCCGGCGCCCGAGGCAGACACCTTACCTCGAGACCACTATATTCTCACTTTGTTATTCAAAATAGAGCTTTTAAACTGGCATTTTTGGTTGACGTCTTTATATAATTTTCTTAATGTAAGAATTTGTAGGTATCACACACTTGGTAAACATTATATGGCATCAATAACTGGAAACTGAGAGAAAAAGCATTGACACTGAGAAAAAGAGCATTGAAACTTGAGAGAACAAGTATTGAAACTGAGAGAAAAAGCACTGAAACTAAAACTGAGAGAAACTGAGAGAAAGAGCACTGAAAGTGTATGTATATCAGTGATAGTAGAATTTACTTTTATCAAGATATTTACAAATGTCTTCAGCATCTTTTCATATCATATGAAGTTTCACAAGAGATAAATACAATTTCAACTCGCCGTGTTTTAACTCAAAAGACCTACTGTGGTGGAATAAGAAGAAAATAGCTATATAAAAACAACTTTAGATGAAGGTTTAAGAAATATGATTTCACACAATTGGATTATTGTCTTTTATTTTGAAAACATTGTCATGGTACATTATTATTAACTATTTCAGGACGTAGTGAAATTCCAATGTTTTGTGAAACACATTTTTCATCCCTCTAAGATTTTCACATTGTTACAGTTGAAGTATCACTCTGTTTTATAGTATCATATTATGTGTCCATGTCATATATGGAATAAAAGGGGAATAATAAGAAAATATAAATATCTCCATTTATAAAGTAGTAAAGAAAAAAGAAACATGAAACAACAAAATAAAAAAGCTGCACAGAAAAAACAATGAACATGTGAAATTTACCCAATACAAACTTCTGTTTTATTGTTTGCGACACACTTGATTCGAAATTACATCCTTTATGAAATTATCTAACGTAGACCTAACATGACATTGGTCTAGCACATGATAATTTTGAAAATTATTGTTACCTGATGCAGAAACGCCAACTTTATCACTTTAAATGGGTAACATTTTACAATAATGTCAGGTATCAACGGCTCCATGTTAGTTTATTTATAGTCAAATACCAGAAGCCACGTTAGTTTATTTATAGTCAAACACCAGAAGCCACGTTAGTTTATTTATAGTCAAACACCATAAGCCACGTTAGTTTATTTATAGTCAAACACCAGAAGCCACGTTAGTTTATTTATAGTCAAACACCAGAAGCCACATTAGTTTATTTATAGTCAAACACCAGAAGCCACGTTAGTTTATTTATAGTCAAACACCAGAAGCCACGTTAGTTTATTTATAGTCAAACAACAGAAGAATAGATATACTTTCTTTTCCAAATCATGCAAAACGAATGTCATGGGGAAAACAAAATGTATGTTTGTTGTCTCCGGCTACAAAAATTCAAAGTTTACTTTATTCAACAACGCCCAGTTTTTGTGAATAATTGACTTCTCTGTCAGAATAATTCAGATTGACTAGAAAAATCATCACATGATTGTACATTTTTATTTTCAGAAATAGTTTCAAAGAAACTAAGTAAGCACTTTTTGTGCAAAAAAAGAATAGATGGATGCGCCAAGATTCGCAATCAATAATTTAATGATAGGTAGAAAATCATTTTTATACAAAAACTGTTTACGTTTACAATTTTAAAATAAAACAAAGCTGAAGAATCAAGTTAGGCTATGTTTCTGAAGTATCTAAAAATGATCGCCTTAAAGTCACCAGCCCCTGACAATGACCTCTCATTCTAAGCGATAGGAAAAAAAACTACCCCTGACAGTGGCCTCTCATCCAGAGATAATTAAATTTCTTAAATCTCAATAAAAATTGAGTACCCTGCATCCACTATTTGTATCCCAGTAGAAAATTGACTGGTGCATAGTTTAAATATAGGAGAGATTAATACAGTATAACTGTTAACTAGTTTTAGTTGTTTTTGTTTTTTGAATTATGTATTTCTTTAAAAAAAATATGTAATCTAATAGACACTGTAAAAATAAAATGTGGAGTGACAAAAGTGTAGACCTGAAAAATTTGAGATGTCACATTGAGGGTAGGTTTGGGTTTATTACAAAGAACTATATTTGTAGACAAACTGCATCTTATGACCTCTTCAACTGAATATATTTTACTAGAGATGCATTGAATAACCAATAATCCGCAGAAGGACATGTGTGATGATGGAATATGCATTTTGGTTGCAGAAATTAAATCAGCTTTGCACCACAGACTTTCTGGTCTGTTTTATAGTGAATATTTTGTTGTTTGTTCAGGATTAGATCCACTGTTTAAATTTAACTTTTTAACTGAAGTATATAAACTAAAGGCAGGCTAAAAACATTGGCAGCTGTCTCCTCATGATAAATGACAAATGGCAGCCTGATCTCAATAACATGAGGTAAAGACAAGATGGAAGGCTTATTTTACAGAACTACTCAACCCAAACACACACAGAAATACCCAGGTCATGTTTGTAAATATTACATCATCTTCAACAGACCCTGACCATACTGTACATAACAAATGAATCCAAGAGCAGGAAGTCTGATAGGCCATTTGGATATGCCCTATAAACAAGGCCCCAGGAGATGACATTATATCGAGGGATGTCATACTGTTCTGCCAGAAGGGGGTAGGGGGATGGAATGGCAAACTAAAATATTCAACCAAGCGAACAAGAAAGAAAGGTGCTGATGGATTGACAAAGAGTGCTAGTTGTGCTCATATAGAAGAACAAAGACAGCAGAAGAAACTGCAGCACGTACAGAGAGGCATACCCCTTCATAGTCACACAGGTAATTTATACGTCAGGGTCTTAGAACAGAGAGTGTGAGCTAAGGTAGATTCTGTGCTCAGTAAATCACAATGTGACTTTAGGATAGGCAGAGGATGCTAAGTGAAAAATCAATAGAGTGTAATAAAGAACTCAATGTGACCTTCAATGATCAAAGGAAGGCGTTTGATAGAGTCAACAGGAGTAAATAATGGGGTGTTATGGGGGAATACAAGGTTACAGGGCAGCTACTGGCCAATGTACGAGCGATGCTAATGGCGAGGTGGCAGTTGAGGCAAGTGTCGGACAAACAAACTGGTTCCCAGTGTGGAGTGAGGTGCCATCTTCTCTTTTATTCATCATCTGAATGGATAAAATCACTAGAAATCACCATGAGGAATCGTTCAACAAATTGATTTTCCCAGACTACCAGGGCCTTTTCTACAATAGTGAAGAGGATTTACAACAACACTTGACATGTCTCGACTCAGCTTGTCTAGCATATGACATGAAGATCAAATGTGATAAGACAGAAACTATGCCAATTAATCATTAAATAGCAGAGCACAGCTTACACACTGGTGGCATTAATTATCAACAGGAAGAACACACTTTACACACTGGGGGCATTAATCATCAACAGGCAGAGCACAGCTTACACACTGGTGGCATTAATCATCAACAGGCAGAGCACAGCTTACACACTGGTGGCAGTAATCATCAACAGGCAGAACACACTTTACACACTGGTGGCATTAATCATCAACAGGCAGAGCACAGCTTACACACTGGTGGCATTAATCATCAACAGGCAGAACACACTTTATGCATTGGTGGCATTAATCATCAATGGGCAGAACACACTTTACGCATTGGTGGCATTAATCATCAATGGGCAGAGCACACTTTACACACTGGTGGCATTAATCATCAATGGGCAGAGCACACTTTACACATTAGTGGCATTAATCATCAATGGGCAGAGCACACTTTACACACTGGTGGCATTAATCATCAATGTGCAGAGCACACTTTACACACTGGTGGCATTAATCATCAATGGGCAGAGCACACTTTACGCACTGGTGGCATTAATCATCAATGGGCAGAGCACACTTTACGCACTGGTGGCATTAATCATCAATGGGCAGAGCACACTTTACACACTGGTGGCATTAATCATCAATGGGCAGAGCACACTTTACGCACTGGTGGCATTAATCATCAATGGGCAGAGCACACTTTACGCACTGGTGGCATTAATCATCAATGGTCAGAGCACACTTTACACACTGGTAGCATTAATCATCAATGGGCAGAGCACACTTTACACACTGGTGGCATTAATCATCAATGGGCAGAGCACACTTTATGCACTGGTGGCATTAATCATCAACAGGCAGAGCACACTTTACGCACTGGTGGCATTAATCATCAATGGGCAGAGCACACTTTACGCACTGGTGGCATTAATCATCAATGGGCAGAGCACACTTTACGCACTGGTGGCATTAATCATCAATGGGCAGAGCACACTTTACGCACTGGTGGCATTAATCGTATAAAAAGAACTCAAAAGGCAAACAAGATGCACTACCAGCTAGTACCAATACTGAAAGATCCAAGTGTCACTATGTCCACTAAACAGACGCTGATAAACACGTTGATCACCACCCCTATGTTATGTTATCAGTGTCAGACTTGGGCACTATCAGATAGGTACAAACTTTAGATCGTGACCTGTGAAATGCATTGTGTACAAAGTGCAACAGGAAAGACAAGTCACGCAAAATTTGGAGTATAACATTGTTAAAAATGGTGGGGATTCTATTGGTTAGTTACTATATTCAGTCGGGTCAGGCCATCCCACAACCAGCGAGGTCATTGGGACACACATAAAGACATTCCCACAACACCACTTCATCCCTCTCTGTCAGCGGCCGCTGCCTGTGCTTTCCCTGTTTTTTTGAGATGACCTCTTTGTCGTCTGCCTTGCACCTTTCCATGCAATTACTATAGTGAGGCATAGAAAATAAAGGGGTTTGGACATTTGACTTTGGTGCAGTAAGGTCAACCTGTAGATCATACTACATAGAGATTTCAGGGCCGCGGGCAAGAGGTCGTCCCCGGTGGTGATAGATAGAGAATATCAAAGAAACACTTCAAATGTTCAACATATCAGCAGAAAAGCCTCCACCTAGCGCACACCAGAAGTCTACGCATCGCTTACCTCCTCTCTGATACTCCACAAGGATAAAGCTGTAGAGCAAAATAAGAAAGAAGAAGATCATCCTTGTTTCAATCACAAGACCTCAATACTGTCAATGACAATACCGTACAAGTCAAATATGAAAATCAGCAAAACAAAAGGATATATCCAACAATTGGATATCATATCCAATGATTTTTGGTCCTCTTGGGATTCTACACGAACATGGAACAGCCAGCCAGAAACCAGAACATGTTTCTCAATGAGACATGTGCCTTCTCCCCTTTTTCACTCGTCTGAGTATAGAACCTCAGCCTAGTTGGCCTCCTTTGGGAAGTTTGCTCAAAAGCACTTTTTGTGTACTTGTGCAGTGGATGTTTTTGTAGCAATCTGTTTTACCTAATGAGGTCACTAGCCCCATGCACAACACTATTTAAGGCCCCTTTTACGATGTGCATAGAAGTCTGGTGGTACTATTCTTTGCTCCCCATTAAGGGACCCTGGAATCTATTTGGAGAGCCTTGTGTATGACGGGATATTGGTCCAATATCATGATGACAGATCAAAGCTGGCAGGTTGTTTGTTCTCTGCACAATGATTTCTTTGGGGCCTTTAACAAGCATCCATAGTGAACATCTGCTCATCACTGCCAACAACAGATGTTATCTTTTGGCAGAGAATGTTGAGACACTCAATAATTTTTAAACCGCAGGCATGTTTCATGCAGCAATGACTTTTGATAATATATTTTTCGTCTCGAGGTAAAACGTCTGCCTCGGGTGCTAGAGGTTGTGGGTTCAAATTACTGCAGAGACCAGGATTTTTTTCCCATGGACTTTCTGGTATGTCCCCCCAGATCTCTGTGTAGTAGAGATTGGGTGCCCATGTGCAGTGTCATGCACGTTACAAATCCCTCTGCAGTTAGAAATTGAAAAGAGTAGGCTTATGGCCAATGCTTGGGCAAAATTCAAAATTATATTAAATATCTACCCAATTTATTATGGGATCCTCGTCGTTGTTGCGGAGTTCGTGCATTGGGCTGAGATTCTCCAAAAATATGGAGAAGAACAGAGCACTTATGAGTTAAACCGTGTGCAATGGCGTTGATTCTTCAACTAAACTAAACTAACTGTTTTCGACTGAATAGTTAAAGATCTCTGTATTTGACTGAAAAGTAAAAACCTCTATTTGGTGCATCCCTAATTTTTACAATTAATTAAAAAAGACCAAAGATTTTAAACTACTCATTATTAAACAGTCATTTACATTTTTTTTATGGCGTATGTTAAATGATAATTTTGCCAGCAATGATCATTTTATTTGTTTTGTTGGTCTGATTTTTTTTTTTAAACCTTTCATTTCTGCAACAAAAATGTGAAAATAGACAGAACACTGAATGACATTCTTAAAATAACTTATCTCCAAATGGGAAATGTGTCATTGTGTGTAAAAGTATTTAATTACCTGGTTTAAAATTGTGTTAATGGGCTATTTGGCTAATGGGATTATTTATTCATTAGATTTAATGGCATCGTGCTAATGCATCATATACTTTGTGTGGTAAGCACTGTTAATGATATCATATACTATATTAGTGTAGTCTGTGGTTAAATTAGGCTTGCATTACAACAACAAACTTTTAAACAATATAAAAAGTAATGAAACTAAAGATGTAGATTTAGATAAAAAAATATAGATTATAAGTGCATGGTGCTAAGAAGTTGAGCTCTGAACAAATTACAGATGACAAGCATTTGACCCTAAGAAGTTGAGTTCTGAACAAATTAAAGATGACAAGCATTTGACCCTAAGAAGTTGAGTTCTGAACAAATTACAGATGAAAAGCATTTGACCCTAAGAAGTTGAGTTCTGAACAAATTACAGATGAAAAGCATTTGACCCTAAGAAGTTGAGTTCTGAACAAATTACAGATGACAAGCATTTGACCCTAAGAAGTTGAGCTCTGAACATATTACAGATGAAAAGCATTTGACCCTAAGAAGTTGAGCTCTGAACAAATTACAGATGACAAGCATTTGATCCTAAGAAGTTGAGCTCTGAACAAATTACAAATGACAAGCATTTGACCCTAAGAAGTTGAGCTCTGAACAAATTACAGATGACAAGCATTTGACCCTAAGAAGTTGAGCTCTGAACAAATTACAGATGACAAGCATTTGACCCTAAGAAGTTGAGCTCTGAACAAATTACAGATGACAAGCATTTGACCCTAAGAAGTTGAGCTCTGAACAAATTACAGATGACAAGCATTTGACCCTAAGAAGTTGAACTCTGAACAAATTACAGATGACAAGCACTTGGCTCTAAAAATGATAGTTGAACTCTGAACAAATGTAATAAGGTTTGTCAAAAGCAACAACATTGATAACTGTTTCATACAGTGGCTGATCTGAAGTCAATTCTACCAAATTTGGAATTTCAATCTGAACGTCTAATGATCGTACAATATCTTTGATTCTTTGGCTGTAGTGCAGGCACAGAGATACTGTCTTTGGTCAAAATTCAACGGAGAAAATAAAAAAATAAATAGGTTTACTGTGGATGCCATTACAGAGAATTTGCTTCTGCAATATAATTACAAACAAGTATCATACTCCCAACTTTTTGATTATTTAGAAGAAAATATGTAGCAATTAAAAAAAGATCAAGCCAAATTTGGTAACTGTGGCAAATGAGTATTTTTATGTCAAAGTTATTACAGAACATAAATTTACAATATTATATTTATAATGGTTTGCAAAATATAGCTGGAGGTAAAGGTGCTTGTCTCTCAAGAAACAAAAGAGCAAAAGGGTAGGGTTTTAGACCCTACAGGTTTCAAGTACATATACAAGAGGTCTCAAAACAGGAGAGACTAGCATCTTGTCATATTTGAGATTGACATACTGTGTTTGCGCTGTGGAAGTAAAAGAACCCTTGGCAGTTGAAAATCGATAAGAGCAGAATGTTAGCCTCTAACTAAGCTAAATTTTCAAAAGTGATGAAATTCCTACCCAACATGCAACCTACCTTTCCCCAGGCTTAGTTATTAAGCTACAGGAAGTGAACATTGCAAAATAAAGAATGTGATCTCCGCTACCTTGCAACAGTCATAACCTGCCCGTTTGAATGCCAGAATTACAAGTATTCCTAGTAATCGTTTATTAGTTTTAGACATTACAAAAATACATTAAATAGTTAAAGTTAAACCCTTGGTTTTCTTTTCTTGTATTATGCTATTTTTACATGAAAAACATTTTTCCCAAAAAGACATGGTCAGCATATAATAACTATTGACATTGAACAGATAGTCAATGGGCTAGTGTGGGATGTTTTGTATAAAGTAATGGGCTAGTGTGGGATGTTCTGTATACATTAATGGGCTAGTGTGGGATGTTTTGTATACATTAATGGGCTAGTGTGGGATGTTCTGTATACATTAATGGGCTAGTGTGAGATGTTTTGTATACATTAATGGGCTAGTGTGGGATGTTTTGTATACATTAATGGGCTAGTGTGGGATGTTTTGTATAAAGTAATGGGCTAGTGTGAGATGCTCTGTATAAAGTAATGGGCTAGTGTGAGATGCTCTGTATAAAGTAATGGGCTAGTGTGAGATGCTCTGTATAAAGTAATGGGCTAGTGTGAGATGCTCTGTATAAAGTAATGGGCTAGTGTGGGATGCTCTGTATAAAGTAATGGGGTACTGTGAGATGCTCTGTATAAAGTAATGGGCTAGTGTGGGATGCTCTGTATAAAGTAATGGGCTACTGTGAGATGCTCTGTATAAAGTAATGGGCTAGTGTGGGATGCTCTGCATAAAGTAATGGGCTAGTGTGGGATGCTCTGTGTACATTAATGGGCTAGTGTGAGATGCTGTGTGTACATTAATGGGCTAGTGTGAGATGCTCTGTATAAAGTAATGGGCTAGTGTGAGATGCTCTGTATAAAGTAATTGACTAGTGTGGGATGCTATGTATAAAGTACTGGGCTAGTGTGGGATGCTCTGTATAAAGTAATGGACTAGTGTGGGATGCTCTGTATAAAGTAATGGGCTGGTGTGAGATGCTCTGTATAAAGTAATGGGCTGGTGTGAGATGCTCTGTATAAAGTAATGGGCTGGTGTGAGATGCTCTGTATAAAGTAATGGGCTGGTGTGAGATGCTCTGTATAAAGTAATGGGCTGGTGTGAGATGCTCTGTATAAAGTAATGGGCTGGTGTGAGATGCTCTGTATAAAGTAATGGGCTGGTGTGAGATGCTCTGTATAAAGTAATGGGCTGGTGTGAGATGCTCTGTATAAAGTAATGGGCTGGTGTGAGATGCTCTGTATAAAGTAATGGGCTGGTGTGAGATGCTCTGTATAAAGTAATGGGCTGGTGTGAGATGCTCTGTATAAAGTAATGGGCTGGTGTGAGATGCTCTGTATAAAGTAATGGGCTGGTGTGAGATGCTCTGTATAAAGTAATGTACTAGTGTGCGATGCTCAACATAAAGGAATGTGCTTGCATGGGATGCTCTGCATAAACTAACATATCAGTTAATTTGCTGCAATTTGTTTTAAAATCCACTGAAATTACATTAGTACATGAAAGTACATTTATGAGTGTTTAAACTCCACATACTCATGTAAGATTGTCCTTAGTTATTCTGTCTCAACTGTGTCTACTGTTGATGTGATCGAATTTGATACATCTACTTGTACACTTTAAGCTTCCTGTCCAGATTAACACATATTCCACCGTTTGACAGTAGCTCAATTAATAATTTACCCAGAACTCTATGTGAAAATAAAGTCAATAGTTTTGCCATCGTACACGAGCTATAGAAATGCCCTTAAATTATATTTACAGACTAGTTTCTTGCTATACACACACACACTAACTCAATACATTCATTCACTGCCATTTGATTTTTCAACCATATTTTAAAAATCTGAATAACAATGGTCATCCCATCTCTCCTACATGTACTGATGTGGAGGATTAGTAATCAAACTTAATTGATCTGGCCAAAGTCTTGCTGAGACTGACCTGGCAGCTAGGAACTGTAAACTGGACATGGCTATAAACAATAGTGAGCAATGAAAACTGACATTCTCTAGCACAAATGCCAGTATATATGTGTGTGTGTGTTTGTATGTGTATCTTATTCTTGTCTCTTTTTCTTAGTTGATTGAAGAAGATTATTGTCTCATTTTTCGCTCCATTCAAAGTATAGGGCAACTATTGGAACTCCTTCTCCCTCCCCCATTTTGATTTTAGAGGAAAAATGTATCAAAGCTTCCTTTACATAGGCTTTGTGGACTATGAGAAGGGTCTTGACAGCCTAGAGCATCAATGACAGTGAAGATTGTTTTTCAGTCACTATCGGTAGTTCTTAAGTTAGCAGATGTTTTTCAGTCACTATTAGTAGTTCTTAAGTTAGCAGATGTTTTTCAGTCACTATCGGTAGTTCTTAAGTTAGCAGATGTTTTTCAGTCACTATCAGTAGTTCTTAAGTTAGCAGATGTTTTTCAGTCACTATCGGTAGTTCTTAAGTTAGCAGATGTTTTTCAGTCACTATCGGTAGTTCTTAAATTAGCAGATGTTTTTCAGTCACTATCAGTAGTTCTTAAGTTAGCAGATGTTTTCTTGAAGTCTTCAGAGGAAATCACTTTTTGCATTCCACACGAAATTCAATTGTCTGCACCCTTCAGAATATGTGTGAGACAATGATGTCTGATGTTGTCTTCATCTTTCCCTGCTGGTGAGTGACTGTGTTATGAAGACAAGATCTTCAACCAACAATTATGGAATTCATTGGTATCTGATGGCTATAGGATGTGGACTTTGTAGATGACTTGTCTTTTCTGTCTCATGAGGATACACTCAAGTAACAATGCTCTGCTCATGTTGAATGACAATCCTCTACAGGATGTCATCCTTCGTTTATTTAGGTAGCATTGCCGACAGACTGGAGAAGTGCATCAAGACATCAACGTGCAAATCTAAAAGGCGAGGAATGCTGTCATTGTATTATGGAAACTATTGAATTAGAAATATATTGGGTCCACCACTAAACTTTGAATTTTCAACTCAAATGGACAGATTGTGTTACTATTTGGTACTGAAGCGAGTGCAGGATGATGGCTGGTTCCAGAAAAGGTACTGTCTTTCATTGAGAGGTGTTTGTGCAGAATACTCGGATTGCACTGATTTGATAGGGTTACTAATTTATGCTTCTGGAACAAACAGGTCAACTCCCAATGTGTCAGATCGTAATGTTGAGGATGTGAAGGTGGCTGGGACACACATTAATTAGAACATCAATCAGCGTTACTGTGGGTCTCAAAAGGAGATGCTGCAATCACTCAGCCACCGCCATTTAGAGAATGACACAGTGATCAATGTATCAGCTATATACTGACTAAAGGAGTCGGGAAGCAAGGGTGGAACAGATGTGTGTGCAATCTGTGAGCTGCAACAACCGTCAGTTTCCATCCTCTTCACCACCTGATCCATGCTCTTTACTATCTGATCCATGCTCTTTACTATCTGATCCATGCTCTTTACTATCTGATCCATGCTCTTTACTATCTGATCCATGCTCTTTACTATCTGATCCATGCTCTTTACTATCTAATCCATGCTCTTTACTATCTGATCCATGCTCTTTACTATCTGATCCATGCTCTTTACTATCTGATCCATGCTCTTTACTATCTGATCCATGCTCTTTACTATCTGATCCATGCTCTTCACCACCTGATCCATGCTCTTTACTATCTGATCCATGCTCTTTACTATCTGATCCATGCTCTTTACTATCTGATCCATGCTCCTTACTATCTAATCCATGCTTTTTACTATCTGATCCATGCTCTTTACTGTCTGATCCATGCTCTTTACTATCTAATCCATGCTCTTTACTATCTGATCCATGCTCTTTACTATCTAATCCATGCTCTTTACTATCTGATCCATGCTCTTTACTATCTAATCCATGCTCTTTACTATCTGATCCATGCTCTTTACTATCTGATCCATGCTCTTTACTATCTAATCCATGCTCTTTACTATCTGATCCATGCTCTTTACTATCTAATCCATGCTCTTTACTATCTGATCCATGCTCTTTACTATCTAATCCATGCTCTTTACTATCTGATCCATGCTCTTTACTATCTGATCCATGCTCTTTACTATCTAATCCATGCTCTTTACTATCTGATCCATGCTCTTTACTATCTAATCCATGCTCTTTACTATCTAATCCATGCTCTTTACTATCTAATCCATGCTCTTTACTATCTGATCCATGCTCTTTACTATCTAATCCATGCTCTTTACTATCTGATCCATGCTCTTCACCACCTGATCCATTCTCTTCACCATGTGATCCATTCTCTTTACTATCTGATCCATGCTCTTCACCATGTGATCTATTCTCTTCACCACTTCACCAGCTGATCCATTCTCTTCACCACATGATCCATTTTCTTCACCATGTGATCCATTCTCTTCGCCACTTCACCATCTGATCAATTCTCTTCACCATGTGGTTCATTCTCTTCACCACCTGATCCATTCTCTTAACCACCTGATCCATTCTCTTCACCACGTGATCCATTCTCTTCACCATGTGATCCACTCTCTTCGCCACTTCACCATCTGATCAATTCTCGTCACCATGTGGTTCATTCTCTTCACCACCTGATCCATTCTCTTAACCACCTGATCCATTCTCTTCACCACGTGATCCATTCTCTTCACCATCTGATCAATTCTCTTCACCATGTGGTTCATTCTCTTCACCACCTGATCCATTCTCTTAACCACCTGATCCATTCACTTCACCACCTGATCCATTTTCTTCACCACCTGATCCATTCTCTTCACCACGTGATCAATTCTCTTCACCACCTGATCCATTCTATTCACCACCTGATCCATTATCTTCACCACCTGATCCATTCTCTTCATGTGATCCATTCTCGTCACCACTTCACCACCTGATCCATTCTCTTCACCACGTGATCAATTCTCTTCACCACCTGATCCATTCTCTTCACCACCTGATCCATTCACTTAACCACCTGATCCATTCTCTTCACCACGTGATCCATTCTCTTCACCATGTGATCCACTCTCTTCGCCACTTCACCATCTGATCAATTCTCTTCACCATGTGGTTCATTCTCTTCACCACCTGATCCATTCTCTTAACCACCTGATCCATTCTCTTCACCACGTGATCCATTCTCTTCACCATCTGATCAATTCTCTTCACCATGTGGTTCATTCTCTTCACCACCTGATCCATTCTCTTAACCACCTGATCCATTCTCTTAACCACCTGATCCATTCACTTCACCACCTGATCCATTTTCTTCACCACCTGATCCATTCTCTTCACCACGTGATCAATTCTCTTCACCACCTGATCCATTCTCTTCACCACCTGATCCATTCTCTTCACCACCTGATCCATTCTCTTCATGTGATCCATTCTCGTCACCACTTCACCACCTGATCCATCCTCTTCACCACCTGATCCATTCTCTTCACCATGTGATCCATTCTCTTCACCATGTGATCCATTCTCTTCGCCACTTCACCATCTGATCAATTCTCTTCACCATGTGGTTCATTCTCTTCACCACCTGATCCATTCTCTTAACCACCTGATCCATTCTCTTCACCACATGATCCATTCTCTTCACCATGTGATCCATTCTCTTCACCATGTGATCCATTCTCTTCGCCACTTCACCATCTGATCAATTCTCTTCACCATGTGGTTCATTCTCTTCACCACCTGATCCATTCTCTTAACCACTTGATCCATTCTCTTAACCACCTGATCCATTCTCTTAACCACCTGATCCATTTTCGTCACCACCTGATCCATTCTCTTCACCACGTGATCAATTCTCTTCACCACCTGATCCATTCTCTTCACCATGTGATCCATTCTCTTCACCACCTGATCCATTCTCTTCATGTGATCCATTCTCGTCACCACTTCACCACCTGATCCATTCTCTTCACCACCTGATCCATTCTCTTCACCACGTGATCCATTCTCTTCACCGCCTGATCCATTCTCTTCACCACCTGATCCATTCTCTTCACCACGTGATCCATTCTCTTCACCACCTGACCCATTCTCTTCACCACCTGATCCATTCTCTTCATCACCTGATCCATTCTCTTCACCACCTGATCCATTCTCTTCACCACCTGATCCATTCTCTTCACCACCTGATCCATTCTCTTCACCACCTGATCCATTCTCTTCACCACCTGATCAATTCTCTTCACCACCTGATCCATTCTCTTCACCATGTGATCCATTCTCTTCACCACCTGATCCATACTCTTTACCATCTCATCCATGATCTTCACCATCTGATCCATGATCTTCACCACCTAATCCATACTCTTTACCATCTCATCAATGCTCTTCATCATCGGTGTAAAGACTGATCAAGTATGTGTTGGCCCGAATATCAGTACTGCTAAATTATCATAACGTAACAGATCAACACACTGGTTCACATCTTCAATTAAATTCCACCGCAAAACTTCGATTTCTGAATTTCTATTAGAATAAAAATAGCCGAGACTGGGGTTTCTCTGAATTAAAATTAAGTATAAAAAAGCTTGTATTAGTATGGTAATGGTTCATTTACTGTGCTGGACGAAACCCATGATTCTACCAAAAGCTCCTCTTCATGGACAACGGACAATACACATAATAAGCTAAGGCATGGAAAAAGACACGAATACATCACGATGAGATAGGAACACATTCAAGGGATATGAAAGGATACTTAGCGGATACTCCATGTTTATACTTGTTATCATACTGTTATAGTTCAATCAGGCCTATCAGTGTTTGATTTCATGTAGCTCTATAGTATCACGTTGCTCTGCGTATCCAGCCGGTTCATCTTTAGATAGTGCACTTCAGTGCCCGGAGTCTTCTGTCTTCGTTGGTTTTTCTTTCGGATTTTGGCTACTTTGCTCTCGGTTTTGTATGTTTATTTTATGCCACACAAGGGGACGCAGGGGTCTCGAGGAAATGTGTTCGCCACGAGTTCTGGAGGTCGTGGGTTCGAATCACGGTGAAGACCGGGATTTTTTCACATGGATCTTCTGGTAAAAATGTCTCTGATCTCTGAGTAGTAAGATCGGACTCCCTTGTTCATTGTCGAGCACGTAAAAAACTTCTTGACAGTTAGAAATAGAAAAGAGTAGGCCTAACTATCGCTGTCCGGGCAAAATTAAAAATTATAGTTAAAAATCTACCCAAATTATTGGTACCTTCCCCCAGGCCTAGTAAGCCGCGGAAAGTTTTAAAATGCCTACCACGTAAAGTCGAAGCCTTCGGCTACCTGGCAACAGACATTAACTTGCCTGTTTGAATACCAGGATTCCAAGTAGATGTGCTTCCTCTATGAAGGGACACACCAAACGTATGTCATAAATGTTTCCCCAGTTTGTCTCGCGTGCATCTTTCGGATTTTAATCTGCCTAATATTAGTGATTTATTTCATGCGGCGTACTAGCAGTTTGTATCTTCATTCAAACTGTAGTTTAGATCGTCCTTTGTTTTGCTTCTTTGTTCATTTTGTATTGAAAAGCAGAGTGGATTGTACTGTGTTTTGCGTCAAAGAGCCCATTGCATCTGACATCGTCAGGAATGTTTAAAATGAGCTTGCTTCCTATGGGTGCACAACCTTGTTGTTTCATGAATCCGAACACAGCACGTTTGCAATGTTAGTCATGCAGCTAAACGGCTTCGCCACACTGCCCACATAACTTCATTCATTCAAACTCATCATTTTCACATCCCTATTCGCGTTCTGGTTGATATCTTCGTCTCTACTAGTCAGACCCTTTCAACATTACACAGCATGCCCGCGTAATGCAACTATTATTCCAATCTCGCCCACCCATCAGATCACAGACTTCCATCTCCATTTTATTATGCTCCAGAATTTATCTCCCATCAATCAGTCAGGTATTGACCGCAGCCCCCGTTCACCATACAGACAGTGCACCACATCCCCCCCCCCCCGCCTCCATCATTCTTTCTTCCACACCCAAAAGTTATGATCCACACCTCCACCTTAATGCCCTGTTACAACTACATGTTTCTCCCTCCCTTGTTTTGAACACCCATGTTGTTCAACCATTTTCCCACTTGTACTTCTTTATACCCCCCGTCATTTTGCTAAATCGTTATTTTAGTTACCTTTGCTTGCTATGACGTATGTTTGTAAGCTTATTTATGTCATTCGTTTTGACATTTCGCCTGTTCCAATGATTGTCATCACGTCCGTTGGTAGCGTCCAAGTATTTATCACCAGTTAGTTATTTGGCGTATTTTGTTTTACGCAATCTCGGCTTCGTGGCCGGCATTGCTCTGATATCGATTTGTTGGCCATGTATTTTGTTGCATGTGTGATTCTGAGGAACAAATGTCAGCAAGGAATCCAAATACTTTTAAATTACATGCCTTTGGTTCTTAGCTCGCATTTCTTCTTGTGTCCCTTTTTTCACTGGCTAGTTCTAGTTGGTGGGGATTCAACAAAAGCATTTCCGAAGATTCCACAGCGATCAGAGCGCTTGTTTATCAAAAGAGCCTGGTTCATGCACCTGTCGTAGCACGCTCCTGTCTACCCAGCTGTAAATGATTTACAGGAAAGGCAAGGCAGTAAGAAAGAGCTGTTAACTCAACCTCACACAAAAATGCTAGTCTGTCTAATGTGTACAAATAACGTGCCCAACACTTTATCCCGAACTGCAGTCACTGATATGAAATTGACCTCGTTTAAAAAAAAACAAGTTTCTACTTTAGCAAAGAAACTTTCAAGGCTTTGCTGCCTACGGTAAAAAAATTATATGAATATCCTACAAGAAATATTACTTTCAAGGTGGCTAGTCGTGTTTGGTGACAGTCCAACAACATCATCAGCACACTTCATCTGAAAGTGCGCACTACAGAGACCAAAAACTCTTGACATCAGAGAGTTTGAAGGGGTGACATAAAATAGTGTGTAGTGGTGACATAATATAGTGTGTAGTGGTGACATAAAAGAGTTTGTGTTTGTAGTGATGACATAAGAGGGTTTGTAGTGGTGACATCAGAGATTTGTAGTGGTGAGATAAGAGTGTTTAGTGGTGAGCTATGGTAGTGTGTAGTAGTGAGATATGGTAGTGTGTATTAGTGAGCTATGGTAGTGTGTATTAGTGAGCTATGGTAGTGTGTAGTAGTGAGATATGGTAGTGTGTATTAGTGAGCTATGGTAGTGTGTAGTAGTGAGATATGGCAGTGTGTATTAGTGAGCTATGGTAGTGTGTAGTAGTGAGATATGGTAGTGTGTATTAGTGAGCTATGGTAGTGTGTAGTAGTGAGCTATGGTAGTGTGTATTAGTGAGCTATGGTAGTGTGTAGTGGTGAGATATGGTAGTATGTATTAGTGAAATCAAACAATATGAAAGTACAAACTCCAGATACGGACATACTTAAAATGTTTGCTCGTGAATAAACCTGGCATAGTGGGGTCAGCTACGCAAGTTGGTCGACAAAAAAATGTAATCCAACTTGAATAAAAGGACGTGGAAAATGTGAAAGGGGAATCGATGCTGACATACATGATGTAACGTGTGATTGTATAGGTGAGGCTGAGAAATCAATGACCTTTAAATATCTTGTTTTAAATCCTTTCCAAAAAATACCCATTATTAAATTTAGTGACAATGGGGAAAAAATATTAACCTAAATTTAGCCTTTTTTGTGCTCAAAATACCCGCTGTCTGCCGTACGCGAACCCGGGTGCATCACTATTTAAAATATGATGCGTCATTTTGACGTAATTCTAGCTCATCCCATTTCTTCCTTATTGGTGCTTTTACTATTTCCACCTTGCCAATTTTGTTTCTGTAAATATTTTCTGACGACAACCGGTAAGGCCACGAAAAAGTCTCTGACGATAATAACCGGATTTTGGTGACAATTAGGATAACAGTACGGTATCCCTTTTAGAATTTCCAATCTCAAGTTTCGAATTTCGCGTCAGGAATTTTGCTCCATGGATATGACACCGTAACAACTGTAATTCCTCTGCTACAAATGGCGTTCACTGAAGACAAACAACCGGTGATACAATTTCTTCGTCAAAACAAAACCTCATGACCTGAAACGCGACTTCTTAAATAATTTTCAAACTACAGGCGTACATATATCTTTTGAGAAGGATATATAAAACCTATTCTGTTGTCCGTTGTAAGGGCACTGGCTGAACACTGCGATTGCTTGCCGATGACAGTTTCAATGATGTTAACAAGCTTGTGCAACACCAAGAAAGACGTCCTCGTCTAATTCTTCGTCATGTACAAGCTTATGCAACACCAAGAAAGACGTCCTCGTCTAATTCTTCGTCATGTACAAGCTTGTGCAACACCAAGAAAGACGTCCTCGTCTAATTCTTCGTCATGTACAAGCTTGTGCAACACCAAGAAAGGCGTCCTCGTCTAATTCTTCGTCATGTACAAGATTGTACAACACCAAGAAAGACGTCCTCGTCTAATTCTTCATCATGTACAAGCTTGTACAACACCAAGAAAGACGTCCTCGTCTAATTCTTCGTCATGTACAAGCTTGTGCAACACCAAGAAAGACGTCCTCGTCTAATTCTTCGTCATGTACAAGCTTTTTCAAAAGAAATCTGTCTGTAGAACATAAACATGAAAAATGAAAATCTTGAAAGAAACATTTGGCAACAAAGTTGACTGAACGCAACATAGTTGACTGAGCGCAACATAGTTGACTGAACGCAACATAGTTGGCTGGGTGCAACATAGTTGACTGAGCGCAACATAGTTGACTGAACGCAACATAGTTGACTGAACGCAACATAGTTGACTGAGCGCAACATAGTTGACTGAGCGCAACATAGTTGACTGAGCGCAACATAGTTGACTGAACGCAACATAGTTGACTGAATGCAACATAGTTGACTGAACGCAACATAGTTGACTGAACGCAACAAAGTTGACTGAATGTAACAAAGAATAGAACATCGGCTTTCCCGGTGCCCAAGACACTCCCAAGATCGTAAAGTGAGTTTCATATTTTCATTTTTGTGTGTATTGTTTACTGATGCCGATCCTACTAATAATCGCAACGATCGAACGTATGGGCCATTTTTGTCACTTGAAAAAGGGAACATTAGTAATTTGCACTTCGCAAGCGATGATGGCGACATCAACAGGCGGTTTTGTCTCGATGATGTAACTTACTCTGAATGTGGATTATAGGAGCAAGATACTAACGCTGGTCATTAACCTCACTCTCTAGTCCCGAGCAACCTTGGATCAGTGGCAAGACACAAGTCAAGACATATAAGAAACATACATTCTAAGTAAATCCGCGAGGTCTTCGGTACCACCTCGACATTGTACTGCGCTGTGCGTGTCTACTCAGCACCACCAGAGCTTCGGTACCATCTCGACATTGCGCTGCGCCGAGTGTAATGAACTCAGAACCGCACTGCTCAGAGGGTCCCCAGCTCAGCGTCACACTGCTCAGAGGGTCCCCAGCTCAGCGTCACACTGCTCAGAGGGTCCCCAGCTCAGCGTCACACTGCTCAGAGGGTCCCCAGCTCAGCGTCACACTGCTCAGAGGGTCCTCAGCTCAGCGTCACACTGCTCAGAGGGTCCCCAGCTCAGCGTCACACTGCTCAGAGGGTCCCCATCTCAGCGTCACACTGCTCAGAGGGTCCTCAGCTCAGCGTCACACTGCTCAGAGGGTCCCCAGCTCAGCGTCACACTGCTTAGAGGGTCCCCAGCTCAGCGTCACACTGCTCAGAGGGTCCTCAGCTCAGCGTCACACTGCTCCGAGGGTCCCCAGCTCAGCGTCACACTGCTCAGAGGGTCCCCAGCTCAGCGTCACACTACTCAGAGGGTCCCCAGCTCAGCGTCACACTGCTCAGAGGGTCCCCAGCTCAGCGTCACACCGCTCAGAGGGTCCCCAGCTCAGCGTCACACTGCTCAGAGGGTCGCCAGCTCAGCGTCACACTGCGAGAAACGTGTCCCGTTTCACAAAACTTAAACAAGGCGGCATTGACGGGAGTCTTCTCGAGGTATCAAATGTTGGTAGCGATGGTAAATCCGCCAGGGGCTCCTGAGAGTTGATTAGCATCGGCATTGCACACCGGCTTTTGTATCACGCATTTTGTTTCTCGATGTGTCTCTCGCTGTCTTCCCCCCATGACATCGGAAAGGGACAAGATACATTTCTGGATTATACCTGGGTTGGAAAGGAAAGCTACGGAACCCAGCATTAATATCTAGAATCCCCAAGAACTGATCGCTCAAAGATGCTGAATAGAAGAAGAATAAGCAGTAGAAGAAGCTCGTGGAATATGGGATTGTTTTGCTTTTTGCAAGAGACTGTCTGCCGGGAGAAAATTGGCATCGTGCATGAGCTAAGAGAGCGAATAAAGAAGGCACGGATGAGTGGGATAAGCTAGAACAGCACACAAATAATGCACTCGTGCTGCAACTGGTGGTGAACATTTTGAGCGCCAACTGAAATAGGCAAAATGTAGCTCAATATTTTCTCACTATTGTCACCAAATTTCACAATAATCTGGAAATTTCAAGCTGGGTTTTAAGATAAAATGTAAATGCCATGGATGTATCGGCATCACCCTGTAGATATATAAGTGTTAAAACAAGTAATAACTCGGACTACACAGAAACAGGCACCTGTAGAACTATCGTCGGCCAGAATAACCTCATTAGACGCAGTCTTGTACGCATGCCCACTATACTACAGGCAAGCATATCAGATCCCCGGGTTGGATGAAGATGCTGAGCAGTGCATGGAGCTGCAACGGTCAGCGACCCAAAGCTGACTGCTAGTGTCAGGGCCAGCAAACCAGAGCTGCCAAGACCCTTATACACATCCACGCGGTGACCCTGGATAACAGGGTAGACTGGCTAAGGAAAAGTTATCGAAGAGGGAAGACTAACCAGGTACACACAAATGCCAGCTGAAGTTGGATGTGTCGGACCAAAAGGTGCAAATATCGCAGTCAAGCTATAAACTACGACACAGTGCATTCTGTTATCCGGACATCCTGCTACGTGCAAAGCCCTTTTCAGGGCTTGGTAGCGGGAGTTTGAGAACGAACGAAGAAGAAGAGCTCCCTCGTGAATTCTCCGTTTCTTACTGAGGAATAGCGAAGAAGCCCACTGTACCTTCTTGCAAGTTGTGAAACATGACTGAAGAGAGTTGTATAAGGAGTTAGCAGCTTGATAGTATAAGGCAAGTTGTAAAACATGACTGTAGAGAGTTGTATAAGGAGTTAGCAGCCTGATAGTATAAGGAATCGAATTGCCTTGAAACCTGCGCTGTAAGATCGCACACACTGCTTGCCCCAGGCTTCCTGTAGGTAGTCCACTGTCGTCATGCCACATTGGTACAGCTAGATTTAAATTGGGCAAGAAGCATGCCAGACATCACAAACATCATTTTACATATAGGTTTCGAAGGGAACACACATTCAATATTCAGGAATTCTTTATAATTGTCACAAACTTCATTTCAGCCTTATATATTACATGATTCAAAAGGGGGGGGGGGGGGGGGGGCGACTTCAATATTCAGAAATTTTCTATAATTGTCACAAACTTCATTTCAGTCTTATATATTACATGATTCAAAGGGGGAAAAACTTCAATATTCAGGAATCCTCTGTAATTATCACAAACTAGCCTTGAACAGTTTTTCGAGCATGGTCGTTCTCCCGGGCCAGACTGCAGGATATGCTCTGGTGTTTGATTGGGTTCTCCGCAATTGCATGTGGCGGTGTCTCTTAGATCCATTCTGTGGAGGTGGACTTTGAGTTTGCAATGTCATATACTGAGTCTGAAGATCTTTTTCTACCAATCTCTGCCAAGTTTGTCTATCATATGATTTTATGGTATGTACGCTGTGTGCTCTAATCTCGAAATCTCCTAATCCTGGTATTCAATCATGCACGTATTTGATGCCAGGTAGCCAATTGTTGAGTGAACCCCTTTCGCTCTGTTCCCTTGGTATACCATGTTGAACCTAGGACCCCCCTCAGACCATCCCTCCACCTCAACCATGTTGGTGTCTGAAGTTCTAGGGCCACCAAGATCTGTTGTCCGAATTGCGCACCACATTACCGGCCCTTCTGTATTTCCGAAACAGAGAGACAACTATAATGTCAGTGAAGGAAGTTCGAGGTCTGATCTCTACGTTGTGGATTTGGTCACACACGAATATGTTCAATGTTCTTCTCTCCATCTCTAATTAGGCAACGCGAATTCAGTAGAGATGTGTCCCGCCAGCCAGGATTGCTTCATTTGTGGTTCCGTCTTGTATTGGGGCTTCACCTGTTGTTAGTTGTTGTATTATTGCATGTATCACCTCCTTGAATTGATCTTTGGTACCGGCACAGATTCGGTGTTTTGTGGCAATTTGGTAACTAATGGGGGGAAAGGGGGGGGGGAGCAACCCGATGTTTTATTTGATTGCAAGCACGCGAAGATTGATATACATCCAAGGGAGAAGGAAGAAAAACTTGAATGTCGTCAGTTGCTAGCAAATACATTGTGTGACTGTGCCGCTGACTCTATGCGGTCGATTCTCTGCGAGCAATGTTCAAGAAAGATACTTTATGCATGTAGAAATGTGTATGTTGGTCAGTCAAAGAAATCCCCCTGGTGTCCACGTTATTCTCCTTTTTTCCATGAAATAATAGCTGCTTGTCTTCTTGCTGGAAAGGCCTATTACTTATTATTGTTGTCATACTGTGGTGGATTCTGCTGTGGCTTTTACGATGGACCATGAGTTCTTGAAATAGGTAATATGACTAGTCAGATGTAAGCTCAGCTGTGACGTTCTTCAACATTCTTAAGTTTTCTTACATTAAGCAGAATTGACATTCTGGTATTAGGGGCAGACTCATTGGTGCTCGGTGTATTCTAGCAGACGATGAAAAGTTTGGATAGCATTTTTTATAACACGTGCCCACTCCTGATCTGCCACAGCAAGTCTCACTCCATGCTTGACACAATGTTTCTTTTCACACTCCGACCTTCTGTGAATAACTGGTCCATTGATATCAATGTAATTATCTAACATGTAGCTATGATGTCAGTATAATCATCTAACAGGTATATGATATCAGTATAATCATCTAACAGGTAGCTAGCTATTCATTGATTCTAGATTAGCACATTCTTCCTTATCCATATATATTGCCCCACCATTGGTACTTAAAAAGCCAGCGTAAGTAAAATGTTACCGTCGTAAATCACTGCTCACAAGTCTCTCAAAAAGTTTGAGCTCCTTTTTTAACATTAAAAATACATGTACAAGTTTATTACAAGAAGTAACTGCCCTTTTAATGATCAAGTGAATGGAAATAAAAAAATATTTAAGGTTTGAGAGTGTTAAAAATGATCGAATTTCTGAAAATGATATCGAGAAATATCAGGCATGCAAATGTTTGTTCTGGATTCACTGGTACACAGTCATTATGGCCCCTGAAGTGTACGCGAGTGTTCTAGGCAACCTTCGGAGCAGGTGGGATTTAGCCTTTGTGAGTTCTTAAATCTGTCAAAACTATATGATGCTTTGTAAAGTAAAGTAACCCATAGCATTACTGCTGTAGGGGTGTGAGGTGTTAGCGATCTCACATTTCAAAGGCTCGACTTTATGATGGTGGTAGCCATCTCCTCTCCCTCGCCGCTTTTACTTCCCTGACTGAACCGGTATCCATTTAAGGCTGGGTCGACCCGGGCGCCATTGCGGTCTGAAAAAAACATTACCGCCTTAACTGGGGGAAAAGTTTTACCAGAAGGTCTGACAATACTTGAAAACAAATACTACCTGGTATTCAAATAGGCATGTTAATGTCTGTTGCCAGGTAGCCGAATGCTTCGGCTTTGTGTAGTAGGTATTTTACAACTTCCTGCGGCTTACTGGGCCTGGGGGAATGTACAAATAATGTGGGTAAATTCTTAACCTATAATTTTTGTTCGGGCAGCGGCCGTTAAGCCTACTTCTTTCGATTTCCAACTGCCAATGTATTTTTAACGTGCTCGACACTGAATGCAGGAGTCTGATCTCACTACAGGGGAATTTTAATCAGAAAATTCATGTGAAAAAAAAAATCACGGTCCCCACCTAGATTTTAATCCTCGACCTCCGAACACCTTAACGGGAGACCACTGATTCCACCCCCCCCCCCCCCCCCATACGCTGGCATGCCTTTTATTATTTAATAGCATGGCATTTAAAGTGACAAAATACAATTTATTCTCAAAGTCAAACGTAATATTCATCCACTGGAATTCGGACTTCTGGACGTGGTTGCCAGGTGGATTAATGGCGGTGAATTTAAAACGGGAATACAAATTCAGTGGAAAAAAATGTAGTCTCCAAAACAAATTCTGAACATTTGTGTGGCTCCCTCGGATTGTGGTTCCCGAAGCTCCGGCCCTGCGTCGGCGGAGAACTTGTTGCGTCAAAACAGAGGCCGATATGGTGGGGAATGGGAAGGAGGCTTAGGGATAAACTATCGTGTCAGTCTCTCGTGCAACTGTCGTTATGGCAAGTGGAGGGAGTATGGCGGGAAAGCGTTCCAGCACAAGAAGAGAACGAACATGGCCTCGTTCCTGGCAGTAGCTGTTCGATTATCGATATGTCGTTAGGGTGGCGAGATGGGGAAGCCAGGCGTGGGTTGGTGGCACACGTCTCAGCGATTCCTGAAACAGCGATGTGAACCAAACACACTAGGCACCGTTTGGAAGATTTATCTGCGACTTGACAACACGTTATTCATTTTAGAATGATTACTTGACCCGATCTGCGGATCTCATTGTTTTAAACTGTTTTCACGAGTTCCACACATGGGACTCACGTTGCTATGGGTTTCTATTCTACTGCTTGTTTATAAATGTGCTCTTCAGCTTCCCCACTCTCCTCTTGCCTTGATGGTTTCAGTCAAGCTGATGTCTGGTCATATTGTTACACTGAGGTCGTTATGTCTCTTGATATTTATCTTGCTAAATCTTCAGTATTCTGATGCTATAGCTTGTACACTATCTCCTTGTTATGCTTTGCAGTCAGGTGTCCAGTTTAACGCATTGGTATATTAGAGCGTATTATTAAGGGATTAAACACATATCCTTTTGTAGTGAGAGACACGCAATTTAATTGATCTGTCAAACATACCAATATTTTAAAAGTCAACTTCGTATCCTTTGTCTCAAGATTGAGAGCACCAGGATAATGTCATGCGATGTACTCACTCCATCACTAGACCACACACTCCATCACTCACTGGTCCACCAACTCATGTACTCACTCCATCACTAGACCACACACTCCATCACTCACTGGTCCACCAACTCATGTACTCACTCCATCACTAGACCACACACTCCATCACTCACTGGTCCACCAACTCATGTACTCTCTCCATCACTAGACCACACACTCCATCACTCACTGGTCCACCAACTCATGTACTCTCTCCATCACTAGACCACACACTCCATCACTCACTGGTCCACCAACTCATGTACTCTCTCCATCACTAGACCACACACTCCATTACTCACTGGTCCACCTACTCATGTACTCACTCGTTCACTAGACCACACACTCCATTACTCACTGGTCCACCTACTCATGTACTCACTCGTTCACTAGACCACACACTCCATCACTCACTGGTCCACCTACTCATGTACTCACTCGTTCACTAGACCACACACTTTATCACTCACTGGTCCACCAACTCATGTACTCACTCGTTCACTAGACCACACACTTTATCACTGGTCCACCAACTCATGTACTCTCTCCATCACTAGACCACACACTCCATCACTCACTGGTCCACCAACTCATGTACTCACTCCATCACTAGACCACACACTATCACTCACTGGTCCACCAACTCATGTACTCTCTCCATCACTAGACCACACACTATCACTCACTGGTCCACCAACTCATGTACTCACTCGTTCACTACACCACACACTTTATCACTCACTGGTCCACCAACTCATGTACTCTCTCCATCACTAGACCACACACTCCATCACTCACTGGTCCACCAACTCATGTACTCTCTCCATCACTAGACCACACACTCCATCACTCACTGGTCCACCAACTCATGTACTCTCTCCATCACTAGACCACACACTCCATCACTCACTGGTCCACCAACTCATGTACTCTCTCCATCACTAGACCACACACTCCATCACTCACTGGTCCACCAACTCATGTACTCTCTCCATCACTAGACCACACACTTTATCACTGGTCCACCAACTCATGTACTCTCTCCATCACTAGACCACACACTCCATCACTCACTGGTCCACCAACTCATGTACTCTCTCCATCACTAGACCACACACTCCATCACTCACTGGTCCACCAACTCATGTACTCTCTCCATCACTAGACCACACACTCCATCACTCACTGGTCCACCAACTCATGTACTCTCTCCATCACTAGACCACACACTCCATCACTCACTGGTCCACCAACTCATGTACTCACTCGTTCACTACACCACACACTTTATCACTCACTGGTCCACCAACTCATGTACTCTCTCCATCACTAGACCACACACTCCATCACTCACTGGTCCACCAACTCATGTACTCTCTCCATCACTAGACCACACACTCCATCACTCACTGGTCCACCAACTCATGTACTCTCTCCATCACTAGACCACACACTCCATCACTCACTGGTCCACCAACTCATGTACTCTCTCCATCACTAGACCACACACTCCATCACTCACTGGTCCACCAACTCATGTACTCTCTCCATCACTAGACCACACACTCCATCACTCACTGGTCCACCAACTCGTGTACTCTCTCCATCACTAGACCACACACTTTATCACTGGTCCACCAACTCATGCACTCTCTCCATCACTAGACCACACACTTTATCACGCACGACCACCCACTCATGTACTCTCTCCATCACGCACTAGACCACCCACTCATGTACTCTCTCCATCACGCACTAGACCACCCACTCATGTACTCTCTCCATCACGCACTAGACCACCCACTCATGTACTCTCTCCATCACGCACTAGACCACCCACTCATGTACTCTCTCCATCACTCACTAGACCACCCACTTATGTACTCTCTCCATCACGCACTAGACCACCCACTCATGTACTCTCTCCATCACGCACTAGACCACCCACTCATGTACTCTCTCCATCACGCACTAGACCACCCACTCATGTACTCTCTCCATCACTCACTAGACCACCCACTTATGTACTCTCTCCATCACGCACTAGACCACCCACTCATGTACTCTATCCATCACTCACTAGACCACCCACTTATGTACTCTCTCCATCACTCACTAGACCACCCACTCATGTACTCTATCCATCACTCACTAGACCACCCACTCATGTACTCTCTCCATCACTCACTAGACCACCCACTTATGTACTCTCTCCATCACGCACTAGACCACCCACTCATGTACTCTATCCATCACTCACTAGACCACCCACTTATGTACTCTCTCCATCACTCACTAGACCACCCACTCATGTACTCTATCCATCACTCACTAGACCACCCACTTATGTATTCACTTCATCACTCACTAGACCACCAACTCATGTACTTACTCCATCACTCACTGGTACATCCACTCATGTATTCACTCCATCACTGACTAGAACACCCACTCATGTACTTACTCCACCACTCACTGGTCCAACTACTCATGCACTCACTCCATCACTCACTAGACAACTCTCTCCATCACTCACTGGTACATCCACTTATGCACTCACTCCATCATTCACTGGTCCAACTACACATGCACTCACTCCATCACTCACTAGACCACCCAATCATGTACTCACTCCATCACTCATTAGCCCAACCACACATATACTCAATCTATCTCTCACTAGCCCAATCACTCATGTAACAATATATCCCCCACTAGCCCATTCATTCATGTAACAATCTATCCTCTACTAGCCCATTAACTCATGTAAAAATCAATCCCAACTAACCCATTCATTCATCTAACAATTCTATCTCCCATTAGCCCGACCATACATAAACTCAATCTTCTACAAGCCCATTCACTCATGTAACAACCTATCCTACATTAGCCCATTCACTCATATACTCAATCTATGCCCCACTAGCTGACCCATTCACGTACTTTACCTACCCCACTAGCCCACCAATTCACGTACTGAACCTATCCCACACTAGCCCACCGATTCACGTACTCAACCTATCCTCCACTAGCCCACCCATTCACGTACTCAATCTATCCCAGACTACACACTTCACGAGAGCCTTTCCGTCCATATTATTGACCACACGACACTGACAATTAGTCTTGCTGTTCACCTCTCGTTACTGAGCTCTCTGCCAGTAGAAATCAATAATACCTCGGTCCCGTGAGTGTCACAGTCAAACTTGTTAGTTTTTCAAGCTGGCCACAGGGCTGGATTAAGGTCTCTCAGGGTTCAGGACACAGCCAGCATACAGACTTATAGCTAGCTACCTATGTACTGTAACTAATTGAATTAATACCTTTCTAGCTTGAAGTATTTATTTTCCATTTACATGATCAAAGAATACAAAGTTTAGCCTACCATATTATCACGATGATGCTATCACTTGGGCTACAGCGGCCACAAAACAAAAAAGCAAAAAAACCCAGATAACTAGCCCGACCCCAAAATATGGGACAATATACTACACTTGGGGCATTGATACGCACTCCTGTTACAGAGCTAGGATAAAACATCCACTCGAATTAAGGAGAAAATACAAATCCCTTACTCTATTTGAAAAAAAGTAAAGAGGTTATCTGATCGCCCTCTACACCAGAAGTTCAAAGAGAGAACTAAAAACAGACTTAAGTCCTAACTCGCCAGAGAAATACACAGAAAACATACATTCATCATTAAAGCTGAAATCGAAAAGTACGAAGCACTCTTTCGAGAACCATGTAATTGTAGCCAGGACCGGTCCAACATAATCTGTTAGGTTCCATAGATAACCAAGAAAAGTGAGCAGTCAGCAACAGAATAAACAAAAATCCACGTTCTACATAAGCTCAAGAGGCAACTCCTGGACGCATGTTTTCACAGATGGATCGGCCACGGTGAACGAAAAAAAAGGGTAGAGTGGAATCTACATTGCACACCCCAAAGGAGATATACAAAACCACTCCATACCTGCAGGAGGGACCTATACCAACTTCAGAACTGAAGTAGCAGCTGTTCTTGCAACAACGAGAATTCTTATTAGCCAAAACACAACTACAAGGGAAACGGTCATTTCAACACAGACTCAATGAGCGTAATACAAGCCATCTAAATCCCCAAACAAGATAGACTCTCACACGACATAAAATAGAACACCGGATTGCGTCCCAAAAATAAGATGTATTCCTTCAGTGGATTCCGGCCCACTGTTAGATCATTGGAAACGATATAACAGATGAGCTTGCAAAAGCGGAAGTAGCGGCACGCAGACCCACTATCCACAGAGCTATAAATAACCAAAGATACACATCGAACGATCCACGAAGACGGAATGAAGAGACAAGCACAACGAATACATGCCGGAAAATGGCATCATAAACATGCAGAAATGGACATATAAAGATCTTCATTCTCAGAACGGGACATTGCAAACTCAAAGCCCACCTCCGCATAAGTCTTAGAGACAATTCCACGTGCGATTGCGGAGCACTAAAACAAACACCGGAAAATATCCTGCGGGATAGCCCTACTTATAGACCAGAGAAAGGCAGTCTGGCCAGGGAAAGCAACCATGCTCGAAAGCTGGGTGGGACCGGCGAAGACCTGAAACACAGTCCCCTTCGTGAACCTCACTGAGCTGGAAGCCTAGCATCAGTTGATCGAAGAAGAAGACGAAATCACGAAGATGAAAAACATTTCTTTCTATGTCATCGTGGGTCAGCTGTGGCAGAATGTCGCCATTATTGCACAGTATGGATTGATGATTTATTCGGTTTTGGGTCACGTTGGAACACATAACATTTGTAATCAGTTTCAGTATTGAAAACACGACCTTGACATTAAGAATGCACACTGACTACTATCATCAATGACAAAGACTGGCGATCGTATTTCAAAGCATTCATTTTACTGAGATTTGTAGTACCAGAAACTCTGGCTCAAAGCTCATCTTTTAAACAGCGGAAACTCAACAACATCAGCAACAATGTCATGTTGACATCATTCGACCAGGTTATGTCAATGTTATTGACAGTATTCCTTCGGCACGTCTGTTTGAGTTCAATGTTATTGACAGTATTCCTTCGGCACGTCTGTTTGAGTTCTTCGTCTTTTTATCTTATTGTCATACTAATCTTGCCTTGAGACGTCGCAGAGAGAAAGTATGCGTAGACTTCTGGATTGCCCTAAGTGGAAGGCTTTGTGCTGGCGAATGTTGAACTTTTGGAGTGTTTCTTTGATCGCCTCTATCCATCGTCGCCGCGGTCGACCTCTTGTTTGTGGCCATGAAATCTCCATGTACTCGTAGTTTGACCTCAATGCAGGTTAATCTGTTAGTTAATATATTGATGCACATCGAATTAAGTGTTTTGGACTTCTGACTTTGTCAGAAGTCCAAAACACTTAATTCGATGTGCATCAATATATTAACTAACAGATGTATCCCCACCATTATCATCAAAGTGCTGTCGCAAATTATCATTGAATAAAACATGCACATAGATCTGACATTGTCTTATAGATATTTGTTCCGATATTGATGGCGCAGATATTTGATCTAATGTTGATGTTGTAGAGTTAAGGCGTCAACAATAGGAAGAAATGTTTATAAATGAAACACTTGCTGTCAGTTTCCATGTCATCATTCGTGTGTGGCTTTGCAATTTGTCAATTTTGTTCTGCTCATAGTTGGCTTATGACAGTCGCTTTTTTGCTTCCTTTTCATGTTCATCAAACGGCGCGTGTAGATTTTCTTGTTTAAATCGAGCGATGAGGTTCTGGAGCAGCTCAAGGTTGAGAAGATACTTCTGACGGAAATAACAAAACTGAAAAATACAATATTTTGGTCATGTCAAGTGACGTCGCGTCTACTGAAAGTTATAGTGGAGTAGGAGGCAAGAGAGCTAGGGGTCGGTAGAGGTACAGAAGGACAGACAACATCAAGTTGAGGTCGGGATACAGTTTGACTGAGTCTACCAACCTGGCACGGGGCAGAGACAGCTGGAGATCCATTACCGTCAACTTCTGATACGGAGACGGCACTTGATGATTATAATGATCGTGTATACAGATACGGACACGTCGTCAGCACAACTCTCTGTCCATGTAATGTTTTACTGATAACACGAGAATGACAAAGCATGGACTTTCATAGCACCAGCATAATCACAAACTATCATTTGCACGGGATCAAATGTTATCCCGGGGTCATGTCGCGTATCTCCTGCCGGTAACTGATCACTCAAAATGTATTCTAGTTCATCTAGTATTGCATCATAACAGATGCATGCATCATCATTGTCTGCGCATGTGCCTGCTTCCCACCGGGTATCTGACAAACGTTGTGAAACAGAAAAATCATCTTCAAGGAATGAGAGAAAAACTGACGTCAATAATGTGTCACTCTGCTGTATTATGGCAAGGGGATGTATTGCTACACGGCAGCAGTCAACTGCATTGCGTCCAACTAAATTTATAAAATGTGCAGCGCATTGAATATAGATTTAATTTAACTCACGTAGTTTTGGTTACATACCATTAAACCGACATGACATATTTGCAGCGTTATCATAACATTTGCTGACAGAATTTGGCAAAGTTCAGCTCATAGTTATCAATGTGGTAACAAACTAGCAATGTCGAAAAATGTTCACAAGTTCATAGAAAAACAATGAAATGGTCAGTGGGCTTACCGTCAGCGGGACTTACGTAACGCAAAATCACATTGAACTGGTCAGTGGGCTTACCGTCAGCGGGACTTACGTAACGCAAAATCACATTGAACTGGTCAGTGGGCTTACCGTCAGCGGGACTTACGTAACGCAAAATCACATTGAACTGGTCAGTGGGCTTACCGTCAGCGGGACTTACGTAACGCAAAATCACATTGAACTGGTCAGTGGGCTTACCGTCAGCGGGACTTACGTAACGCAAAATCACATTGAACTGGTCAGTGGGCTTACCGTCAGCGGGACTTACGTAACACAAAATCACATTGAACTGGTCAGTGGGCTTACCGTCAGCGGGACTTACGTAACACAAAATCACATTGAACTGGTCAGTGGGCTTACCGTCAGCGGGACTTACGTAACACAAAATCACATTGAACTGGTCAGTGGGCTTACCGTCAGCGTGACTTGCGTAACACAAAATCACATTGAACTGGTCAGTAAGGAAACTATTGGGAGTCGGGCGTACATACACATCAATAACCGACACGTTTTATGTCCTCTAGGATAGATTGTTTGACCTTGTTAACCATTTGATGAATGACCTCATCGTAACTTGTCTTAGACAGAGATGACCAGTGAACACGTACAGTGTATTCAAATGTTGATAGATAGCTGGCATATAAATAGATCAAACCCAGCAATTAGTTCACGAAGTCCTAAAAAGATCTCATTATTTTGTGCTCCAAATTCTTCACCCGTTCACTGGAACTTCGAGTCACAGTGTGCAATACAGAAACCACTCCATTTGGCGCCAATACTGCTGTTTGATCGAGAAATATACATGCAGTGTATCAAAGATGCTTGCTGTCTGTCAACGCATCACATACGTCAACATGACATTTCTGTGTTCCACGCTTGATTCATTCTTCTGTATTATTGTGAGTAGAGGTACTTCCGATCATCAAGCACGATTCAGATAACAGAAATAGTTTGCAAACGAAACGGAACAATTATCGATTATAGAAGCTTTCACGATAGTATGCATGTTGTTTATTTTATTTGTTTTCTTCTCTGAAAATAACAGTGCTACAGTTCTTAATTATCTTATTATTTTTAACCTTGGCCACGACATGCTTTATCAAAAGGTTTCTTCCAATAATGACATCCACAATCAAAGGCTATCTAGAGATACAATTTCCAATCATCCCGCATCATATGTCTGACCAATCAGGTCACCATTTTATCTCTGTAATTCAATACCAGTTTTAACACTGCCACTATCCGCAGTTTCTGGTATTTCACATGCATCGCAGACGGTTAACTTTGTTGTTGTTGGTGTATCTGGCAAAGATGGCGCCGTAACTGGCTGCGAGTCTACATTTCTCGACTGTTTTGGATCATTATGGATGCCGCCAGACCACGGATTTGCCTGGAATTCACACTAGTCGACGACTTACACTTGTGTTCACGGATACGTGGAGTTGTTTTCCGTCTGGACTTGTTATTTCGTTCTTTTTTTGTGTGATTTCTTCCATCCGTTTATCCTGGTCTGGACGCCGGCTGAATGGCGCTACGCTTAAACTAGTTATACCTGTGTCGTAGCTCACGGGTTAGTTCTGCCGGTTCACCTTCACGAATATGGCGTGTGGGAATTTTAGATGCTACTATGATGAACTGAATACAGCTGGGGAGAGATGCCAGACTCACTCACACGCTGAGTGTTGTCCATACGACCTCTTGTGGTTATCGAAAAGGCACGACAAACTGCGTTAGATGCCTTCCCACCTTTCTACCCTGCGGGTTACATGTTTACGGAAAGGCTTCGGTGGTAACCCTGAGGCAAAATCTGCATCCTATGCTATCTCCAGTCGTCTCGATGAATGTCTTGCCACTGGCAAAAGGTAACTTAGGCTCTGTGAGTGAGGTTGACAAAAGGCGCAGTTTCTTCCTCACTGTAATCCAAATCTCCGCGCAAGTCACCCATTTCAGCGGACACAGCAAGAGATACGACTGTCCTCACGGCTGAACAAAGAGAGTGGTCTTCATCACTTGTGATGGACAAACTATCATCTGCAACTTCAGATTTGTTTGTACAGTCAACAACAAACGACATAATATTTGTCTGTCCAATTACTTCAAGAACACAATTTGACGTATCATTATGATGATCGATACTGAGACAGTTTCATTCACGTTATTAACCCCCATCTATCCATTTCTAGGTTGAACCAGCACTTGTCAATGTGTGCTCTTACTCACTGTAGGCATTTAACAACAAGATGTGTTCGTCGCAGTTTTAGCAGTCAGAAACTGTCCAACTTTTCATGTTTACTGTCCAACTTGGCACATATCAGTTTATCCTTACGTTTTTTGCGCAACCGCGTTTATAATTATGTTTCAATTTCAACACTATATATGTATGCTGCACTGAGTAACAATCTAGTCTATACAACCTGCTGCTCGTATGGCTGCTGCTGGTACATCTGAATGTCTGCTGCTGGTACATCTGTATCACTGCTGCTGGTACATCTGTATGACTGCTGCTGGTACATCTGTATGACTGCTGCTGGTACATCTGTATGGCTGCTGCTGGTACATCTGTATGACTGCTGCTGGTACATCTGTATGACTGCTGCTGGTACATCTGTATGGCTGCTGCTGGTACATCTGTATGACTGCTGCTGGTACATCTGTATGACTGCTGCTGGTACATCTGTATGGCTGCTGCTGGTACATCTGAATGTCTGCTGCTGGTACATCTGAATGTCTGCTGCTGGTACATCTGAATGGCTGCTGCTGGTACATCTGTATGACTGCTGCTGGTGCATCTGTATGGCTGCTGCTGGTACATCTGTATGGCTGCTGCTGGTACAACTGTATGACTGCTGCTGGTACATCTGTATGGCTGCTGCTGGTACATCGGTATGGCTGCTGCTGGTACATCTATCTAACTGCTGCCGTTGCAGGACATTTAGCTAATATAAGCTACGGACTAATTTTAAATAAACTACTCGCTGAAGCTTGAAACTGGTCACGTGGACCCTTCTTGCCAATAGTAATCAACTTGCTTGGACTAATCTTCCGACCTTTTCTCATACTGAGCCTCACTGCAGCAGCCTGTCGGGTCGATTGTTTGAGCTGGATGTTGGGACAGTCTAGACACCCACAATGCAGCGGAATGAGTTGCAATCAAATCATTCATATACACTAGTTAACAGAAATATTTTAATCTTGAATTCCAGTGTAAAGTCGGTTCTATGAAATGGTTCTGAAGCATGGAGAACAAGAAAATTGCAAAGGAAAAGATACATCAATGTCTTTCTGGTGTAGAATAGACGAATTGAAATGATATACGATCACAAATGGTTTATCTGTTAGAAAGGATCAGACACAAATCAGTGGACATTACGCGGGGGAGACTTTGCTGGCGATGGGTCGGACACACATAAAGGACCCACCTGATAGATTACAAGACAGTCACTTGTCTGGAATCCCCTGATAAGAGGTTGAGGCCGACCAAAACATGCATCGAGAAGAGAGCTCGAAACAATCGTAAAGGGAACAGGGAGGATGTGCACAGAGATAAAGCGGTTGTTCATTGGGCCCTTTCCGTCCATATTATTGACCATACGACACAGACAATTACTTTTCCTGTTCACCTCGCGTTACTGAGCTCTTCGTCAGTATAAATCAATAATACCTCGCTCCCTCGAATGTCACAGTGAGACTTGTTATTTTTTCAAACTGTCCACAGGGCCGGATTAAGGTCTCTCGGGGTTCAGGACACAGGCAGTAAAGGGACCTATAGCTACCAATATTTTGTAACTAATTGAATTGAGGCGCTTCCAGTTTGAAGCATTTATTATCCATTTACATGATCAAAGAATACAAAGTTTAGCCTACTATATTGTCACGATGATGCTATCACTTGGGCGACAGCGACCACAAAACAAAAACAAACAAACAAACTGCTCAAAATAATGAGACCTTTCTAGAACTTCATGAACTAATTGCAAAGTTTGACCCATTTATATGCCAGCTATCTATCAACATTTGAATACACTGTACGTGTTCACTGCTCATCTCTGTCTAAGGCAAGTTACGATGAGGTCATGGCTCAAATGGCAAACAATCTGTCTTGAAGAATAAAACACTGTACTTGTTGAAGAGATGTACTACACACATTCGTCACCTCGAATTACCATGGCCATGACCACGTGTGATGGCTGCGTCCCAGGCGGCCTGTAGTTCTGTTTCAGAGATGACGATCTGCTTCAGCTAGGTATTTCGAGGGCGGCCCCGAGGACGTCTCTTCCCATTCCTCGCCCCACAATCAGCTGGAGCATATAGCGGGCTTGGGCATTAGGCAGAGACTGGCCACTTACTGACTAGGGATAGGCGATGAATCGTCGAGCCAATGCCTGCGAGTTGAGTAGGTCGAACTACTTCACTGTTGGAAATTAAGTAGGGCCAGCGGATCCCGAGTATGCGCCTCTGGTTGCGCATATGGAAGGCCTCAAGACTATGTCGGTCCCGCTGCAGTAGTGTCCGGATCTTTGGACTGCACAGGAGGATGGGGATGACAGGAGTCGTATATGCGGAGACTGGTCTTCGGGGAAAGCTGGGACCAAACACTGTGGAGGAAGTGTATGGATGAAACCGTCATACCTATCCTACGGGTTATTTAACTTGTGCGTGCGCCAGAGGACTGCCTGTTTACCATGTAGACAATGTCCTCGGTGACTAAAACAAAGTTGCCGTTCACGGTAATGCTCAACGCACAGCGGCCTTTGCTGAGGCTTTGTATTTTCGTCTTCGTTCATCAAATGTGCACGCTTAGGTAGGTAGCCCATCGATCTAGTGCTTCCATGTGGCCTATCGGGGCCTGAGAATCGAGACGATGTATGAGGACATCATCAGCTTAGACGAGATCGGTTACCAGGGAATAACTAAGGACGCTTGGGTTGTGTACATAAGACTGAATTAGGATCCACGTGTAGAGACGAGGACGCAGCCCTGCCGGACAATGTCTAATTATGGTCTTCGATATTCAGCAAAGTCCTCGGATATTATATGCTGACTGTATTGCGAAGTGTATTTTGTGTATTTTTGAAATGGAGCATACGTTACTGCGTTTGCTTTGCACTAAATGTCTTTCCGATTTGATGTAGCCAGTCTAGGTGGTGCGTGGACGACCGGGAGGGCGAGATCATGATGGAGAGATAGTCGCTTCCCAATCTTGATTTGTATGTCCTGCATTAAGAGCTGGTCGGCGGGACACATTTCTAAATAAGGCCCAATAAACAGTGACAGTTTAGAATGGTGTCTGTTATTCCGTCGCGTTACTTCGTTTTATGAGACCCAGTCATAATCAGAGGATCACAAGAATGCGCCTCTAGCTGAACATGTGAAAAACCTCAATCCGTTTTTGCTCTCTCTGCACATTAGTTCAGGTTTCGGAACCGTTCAGAAGGACAGGAACAACACACGTCATGTAATCCCATCATTCTACCGTTCCAGACTCGATAAGGAGGTAGCCAGGTCGACTCTTCTGATGATGTCCAGGTGGCTTCGTGCATCGGAATTATGTTTGCTACTCATGCAAACGTGATGTAAGCCGTCTGTATTTTGAAATACGTCTTTAGAACAATACCTTGTACATGATACAGGTATATAAGCGTTAATAACTCATTTACCCGGAATCAAAAGTTTCATTAACTTTTCCACGCGACAAAACAATAAAACCACGTGTTATTGATGCGGATAACACTATCTCTAAACCATGTCAGATTTTGTGTGTAGATTTGTGAGGGGCTGGAAATTCATCAGGTGAGTTGTTCAGATTTGGCAGGGTTATCTCGAGTCTCGAGGGAGATAAATGAAATCAATTTGTTTGTGTCCGTGTGGCCAAGCGGAGAAAAAGAGGGATAGATACACAATGAAATGCAAATGTTTTCATCTTGACAAGAGCAGTGTCAATGCTGTGCGTCATGTCCGTCCCAACATATTACTGGCCTTGTACGTGTAAAATAGGGGTGGGCTACTTCATCGGTGTACAAGTTATTAGTTTTGTAGTTCTGACGTGCCTAATAGGACCAGTACTGCACAAAACAAAACCAAAAACATGAGTGAGAAAGATGTCACGATGATATTAATTTATTTGTATAACTGATCGATAAGTAATGTTCCTACAGGAAAAGGGGGGGGGGGGGAACAACCCTTACTTACTGCAGAACGTGACGTCATGCAATGGTTTCTGGTGACTACTTTGAACGCGCCTTCTAGTATCTTTTGTCAATGTCAGTGGAGGCTCGTTGAAGAAGACTTTAGAAGTAATTTCGTGAAAGTTCATTAAGTGCAGCTCACAAAACGTACGTTCGATAGGTGGTACAGCTTGAACAACTCTTAAGTGAATGATGTTTTACCTAGCAATAGATAAAGCTTTGAGAAGAAGGTTGAAATAGCTATGCTTCATCATCATCATCATCATTCCTGAGACTGCAGACTACTAGAACTTCTATACCGACGGAAGATCTCACACACCGATGAGTGCCCATATGGAACAGGAGGCCAGAATTCTGAGCATATTCTACAGGAATGCCCAATCTATAGGGAAATGAGATGCCAGAGGGTGCGGAGCTGAGACAAAAGCTGTGGGGCAGCCGCTCCAACCTGGTGAAGACTACAGACTTCATCATGGCGACTGGCCTGCAGATATAGCATGACCAAAAGATCCTGAACGCAAAGAAGAAAAGTCCAGAGACTGATTGTAAAGTTGTCTGAGCATGTATCTCTGTTTGACCATTTCCTCTGCAGCTCTTCATTTCAGCATATGTTCGTACTTTAATGTCTCTGCATGCCTGAAATATAAAGGTGAGTCTTAGTCACTCTCTTAATCTTTTCCCCTGAATCTGGCCCTCTAGTATCGTCTGTGGAAGACTGCCATGTCTCATATTGTGTCCCAGAAAACTTCGTTTTTGAATCATTTGCCTAAATTGTCTTTTGATCCTACCTGTCATTGAATCTTCTTTCTGTCCAATTCACTCTTTCCATTCTACGGTGGCATCACATTTCAAACGCTTCCAATCTTTTCCCATCCTTCTTTGCTCTAACAAAGACAATAATGAGTGGCGATTATTCTTTTCCTTAGTTCTTCTTCTTCTTCGTACGCTGTTTTCCTTAGTTCTATCCTGATATTGTTTGTAGTTAGCAATTTATGTTTTTCTCTGGAGGCCATTTTTTGCCAATTTAGTCCTTGTCCTAATTTATATCTCATCGGGGTCATCTTCTGTTATAGTTTGCCCTAAATATGTAAACTTTTCTGCTTGTTTGACTATTTCTCCATTGATGAATGTATTCATTTGTTTATCTTGCTTGTCTATAACTGAAGTCTTTCTCGTTAATGTGTTTATTTTCATGCCAAACACTTTCTCCGTGCTATTAATATTTTCAAGTAGCAATTGCAAACGTTGCTTCCGATCATCCATCCCTTGGTCAATGGCAAATTTGATGTTATTAACTTTCATACCATTGACTTTAACACCTCTATTACAACTCCGAACACAATTTCCCATCATCATCTCAGAATAGGCGTTATAGAGACTGAAAGAAAGCTACCATGTCGCCCTTTGTCTTATTGATCTACCAGTACTTCTTTCATTGAAATAATCGCCTCTTGATTTTTCAACAGGTTCTGGATTAACGTAGTGATTAGTCTTTTTATACCTATTGGTTGCAACATCTGGAAATGTTTGCTCCAGGGAACTAAACCAAAGGCTTTCTCGTTGTTAATAAAGCAGATAAATAGTGGTCGTCCATGATGGATCATTGTTTCTGCGACAAGCCGCAATGATCCGATCCAGTATACCTTTGGAATCCAAACTGGTTAGCTTTTAGCACCAACTCTTAACATCGATTCTCTTCTTAATTATCTTCAATTGAATTATAGATTATTTTAGTTATGCTTAGTACATCGATTATTAGAGCGAGTGACATCAGAAGTGGTTTTGAAACAGGACAATATTTTGTGTTTGAGAAATTGAGTTTAAAAGTAATACTCATCCTTGGATTGATTATATTAGTGTATGTCCAGTTGTTGTCGGGCGAATACAAATATGTGACCAATGAATGATCAGATTCACTGTCATAGACAGTTGTTTTAGCAATACATATTCTGTTTCTAAGAATCGACGTCACTGCACTCCGGGCATACCCATAGGTGCTCAGTCTCTCTCATCAAATGGCGTAAGGTATGGATGCTGATGGTCCCTGTAGCTCGCTGGTTGTACACTCTCCTGCACCATCCTCTCATGCACCCCACTCCGCTCAAACCTCGTTTAATGTCGAAACTTTGCAGTCTGTGGATTGCTGCTTCATCTATTGCAATGTCCTCATCCAGCAGGCGGTCATTGATTGATTTCAAATTGTCACTTCTGTCCATCACCAATGTGCGCATGATGGGAGCCCGTGAAGCCAAGATGTCAGCTCTTTCATTGCTCTGAACCCCGGCAAGAGCAGGATAGTAGATCCAGGCCAGTGCCTGGAGGTTTGAGGCCTCAACAGCAGCTATCCACTCGTACCAAAGCCATCCCTTCTGTACTTTCTGAAGTACGGCTTGCGCGTCTGTCACGATGACTGCCTTTGTTATAGAAGTCTCAGATATCCATTTCAGTGCTGAGGTCACTGCTTCCGTCTCCATTCTCATACTGGAGGTTGTTGACATGTATGCCTTACTGCGCTCAGCAACGACCCCTCCTCTCACTCTAGCCGAGAAACCACAGACTGATGTCCCACTGCGCACGACTGATCCGTCGGTGTATATGACAGCGTCACTCTCCTAGGTGTTCTCAGTTATCAGCTGATTTATCTCGTGCTCTGCACTCTCGTTGTTTCGTTCTCTGCATTCCTTGCCTAAGGTTATGATGACTCTCTGGTACTCTATCATTCTATCACCAGTGTGGACCCATTCTTCCCCTTTGGCTATCGTCTCAGCTGAAGTGACGTGTCCGATTGTTGTCTCAGCCTGTGCCATCCAAGACGACCCTCTCTTGATTCTTGATCCCTTGATGTCTGAGATACTACTGTGCAGAGGGTGTCGAGTGTCTGTGGTGACACGCATATAGGCTTTGACTTGTGCCAGTTTATGTCCAGATGTCACCGATAACAATCCCAACATGTACCGCATCATCACAATCGGGGCATCTCTAGTGCAGCCCAGAACCAGTCGCATACCTTCATTCTGGATGCGGTCCAACCTTACACACTGTGTTCTTAATAGTGTGAGGATGCCTAGTCCGTAATCGACGACAGACAACACGACCTGACGAAATGGGATGACCAGGAGGCGTTGTTCCAAGTCGGCAGCAGCCATGGTCTTGAGTGCTCCTAACCCTCTCTTGCATCTTTATACGATGTGGTCAACATGGCAGTTATAGGAAAGACTGCAGCAATACATATACTAATCAAGACTGATTCAGGTGGACATGTTCTCCTGAACGTAATGTCCTCAGTACCCTTTGCTTGTTCGTTGTTTATTCAGCAATATATTTATGTCTTTTCCTATTCAATTTCCCATATGGCCTAAGTACAGTACGGTAACAAAAATCGTAGATTTTCCGGCACAAAGGTCTTTTTTAAAAAAAACGAACAATTGAAAGTAGTCCACAATAAAACAACTAATCTTCTTTTCTTCATTCATTCTCCAACTCCCGCTACCAAACAGGGTGTAGTTCGGAGAACGGAATGCATTGTGCAGTAGTTTACAGCGATACTGCGATATTTGCACCTTTCGACCCAACACATCCGACTTCAGCATGACATTTTTTTATACCGGCTAGCCTTCCTTCCTCGACGCCTTCTCCTTAGCCAGTCTGGGTACCGGGTTAGCCTTCCCTCCTCGACGCCTTTTCCTTAGCCAGTCTGGGTACCGTGTTAGCCTTCCCTCCTCGACGCCTTCTCCTTAGCCAGTCTGCTGTACCGGCTAGCCTTCCTTCCTCAACGCCTTCTCCTTAGCCAGTCTGGGTACCGGGTTAGCCTTCCCTCCTCGACGCCTTCTCCTTAGCCAGCCTGCTGTACTGGGTTAGCCTTCCCTCCTCGACGCCTTCTCCTTAGCCAGCCTGCTGTACCGGGTTAGCCTTCCCTCTTCGACGCCTTCTCCTTAGCCAGCCTGCTGTACCGGGTTAGCCTTCCCTCCTCAACACCTTCTCCTTAGCCACCCTGCTGTACCGGGTTAGCCTTCCCTCCTCGACGTCTTCTCCTTAGCCACCCTGCTGTACCGGGTCAGCCTTCCCTCCTCAACGTCTTCTCCTTAGCTAGCCTGCTGTACCGGGTTAGCCTTCCCTCCTCGACGCCTTCTCCTTAGCCACCCTGCTGTACCGGGTTAGCCTTCCCTCCTCGACGCTTTCACCTTAGCTAGCCTGCTGTACCGGGTTAGCCTTCCCTCCTCGACGCCTTCTCATTAGCCACCCTGCTGTACCGGGTTAGCCTTCCCTTCTCGACGCCTTCTCCTTAGCTAGTCTGCTGTACCGGGTTAGCCTTCCCTTCTCGACGTCTTCTCCTTAGCCAGTCTGCTCTGTTGCAGCCTGATATCAAGGACGTGAAGGTGGATGGAGGGTCTTGGCAGCGCTGGTGCGATGGCCCTTACGTTAACAGTCCGTTTTGGGTTGATGGCCGCTACAGCTTATGCACTTCTCGGCATCATGATCCCAAAACAATTAATAAATATAGAGCAACAATGTAAGATTCACCATGTCGTCTCGTCTTTCCACTTCTTCTTCGTCTTCGATCATTCTTCATTTGGACAGACTAGATAATTCAGTAAAGTCCACTGTCTTTTTCTGTGCTCTAGAGAACTGTCCTGACATGGGTTGCTGTCATGTTTACCAGGCCACAGTGACATAGACTTATGGTATTTATCTTGTGGTGTATAAACTGTTGTGGCCCGTTTGGAGACGAAGTTTAATACTTGGTATTTTCATGACAGTAGATAATATCCGCCATCTAGGTGGAGCTTGTTTTCTTCCTGCCTCTTCACACGAAAGTCTGTAGACATTATTTCAAAGGTGCAATCTTATTTTCTGTGCCATCTGTATAAGAGAAATATATTGACTCACATCTGCGTTCCATATTGGGAATATGGTGTTATGCCCATATTTGTCTTGACCAATGGCACACTAAGGGTGATAGGATCAACATCACCTCGACCACCTTTACTTGACCAACGGCACACTAAGGGTTATAGGATCAACATCACCTCGACCACCTTTACTTTCCCAGATTATTTTGGTACCAATTTTTTTAGGCTGAGCGACCCTGGTGCCGTTATGTGATTGGGAAAAAATGTTGCACCAACTGGGGATCGAACCCCGATCCCTCAGCAGGGAAGGCAGTCCTCTAACCACAGCGCTACTTTGGCTCTCGGCTATCTGTATGGTCGTTGATCAATGTCTTTGTAATGGTTCTTGAACACAATCAATCCATCAAATTACTGGTCGTCGCAAGTTTTGGAATAATGCTGTCTTATTTTTGTAAGCTTGGGTGACGGCAAGTTTGGAGACATTTTTGTCACATGACAGAACGATTCCATTCTCGGTCTGTCTAAACATGCTTTCCATGGCGTCATTTCCCACTTCCTTTAGGATTTCTTCATTTCTCATTCTCTTTCTGACCTCAACTGTTTTTCCACAAGCATCTAATTTGAAATGCTATTTTCTCTTATTCGTGTGGCTTGGGCATGGCCCATGTCTGACAGTAACATGTAAGATGAAAAACCCAACATAAAAACAAAAAACATGTAATGTTTCACACGACTGAAATGTGTGTTTGATGAGACCAGTGTTATAACGGTGCACTTTTCTAGCAATTTTGCATGTTGCAATGTCTGATAACTTTTCCATCACACACACACCCCCCCCCCCTCCCTTCCCCTTCCCCATTTTTCTCAATTTCTCTCAACACACACCGCCCCACACAGATATATTAAAATCCAACAATTGCACAAGTCTAATATTTGATTCCTCAGAGAAACATGGCATTCTGTTGAAAGCAGTATTGTTGCAAAAGTGCACGGCGTAGGGCGGGTTCTGTGGAAAAGGAACATTACGCAATTGGACAAACACTAGCGTATCAGAGTGTACCACCGAGGTCTGAAACAATTGGACAAACACTAGCGTATCAGAGTGTACCCCCGAGGTCTGAAACAAATGGACAAACACTAGCGTATCAGAGTGTACTACCGAGGTCTGCAACAATTGGACAAACACTAGCGTATCAGAGTGTACCACCGAGGTCTGAAACAATTGGACACACACTAGCCTATCAGAGTGTACCACCGAGGTCTGAAACAATTGGACAAACACTAGCCTATCAGAGTGTACCACCGAGGTCTGAAACAATTGGACAAACACTAGCGTATCAGAGTGTACCACCAAGGTCTGAAACAATTGGACAAACACTAGCGTATCAGAGTGTACCACCGAGGTCTGAAACAATTGGACAAACACTAGCCTATCAGAGTGTACCACCGAGGTCTGAAACAATTGGACAAACACTAGCGTATCAGAGTGTACCACCGAGGTCTGAAACAATTGGACAAACACTAGCGTATCAGAGTGTACCACCGAGGTCTGAAACAATTGGACAAACACTAGCGTATCAGAGTGTACCACCGAGGTCTGAAACAATTGGACAAACACTAGCGTATCAGAGTGTACCACCGAGGTCTGAAACAATTGGACACACACTAGCCTATCAGAGTGTACCACCGAGGTCTGAAACAATTGGACAAACACTAGCGTATCAGAGTGTACCAACGAGGTCTGAAACAATTGGACAAACACTAGCGTATCAGAGTGTACCACCGAGGTCTGAAACAATTGGACAAACACTAGCCTATCAGAGTGTACCACCGAGGTCTGAAACAAATGGACAAACACTAGCGTATCAGAGTGTACCAACGAGGTCTGAATCAATTGGACAAACACTAGCCTATCAGAGTGTACCACCGAGGTCTGAAACAAATGGACAAACACTAGCCTATCAGAGTGTACCAACGAGGTCTGAAACAATTGGACAAACACTAGCGTATCAGAGTGTACCACCGAGGTCTGAAACAATTGGACAAACACTAGCCTATCAGAGTGTACCAACGAGGTCTGAAACAATTGGACAAACACTAGCGTATCAGAGTGTACCACCGAGGTCTGAAACAATTGGACAAACACTAGCCTATCAGAGTGTACCAACGAGGTCTGAAACAATTGGACAAACACTAGCGTATCAGAGTGGGCCACCGAGGTCTGAAACAAGACAATTTGGAGATTCGTGAGAAGTCTCAACTTCAGGTTTGATTATGTTGTATCTGATGTGATTGTAAGTATTAGTCAACTGCATCAAATCAATGTGAAACTGGCATGTTTCATTGTCTCTACAGGAAGGTTCACGCAGATCCTACAAGTGGATGGTCTGACAATAGTAGAGCACAAAGCAAATCACCAGAAATAGGATCAAAACTACAGCTACATTGGTTTAATAGGGAAGCAGTTGGATAAGATATTTAACACAGTAGTGACAGAAAATACAACAAAGGAACACTGGCCACTAACAACCGTTATTTTCTTGAAAAGGAAATGGATGGTAACAATTAAGTGTATACTAGAAAGAAGGTGCAATCACAAGGCAAATATCATTTAATATATTTTTTGGTAGGTCTTTATGTTCTTCTTAAAGACTTCTTGATCAAATGTCCACTTCATGCAGCAGTAGGATAGAGTAGATACAAAACAGCTGCACTCATCTGTTCTTGAGCTGTCAGGGCCCGACCACAACTGATAAGAACCTCTGTGACAAATTTATTAAACGGGTGGGGGATTTAATGTCCAAAAATGAGCGAACTGTCCTAAAACGGTATGGGCGCTAACATGAATGAAGTTTAAGCTCATTCATGTTATCCGTTTGGTTTTGTTGCACACTGTTGAAAGAGTAAGGAAATCAAAAACAAGTTGTAATTAGTGAGTGCTCAAAGATTGAATTATAGGGTACATCTCCTCATTTTAGCACATAAACTTTGTTAGTGCCAGTTGCTCGTCACTGGATTCAGAACTACTTTATCATGAAATCAATTACCAGCTAACATATCACAAACAACATTAGCAACAATTTACTACATAATGTAGTTGTCAAATGAAGAACACAAGCCTCATAAAAAAGTATTTTAATTTGTATCTTTCTATTCCTAGTAACATTAGACATTACAATGAATACCATATGTTAACTCCACCCAAAGGGTTTGAGAAGGTTGAAAAGAAAATGTTAAATTCTCTTAATGCACTTGCAGGATCATCTTAAATCAAATTCCAGTAAAACCCAGGTAAGTGCTTAACACCTCAGAAACAGGCGCAAATAAAAATTAAGAGTAGGTGACAAGGACAAAGGTTTGAACACTGCACGACTCCTAAATATATTGGAATTAATGTTAGACGACACATTATCCAACATGACACACTATCAGGAAACAAAGCGCAAGATGCACGCAAGAAACAATTTCATCTGAAAACTGACCAGCACAACATGGGGAGCACAGCCGTCAGTTCTTCGGGCATCGGCACTTACCCTGTTGTTTTCCGTGGCTGAATACGCCGCACCAGTCTGGAAAAATTCTGCTCCTGCAAAAGTAGTTGGCACAGCAATAAGTGAGGTGGGTCGGATAGTATCGTAGTGCCTAAAACCCACCCCCATTGATAAAATATACAACATAGTTGGCATAGCGCCATCCGAGATCGGAAGAAACGTCGCAGCAGAAACCGATCGAGAAAAACAACACAACCCAAGACACCCAATGTTTGGACATCAGGTACAGAGCACAAAACTTAAATCCAGACATAGCTTCCTAAAATCAACACAGCCCATACAGACTAGCTCGGGGATGATCATTTCAAAAGATGGCACGAATTGATGCAGATCTGAGAGATCAAACTTTGGAGGAATGCTCCTGGACATCATCTACCATACACAACATGGAAGTCACTAAATAAACTCTGGACGTGTATCACAATGAAGAAGAACATGAAGAAATGGGGATACACAGATGATGCCACATGTGACTGTGACCCAATACAGGACCTGGACCACATGATGACCTACCATAACCTCCAGGAAACATGCAATAAGTGCAACATGCTGGAGATAAATGACAAGTCAATCCACGATACTGGATGCGTACTGTATAACGTGGTGCTTGGACATGGAAAGCAAGTAACTCCACCTAAAAGATTCAATTGCCTTTTCTTCTTCCATTGATTTGTGCATGTCCTCTTTGGCCCATTCCTGCAATTTCTTATTTGTGTTCAGCCATTGCTGCCACGTAACATGATGCTGGATAGTTCAGCTTGAAAGTCTGCAGATAGAGAGGAAATTATGTAGAAAAATATGAATTTTTATGTCCCTTAAATCTGAAAGAGGGTATGCACAATAGGGGAGATTGTGTCCGACACTGGTCCTGAAATCTTAGACACTAGAGTAACATTTCTAAGCCACCTGAACATGTCATGCCCTGGGTTATGTTGTTTTGTTTCCTCCTGAAGGTTTGTTTAATTCATCTACACTTTCTGTGGTTAATCTTTATCTGTTTGGTGGCTTTCATATCATAGTAAGTAAATATGTGTTTACTACATCTGACCTCCTGATATGATTGAGTGGGCCACTACAAAAACGTTCTATGATTGAGTGCGCCACTGAGATACCTTATATAATTGAGTGTGCCACTGAGATACCTTCTATGATTGAGTGTACCACTCAGATACCTTCTATGATTGAGTGTACAACTGAGATACCTTCTGCTATGATTGAGTCTGCCACTGAGATACCTTCTGCCATGATTGAGTGTGCCACTGTGATACCTTCTGCTAAGATTGAGTGTACCACTGAGATATCTTCTGTGATTGAGTGTGCAACTGAGATACCTTCTGCTATGATTGAATGTACCACTGAGATACCTTATGCTATGATTGAGTGGGCCACTGAGAAACCTTCTGTGATTGAGTGTACCACTGAGATACCTCCTTCTGCTATGATTGAATGTAACACTGAGATACCTTCTGCTATGATTGAGTGTGCCACTGAGAGACCTTCTATGGTTGATTGTGCCACTGAGATACCTTCTATACTTAACTCAACGTTAACAATCATAACTGGATTAAATAAACAGCACAACCAAAGAGTTTGACATGAAAATAAACACATTGAAGATAAAGACTTTGGTAATAGCCAAGCATCTTAGACAAATTAATATAGCCATCAATGGCAATGGAATCGAACAAGTACAGAAGTTTATATATTTAGAGCAAACCATAACAGAAAATGCCAGCAATAGATAGAAATTAAGACGAGGATTCCATTGGCAACAAATGGTTTCAGAATGAAACAGAAATTGCTAACCTCAAAGAATATCAGGACAGAACTGAATATAAACAAATAATTGCCATCATATATGGCCACTTGAACTCCAGCAAAGAAGGATGAAAAAAACTAGGAGCATTTGAAATGTGCTACAATAGACTAGACAGAGTGAGCTGGGCAGAAAGAAGACCCAATGACAAAGTCCTCACTGAAGTTGGGACACAAAGACATATAATGAAAAAGATACAGAAACGAAGATTTAGTTGGATGGGCGACAATATGAGAAATGAAAGCCTTCTACAGAAAATACTAGAGGCCAGGATTCAGAGTATAAGAGGAAGAGGAGACAAAAACTGACTTTTATATCTGAGGCTTGCCAATGACAGTAAAGTATGAACCTATGCTGAAATGAAGAGAGCTGCAGAGGAAAGAGTCAAATAGAAGACATAGACAACCTTACAACCAGTCTCCAGACTGATCAACTAGAGGATAGGGTCAAATGGAAGACAGACTCAGACAACTTTACAACTAGTCTCACGACTGTTCAACCAAAGAATAGGGTCACATGGAGAGACGTGCTCAAACAACCTTACAACCAGTTTTAGAACTGATCAACCAGATGATGTTGATTGAGAAATCTGTTCAGAAAGCACTTTATAAGCAAACTATTCATAAATTATTGGCAATATTATTTGTATTTCCTACCAGCTGCTGTAGAAGCGTGCCTGCTGCACTGCCTGAAGAAGCGAGCTTTGGGCCTCTTCAAATATGGCTCCACCATGGCACTGCTACAAAAGGTCTCTAAGACATTTGAGCCTGCAGCAGAAGTCTCTCGCCTGGTGGCTGACCTTGAGACGAGCAGCTCAACCGAGATGTCAGGGTCAAGGTTAGTTTCTGACTATGTAAGGTATCAAAACTAAATATCTGTAAATGTCACCAGTGTGCAGCTGGGCCTGTCTAGAGTTGATTATATTTGTAATAACCATACAGTAATGTAAATTAGGTCTGACAGCTCTCAAAATAGAGGCAGCAGCAAACATATAGCAACAAAAATAACTTGCACTCTATAACTAGGCTGTCAAATGTGGTCCGCAGACAGGAGTAAGTTGAGACAAAGGGAATTTTTCAGAGGAGAATTTTTTTTTAGTTGTGAAAAAGAAATGTATTATTGTGTGTACCTTCTTCTTCTTTCCTTTTCCTTCTTCTTCTTCTTCTCCTCCTTCTTCTTCTTCTTCTCCTCCTTCTTCTGCTTATTCTTCTTTGATCAACTGATGCTGTGCTTCTAGTCTGGTGAGCTTCATAAAGGAGACTGTCCGTTTCAGGTCGTCGCTGGCTCCCTACAGGTTTTCAAACATGCTAGTTCAGCTGCTTCTGTTTGTGTTGGGTCTACATGGCAGCTCAAGCTAGAGGACCCCTCCATGTTGCAAGCTTGAACAACTTTTTATAGAGAACAAGCTGTTGACCATGCAGCAGCTCCCCCTATCCACGTAGCTAGATGATCCAGTGAAATAATATTAGCCAATACAATCTGGAATCACCGACGTCAGAGGAGTTGCCATAATAGCGATGATACCACCACTAAACTACCTTACGGACACCAGTTTCATATTTTTTCTCAGTAGTGAAGCCCAAAGCCTTTCCTATGAGCAGGTATTCAGTCAGGCAGTGGGAACAGTAGTACCGAGGGTCACATCACAGTAGCATTGCTAGCAGACCATGTGTGTGTTTTCAGTCAGTTTCATAACGAAACGAATGAATGTATCTCTAATCCTCAAATCCAAACTAACGAACTTGCTTGCAGGATAAACATACTATATCCACACTATTCTGATGTACTAGACCAGAATATGCTAGTTTTAATTCCAAATGTGAAAAAAATCCCAGAAATAGGTTTTGTTCATGTCGGTCATAACAAGGGCACATCACTCAGAGAGGTCACCATCAGGGACTTACTATTATCTGATGATGCTCCTATTGTCACTAGCAGTCAACAGGAACTACAGAGCTTGATAAATTGCTTCTCCTAGGCGTGCAAAGATTTTGGTCTCACAACAAGTCTCCACAGAATAAACGTGTCAGGACAGGAAGTAGATGCCACCTCGACCTTTACCATCAATAATTACAAACTGTCAGTTGTGCACTAATTCATGTACCTGGTGTGCCTCATTAGCAATCTCTCTCTAGATCCAGAAAATGACAGTCACATTGGCAAAGGTGCTGCCACATTTGTTTGTCTCACAACACATGTTTGAGAAAACCAGAAACTTACAATTAAAACCAAGGTCATGGTTTACAATACATGTGTCTTATTGAAACTTGGGCGACTTATGCCAAACGGTGTCTGCGATTCATCCTTGGAATTGCAGGGAGAGACAGAGCGACATATATGAAAATACTCTTTTGTTAATAAAGACTACGACAGCTTCATCATGCTTGTTGAATGGAAAATGGTTGCGTCACCAAAGATATTCTCTATGGCAAAAGAACAGTCATCCAACCACAGATGAAGTTCAAATATGCATCTAAACAGGACAGGAAGACACTTGGATATGGGTCTGGCATTATGGGAAAATGATGTTGCAGACTAATCCAAGTGGAGATATACTATGAAGAGCCACCCAAGAACTTGTGAAAATCAGCTCTTGCAACACAAAGAAGTGAAACGACAACACAAGAAAAAATAAAACCCAAAACTCCAAGGTTGCATCATCCTATAGTCAGTCACGACTGAAAGAGGCTGCTAGAATAATGACAACAAATCATTGTCATGAATTGTGCTATTGATACACATATAGCAAAAAAGGATAAGATATGATCATACATGCTTGGACTTCTGTTATTCAAATCTTGAAATGAAAATAAAAATAATAAATTACACCATGATCAGACAATTAAGATATTTTTGACATACTAAAAGTCAAAATATGTTATTGAGAATCAAGAGGAAGAACATTTAACCCCAAAATCATGAGGACAAACAAGCTGCATAAGAGTGAAGAAACATCCTGATACAATTTTTGTAATAAAAACACCTCTAATCAAGAAAAATTACAAAAACATTTTAGATGCTGGAGATAATATTTGATTTAATTTGTTTTTAATTGGACAGAAAATTTGACATCAAATTGAGATGCCAATTATTGTCAATTTGATGGAAAGCTATAACATTTTTGTTTCTTTAATTTCTTTTTTGTTTTAATAATATTTTGTTTTTATTTCAGAAAATCTTTGGATAACAACAAAAATCAGACCAAAAAAACAGTCAATGTGGCTAGCCCAAAGTATCTTTGGTTGCGCTTGGCTGTTTTTGAAAAACAACTTGCCAAAATTCTAGACTACCTGGTTCAAAACAGCAGGTAACACTTTTATTATCAGTTAATTAAACTCTGATCTCCAGGTGATCATGATTACTCTATAGTTGTTGTAGTCTACCATTTAGTGGATATGTTAACAACCATTCCTTTGCTCCATTACAGTGTTGTTGTCTCTGTTTGTGAAATGAATGTTAATAGTGATTGTTGTTGTTGGCACTCGTACTTGAATTAGGTGCTCTTGACGACTTTCATTGGTGGAGGGTTACAGTGACTCACCTCACATTCTGAGGCATAATTGAGAAGATGAATTGGTGTCTTCCTGGCTGTAGTGCAATGTGAGGTTCCTCAGTAAGCTCCCCAGTGTGTCAATTCCCACCTCATTAGTCAGACTGCCATGAACCAGTCTGTTTCCAGGAACTACTAGTTGGAAGTGAGGTAGGATCTTGATCAGTACATATCACCTGACTATGACGATCATAGTCTGATCAGTACATATAACATGGCTCTGACTAGCATAGTCCGATCAGTATGTTTTGTCTGAACAGATGTTAGTTCTCTGTCCCTCTTAATAGTAGTTAAAATACATCTGTTGTTAATTAAAGGTCTGCTATACAAAATGATTAATTTTAAATTGTCATGGTCATCAGCGTTTCCATTCTTCAAATTTGTGATAATTTCTTCCTTTTGATGTCAAATTTTATTGGTAACTCTATTTTGACCTTGCGATGGCTTGGTCGTCACGTGTACAGAATGGAGGATGGGCGAAGTCCAAAAGATATCCTTTACGGAGAGCTTACCATGGGCAACCGTAACAAGGGTGGACCCTTCCTCCGCTACAAAGATGTTTGCAAGCGTGACCTGAAATCATTGGGTATGAACACCTATAACTGGAAGGAACTTGCCAAAGACAGACCTGGCTGGAGGCAGGCTTTGTGTGCTGGTCTGCAGGCAGGGGAAGACAGGATGCATCAAGATGCAGACTCCAAATGTGTGCGACGAAAGCAAGGGCAACAACTGACTAAAACCCCTTTCTAGCATGGTCCATTGTCTCTCAAGACTGACAGGATGCCAATCATCATCATTTTGACCTTAGGAATGTTTAAGTTTCTGACTTATCCATATTTTTCTCAGATGTGCTGTCATTTTTCTTCTTGTCTCTGCTCTGTGGTAATGAGATTTCCATGCTTGTCTTTTATTGGTCTAATGTTGTTTGCACCTCACTTTCACATATGGATTTTGTTTGTATATAGTACTGTGTTCCTTTCCTAGTACTGTGTTCCTTTCCTAGTACTGTGTTCCTTTCCTAGTGCTGTATTCATTCCCTAGTGCTGTGTTCATTCCCTAGTGCTGTGTTCATTCCCTAATGCTGTGTTCATTCCCTAATGCTGTGTTCATTCTCTAGTACTGTGTTCATTCTCTAGTGCTGTGTTCATTCTCTAGTGCTGTGTTCATTCTCTAGTGCTGTGTTCATTCCCTAGTGCTGTGTTCATTCTCCTGTGCTGTGTTCATTCCCTAGTGCTGTGTTCATTTCCTAGTGCTGTGTTCATTCCCTAGTGCTGTGTTCATTCCCTAGTGCTGTGTTAATTTCCTAGTGCTGTGTTCATTGCCTAGTGCTGTGTACATTTCCTAGTGCTGTGTTCATTCCCTAGTGCTGTGTTCATTCCCTAGTGCTGTGTTCATTCCCTAGTGCTGTGTTCATTTCCTAGTGCTGTGTTCATTCCCTAGTGCTGTGTTCATTTCCTAGTGCTGTGTTCATTTCCTAGTGCTGCTTCTTCTGTTGGTAAGGCTATCCAAGAATTTTCTTTTGTTGGCTCGTTTTGACATCGTACTTTCTTGTTCAGCTGGTTACATTGTTTGCGCTTTATCTTTTTACTGTGTGTTACTTAAGATTTCATTCTCTCAGTTCCTTTTTTCTCTTTTGTATTGGTGTTCAGGGCTTCTAATGTTTTCAGTTTTGTTTGTTTCTTTCCTGAAATACCAAGCACATCTACTGCTTTCTTTCTATATAGATGAAATTATTTAGCTATTATGATTAACATTGCTAGTTAGTATTTTAATAAAGGCCTTTTAATGTATACACAGCACATATAAAAAGCCATTGTGTGTTCATAGGTCTGTTCAACACTTCATTCAAGGGAACAGTCCCTGGATCTTATGTTTCAGACCTAAGATAAGCTAACCACATAATGTTCAGAAATAAGTATTTAAAAACTATGAGAATAAGGCATGTATCCCCTTTTAGTGAGGTATGCCTGGAGGATTTATTGGTCTGAGGAACAAAGACTGATTGGTCCTGCAGTGACCAAGCACTGTACAGGCTAGGGTTTTGTTTTATTTCAATACAAAAAAAGCATATGTTGTACCAAAGTTTTTAATGCATGTCCTCTTAGCTAGAAGACTCAAACCATTCAGCCAGCCACTCCTATAATGTTTAAAAATAAGATAGATAAACTTTGATAACAACAGAAATACTGGTCACAGACACACAGAAGTGGAAACAGACAACTGATAACACAGTGATGTGTGGTGTCCAGGTGACCTCCTAGGTTATTGCAAATATTAATAAGAAGTGAACAAGTTTACAAACTCTAATTTAAATATATTTTAATGTGTTTGTGGTATGGCTTTCTTTGTTAGTCATGACTGCTTTAGATAAACCAATAGTAACACATACAAAACTCGTGACACCAGAGCACTGCTGGAGAATAAATCCCATTTTCAGATTGATATATGAGCAATTATTGAACTTAAAACTGATAAATTGTAAGTAGTTAGCAATATGTTTGATAAGACATAGAATATCTCCATTCACTACCACATATCTAGAACTAAAAGCATTGACAATTAGATTTATCATGTGATAGATGCTGTCAACAATGTGCCCGGACAGCAATAAAGAAGAATAAAACCCTGAGTAACAGATGAAATCCTGACAATATGTCATATGAGAACTACTCTCAAATGTAAACTCAAATGTAGAGAAGAACGGGCAGGTGCATAAATGTAAATACAAAATTAAGCAATGAAATCAAAGATACAAAACAACCAGATGGGTTCCTGAACAATGTATAGATATTAAAGAATGTCATAAGATAAACAAGATACAAAACAAGCCTACCAGCTGGTAAACATCTTAACAACACAACCTGTGCCATTATCAAATATATTCAGACACGTCGATGAAAACTCCAAAATGGAGAAGCAGATGTTCTGAATAAATTGGCTAAGTATTGCCCAAATAAAAACAAGGGTGATCTAAATCTATTGCAATGTCCAGAGATATCAGAGAACAATGGTCAAGACATATACAAAAATGAAGACAGCTGTATGGACAGCCACAGAACAGTAGAGAAGGGGAAGAACAGAACGATATATAAGGCCTGCCTCTACAGAATTGGTCTCAGAAATACCACCACGTATGATTGGAGGAGCAGCCAAGAAAAAACCAGAACATATCCTGCAGGACTGTCATACTTATACAGACCAAAGAGAGGCAGTCTGGCCTGGGGAAGCAACCATTCTCAAATGCTGTGGGGGACCGGCAAAGACCTCAAACGCAGTTTCCTTCATAAACCTCACCGGCTAGAAGCATAGCATATATCAAAGAAGAAGAATAAAAAGAAGAATAACTGTCGAGCAACTATTATTTATCTCTTCCAGCTGAGCATACCTTTCTTCAATACCTTGTTTTCTTAGGGCATTCACAACTTCAGTTATTTTGATGTTGTCAAAAGGTTATTTCATAGTTTACAAACGCAAGGCAGAAAGGCATGTACACTTCCTGTGTCCTCTCCTTTAACTGGTTGATTGTGTGGATGTGATCGGTGTTGAGCAGCTTTTTCTGAAACCTGTCTGCTCTCATGGTTGATTCTCATCTAGTTGCTTCTCTAGTCTGTTCACAATCCCTTTTGTCAAAAGTCAAAAGCTTGTACATGCAAACAGGTTGGATGGTATTTTGTTAATTTTTTTGTGTCTCCTTATTTCTGAAACAAAATTGTTGTTCATGTTTTTCATTGGTCAGAGATTTTACTTTCACCATGACAATTGTTGAATAGTTTAACTATCTGTTATGCTAGTGTTTCCCATTTTGCCTGAATTACTTCTGTAGTCCTGAGCCTTATCCTGATTAGTATTGTTTGCTTCTTTGATTTTCGTGTCTGATTGTTGACGAACGCCTTCAAGAATACCAAGTATGGAATACCAATAAAGTACCGCATGGATGGTAGTTTATTCAATCTATGCAGAATGAAGGCGAAGACCAACGTGATGCATGACACAATATGCGAACTCTTGTTTGCGGATGACTTTGCTCTAAACGGAAAATGCAGTAGGGTATGGACCGGTTCTCTGCTGCTTGTGACAACTTTGGCTTGACAATTAGTACAAAGAAAACTGAGTTCATGTATCAACTGGCACCAGGCACAACTTATAAACATCCATTAGTTACAGTGAAGGAACAGAAATTACAAGTGGTTGAAAAATTTGTCTAGCTCATTTGCACGCTGTCGAGATCAGTGACTATTGCTGATGAGCTGGCCAATAGAATAGCAAAGGCCAGCTCAGGTTTTAGCCGAATGAGCTCAACAGTATGGGAACGTCGAGGAAACAGCATAATGATTAAACTGAAGGTCTACCATGTCACCATTGTCCCCACCCTGCTCTATGCGTGTGAGAGCTAAGCGTGTCTAAGCTGGTGATGCCAGGAGGCTAAATCATTTTTACATAAACTGTCAGACGCATATTCCATATACGCTGGCAGGACCATATCACAGATACTGAAGTACTGTCCAGAGCCAACATGCAAAGTATTCATGCACTTCTGCAAAAATCCCAATGTCAGACAAAAGGCTTCCAAAGAGGCTCCTGTATAGCGAACTGAATGAAAGAGAATGATCACAAGGACAGTCTGAAAGAGTCCCCTAAGTCCTAAGTGCTGTTAAATAGACATTAACAGCTGGGAGAACCTGACTGACATTCGCTCAACATGGAAGAGCACGTTCACGGACAGCATTGAACTCAGCAAGGGTTTCCGTATCCAGGCAGCTCAGGATAGACGTGCAACTAGGAAGTGAACAGCAGAGAAAATCTCAGAGACAACTGCTGATTATGTTTGCCAGTCATGCCATAGATCTTTCAAGGCTCGCATTGGCTTGATCAGTCACAAGCGCACACACAAACTCTAGGTTGAATTATGACATGTGATTTCTCTCCTTTCTTTCGTTCGCTTTAAAATATTGTCTATATCTGCAATGTTGTCTCTTGTATAAACTTCACTGTCTTTTGTAGTTCACATACAGGTCCATAAAGTTTCTCTTCCAGTGTTGTTTTTGTGGGCCAGTGAGATTTTCTCTGTATATCATATTCGGGGCAGTTTTGCAGTATGTGCTCTGCTGTCTGGGGCGCCTGTCCGCATATACACATGGCTAAGTTGCCAATCTTCATTTTTGTGTACATGTGGCTGCGGAGTCGGTTGTGTCCTGTTCTAAGGCGCAACACAACAGTTTGCTCTTGTCTGTTCATGTTATGGTAATCGTCTGGTGTTTCTGATTGATTTGATCATCCTTATCTTCTGTTGGTATGTAACTGGCACATCTGGTTGCTCGTCTGCAGCACCCTCCTTTGCCAGTCGATCTGCTCTCTCGTTTCCTGGTACTCTACAATGAGAAGGTATCCACTGCATGACAATCTTGCGCTGGTTGCTCAATTCAGACAGTAGAGCCTGTAGATCTGGCAGTTTCTCAAATTTAAGTGCTTGGAGTGCTAATTGTGCATCTGTAAGAAATACTACAGGTTGTGAACTGACTTTGGTGTTCAACAGTTTCTCAGTTGCCACCTTGATTGCCTGTATTTCTGCATCATATATATGACAGAATTTCCCAGTTGGTACTCTGACTGTATCCTTAATGTTGTTTCGGTATTCTATGTACACGCCGCTCCACCATTCTTTACTGCATTCTGTGCTGACCCATCTGTGTATACTCTGATCCAGAGGTCTTGTGGGTATTCTTCATCCAGGAAATTGAGGATCACTATCGTACGTTGCACACTGTTCTGTTCATCCTTATCTAATATTCCTTTCACTTTTGTTTGAATGCATACTGATAGTCCGTGCTCCTCTCTCCAAGGGGTTTGTTCTGGCACAGACTTTAGGGGGATGTCAACTTCAGGTAGATCCATAATTTGCCTGCGAAGTCATTTCGCCTGATGCATAAAACTACTTCTTTTCAGTCTTCCCATTGCTAAATTTTGAAATCTGTCTTTCATTGGATGGCTCGGCATGCAGAGGAACTTTTCTGCCTGTGTTAATACCTTTGTGTCTCTGCGCTCTCTTAGTGCTTGTATCCTTCCAATTTTCTCCATCTCCACTATAGGTGTTGATTTCATTGCTCCTGTAATGACCCTAAGTGCCTGATTTTGTACCTCATCCACCTCTTTTAAGGTAGTATTTACTGCGGGGCACCATGCTGCTGACCCATATTCCAGATGTGGAATTATACCTTGTTGGTAAACTTTAAGTATTTTTCCACTAGTTCCCCATGTGGTTCCACTTAATTTTCTCAGGATGGCTAACTTCTTGTTGATGTGTTCCCTCCATGTCAACCTATCATCAAATGTAACTCCAAGATAGGTGGATTGTTTATCTTCTTTGAGGTGTTCTCCATTTATCTTGATAACTCCAGCTTTTTGTTTTGGGGAAAGGGTGAAAAGCGTAGTGCTACATTTTTCTGTGTTAATGTTTACACACCATCTGTTTGTCCATGAGATCAAGAGCAACAATAGGTCTTTGCAGCATTCTGGTGGCCACTGTTGCTTGCTCATTTGTACACCATATTACCAAGTTATCTGCATATATTGCAACTTTTGTTCCTTGTGGTAGCTCAGCAATCAAGTCATTGATGAAGACTATGAAAAGTGTAGGATAAAGAACCTCTCCCTGAGGCACACCATGACGCAGTAGAATTTTCTTACTCTTGAAGCCATCTAGTTGGACTCTGGCTCTTCTGTTATATAAGTACGTATTTATCCATTTGTACATCCTACCCATCACTCCATTATTTCTCAGTTTCTTTAAAAGTCCTTCTTTCCAAACCTTATCAAAAGCTTTCCTTAAGTCTATCCATGCTGCTAATACTAATTTCTTGTCCTGGAATGCGTCCTCGATCTCTTGTGAGAGGTATGTTGCCTGGTCTTCAGTGGAGTTGCATTTCCTAAATCCTGCCTGTTGTGGCACAAGAAGGTTTTGGCTCTCAAGATACCACTGGAGCCTTAGGTTGATGATACGTTCCATTGTTTTACATATGCTGCTTGTGAGGCTGATTGGTCTATAGCTGGATGCCATGGAACTGTCTTTCCCTGGTTTTGAGAGTGGTATCATGATTGCTTCTCTCCAGGTCTGTGGGACTGTACCTGATGTCCAACAAATGTTGAAGATCTGAAGCAGCTTTGTTTTTGCTGCTGTTCCCTTTTCTTGATCATCTCTGTTCCTGGCGACTTTCTCATTTTCAGTTTGGATACTGCAAACTCCAGTTCCTTGTATGTGATTGGTGTCTCTATAACTTCGGGTATGACACCATCTCGTTCTGTATTTTGTCGTTCCTCGCGAACACTTCGTTGTTTCTCTCTGTCTACTTCAATGTTGCTATCTTTTGCAAAAGAGTCCGCAAAGTAATCAGCGGCTTGTTTGCCTGTGAGGATGTTTCCAGCTTTGTTTAATGTAATCTTTGTGTTTCTCTGTGCACCCTCATCATTAAGTTGTTTTACCAACTTCCACAGTTTCATGGTATCATTTTCAAAGTTCAGTTTTCTTCCTCCAACTTCTTCTTCTAGCCTGCAACTTTTCCCTTTGAAATTTGGCCTTAGCATGTTGATATTTTTGGTGGTGTTCTTGACATGGACTAATCTCTGCTTGCTTTCTAGATGCTTCTACCTCGTTTTGCAGTTGTTCTAATTCACTATTCCAGTATGGCCTATATTGTTTGCGGACCCCTCTAGGTATTGTTTCATGGGCAGCCTGTAGCATGCATCTGCTGAAATTATCGACTACCTTATTTATGTCTTCATCTATTGTTAGATTTCTAGTCAGCACACTAGACCGATGCTGGTGCATTGACCAATCTGCCTTCCTGTAATTCCACCGAGGCAGGGTACTACTTTCCTTGACATATTCATTTTCAATAGTTAGAAACACTGGTCTGTGGTCACTACCTCCAAGTTGTTTACGACTATGCGTGTAATGTTCCATTCCATGCATGGTGAGTGGAATGCCAAATCTGGTGTAGAAGTGGTGTGCCATGATCTCGAGTAGAGGGTCGGTGGGTCTGTTGGCTGGTTAATCAAGATGTCCATTGTCATCCTGCCAGTTTTCTAGCTCCTAGCCCCTCCAATCCATTTGATTATAGCCCCAGCTCTGCGAGTGGCTATTGAAATCTCCACACACAATCAGTCTTTCCTTTGTTGCAATCGTATTCAGTGCCAGGGGACAATCACTCGGACAGTAATAATTTAGAAGGTGGAATTCTATACTTTCTGTCTTGAGATGCATCATCTGGTATTCTGCCCCCTCCATATATACTTCCTGCTGATAAGCATTGATGCTATTTCTCACGTGTCAGTATTCCACACTTCTGCCTGTCTTGTTCGTCAGACCTATAGCACTGGTATCCTCTAATTTTGAAGGCTATATCTTTATTGAGATGCGTTTCTTGCAAGCAACATACATTTACTTGCTCTTCATATAGAATATTCTCAAGCTCTAATTTTTTACTATAACCATCTCTTTTGCTGTTGACGCCTTCAGCATTCCAGTGCATTATTTTAAGTGTTCTTTCCTTTGTTTTTGATTTTGTTTGGCCAGTAGCTCTATTCTCGTGCCTCCTGACTCCACGAGGCATCCGAGAAGGACCTCCAGTAATAAAGTTTGGGCCCTTTCGAGACAGGGGACCCGGCACTGTACCTGCCTCGTTGTCCACCACAGGCCGAGCGCCATAATGTTTTGCAGATATAGGCATACTTTCATATTGTGTATTTGCGTGGCATCCTGATTGCTGGGATGCGCCTTTTGGCTGGTTGCCTCCGTCTTCAGCACCTTGACATTGCTTGGGCAGACTGTGGTCTTGCTCGAAAGGATGTGTGATGATGATGATATGAACTTAGGGACCCATTTTCCAAGTATCCCAGAAGAGAGGCAGTCCAGTGTGTCTGTGTCCCAGGATCGTCACGTCCTGCCAGAAACGTAGCATTTACATGTGAGTGGGGTATCTCCTTACTCCCCTTTAGTATTCTTGACTCCTCTGCAGTGATGGTACGCCTAGCATTCCCCGCCACCTGGGAGGTTGTCACAAAGGGACAGAGGTGCAATGTCCGCTGGCCTGCATCTCTTCTACGTCCATTGGGATGACTGATTGAAGACAAAAGTAAAGAACGAGGCAAGAATGCATTTAACCCATGAAGTGGGGGTGGATTGGTTTAGCCCAGAGCGTGTACCACTCGGCGGTGGATTCTGCAGCTCCACCTAAAGGGCTCCACCTACTCCTCTGCCTCTTAGTCTGGCCCCTCTTCAGGACCTGTCCGGCTTGGGTGACCCTAACAGGAGTATAACTCCTGCCGGCATAGCTCCCTGGATCACTGGGACACGCAAGCTCTCCAACCCCGTCATGGTAGGCCTACATTTGGAGAGATGACATGTGATGATGTTGGAGGTCCTCACCAACGACGATGGACGAATTATTATTATTATTGTTTGCTTGCAAGCAACATATCATCTGTTTTGATCTTTGGCTGATTGCAAGCAACATATTAACTGTTTCAAGCTTCGGTTGATTGTGAGCAACAAATCATCTGTTTTGATCTTTGGTTGATTGCAAGCAACATATTAACTGTTTCAAGCTTCAATTGATTACAAGCAACATATCTATTTTGATCTTCGATTGAATGCAAGCAACATATCTATTTTAATCTTCGATTGATTGCAAGCAACAAATCATCTGTTTTGATCTTTGGTTGATTGCAAGCAACATATTAACTGTTTCAAGCTTCAATTGATTACAAGCAACATATCTATTTTGATCTTTAATTGATTACAAGCAACATATCTATTTTGATCTTTAGTTGATTGCAAGCAATATATTAACTGTTTCAAGCTTCAATTGATTACAAGCAACATATCTATTTTGATCTTCAATTGATTACAAGCAACATATCTATTTTGATCTTCAGTTGATTGCAAGCAATATATTAACTGTTTCAATCTTCAGTTGATTGCAAGCAAACTATCATATGTTTCAATCTTTAGTATCAGCACACATTTTCATTGTGTGACTTAAGCCTTTGATGCCAAAATATCAGTGTAATACTTCTTACATTGTTCCTTTGTTTATGCTATTTCCCTCATTGTGGTATCATCTTAATTTTGTAAAGCTTTCTTAACACACTTCAACTGATGATCTTTTCTGCATTTTATTACACTTCGTCTTTTCTGCTTTTTTCAACTTTTGCAACCAATGTCTGTAGTCAACTTTCAGTCTGCCTAATCTGCTCGTTCAGCTGGCATAGTACTTCTTAATCTTTGTCGTTCGTTCTCAAACTCCCACTACCAAGCCCAAAAGGGTTTTGCAAGTATCATATGTTGTCTGAAGAACGGAATGTGTCATAGTTTTCAGCTTGACTGCGATATTTGCACCTTTTGGTCTGACACATCAGAAGGCATTTTTAGGTACCACATTAGCTTTCCCTCTTTGATCCCTTCTTTTTTAGCCAGTAGCCCTGTTGCAGTCTGTTATCCAGGATCACCATGTGGAGGTGTAGAAGGATCTTGGGAGTTCTGGTTCGCTGGACCTGACGCTAGCAATCAGTTTTGGGTTGCTGACCACTGCAGCTCATGGACTGCTCAGCATCTTGATCCCTGGCATAGTTTAATCTTATTGAGGCAGTGACCTGCTCAATAATTATCAGTGTTTTTCATACATTTTTAAGAGCACCTTTGTTGCTACATTAATCTCTGTAAACTTTTCATTTCTGTCTTCAACATGAATCGCTAGCTTTAAAAGTCTTTATGTGAGAGAGAGAGAAAGCGAGAATCTACTTAATTCCAATAGCAAAATGCCAATCATTTTTAGCACTGGAAAAAATTGATCATCAGAAAGCACATTTTGGATTGATTTTTCTAAGAACCCTAATATTACAGGAATTTGTAAAAAGGAAATACCACATATATTTATATAATTTGTAACCAAAAAGTTGTCAAGGAAAAAATCCTGTACAAAATGGTGTACATTTTTACACTAAAAGAAATGTGAAAACCCTTTACAACATGATGTACAGCTTTACACTAATGATAATGTGAAAACCCTGTACAAAATGGTATACATCTTTCATCTTTACATTAAAGGTATGAAAACCCTGTACAAAATGGTGTACATCTTTACATTAAAGGTAATGTGAAAATCCTGTACAAAATGGTGTACATCTTTACATTAAAGGTTATGTGAAAACCCTGTACAAAATGGTGTACATCTTTACATTAAAGGTAATATGAAAACCCTGTACAAACTAGGAATAACCTGTAAAGTACTTTCTCCTGATGTCAAAATGTGCTCTAACCTGAATCTTTACATATCCTCCTTTACAAACATGCTTTAACCTGAATCTTTACATATCCTCCTTTACAAACAAACAATTATTGCTTGTTTTGATGTGTAATAAAAGGCTAACTGACTGATAAGTAAATGATAGCAACCCGCAATGGAAAAGAACTTAGAGAGGGATAGATGACCTAAAATAGATGTCAGTGATAAGCAAAGGGTACAATCCTATGTTCCATAAGTAAGAATTAATACAGATGAATGAAATTAATACATATTGAATAATATAATACACCCCACGACGGAAGTTGTGTAAACAATGATTGTTGTTAGGATTTAAACTGAATTCACACAACGTGGTGAAGTTTTACACTGCATGCAGAAGTCAAAATCGTCCCTTCATTATGTTTTGACCTCTTGAGCAAGTTTACACTGTATTTTCATGTCATTTCATCAGTCAATGGCAATATTGGAAATGGATTTGTGCATCAGAATTCACCATTGTGTTTATTAAGCAGTGGGGTAGTTATTTGATGTGTAATATTTCATTCTGCCCAATGCTCCACGTCATGCATTCAGGCCGGTATTTGTTGTTTATGTCATTGACTGCTGCAGACCACTGAGACCTAGTCGGCTATCGCCTTGCCATCAACAATACTAAAATTTTCTATACACAGCCTATTCTCATGCAGATATGCAGAAAATCTATTAAATCCATGTTCCAGTATCATCATTAGTGCACTTCTCAAGGGGCAGCCAATTTACAAGTACACAGCAGGTTGAGTGAAGGCAAAGTGAGTGGTGATACAGCTGGACAGAATTAGTGAAACTATTGTCCCTGAGCAGTACTGGCCCTCTGATCAGGAAAGAAATGACAACCCCAGATCTGTCAGCTCAAACCACTTGAGCACCAGCATGCCTGCATGACGGAAACTATTCATGAACTTTCCAATCGTCCACTTGTCACTTTGTAATGAATTTACATGACTGGAATGAGAAACTGGTTGTCTACAGACTCTGCAGAGTCTTTCTGGGGGTTGTTGGGGTTGAGAGATAAGGCACTTGCCTTTTGTGCTTGCTGATGAACAGAAACAGTGGGCAATCGAATCTTGCAGTTTTCAAACAACCCCTGGTCTTAAAGGAAGTTGGGACCAGAGTGTCTGCATCCTGAGTTACCTCCAGTCATCTTGATTTTATGTCTTGCCACTGGTCCTTGGTAGCTCGGGACCAGAGAGTGCGGTTGATGGCCAGCGCAGTTTCTTCCTCACTTTAATCCAAATACAGCTCAATTTATATCACGTGATGAACAAATAACATACAAAAGATAGGGTTTGATGTGAGGTCGACACTACAATTTGATGAGCACTATGGTTGGGGTCTTGAAGGTGTTATTTGAAGTTGTTCACATTATTTTTTGCACCTAAAGGCAGAAAAGAAACTGTAATAATCTGCTTGTATTGTTTAATTGCAGTAAGTATTACGAACAAGATGCCCTGATTGCTGATCCAGTAGATGGCCCCATTTTCGCTTCACTTCTCGGTAAGTTATGATACTAGTGATAGCAACAATTATCATGACTGTTATGTTATATGGAATCGACATCACTGCAGTCCCAGCAGACCCGTAGCTGCTCAATCTTTTTTTTTTCAAAAAGACGTAGTATGACTATGAATGATTCCTGCAGCCTGCTCGTCATACACACTTCTGCTAATCTTCTCAGATTTGACCCATGTCTATCACACAATTAGAAAGATAGTAAAACACAGTACGCCACCCTTCACCATCCATATCTAATGTGAAGTCTACCTCACAATTAGGAAGAAATGTGCCAGAAATATCACACAATTAAGAAGATGTAAAACATGGTATGCCACCCATCCATATCTAATGTCTAGACTACCATACTATTAGGGAGATAGTAAAACATTGCTATACAGAGATATCGTTTTATAATGAAAAGGACAATTTTTCAGAATTTTAAGGACAGACAACACTGTTAAAATAACCTGAATGAGGCTCAGAAAAAAATAAAGCAAATATAATTGTTAAATTCAGAAATAGCATGTCCACTCTCATTACACATATTGAAATAAAGAAGATTTATAAACATGCTGTGAGCATGTTGTCATTTCTGCATACCCATAGTCTTTAAAGATTTGTTCCATAGTAGTTATACTGCTGTCAGGGAATGAAGATGTTAGAGTCTTCAGTATACTAAACCACAGCATGTATGAGGTAAGATGGCCAGTTCTTTTTTTTGCTGCCTTTTACTTTCCTAGTTGAATGTAGGTACCTATTTACAGCTGACGGTTGTGGGAGTTGAACCCTGTACCTTTGCTGTGAAAAGCGAATGCTCTACCACTACACCACTGGTTGAAATTGGAGCATCTTCATTAACAGCAGGTTCCTTCACTAAACAGAATACTGTGACTAATATAATTGATAGAATGAGAGACTGAGGATAGCTGGAAGAGAAGATAATGAGTAATCTAACACGACAGGGAAGAAACAATGAACAGCAGAAATATAGTGAAACATTTGCCTCAAATTTGAGACGGATATGGTTGTTTATAATGATCAGTACACCAACACAGTACTAAATGATTATTTCATAAGTTTTTCTCACTATTTCTCAAATGATAGTTTCATGATCTATTTTCTTCATTTAGTTGGACCATGTGCCCTAGATTACACAAAGATGAAGACATCTGACCACTACTGGACTGACCCCCCAGCAGATGAACTAGTCCAGCGACACCGCATACACTCTAGTGGAAGTCATGCTTTCACATCGCCAGCCTCACCTAAAAGACAGGGGTTGCAGGTTCGTAGTTTCATTTTGCTTAGGTTTTAAAAATATGAATTGAAGTGACAAAATTTAAACCGTATTACATTTTAAAAATGAAAAAATAAAATAAAGTTTAATCCTGTAAATATAAAATAATAAACAAAATTGATAAACAAAATTAGGTAAATGAAGTTGGGAAGATCCATGATCTCCTTTGCCATCGACATGGTTGATGAAGAAGATATTCCTTTTATCTGTCAGACACTTTATAAATTTAAAAGTTGCATGGTCCAATATGTCTTAACTTGCAGTGCAGCACAGAAGAGACGCAACAAATAAATAAGTAGGGGAGTTACATGCAGTAACTGAATGATTGGAATCAAAGGAAGAAAAATGTAATAATGAACCAGCTGACAATGCACATGAGAAGAAGAAATTCTTACTCAGTTCACTAATGTCTCTCACATTTGGACGAACAGAAACTACAAAATCACTTGACCACACTGGGCGGGACCTGCAATAAGAATTGTCTAAGATGACAATCGGGGCTGCTCAACTTAAACGTTCAGAATGTGGTTCTAGAGCTCAGGAGGTCAGGCAACTGGACAACATTTTCTCAGAAAATGTCAGGTGTGACAGAAATTGAAACCAGACACCAGATAGCAGCAGGAGCGACTTATCAACTGGCACCACTGCTCAAACATCCCCACATTGTTATGGCAACGAGCAGCATCTGATTCACAGCATGTTTCTACCAACCCTGTGCTATAAGAGCCAATTGTTGGTTATGTCCCAGGCATAAGAAAGCAAAATCTTCACCTCTGAAATGAAATGTCTGTAAATTGCTGCTGACTTCTCCAAGAGAGATACATTTTTAAACAGTGACAATGATAAAAGGGTCAGTTTCATTTTCTGTGTTGAATATATGTGCAGACAAAATGTGTGATGGTTCAGTTATCTTACAAAAATGTTCCCTGATAAAGTTCTGCTTTAACTTATAATGCTAAATTGACTTCCTGTTGAGAGCAACGTAAAAGAGATTTTAGCAACACAAATTGACAATGTCAGAGGCAATGGTTCGGGACCAGGACAAGCAACTTAGACTCCTCAGGATGCTCCCAAGAGCACAAATGGACAGACAACTAACTAGCTAACTAGTCAAGTGAGGATCTTATTTGTGCAGTGTATCTAAAGTATATTCATAGGTGTATTTATTTTATATAAGGTATGTCACTTGTTTTAAAAAAGAAATGTTCTGTTGTTAATACCTTTTTGACACAAGGAAACATTATTCGGAACATTCTTGATGTCCTCAGGTCTGTAGGCTGTAATTGTCAAAAATAGCTCTGTTATAAAAGACAAGATAGTTTTCCATACAGATTCCCTATGAAGTCATAATGACCCTAAAAAACCCATTAAAACCACAAACTAGGCATATTGTCAGTAGCTCTCACTGAGACCACAGTTGGTTCCACTGCCAGATACATGAAAATGATGAGACAGGCAGACCAACCAAAGAGGGAGAAATCAAAACCCAAATTAAATGATAAAAATTAATTTTATAGAAAAATGACAGAGAAAATCTTGTCCGATACAGCAGAATCATAATATTCCTTGTCAAGAAGGACGCTATTCAGAATGCAAATAGACCACAGCAGACTGAAATATCATCTGTTAAACAAAAAATGGGACCCATGATTTCAAAATGTTTGGCTATACCAGAAGAGCATGACCCTCCAACCTAATTGAGAGATAAACTGTGTGACTAAGAAAAATCTGAGACAACCTCATTTATGAGTGAAATAAAGAAATTATTATTTAAGAGCATAAACTGTTTAGTAACAAGAGAAGTCTGAGAAAGACTGGCTAGATTATGAGAGAAATAAAATTGTTATTTTGTAAAAGGAAAGAAGAAGAAGAAGAGGACTTACATACATTTTAAGGTGGGTGGGGTCTATGGCTGAGATATTCTAGTAAGTTATATAGTTCTTACACTCGACTTTACATTTCATTGTGTTTAGTAGTTATAAATTTTCTCACAAGTAACAAGAGCTTCTTCTCTCTTTCTCTGACATCTCAGGTTCGGCGTGATGCCACCAATGCTTCTGAGGAGGCTCGAGATCCTAAGTATTTTCACATGTCAGCCAGAGAATATGTGGAGTCTTTACATCAAAACTCCAAACTGACACTTTTATATGGCAAAAACAATGTTTTGGTTCAGCCTGTGAGTAAAGGGTATTTTGATAATGTGTTTTGTTTTGATGTTCACTTCAGATGTGTTAGCTACCATTGAACAAAGTGAATCTGATGTACTGGCTATGTCTAAGCTGATATACTTATGTAATGTTAGAAATTGTGTACCCACAGGATCTAGATGCTGAGCAGTGCATGAGCTGTAGCGGTCAGCAACCCAAAGCTGATTGCAAGCATTAGGGTCAGTAACCCAAAGCGGACTGATTTTCATCAGGGCCAGCTGCCAAGACCCTTCTCCGCCTCCAAAGTAGTGATCCTGGATAACAGGCTGCAACAGTGCAGACTGGTTAAAAGAGAAGGGATTGAAGAGGAAAGGTTAACCCTGTACATAAAAATGTCATGCAGAAGTCAAATGTGTCTGACCGAAATGTGCAAATATCGCAGTAAAACTACAACACAACACATTTCGTTCTCCAGCTACTTGCAAAGCTATTTTCTGAGCTTGGTAGCGGGAGATTGAAAATCAATGAAGACAAAAAAGAAGAAGTATACTCATGATGAATATAACGTGAATGAGATATGTGAAGTTTTATTTTGTGCGCGTTTGAAAATAATAAGTACAATTATTCAGAAAACATGGCCTTGACTTTTGTTACAACGTATCATCATCATCATAATGTAGCATGTCCTTTATAGAAGGTTGCTCACATCATAGCATATATAAATATATATATATATATTTCTGAAATCGACAGAGGCGGGAGTTCTGGATAGAGATCGAGAGTATTACAGATCAGCTGTTGGGAGAGCAACATTCTGCAAAAGACATGCTTTATGATGATGATTATTAATATATATATATATTAATCTCATATATTGAACAGAGCAACTTGTAATCTTTGTTATCTTTCACATTGAGTAGAAAAACGTATAAACTATTTTTTTCTAAGGTAATGAAAATATATATATATTCGTTTCAAAATGGGATGTTGTGTGATTTACAAATAAACATTACAAATAAACATTACAAATAAACATTACAAATAAACATTACAAATAAACATTACAAATAAACATTACAAATAAACATAGTAGAGTTTTACCTCACACATTGAGTACAACAATGTCAATCTTGACTGCAAATAACTTAGCATGAGTCAACTTTCTGCCCATTTCAGAGAGAAGATAAGGAAGCTCTTGCAGGATACCTATCCCTACATCAGAGCTCAGAGGGTCTGATAATCATGTGGACACCTAACCAGTTGATGAATGGATGCTGTGAGGAGGCTGCAGATGAAACAGACAGAAGGTAAAGGATGATACATTATTATGAGAGAGCTTATTTTCCCACTTGTCTGTTTTGTTGATCTGTTGTATCAGTGTTGTTTCCTGTAGTGTATGTGTGGTTTGTTGACATTTTGTATAGTGGAGATTTCAGTCAGAATAGGTCATCAGTGATTTGCCCTGTTAACATTGTTCAAAACAAAGGGGTTTCAGAGCAAGAGAAAGGCCAAACAAAAGTGCATTGATGGTGTTAAAGAAACACTACAGAGGCATGGATTGTTTATAACAACCACTGCACAGATGGAACGCAAAAGAATACTTGCATCTCCCGACATCTAACGACATACATGAACAGATAGGATAAGACAATTTGCCTCTGTAACAATACAATAAGTTGAAAAATAACATGGTTCTGAACATGCTTGCTCATTTGAGCCTAAAACTGAATGTTAGTTGCTTGTCAGGTAGAGTTCTGACAGGTTCAACACATGGTCACCTGGAAGTGTGTTTTTAAACACCTAAAATCTGTTGCATTCATTCCATTCCTAAACTCACATTTACTGAGGAAGGTTTGAGTGTGTACTACAAGAAAATGTCATTATACATGAGGACTAATGAGTAAGGTTTGAGTGTGTACTACAAGAAAATGTCATTATACATGAGGACTACTGAGTAAGGTTTGTGTGTGTACTACAAGAAACTGTCATTATACATGAGGACTACTGAGTAAGGTTTGAGTGTGTACTACAAGAAAATGTCATTATACATGAGGACTACTGAGTAAGGTTTGAGTGTGTACTACAAGAAAATGTCATTATACATGAGGACTACTGAGGAAGGTTTGAGTGTGTACTACAAGAAAATGTCATTATACATGAGGACTACTGAGTAAGGTTTGAGTGTGTACTACAAGAAAATGTCATTATACATGAGGACTACTGAGGAAGGTTTGAGTGTGTACTACAAGAAAATGTCATTATACATGAGCACTACTGAGGAAGGTTTGAGTGTGTACTACAAGAAAATGTCATTATACATGAGGACTACTGAGGAAGGTTTGAGTGTGTACTACAAGAAAATGTCATTATACATGAGGACTACTGAGGAAGGTTTGAGTGTGTACTACAAGAAAATGTCATTATACATGAGGACTACTGAGTAAGGTTTGAGTGTGTACTACAAGAAAATGTCATTATACATGAGGACTACTGAGTAAGGTTTGAGTGTGTACTACAAGAAAATGTCATTATACATGAGGACTACTGAGTAAGTTTTGAGTGTGTACTACAAGAAAATGTTATTATACATGAGGACTACTGAGTAAGGTTTGAGTGTGTACTACAAGAAAATGTCATTATACATGAGGACTACTGAGGAAGGTTTGAGTGTGTACTACAAGAAAATGTCATTATACATGAGGACTACTGAGTAAGGTTTGAGTGTGTACTACAAGAAAATGTCATTATACATGAGGACTACTGAGGAAGGTTTGAGTGTGTACTACAAGAAAATGTCATTATACATGAGGACTACTGAGGAAGGTTTGAGTGTGTACTACAAGAAAATGTCATTATACATGAGGACTACTGAGGAAGGTTTGAGTGTGTACTACAAGAAAATGTCATTATACATGAGGACTACTGAGGAAGGTTTGAGTGTGTACTACAAGAAAATGTCATTATACATGAGGACTACTGAGTAAGGTTTGAGTGTGTACTACAAGAAAATGTCATTATACATGAGGACTACTGAGTAAGGTTTGAGTGTGTACTACAAGAAAATGTCATTATACATGAGGACTACTGAGTAAGGTTTGAGTGTGTACTACAAGAAAATGTCATTATACATGAGGACTACTGAGTAAGGTTTGAGTGTGTGCTACAAGAAAATGTCATTATACATGAGGACTACTGAGGAAGGTTTGAGTGTGTACTACAAGAAAATGTCATTATACATGAGGACTACTGAGGAAGGTTTGAGTGTGTACTACAAGAAAATGTCATTATACATGAGGACTACTGAGGAAGGTTTGAGTGTGTACTACAAGAAAATGTCATTATACATGAGGACTACTGAGGAAGGTTTGAGTGTGTACTACAAGAAAATGTCATTATACATGAGGACTACTGAGGAAGGTTTGAGTGTGTACTACAAGAAAATGTCATTATACATGAGGACTACTGAGGAAGGTTTGAGTGTGTACTACAAGAAAATGTCATTATACATGAGGACTACTGAGGAAGGTTTGAGTGTGTACTACAAGAAAATGTCATTATACATGAGGACTACTGAGGAAGGTTTGAGTGTGTACTACAAGAAAATGTCATTATACATGAGGACTACTGAGGAAGGTTTGAGTGTGTACTACAAGAAAATGTCATTATACATGAGGATTACTGAGGAAGGTTTGAGTGTGTACTACAAGAAAATGTCATTATACATGAGGACTACTGAGTAAGGTTTGAGTGTGTACTACAAGAAAATGTCATTATACATGAGGACTACTGAGGAAGGTTTGAGTGTGTACTACAAGAAAATGTCAAAATACATGAGGACTACTGAGTAAGGTTTGAGTGTGTACTACAAGAAAATGTCATTATACATGAGGACTACTGAGTAAGGTTTGAGTGTGTACTACAAGAAAATGTCATTATACATGAGGACTACTGAGTAAGGTTTGAGTGTGTACTACAAGAAAATGTCATTATACATGAGGACTACTGAGTAAGGTTTGAGTGTGTACTACAAGAAAATGTCATTATACATGAGGACTACTGAGTAAGGTTTGAGTGTGTACTACAAGAAAATGTCATTATACATGAGGACTACTGAGTAAGGTTTGAGTGTGTACTACAAGAAAATGTCATTATACATGAGGACTACTGAGTAAGGTTTGAGTGTGTACTACAAGAAACTGTCATTATACATGAGGACTACTGAGGAAGGTTTGAGTGTGTACTACAAGAAAATGTCATTATACATGAGGACTACTGAGGAAGGTTTGAGTGTGTACTACAAGAAAATGTCATTATACATGAGGATTACTGAGGAAGGTTTGAGTGTGTACTACAAGAAAATGTCATTATACATGAGGACTACTGAGTAAGGTTTGAGTGTGTACTACAAGAAAATGTCATTATACATGAGGACTACTGAGGAAGGTTTGAGTGTGTACTACAAGAAAATGTCAAAATACATGAGGACTACTGAGTAAGGTTTGAGTGTGTACTACAAGAAAATGTCATTATACATGAGGACTACTGAGTAAGGTTTGAGTGTGTACTACAAGAAAATGTCATTATACATGAGGACTACTGAGTAAGGTTTGAGTGTGTACTACAAGAAAATGTCATTATACATGAGGACTACTGAGTAAGGTTTGAGTGTGTACTACAAGAAAATGTCATTATACATGAGGACTACTGAGTAAGGTTTGAGTGTGTACTACAAGAAAATGTCATTATACATGAGGACTACTGAGTAAGGTTTGAGTGTGTACTACAAGAAAATGTCATTATACATGAGGACTACTGAGTAAGGTTTGAGTGTGTACTACAAGAAACTGTCATTATACATGAGGACTACTGAGTAAGGTTTGAGTGTGTACTACAAGAAAATGTCATTATACATGAGGACTACTCAGTAAGGTTTGAGTGTGTACTACAAGAAAATGTCATTATATATGAGGACTACTGAGTAAGGTTTGAGTGTGTACTACAAGAAAATGTCATTATACATGAGGACTACTGAGTAAGGTTTGAGTGTGTACTACAAGAAAATGTCATTATACATGAGGACTACTGAGTAAGGTTTGAGATTGTACTACAAGAAAATGTCATTATACATGAGGACTACTGAGTAAGGTTTGAGTGTGTACTACAAGAAAATGTCATTATACATGAGGACTACTGAGGAAGTTTGAGATTTCTAGTTTTATTAGTTTGTGTGTTGTGATCATTTAGTAGACCAACGGCTATGAACAAAATAACCCATAGTTTTTTACTTTTTGTTTTTGTGTGTATAAATTACCATATGAATGCCACACACATTTATTATACTTTATCCACATAATTCTTCTGTTACATTCGTGTACAATGTAAATAGAATAGACAAAAATGTTTTTTTTAACCTGTGTAACAGACATTTCTGCATGGATAAGTAGAAAGTATTTTGTTTTAGAAACACCACCAGCTTGCAACATTTTATTGTGAATCACAACCTTGAAACACACATGCAGTTTTTAAAAAATGATTTGTGTGGAGGGATAGGATGTTATCAAATATAAATAAAGATCTGCAAAGGATAATAAAAACAGCACTGCCTGTTATCAAAGCAATTTATTTATTTTTGTTGGCATCAATATCAATTTCTGAATTGATATAAAACATTCAGCTACTCTGTGTTCAAAGTGCCAAGCTAGGAGTTATCATAAAAATATGACATGTGGTAACAGATTGCTGAATAAGGATTGAGAAAATGGTTTGAATGATCACGCACAGACATTCACTTACTTAACTTAACACCTTTATCATGGTTTAGAAGACTCTGCAGAGCCTGTATACAACCAGTTTCTATATGCAGCAAATGTTCTGTCAATGATCATGATGACAATATACCAATCTAAATAGCATCTACACCTTCATGACTATCCAGATTCAATGCATTCCACCTTTTACACACATCACTGTGACAAAATCAAAACCTTTCACATACTTTATTATGAGAACATCCAGACCATCAAAACCTTGCAACGTGAAGGATAGTGCTGCATCACCCATGAAAGTTCTAACAACTACTTCTACATTTTAATACTCATAAACTGAGCCTAACATACTCTGAAATTCACAGTAGAGTGTCACACTCAGACCCCAGAAATTCTCAACCTACAGCAGATATACAGATTTGCATTGATACATACATGAGACTGTATAGGAAATTCTTTTCACAAAGCCAATATCTAAGCAGTACATTATAAAATACCATTCTATTCCTTATTTACTGTTCGTGTCCAGCAACCTCACAATGTATTGGACCAAAAATGAGCTGCCCAGGAAGTTCTTTCATTTGCTGCCATGAGATCTGCCAAAGTACATGGTTCTTGTATTCTTGGGCAGTTATACAAGTGTTTGGGGCTTTGAATGGTTCCACATTCGCCAACATCGTCATCTGCATATCCCTATTTTTTTCAAATTCGATCTACACCTGCCACTCCTATTCATAATCTTTTCAGGGCTCTCCACACATGGCATGGCATATTATGCCCTGTTGCAAGTTCTTCTTTTATCTCCATTCATCCATCACCATATCTATGACACAATTTTGTGGTCCATTTTGCCCAGGCTGCTGGTCTGCTAACTGTATAGTGGGAAGGAAGCTTTTCCTTGATTTCAGTTATTCCTCTTCTCGAGAATATTCAAAAAGGGGATGTCTCTTGATCACAGGACTGCTTTTTCCTTTCAGCTTCTGGTGCAACACATCTTCTAATTTCTGGTGGTGTGTGCCAGCGACTTCATAAACTTTTCCTTTTGTTCTTGGCTCAAGACACCCTGTTAAATGCAGCATGACTCATTTACTACCACATTGACATGTCTTGTATGTGTTGACTCGTTCCATATTGTCGCTACATATTCTGCTGCAGAAATGCTCAATGCAAGGGTCAATATGCACAACACCATTGGCGATGTTCCCCATGCCATGTTTGTTAGCTTACGCAATATGTTATTTCATATGATAACCTTTTGCTTTCCCCACCTTATAGTGCTCCGTGTATGACAATGTGTGGTCCATTGTAATTCATAGGTACTTAGGTATATTGTTATGTTGAAGTTCATGCTCTACCAAATAATCACTAATCTGGATTTTTCATCTTGCTTCTCTAATCTTCGGGTGAAATACGTGCTGAGTTTTTAGGAGTTATTTTTGAGATGGTTACCCTCATAGTAATCAGCCAATCTGTTAAGGGCTGTAGTGAGTTTGAGTTCCACTTCACTGAAACACTTCTTCTGAGCAGCAACCACTATTTCGTCTGCATATATGAATTGTCTAGTACCTGGGCTGATTGGTTGATCATTTATATAGACATTGTATAGTGTAGGTAGGTACCAGAACGCTACCTTGCGCCAGACCATTTTTTTGGTTTCTCCAGCAACTACTTTTATTTTCCAAGGATTGAGAGACATAGATTTGGTCTAGGATTTACTAAAGAAACTGTACACTGGAAGAGTGAGACCAGTTCTAGAGTATGGCATTGCGGCATGGACAACAGCAGCAAAGGCGAACTTTGACAAAATTAGCAAACTCCAAAACCATTCCATGAGAGTTATAACAGGAGGCATGAAGTCAACGCCAATTGTAGAACTGGAAAAGATTACAAATATGCAATCCATGACTGACTGAAGAGACTGCAAAGCCTAGCAGCAAGCACAAAAACTCAGAAGACTGACGGACCACCCAATGCATAAGAGACTAAATAATTTTGGAAATGGGAAACTAAAGCGGAGAAACTTTGCAGAAATAGCCAAAGCAAAGATGAACGAAGACCATATGAACGCATTAACAACACCAAAGCCCGTCCCTACTGTACGCAAACCTACCTGGAGGCAGCATATATCTCCGGAGGTGGTAGAAAATATACCAGATATTGGAAATAAGAACAGCCGGACTGAAAAAGAAAAAAGAGACATAACCCTGAGGTACATAACGAAAAACTACCCAAGCATGGACTGGACCCATGCATATACCGACGGTTCTGTAATAAACACAACACAGAACGGAGGGGCAGGGGTATTCCTGAGCCTACCAAATGGTAGAAAAATAACACTGTCAGTGGCAACTGGAAAATACACGAGCAATTTCAGAGCGGAGGCAGAGGCACTGAGGGTTGCAGTCGAATAAATGGCGACAGGTAAAAGAAATGAAAGCCATATAGTCCTGCTTACAGATGCCCTGGCCGTAGTCACAGTACTAAAAAGCCAGAAAAATACTGAACTTAATGATTTAAGAGCAGTACTCTGTCAACTATGCCAGCAGTCCGCACCAAAAAAAGTAGTGGGTTCCATCCCACTGTAACATCCAAGGCAACGAGGAGGCAGACAGACTGGCAAAAGAAGGTGCAAGGCTACCACAACCATATCCTTATGTGACATACAAAGAGTCAAAAAGGCTTATTAGAGCTAGATACATGATCAAATGGGAAACAGAACATACTGGCTACACAAAAAACGATGCCTATTACCAGTTGAACAGAAGAGTGCAGGTCGTGGTCTTCAGACTTCGCACTGGCCACAATAGACTGAGGTACCACCTATTCAACAAAATGAAGATAGGTGGCACTGACGAATGCTCGTGTGGTACCGGGAAAATGACCGCTGAACATTTGCTGCAAAACTGCTTGACATACGAGGATGAGAGAATGCAGATGTGGCCATCACCAGTGGCAACACTAGACAAGCTCTATGGCAGTGTCGACAGCCTCAGGATGACCGCTTTTTTAAAATAAAAAATTAAGGTTGACGTCTGACAGCGTACGAAGAAGAAGAAGAAGGTCTAGGATTTCATAGGGAACATTTGTCAATTGTAAAAAATATTTTCAAGAATAAGATATGGTATGGCATTAATGAAATGCATCATCGAGGCACATCTTCTAAAAGTTTTCCAAGAATTTTTGATGTCTTCTTGTAGCAGGAAAAGACAATTGAATTATTTGTAAAGTTTTCAATTAAAAAGAAATATGCTAAAAATCTAATAGTAATGCAGCACTTTTTTCTTACATTGAAAAAGTAATACATAACACAGAATTATATTAAATTATTACTTTACTTTTGAGAAAACAAAATAACATTGACAGAATACATCATCACAGAAGACCAGCTGTTGTGTATCTTCAATGAGTGAATTTATAAGACGCTTTCAGTTAATTTTTAATGGCTAGTTTCTATTGTGCAGTTTTCTGGAGGCACTTTGTCAATCAAACCAGCATTTAAGCTCTTTTATAAAAGGTTGAATAATGAAACTATGGTGAGTTGCTAGTATTTATTATGTGTGCATGTTGAGTGTGTCAAGTGCAGATGGTCAGTTGAATTTTTATATGTTTGAAGCTTGACACCTGACAATGAATTATTTTCTCCCTTTTCAGCTACTTTACATGATATTTCAAACAAAACAAACAAACAAATTCAAACATTTACCTTTAACTATAATATAGTTTCATCTGTTCAATGAGCATATTTGTAGGAATGGTGATAGACTGTTTCTGTATGTGCTAAAAATATTGTAAAAACTTGTGTGCATCAAGAGTACTTCAAGACACAAGTTCATGTTAATACTGCACCAGCCTCAGATTTGTTTATGCCATGACCCCAACCAGGTATCGCGGGCTACTCTAGACAGCTTGCTAAAAATAAAACTGAAATTGTGTATTCCATGTAAAAATTAAGGGCATTTTTTAAAGATTAGTTTGCATATTAGTTGTAAAAAAGAAAACTGGAGTAAACATTAGTTTCCTTAGATGTGTTACAGTTTGTGGTTAATGATACTTTCTGACCTTATCATCCTTAGGTCTTCTTTCCTTGGTTTCTGATTTGCTGATCAAATTTGTTAACCATGAAATACTGAGCACTATTTTTTTTATGGATGACAATTACATATGTCACTCCCATTTTCTGTATCACTACATCTTTGATTAATTGATTTTCACATAGTCCTGTTCTCTTAAAGAGAAGCTTTTCTCTCTATACAATAAGTATATCAGTCAGTAGATGCTGTCATGTTTGTGTTTCATTAGTTCATTTTGTGTGTATGGCCCAGTATTATAAGAATACAGAAAACATAGAAATTCAAAGAGAAGATTTAATAATACACTTGGTACAGTGCATTGTCTCCATTTGCTAAAAATGCATTCAGAGTATTACAATAATAAAGCAGACCTTGAAATTAAAGAGATGATAAATTATAATGCTAAGAAAAATTATGCTATTGTATAAACCAATGGATCTGTGCTGCATGGTGAAAGAAAACAAAATGGAGCTTCTCTGTTTTTAAAAAAGTAGAGTAAAGCATACATGGCAACATCTTCCATTATGTGAATACAGATTGAGACATTTATTGGACTACTAAAGTGGCTATCTGAGACTTTATTAATCATGACAATTATTGTGTTTGATTTTCATTCCCTTCTCCTATCTTGGAAATAAAATAACAGAAAGTGGAATATGCAAAATGGGGATAAAAAATTGAAAAGGAATGATTAAGTAAATTTGTTTTCCTCAACATGAAGCATATATTGACATCCAAATAAGTTACTCACAAATTAAAAATGTGGATGACCAGGTGTTATCATTATTGGATGGCGTGGCAACAGGGACAATGTAACAAAGGATTGGAAAAGCATTGGCTGTGAAATGTGGATATATATAAAAGAATGGGGTGCATATTCTGAAAAGAAAAGAAAAGAAAAACTGAGAAGTCTTGGAGAAATTAACAGTGCAATGAGAATTTATTAATGAAATCATTGAAAATATTTTATTCACATAAAAAGACATAATACCTTGCTGAAACTTTACTGAAAGGAAAGGTAGAGGGCAAATGTGCCAAAGGTAAACAATACTATAAATGGGAGGATAACACAAAAAGATAGAGAAAAGTCTGGCATCTAGGTAAGAGATAAAGGATGTTGGTCCATTGCTTGCAGTCAACATTTGCTGTGAAGATGGCACCTAATCTGAATTGTACTATTAGTTGTAGACATTGTATTCAGGCATTAAACAAATAACATTGATTTCCTAATTTCCTGTGAAAATAATTGAAAAAATCTCTTGAAAATTATTGATAAATCTCTTTTGAGTTTTAAATGAATATGGGAGTCAATGTAAATGTATAGCTAATTTCAAAGTATATGGGCTGCAGTCCAAGGTGAAGTGTTAGATACCATTGTTCAAGGTCTCAGCTTTTTGTGATGTGGGGTCCCCTGTTCCATTCCTCACTGCCTTGCATCTTTAACTGAAAGTCAGGTACCCATTTATCACTGGGCAGACTGAAGAATGGCAAGACTCATGTTGCTTTCACACACTTCCCATACCTATCCAATACTCATAGTTCAGTAAGAATGCTCATTGATGCTAATGTTTAGCCATACATCGTCACATCCTAAATGTCAATAAAAGCAGGACAGTGCAAGACAGATCCCCAGCGGTCTGGTGTGGTGTGATGGATGCATGACATGTCATCATAATGTTTAAACAAAATATTTTGATGACAAGCCATGCATGCATCACACCAGACTGGGTTTCAGTCTTGTACTAAAAATTTTGATGACAAGCCATGCATCCATCACACCAGACTGGGTTTCAGACTTGTACTAAACATTTTGATGACAAGCCATGCATCCATCACACCAGACTGGGTTTCAGTCTTGTACTAAACATTTTGATGACAAGCCATGCATGCATCACACCAGACTGGGTTTCAGTCTTGTACTAAACATTTTGATGACAAGCCATGCATCCATCACACCAGACTGGGTTTCAGTCTTGTACTAAACATTTTGATGACACGCCATGCATCCATCACACCAGACTGGGTTTCAGTCTTGTACTAAACATTTTGAATGCTTAGTCTGCTGTGAACACTTTTCTGGGCATGAAGTTAAGACAATTTCTTAATTCGTTTTCAGTCATTTATCATATATTAATTTTGTCACCCTGAGTACCAGGTTTGGCTTCAAAGTGCCTATTAACTTCACTTTCTTTTCTGTTGTTCAGTGTTTATGTTTCCAGAGTGCAAAAAATTCTAGACTTTGTAATGGTTGTTGCTATTAGCTTACTTTACCATATACTCAGAAGCATGATCCAGATATGGTCTGTAGTTTTTATCTGTCGTGAGCCTGAATGGTTGTGAAATCTTATAATTGTAGAACCGTATTTTTATTTCTGTAAACTGAACAGTTCCTTCAATTACATTCAGGCTTTGCCAAAATACATATATTAAACTGTTTTTGATGCATTTCTACCTCAAGATATATCTTTGGCCTCTAAAAAATCTAATCACGTCTTGCTCATCTGCTTGAATACATTTTACCAAATGTAGTAGGTTTATTAACATTGCTGTATGTAAGCAATATATTATTCACCTTACAGTGATTAAGATAAACCACATGTATCTAAAACATACACGATTAGTAGCCTTGTCAATAAATATTGAGAATATGAACAAAACTCTGCTGGCTCTATATTTAGCTGACTTTCCTGATGTGACATATGTAGCCATTTTTCATTCAGAACTGTTAATATTTAAAAACAGTATAGTTATTTAACGTCGACACAGACAGATTGATGGTATGCCAGGACTAAATATTGACGGCAGGATAGTTAACAAAATATGTTATGTTGATGATATTGTATTGTTGGCTGAAAGAGAGCAGGAGTTGCAGGAACTGATAAAGACAGTAAATAACAAAAGTATGGATCATGATTTGGACATTAACTTTAGGAAAATAAAAACTATAATAATTAGCAAAACTAATGTGAAGTCCACAGTGAACGTCACAGTAAAGGGAGAGATGCTGGAACAGGTAAATAGTGTCATGTGCATTGGAGAGATCATTACAGATGATGGTACATGTGAGATGGAGGTGAAGAAGAGAATAGAAATGACCAAAAATAACATGAAAAATATATTGACATTCAGACAAATAACAAATACACTGGAAATGAAATGAGTGGTCTGGTGTTATATTATATTGTCTTTGCTTTATTGTGCTAAAACATGGACAATGAACAATCAACTTGTGCATAAAGTTGAAGCATTTGAAATGCGGATATACAAAAGGATAGGCCACATCTCATGGAAGGAAAAGCGAACAAATAGGGAGATCATGAAGGGATTGGGAATGAGAGGAAAAATACTGAAGCAGATTCAAATTAAGCAAATAAAATATTTTGGACATATAAAGAGACACGACACAGTGCTGAAAACAATACTTAAGGGAAAGGTGGACAGTAAGGCGAGCAAGAAGAAGACAGCATTATAAGTAGAACAACAACATCATGAGATGGACTGACTACAGTCTGCCAGAGTGTACCATCAAGGCATGAGACAGAGGATGTTGGAGTTCATTGAACCAAAATCTTTGATACAGAGACAACACTTATCATCATCATCATTAGTGTAGTTGAAAAAGAGCACACACAAAACAAATCAATATACTGAAATTGTCAATGCAGAACTTACTAAATGTAGATAAGCAAACCTTTCATTCATCACAGTTATCTTTTCTTTTTGTCTTGAGTAGAAGCATGGCACCACCATTATAGTTGACCTTGAAGGAAAACAGAGAAAGCATTCATGTCTGGCAGTGGTGGTGTTCGTTACACTTTGTTTTATATAATGAGGTTGTCAACCCTATTAAGTTGTTGCTTTTGACACTCATAGTAGTTGCAGTGGCCTTATTCTTTATTACCTGGCTGTAAATTGGTACCTAATTAGTCTGACTGGTGAATGCTTGGAATGCATTGCCACAGGAAGTAGTGGAGGCAGGGACAATTAATGCATTTAAGAATAAATTGGATGCACATAACTTTTAGAGCAAAGTAATGCTAATGAAACTGGTTGTATACATACTCTGCAGAGTCTTCTAAACCACTATAAAGACGTTAAGTTAAGTTTAAGTTTAAAGTGAATGCAAGCGAGGAAGAGCGATAAATCACTAGGTGTGATTAAAAAAAGTGAAACCTTATTCTTCTACTTTGGCGTTTGTCTGCTCATCGACTTATCAAAATATAGCTTGACACTTTTGGGACTGGGTTTGCCATCCCTCTTTGATTCATAATCTGTCACCCTAGCTGCATAGTTGTAGTCTATTTTCATGGCCACCACATGGAGGTGAATTAGGGTCTTGGTCATGTACGGGTCACTGTTCCTGATGCAAACAGTTAGCTGTGAGCCTCTGACTGTTGTCAGCTCATTTACCACTGCATCTCTGGCCCCAAACAATGAAGCCTCCAAACACATCATCCCCCAAAAGGTAATAATTGCTGCAGGACTACATTTACTAATTTAAAAATAATCTCGTTCTAATAATGGTACTTAAGACTGTGTATAAATGTACATTCAGTATGTATTCACACAAAAACTAGTTCTCAGTTTGTGGTTGTTGAAAGTTACTTATCCTTGAGCTGAGTGAACTCTTGATCATACATCTTTGATAGCAGTTTGCAGTAACTTTTCTTACATCTTGAAGGGTGCTGAGAAAGTGTACAGATGCCTTCTTGACTGTGATGCAATGCTAATAAGTAAGCTCACAATTACAGGGATTAGTACTCTGTTTAACCAATCAGCCAGAGATTTTTGTCTACTGATCCTCTGGGAAATGAGTTAGTCCCTGTTCTGTTCTGCTTCATTATAATATTTGGGTTGTTTTTATAACTTTATTTCCAACCTAGAAAGCTACCACATACTTAACAGGGTATTGACTGCTGTTAATGGTGTGTGCTATGAGTTTGAATGTCTTCTACCTTAGACAGGTCAAATCACACTTTGAACAGCATCTTAGGACATGCTACCAGTGTGACAGATGCCATATTCTTATCTCTGTCAGGCACAGGGCCCTGTCAAACACCAATTTTGCACACAATAAATATTTCATGAATCATCACATAAAGGGACTTTGATGAAGGCCATATGGACTGTAGGCATGTCTTCATCTTCTTCTTCTTTTTCTTCTTTTTCTTCTCTTTCTTCTTTTTGTTCTTCTGCTTTTTCTTCCTCTTCTTGTTCTTCTTCTTCCACTTCTTCTTCTCTTTTTTCTTCTGCTGTTGCTGCATTTGTCCTGAAAGGATATTTTGTTTTGTGTCATAGTTTGCAGCAAGGCTGCAATGTCTGCTATTTTTGGTCCAACACTTCTTTTGTCTTACTGCCCTTGCCATACGGCGTCGCAGAGAGGTGGGATGCGTAGATTTCTTGTTATCGCCAAGTGGGAGGCTTGTGCTGTCGTTAGGTGTCGCTTCCTGAGAGTGTCAGAGACAATCTTGATCCACCAATGTCAAGGTCTGCCTGGTTTAATCATGGCATTTTAAGTACCGGGTTTTGTCTTTCCTCTTCAATCTCTATTCTCTCAGCCAAACCGCATGGGTGCAGTTCGTTTTCAGGACCACCAGGGTCTTCATCTGCTTTTATTCACTGATCTATATACAAGCAGCCAGCTAAAAGTCACTGACTGCTGTCAGCTCATTCAATCTTGCATCTTAGGTCTAGGCATAAGTCTTGACAGACAAATGTTGTGAGAACTCAGTGAAACACTGATCACATGCTCCAATAGTAATTTTATCCTCTCTATCCCATATCATTATTTCAACCTAAAACTATTTTTGCAGTAATTTTCACTATTATCTGCTTGTTTTAAGCTTGGTTATGCATAATTGATAGTTTTTTTTTGTGTATTTGTTTGTGGTGTTTTGACTTGCCAAATGCCCATGTTCTGGTGTGCACACCTGCACCAACTCTGTTAGAAACAAAACACAGAAGTAGTAAGTAATGGTTTGAATATTTGAAACTACATCCTTGTAAACATTTGCATGCTGCCTGATAGATCTAGCTAGAACCATGCAGTTCACGCTGCCACTTTAAAGAGCTTTCAGACTAGTCTATGTTTGCATACTTAGTGACACAACAGTCATTTCCTGCTGCCAGTTTTTTATGTGCTTAAATAGGAATTATTAGGTTGTCCATTGAGTTTCAAAATTGTGTTATCAAGTATATATATATATATATACACCAGGCATGTTCAAAATGAAACCGGACCTTACTGCATCAAATGAACATACGTATAATGCGCACAATGACGTCACTTCATGTGTAAAAAGCACACACCAACCAACAAGTTTGCAAAATTCCATTATCCTCCGACTCATAGTTTCTTCAGCAGATCATTGAAAATATGGCGGGTGTGATACGGAATCCGTCCAGAGTTGATCAGCGAGCAGTGATTCAGTTTCTAACAGCTGTAGGATGTCAACCAGTTGATATTCATTGCAGAATGCAGGCAGTGTATGGTGACGAATGTGTGTCGAAGACAACAGTGAAGAACTGGACAATGATGCTTAAAGAAGAATGTGAGTTAGGGAAAGATCTTCCGAGACCATGTCAGGTGCATATTGTTGTGTCAGAAGATGCCATCGTCAAAATTGATGCAGCAATTCGGGTGGACCGTTGCTGGAGCTTACGTTCGCTAGCAGAGGAATTCGCTGTGTCGCTAGGGACAGTTCAAATGGTGATTAGCAAGAAACTGAAATATTGGAAGGTGTTCACAATGAGTACAACTATGTTATAGAGACCTCAGTGAGTGAAACAACTCTCTCATAGAGATCTTAGTCAGTGATACAACTCTGTTGTAGAAACTAAAGTGAGTGATACAACTCTGTTGTAGAGATCTTAGTCAGTGATACAACTCTGTTGTACAAACTAAAGTGAGTGATACAACTCTGTTATAGAGACTAAAGTGAGTGATACAACTCTGTTATAGAAACTAAAGAGAGTGATACAACTCTGTTATATAGACTAAAGTGAGTGATACAATTCTGTTATAGAGACTAAAGTGAGTGATACAACTCTGTTATAGAGACTAAAGTGAGTGATACAACTCTCTCATAGAGACCTTAGTCAGTGATACAACTCTGTTATATAGATTAAAGTGAGTGATACAACTCTGTTATAGAGACCTTAGTCAGTGATACAACTCTGTTATACATACTAAAGTGAGTGATACAGCTCTGTTATAGAGATTAAAGTGAGTGATACAACTCTGTTATAGAGACTAAAGTGAGTGATACAACTCTGTTATAGAGACTAAAGTGAGTGAAACAACTATGTTATAGAGACTAAAGTGAGTGATACAACTCTGTTATAGAGACTAAAGTGAGTGATACAATACTGTTATAGAGACTAAAGTGAGTGATACAACTCTATTATAGAGACTAAAGTGAGTGATACAACTCTGTTATAGAGACTAAAGTGAGTGATACAACTATGTTATAGAGACCACAGTGAGTGATACAACTCTCTCATAGAGATCTTAGTCAGTGAGACAACTCTGTTGTAGAAACTAGAGTGAGTGATACAACTCTGTCATAGAGACTAAAGTGAGTGATACAACTCTCTCATAGAGACCTTAGTGATACAACTCTGTTATAGAGACTAAAGTAATTGATACAACTCTGTTGTAGAAACTAAAGTGAGTGATACAACTTTGTTATAGAGACTAAAGTGAGTGATATAACTCTGTTATAGAGACTAAAGTGAGTGATACTACTCTGTTATAGAGACTAACGTGAGTGATACTACTCTGTTATAGAGACCTTAGTCAGTGATACAACTGTGTTATAGAGACTAAAGTGAGTGATACAACTGTGTTATAGAGACTAAAGTGAGTGATACAACTCTGTTATAGAGACTAAAGTGAGTGATACAACTCTGTTATAGAGACTAAAGTGAGTGATACAACTCTGTTATAGAGACTAAAGTGAGTGATACAACTCTGTTATAGAGACTAAAGTGAGTGATACAACTTTGTTATAGAGACTAAAGTAAGTGATTCAACTCTATTATAGAGACCGCAGTGAGTGATACAATTCTGTCATAGAGACCTTAGTCAGTGATACAACTCTGTTATAAATACCTTAGCCAGTAACATAACTCTGTTATAGAGACCTTAGTCAGTGATACAACTCTGTTACATAGACTACAGTAAGTGATACAACTCTGTTATAGATACCACAGTGAGTGATACAACTCTGTTATAGAGACTGCAGTGAGTGATACAATTCTGTTAAAGAGACCTTAGTCAGTAATACAACTCTGTTATAGAGACCTTAGTTAGTGATACAACTCTGTTACATAGACTACAGTGAGTGATACAACTCTGTTATAGATACCATAGTGAGTGATACAACTCTGTTATAGAGACCTTAGTCAGTGATACAACTCTGTTACATAGACTACAGTGAGCGATACAACTCTGTTATAGAGACCGCAGTTAGTGAAACAACTCTGTTTTAAATACCTTGGTGAGGAATACAGTCAGCAGGTGTTTATTACGTATAATTGTTTGCATTTAAAAGAAAGAAAATGGTTGAGCATGTTAGATATCTGCTTCTTAGTTGGAAGATGCATGGTCACTGTTTTTTTTCCCTATCAGTCAGGAAATAAAGACCTAGTCTGTACATCACCTGATGACTGCTTGAGCAAGCAGACTTTAGTTTTTGTATTAGGTTTTAGCGTTGTTGGTTTCACTATGATGTTTTTATTGGCATAGTAGTTTTTAATGTATTTACAAGAATAGAATATTTGAACTAAAATTAGACAGGGGATAAAATGACTACTGAACATCTGCTACAAAGAAGTCCAACATAAGAGGGAAAAAAGGCCAAATATGACCATCACCAATGCGATTACTGGACAAGTTCGCTGTGATACTATATTAAGATGATGTCTGAAAGTACATAAAGGAGAAGTAGAATGAGATACTAGCAGGGAAGAACACCATCTTTTAGTTAATATTTCTGGGTTTTTTTTTTGCAAATAGTTTTTTAGCAATCAAAGTTGACATTGCTCCTAGAGGTGATGGCGGAAAATGCAGAGTAGAAAGACCTCACACAAGGACAGCTTAACGGTTACCAGCGCCACCAAAGGCAGAATGCAGACTTTATACTGTCGGGTAGGCTAAATATGTCCACAGGGAAAAGTTTGAAGACTGTATACTTCAGAGCCACACTTTTCTCAACTCTATTAAGCCTCAAGATGGAAATCACGTACAAATTTACTTCTAATAGCCAAATGAAAGTCCAAAAGACAAACCAGGGAAGACATGAGACGACATTCTCTATGGACCCATAGGATGGGTTTGCATAACAAAAGAATAGCTTTTGGCTACCTGGCATCTGCCCAACTGTATTTCAGAATTCTAGTAACCCAATTGCAGTTTTTTAACCTAAAGATACATCAACAAATTGTTCAAAAAGAACAACTATGTATGGTTCAAATATATCACAATCAAACAAAGAAAATTCAGCATCAGTCCTGTAGAAGGTCGTTGAGGCACCGTTGTTGCAGTTTGTTGAACCAATTCACATTATACAAGAGTTTCAGCTATAGAAAATTAATAATTTTTTTAATAGCAATTTATTTAGAGATGTGAATGGGAGAGACATTCTGTGTCTCACTCTTGGCTCATAATTGACTTCTCTTGCTAGAAATCTCAAAAATCCATTTCTTGCCCTACCTATTAATCTTATGCATATGTTAACCCTCATGGTCTGCACAATTATTCTTGAGTGTAATAAAGCATAATTCAGCAATAGAAAGTCATTCATACAACACAATACAAACAATAGTAAGCGACTGGAGCCGTCGTGTCGAAAGATCATGTTCATGACCACATCTGATCGCCACATCCTATGCGGTCTGCAGTTCTGTTGGGGAGTTGGTGATTTGTTTTAGCCAGGTGTTGCGACGGCAGCCCCAAAAACGAACACGGCCTTTTCCCTTCCCTCGCCACCACAGCCTGCCGGAGCATCTTGTGCGCTGAAAAGTCATTAAGGGTCACATAATCATATATTTTCTCTGTTAATAAATCTCGTAACACTGACTGCGTGCATCTCTGCCTAGTTCTCAAGATCCGTAAGACAAGCTTGCCAATTGTTCTGTATTAGGGTGTTGGAGGAGTTGTTCACCGATGTGGATCTTGTTTTAAGGAGCAAAGATAAGAACCACTTATGCTTTCCAAGCAAATTGTAAAAGGCAGCTAAATTTAGCCTCATTTAGGCTAGCAACTGCATCATTCAGAAGAAATTTCTGAATAAACCGCCACTCTGAGAATACACTAAGTCCTTTGGTATAGACTTCAGTAAAGGGGCCAGCTACAGCAGTGGGTCAATGCATTATAAGGAATTAAACAGGTACAAGAAAGGAAATCATAGAGTAGGCAAGTTTTTTATATAAAGGTATGGTTCAGTTACTGCACCAGGACAGAAACAAAATTAAACCCATGATACAGCCACAAAACCTTCATCAGGTACAAATGACAAATGAAAACACCTAATGAATCACAACAATATATTAATTAAAAAGTCAGTAAAATGTCCTTTGGAGAGCGTTGCTTCTTACAACGGCCAACCTATTTGGTGGGTATAAGTTTCTTGGCAGGTGAGCATTACGGTAGGTTGCTATTACTTTCCGTACGTGGGGGAGCGTTCGCACCAAGAAAAATTCCAGTGTCTGCCAAATTGGACACGGCAAGATTTTAACCCTGTGCGTTGGGATTGTGGAAAACTTAGCGAGTTTTCACCCCTAGACCATGCTGCCTATATATATATATATATATATATATATATATATATATATATATATATATATATATATATATACACACACACATACATATACATATGTAAAATGTAAACAAATATCTATGTACATTCAGAAAGATGCAGAAATTAATACATAAACATATTAAAAGAGAGATAATATAGAAAGAAAAGTGGAAGATGACATGGGAAATGAGAAATAAAAAGAGAGAAAAGTACATGAGAGTCCACTTGAATCTGGAAAGTATTAAATCCAAAGGGCTTAAGATACACCATGAGGAAGTTGAATGATTGTTTAGCTCAAACTGGTGCCAGTAGAGCAAGAGATGATGTCAGTGTTTCTGATACCAACCTTCTCCAGGTTACCCAGACTGTTGAAACAGTTGCGACTGGAAAGTTATAGTTTTTAGAAATATAATTGAGGTGAAGGTGTAAGCGAAAATGGAACTCAATGCCAGTCTCACTGATATATTTCATATTGTAGCAGTGGCAAATAATGGCATAGATTAGATTGCGTGACATGCATGACATGCAGGTGAATCCCTGTTTTATCTCAAATATAGTTGTAAAGAATGATACCAAATGTGTCTGGATGACATAATGACACATGCAGTCATGCAAGTGGTTGCAGAGCAAACTGCCATGGTGTTCCATGAGGTGAATGTTGAGTCGGCTTCTGACCAACATGTCACCCAACTTTCTATCCAGTCTGTAGACTACTAAAGACAGATCATGAAATACAGCAAGTGTAGAAGGATTATAATGCAAGAGAGAAGGGAGATGGGAGAATAATATCTCATGGACAGAGGAGCTATGATGATGAAAGTTGGAACCAGTTTCATACAATCAGATTTGTGGATGGTGGGAAGGTTTGAGGGCAGAGGTAAACCAGTTTCATACAATCAGATTTGTGGATGGTGGGAAGGTTTGAGGGCAGAGGTAAACCAGTTTCATACAATCAGATTTGTGGATGGTGGGAAGGTTTGAGGGCAGAGGTAAACCAGTTTCATACAATCAGATTTGTGGATGGTGGGAAGGTTTGAGGGCAGAGGTAAACCAGTTTCATACAATCAGATTTGTGGATGGTGGGAAGGTTTGAGGGCAGAGGTAAACCAGTTTCATACAATCAGATTTGTGGATGGTGGGAAGGTTTGAGGGCAGAGGTAAACCAGTTTCATACAATCAGATTTGTGGATGGTGGGAAGGTTTGAGGGCAGAGGTAAACCAGTTTCATACAATAAGATTTGTGGATGGTGGGAAGGTTTGAGGGCAGAGGTAAACCAGTTTCATACAATCAGATTTGTGGATGGTGGGAAGGTTTGAGGGCAGAGGTAAACCAGTTTCATACAATCAGATTTGTGGATGGTGGGAAGGTTTGAGGGCAGAGGTAAACCAGTTTCATACAATCAGATTTGTGGATGGTGGGAAGGTTTGAGGGCAGAGGTAAACCAGTTTCATACAATCAGATTTGTGGATGGTGGGAAGGTTTGAGGGCAGAGGTAAACCAGTTTCATACAATCAGATTTGTGGATGGTGGGAAGGTTTGAGGGCAGAGGTAAACCAGTTTCATACAATCAGATTTGTGGATGGTGGGAAGGTTTGAGGGCAGAGGTAAACCAGTTTCATACAATCAGATTTGTGGATGGTGGGAAGGTTTGAGGGCAGAGGTAAACCAGTTTCATACAATCAGATTTGTGGATGGTGGGAAGGTTTTGAGGGCAGAGGTAAACCAGTTTCATACAATCAGATTTGTGGATGGTGGGAAGGTTTGAGGGCAGAGGTAAACCAGTTTCATACAATCAGATTTGTGGATGGTGGGAAGGTTTGAGGGCAGAGGTAAACCAGTTTCATACAATCAGATTTGTGGATGGTGGGAAGGTTTGAGGGCAGAGGTAAACCAGTTTCATACAATCAGATTTGTGGATGGTGGGAAGGTTTGAGGGCAGAGGTAAACCAGTTTCATACAATCAGATTTGTGGATGGTGGGAAGGTTTGAGGGCAGAGGTAAACCAGTTTCATACAATCAGATTTGTGGATGGTGGGAAGGTTTGAGGGCAGAGGTAAACCAGTTTCATACAATCAGATTTGTGGATGGTGGGAAGGTTTGAGGGCAGAGGTAAACCAGTTTCATACAATCAGATTTGTGGATGGTGGGAAGGTTTGAGGGCAGAGGTAAACCAGTTTCATACAATCAGATTTGTGGATGGTGGGAAGGTTTGAGGGCAGAGGTAAACCAGTTTCATACAATCAGATTTGTGGATGGTGGGAAGGTTTGAGGGCAGAGGTAAACCAGTTTCATACAATCAGATTTGTGGATGGTGGGAAGGTTTGAGGGCAGAGGTAAACCAGTTTCATACAATCAGATTTGTGGATGGTGGGAAGGTTTGAGGGCAGAGGTAAACCAGTTTCATACAATCAGATTTGTGGATGGTGGGAAGGTTTGAGGGCAGAGGTAAACCAGTTTCATACAATCAGATTTGTGGATGGTGGGAAGGTTTGAGGGCAGAGGTAAACCAGTTTCATACAATCAGATTTGTGGATGGTGGGAAGGTTTGAGGGCAGAGGTAAACCAGTTTCATACAATCAGATTTGTGGATGGTGGGAAGGTTTGAGGGCAGAGGTAAACCAGTTTCATACAATCAGATTTGTGGATGGTGGGAAGGTTTGAGGGCAGAGGTAAACCAGTTTCATACAATCAGATTTGTGGATGGTGGGAAGGTTTGAGGGCAGAGGTAAACCAGTTTCATACAATCAGATTTGTGGATGGTGGGAAGGTTTGAGGGCAGAGGTAAACCAGTTTCATACAATCAGATTTGTGGATGGTGGGAAGGTTTGAGGGCAGAGGTAAACCAGTTTCATACAATCAGATTTGTGGATGGTGGGAAGGTTTTGAGGGCAGAGGTAAACCAGTTTCATACAATCAGATTTGTGGATGGTGGGAAGGTTTGAGGGCAGAGGTAAACCAGTTTCATACAATCAGATTTGTGGATGGTGGGAAGGTTTGAGGGCAGAGGTAAACCAGTTTCATACAATCAGATTTGTGGATGGTGGGAAGGTTTGAGGGCAGAGGTAAACCAGTTTCATACAATCAGATTTGTGGATGGTGGGAAGGTTTGAGGGCAGAGGTAAACCAGTTTCATACAATCAGATTTGTGGATGGTGGGAAGGTTTGAGGGCAGAGGTAAACCAGTTTCATACAATCAGATTTGTGGATGGTGGGAAGGTTTGAGGGCAGAGGTAAACCAGTTTCATACAATCAGATTTGTGGATGGTGGGAAGGTTTGAGGGCAGAGGTAAACCAGTTTCATACAATCAGATTTGTGGATGGTGGGAAGGTTTGAGGGCAGAGGTAAACCAGTTTCATACAATCAGATTTGTGGATGGTGGGAAGGTTTGAGGGCAGAGGTAAACCAGTTTCATACAATCAGATTTGTGGATGGTGGGAAGGTTTGAGGGCAGAGGTAAACCAGTTTCATACAATCAGATTTGTGGATGGTGGGAAGGTGTGAGGGCAGAGGTAAACCAGTTTCATACAATCAGATTTGTGGATGGTGGGAAGGTTTGAGGGCAGAGGTAAACCAGTTTCATACAATCAGATTTGTGGATGGTGGGAAGGTGTGAGGGCAGAGGTAAACCAGTTTCATACAATCAGATTTGTGGATGGTGGGAAGGTGTGAGGGCAGAGGTAAACCAGTTTCATACAATCAGATTTGTGGATGGTGGGAAGGTTTGAGGGCAGAGGTAAACCAGTTTCATACAATCAGATTTGTGGATGGTGGGAAGGTTTGAGGGCAGAGGTAAACCAGTTTCATACAATCAGATTTGTGGATGGTGGGAAGGTTTGAGGGCAGAGGTAAACCAGTTTCATACAATCAGATTTGTGGATGGTGGGAAGGTTTGAGGGCAGAGGTAAACCAGTTTCATACAATAAGATTTGTGGATGGTGGGAAGGTTTGAGGGCAGAGGTAAACCAGTTTCATACAATCAGATTTGTGGATGGTGGGAAGGTTTGAGGGCAGAGGTAAACCAGTTTCATACAATCAGATTTGTGGATGGTGGGAAGGTTTGAGGGCAGAGGTAAACCAGTTTCATACAATCAGATTTGTGGATGGTGGGAAGGTTTGAGGGCAGAGGTAAACCAGTTTCATACAATCAGATTTGTGGATGGTGGGAAGGTTTGAGGGCAGAGGTAAACCAGTTTCATACAATCAGATTTGTGGATGGTGGGAAGGTTTGAGGGCAGAGGTAAACCAGTTTCATACAATCAGATTTGTGGATGGTGGGAAGGTTTGAGGGCAGAGGTAAACCAGTTTCATACAATCAGATTTGTGGATGGTGGGAAGGTTTGAGGGCAGAGGTAAACCAGTTTCATACAATCAGATTTGTGGATGGTGGGAAGGTTTGAGGGCAGAGGTAAACCAGTTTCATACAATCAGATTTGTGGATGGTGGGAAGGTGTGAGGGCAGAGATAAAGAAAACATTCAGGATAGAGACCACTGCAGAAGAGTTCAAGCATGTCATGGGTCTTTTCTTTAGGTAGTCTTTGTCTTCCTGGCATTGGCAACGAATGTGTTGCAGAAAACTGGAGTGAATTACAGTAAGGTTGAGGGTGAGAAGAAGTGTAAAGGAGATAACTTTGTGGCTGTAACATGGGTTTTATTTTGTTTTTTTGGCGATGACTATTTATGTGTTTAACCTTCACAATTCATGTGAGATATATCATCTATAAATTATAACATCCCAGCTTGGATTTTTTTTTCTTTTAAAAAGTGGGAAGATTGTTGATTGCGTTTGAAAATATTGTTTCAGAGACTTTGATGCTTTACTAAATATATCTCATGGTTAAATGTATACAAAATGATTGATGATCTTTAAGATGTATCTGAAAGTGGAATTCTAAATATCAAATGTGACGAAATTGTTAAATTGTTTTTCAAATTTTCTTAGAGCAAAACATTTCAGACATCCAGATATAAAAAATTTTCTTTTTATATAGCTTATTTATATAGCTAATTCAATTTCTAGCAACTGCAAGTTGTCTTCTCGTAATTTCAAATATTGTGTTATCTAAAAATACAGACATAAATCAGACTTTCTAGGAGTAAGTAAAAAAAAATAAAGCTTCCATCACGCCATGCGGCGCATAAGAAAATGGTGTTAGGTCCATACTATTTTATAACCTACAGCACTTAGTGGATGATGTGGTCAGCATCACACCGGCTGCCTTTACATTCTGGACTGAACCGGTAGCAATTTAAGGCTGGGTCGACCCGGGAGCCATTGCGGTCTGAAAAAAACATTTCCGCCTCAACTCTGGAATGAACCCATGACCACGTGAAGGCAGCGTGCTAACTACTGCACTTTGCTGCTCTCACTTTGTAGGGGTGCATTACATTTACAGAACTGAGCAGTGTTTATATGAGTCAATTATAGAGATCTACACTTTCCTGTTTCAGTGAAGAAGGCAGAAAGTTATAACAGAATTGTGCAGCTAGATAGAATGACCAGAATAATATGACTTCTGTAGTGAGTAGTACTAATGAGGCTGGTACTCTCTTTGAGTCAAGCGTGGCAGCATTAACATTTGTTCATACAAAAAACATAATTTATGTTATATTTACAATTGTTTTATTATTTATTCTATAAATATCTGTCAAAAGGAAATACTCTTCTGCTAATAGTCATCTCCCGAAATTTTCATCTGAAGTATCATCCATAATTTCAATATAGCATCTTGTAATAGATTAACTATTCTTGATTTTCACAATAAATACTTTTTTATTTCCAAATTGTTATCATGAAGGGCATATGAACATGACTTTATTAGTTATTGAGGTGCTAGTGATTGAAGAAGTTTGACTAGCCTGGTATAAATACAAAAATTAACCTCGTCACTCATTGAAAAGCTAATCTATCATCCTTTGACATAGGGTATTCTGTTGTTACATATTGCATATAGTAAACTCCAATATGTTGCCATATGAATAAAGTATTATTGTCAAGTATTTGATTATTTTGTAATAAAATTATTATTTCTGTCATATCCAGCCAGTACTGGGAGTTTGCCATGACCATCTACATAGATGAGGTTGTCTACATCCACTGCCACCAGCAGCGTATGTTTGCTTTTTACATTCAATGAATTTTGTTTGCCTTTTATTGCTGTCAAGTGACAGAAGTAGCTGAATTTTCCTGTCTTGGACCAAATGTCATGCGTTCATTGTTATAAACTGCATTGCATAATTTATCTTATTTCATCCTGTTGTATCATCCTGTTATGTTACGCAAAATTTACATCACTGCTCTATGAGTTGACCTATAAGTGGCCAATCTTGTTCAGCAAATGGTTAACGGTAGGAATATTCATCGCTGCTGTAACTCGCTGGGTGTACACAATCCTACACCATCCTTTGTTATGTCATCTATCTATCAATTATTTATCAGTCCTTTATCCATCTGTCGGTTTTTCTGTCTGCCTGTCTGTCTCCCTTATTTACTTTTTTCTTGTTTGCTTTTTTTCTATTTACACGAGTTTAGTTAGCTTAGCCTCCCCTTCAAGAGTTTCACAATGACAGACAATTCCATTCTTCTGCAAGATATGTTACTATTTAATTAGAGTATGTTTATTTAGAGTATTCTTATTATCTATATTACTCATTGACATTCCACTCACATGAGGTCAGAGTTCTGCTTCTAAATTCTTCTTAAAATACCATTTTTGGTATGACTTGATGCAATTTCCACAATAACAGTTGGCTGCAATGAATTTCCAGTGTCTGCTCTTTCTTGTCTTGATGGTACAATCTTCCAGGATTTTTCCTGTCCTTCTTCTTCTTCTTCCTCGTTCGTTCTCAATCTCTCACTACCAAACCCTGAAAGGGCTTAAGTAACAGAATGTAGTCCAGAGAACGGAATGTGTTGTGTCGTAGTTTACAGCTTGGCTGCGATATTTGCACCTTTCGGTCCAACACATCCGACTACAGCAAGCATTTTTTGAGTACCGGGTTAGCATTCCCTCTTCGATCCCTTCTCCTTAGCCAGTCTGCCCTGCTGCAGCCTGTTATCCAGGATCACCACGTGGAGGCGTAGAAGTGTCTTGGCAGCTATGGTTCGCTGGCCCTGACGCTAGCAGTCAGCTATGGGTTGCTGACCACTGCAGCTCATGTGCTCAGCATCTTGATCCCTTTTCCTGTCCATTTTTTGATGCCCTTCCATTTATAGTGTTGTTTACCTCTGGCATCTTTTACCCTCCATATTTCCTTCCAGTATTGTTTATATCAAGGTATTATAAATTTTTAAGTGATCAAAATATCTAAACAGTCGAACTCTGATTTCATTCATCAGTTCTCTTTGCAAACTTATTTTCTCTAAAACTTCTTTATTTGTTTTGTTGTTTTTTTCCATCAGATGTACCCTATTCTTCTATATATCCACATTTCAATTCTCCTCTCTAACTTTTCTTCACTGTCCACATGTCTACATCATATAGTAATGGAATAGTTGTCCATCACAAGTGATGAAGACCACTCTCTTTGCTCAGCCGTGTGGACAGTCATATCTCTTGCTGTGTCCGCTGAAATGGGTAACTTGCGCGGTGATTTGGATTAAAGTGAGGAAGAAACTGTGCCTTTTGTCAACCTCACTCACAGAGCCAAAGCTACCTTTTGCCAGTGGCAAGACATTCATCGAGACGACTGGAGATATCATAGGATGCAGATTTTGCCTCAGGGTTACCACCGAAGCCTTTCCGTAAACATGTAACCCGCAGGGTAGAAAGGTGGGATGGCATCTAACGCAGTTTGTCGTGCCTTTTCGATAACCACAAGAGGTCGTATGGACAACACTCACCGTGTGAGTGAGTCTGGCATTTCTCCCCAGCTGTATTCAGCTCATCATAGTAGCATCTAAAATTCCCACACGCCAAATTCGTGAAGGTGAACCGGCAGAACTAACCCGTGAAATACGACACAGGTATAAGAGTAGCGCCATTCAGCCGGCGTCCAGACCAGGATAAAGTAGAAATCACAAAAAAAGAACGAAATAACAAGTCCAGACGGAAAACAACACCACGTTTCCGTGAACACAAGTGTAAGTCGTCGACTAGTGTGAATTCCAGGCAAATCCGTGGTCTGGCGGCATCCATAATGATCCAAAACAGTAGAGAAATGTAGACTCGCAGCCAGTTATGGCGCCAGATTTTTGCCAGATATAGTAATGACAAGTATATATAACATGGGATCACTCTCACTTTTTAATTTGTGATTGATTAGTTTGAATGTCAGTATATGACTCATGTTAGTGAAAACAGATTTGGCAATCTCTATTTTTTTCTTAATCTCTATTTCGCATCTTCTATTCTTTATTATTATATTTCTAAGATAGAAGTTCTTGACCTGTTCCAGTATTTGACTATCTATTGTTATCGGATATCACAACAGTGACATCCAAAGAATGTCACAAGTCAAAGACATTCACCAGCATATAAACCATTCAAAACACCGATGGACTGGCCACATTGCAAGAATAAAAGACGAGCGCTGGGGTTCCAGAACCGCCCTATGAGAAAAGAAGAGACCCACAGTCGACCACCCACCAGATGGCAAGACTCAATAGAGAGGAACAACAGCATATGTGACCCCATAACAAATAAACTGCTCATCCATTGGTCAACTCGTGCCGTGACCGCAACGAGTGAAAACAGAGTTGGGATCTGCTTAAGGCCAACTACCTTGTAGAAGAAACAGGTTGATTAAAATTAAGATTGTTATCGCTAGAGTACAAGTCAACTTTGTTCATTTTTCATAGTTTTTGTTTTCTCAGTATTAATGCTCAGTTCATACACCTGACTTTTTTTACTCTACTTAAATGATCAATTCCTTTCATTCTTGTTTGCTTTCAGTAAGCAGAACTGTGTTGTCCAGGAATCTTAGATTGTTTATTGATACTCTACCGATAATTTCCTCTATCTGTTGAAAAATAGTGTAGATGATGCATGGTACGTGTTGTCCAGGAATCTTAGCTTGTTTATTGATACTCTACCGATAATTTCCTCTACCTGTTGAAAAATTGTGTAGATGATGCATGGTACTTTACCCACCAACTTCTTTATGATTGTATTGCTCACTCATTCTCTTGGCAAGAATAGCTGCATTTTAAAGTATCACATCTCACAACATGTGTTTCTAAGCCTAGTCATGTTTCACACTGACTGGTATACACTATATAAGATTTAACTTCCTTTTAATAAATTGTAACATCTTATTGATATTTAAGCAATGAGACATGCACAAATATAAGGGCAAACTTGATGTTTCTATTTAAACAAGAGATGCTCATATATAAGGGCAAACTTGATATTTCTATCTGAACAATAAGAGATGCACATATATAAGGGCAAACTTGGTATTTCAATCTGAACAATAAGACATGCACTAATATACAAATCTGAAACACACTTGAAAGTAAATGTATGGAACACAATTACACAGTCTGTTTGACTTTATCAAGGCTTCCTATCAGTAGAAAATATACTGATCAGACATGTTAATCAATGTCAGGTACAGCAAGACTCTCACCTCAGCTTCCTAGTAGCCCTGCCTGGAAACCAGATGTTTTTATGGCAGCCTGGCTAACCAGGTGAGGGTTTGGCGTGATCCCCGTAGTAGTGAGCCACAGGCAGATGAGGCCAGGCATAGCACAACCGCCTGGAGGACCCTGATCCACCTTCATCAGCATGCTTAAGATGTGACGAAAGCTACTGCAACTTGCCACTTAAAGTTCTTTTCAGGGTGCACAAAAGAGTATACCTACTCATTGTGGGCATTCGCAAACAAACAACAGCAACCTATCAGTTGTAAAAACATGCAAGCTCCAATGAAATGGCTGTGGTATGCAAATTGAGTGGATTACCAAACAAGATACTTAAAGGCACAGTACTTGGCATGAGAAAAAGAGGTCGCTCCAAAGAGGCGCTGGACAGATGATATTTGAATGTGGATAGAAAAAGCCAATGTTAAGACTTTGGACAGTCAGAAGTGGCGACAAATGGTTTATGAAACATTGGTGAGATTTGATGCCCCTACAGCCTTCTTGGGCTACAGAAAAGACAAGATGAGTCTCAAATATTGTGAAGATAGTGGACATAGAAACAACTTATCTGGACACCAACTAGTCTTAGATGTACATAGCATATGACTGGATGAATAGATAGCACTTAGAAGATGTATAGCACATGTTAATGATAAACAATATAGAAGTAGTATTTCATTTAGGTGCTAATCTGTTGGGACATCTAAATTAATAGTTGGTCAGGATGATTATTGATCTAGCAGTATGTGGGCTCCTGCTCTTTGGCCCAATGCCATGGCATCTGTAAGTGTTTGTGAGCTGTTGTTTAGTTCCTACAGAGTGTTTCATTTGTCTGGTCTTGGAGGAAGAAGCTCTTTCTTAACACTGTCAACTACTGGACACTCAAAAAAATGGTGTTCAATAGTTTCATAGTGATGTGTGCACAGCTGACACTCTGGAGTATGTTGTGGTTGGATTCTGTTCAAATGATTTAAGTCGTATGAGTGGGATTGGAAAATGATGCTTTAATCTCTCCTTTTCAGGAGGTTGATGTTGTCTTTTGGGATTTGGGAGGGCATATGTTTGTAAATTTCTCTCCCAGTATTCCCCATTGCCATCTATTCAGCCAGGCCTCTCTGTTTGCAGTCTTCAGTAGGTATTTGACTGTCTGTATGGTTGTTGGTGTGTATTGTTGTTCTTGACTTCCCCCTTCTTAGCCAGTCAGTCTCTTCCTTATAATTGCCAAGTGTATTTGAGTGACCAGAGATCCATTACATAATTATTCTGACTTCATGGGATGTAGGAAATGGGTTTGTATCAATGGATAATTGGTTTAAAATGACTACCATCTTCCAGAGCTTGAATGGTGTATAATGAGTCTATAAAGACTTTTATGCTTTGGGTATTTTGTGGGAAAGCTTCAAATACAGTCTTCAAGTGATACAGGGCTACTTCCAGTGCTGTTATTTTGACCTCATAGTTATGACATATGTTCCCACATGCATCAAACAGCTCATGAGATGTTCTGTCTGGAAACTCTATGTAGACTCCATGCCCCACTTTAATGGTGACCTTAAAAGCAGACCCATCAGTTTAGACATGTATCTATTCTTCTGAGTAGGCATCAATCATTCTCTGTGATGCTCTCATAAGACATACTGGATCAGAACTTCCTGTTGTATTATCTGTTACTTTTGTTTAAATTTCTAACATTTTTGGACATGTATATGGTGGTAAATGTCTTGTTACTCTCTGGGTTTCTTATTTTTTATCTCAAAGGTGATGTCTATTTTCAATCTCATTTACATGATGGACTGACTTGTTTTATTCTTTGCTTTTGTTGCCATTTTCCCATAAGATGTCAATTGGGGTGGTCTTTGTTCATTCTTTTTACTCCTCTCATAAGCTTTCAATAGCAGTCACATCTCTCAGCATCTCAAGGCGTTTCACATTTACATGAATTGCATAAGCATCACTGGTTGCTGACCTCATTGCTCCAATAATAAGATGCAGGGCATTGTTCTGCACTGTCCAGGGATTTTTCATTAGTTTATGAGCATGTCAGGATTGCATTGTTGTATTATAAAACAGAGTGTAAGTAGCTAAGATACAAGCCTCTCACAGTATCATTGTCTCATCCCCATATTGTGCCAGTGAACCTCTTCTGTAGCATCTAAATTAATGTATAAACTTATGTGTTGTGACATCTAAATTAATGTATAAACTTATGTATTGTGACATCTAAATTAATGTATTAATTAATTTGTTGTGACATCAAAATTAATGTATTTTGTCAAACTTACAGCAGACTGCCGAGGCACTGTGGTCCTTGTTGGCCAAGATGGTGTTCAACGTCCTCCTATCCACTTCCCTAAGGGAGGTCACTTGCTGTCATTTCTATCCTGTCTGGAAAATGGTCTCCAACCCACTGGTCAGCTAGACCCACCTTTGTGGTCTCAGAAGGGAAAAGGTAAAAATACGGGCAAGTGATCAACTTTCTTCATCCTACCTCCCTTCCTAACCTTGACCTTGATAACATCAACAACTGTTCCTTGTGGCTTACAGTTTGGTAATGGGCATTGTCATTGATGTTTTGGTGTGTCCTGTGAAATTTGCATGCAGTAACGGAAATACAAAAAAACATGAGAACGGAATCAAAGACAAGCATGCTTAAGCAACAGACAAACACATCAAGTACAATAGGTTTGAAACACTGTAACAGAACAGAAGCCATCACAGATTCACATCGTAAGGCACTTGATATGAAAGTTGGTATGCATTTCCCTTCTTCACAATTAGCTCACTCTCTTTCTCTCATGCACACACACACATTTGACTTGGCTTCGTTTGTTCTCAAATTCCCGCTACCAAACCCTGAAAAGGGCTCAAGTAGCAGAATGTAGTCCAGAGAACAGAATGTTTTGTCTCATAGTTCACAGCTTGACTGCGATATTTGCACCTTTCAGTTCAACACATCTGACTTCAGCAAGCATTTATTGAGTACTAGGTTAGCATTCTCTCTTCTATCCCTTCTCCTTAGCCAGTCTGCTCTGTTGCAGCCTGTTATCCAGGATCACCGCATGGAGGTATAGAAGGCTCTTGGCAGCTCTGGTTCGCTGGCCCTGACTCTAGCAGTCAGCAGCTATGGGTCTTAAACCGCTGCAGCTCATGCACTGCTCAGCATCTTGATCCCACACACAGATTTAAATGTATATTTACTTACAGAATTTTTCATTTTCTTTCTTTTTTTTTCATTTCTTTCTTTCCTTGTTTCTTTCTTTTTTTCTTTCTTTCTTTCTTTCTTTCTTTCTTTCTTTCTTTTTTCAGAAACACAAAATGTTCCTACATACTAAAGATACACTTAGATATTATGATTTGACATTCACACATTTTGCATTGTGCACTGTGAAAAAAAAAAGGTATGGGTCATTAGTAGAAGCTGATGGAGAAGTAAAGAAATACTATAAAATTATGAACAATATATACATGACATATATATATTGACAGATGGAGAATTAAATAATATGGAGAAATGAGAAGGGGGCCTCCAAACAACACTAGTCTTAGATAAAAAAGACGATCTTATTAAGATAAATAACAATGTTAAAGAAACACTAAAGAAAACAACAATTGCCACAGAGATGGCACATGAAAGAAGATTGTACCTCTCCTATATGAAAGAATAGAAAAAGCAAGAGCTGGTTGATTTCTGAAGCACCTAACAACATTAGGAAAAATGGCTAAAATCAAGGAAGAAAAGGTTCTTAAAATTGTGAACTAAAATGTTTGACTGTGCTTTTATTTGAAGAGCAATGCATTAAAAAGAGCATTCAACACAGAAATGTTATGAATAATTATGAAATTTGTATGATAAAAGAGTGTCAGAAATAAAGATCCATAAAGCTAGAACCACGGAAGAGCTTACTAAGCAAAAGATAAAGATGTGTCAGTGATAATGAATTTGATACACAGAGTAAACAGACCTTCTTTATTGCTCCATCAGGAAGCCAGCGGATATTATTTATCTAGATTTTGCTAAGGCCTTTGATAGAATACCTCATCAAAGATAGTTTAAAATCACATGGGAAAATCACAGGAAGAAGGCGGAGAGTGTGCATAAATAAAGAGTGGTGTGAGGTAAATTGCTGCATGCCACAGGGCTCAGTTTTGGAACCAATTTTAGTCTTTATATATAAACAATTTCAACAATAAATTCAGATCCATGACCGCAACATTTGCTGATGACACAAAACTATGCAGAAGTGTCTAATCTATAGCAAAAGAAGAGGATATATTGATGTCGAATTTAGATAAAATTCGTGAAGGGTCTGGGAGCTAGCAAATTGAGTTTAATATAGATAAATGTACAGTCATCCACACAGATTGATCCAATTTGGAACATAGTTACAGAATAGGAAATAACAATATTAGAAACATAGAAAAGGAAAGGACCTTGGAGTTATAATAGATCATACATGTAAGGGTAGTGAGCAAGTCCAGGTAGTAGTGACAAAGGCAAATGCAATGTTGAGTAAAAATTTAAAAATATTAAACATAAGAGCATAGAAGTGAGAGTAAAACTGTATAAAGCATTAGTTAGACCTAGATTGGATTACTGTGTTCAGGTGTGAAGTATTTATCATAGAGGGGATATAAACATGCTGGAAAGTATTCAAAGAAGAAAGATAAAACTGATAGTGAAATTCCAGAATTATAGTTATAAGGTAAGACCGGCCTACAGTGTCTAAAAAAAGAGAAGAATTCGAGGTGGCTTAATTCAGGTTAATAAGATAATCAACAGAAATGTTAAATTAGACTATAATTGTGCCCAAGACGGATGTGTCAGACCGAAAGGTGCAAATATCGCAGTCAAACTGTAAACTAGCGACACAACGCAAATCCGTTCTCCTGACTACATCCTGCTGCTTGCAAAGCCCTGTTCAGGGCTTGGTAGTGGGAGATTGAGAATGAACGCAAAAAAAAAAAGACACTAACAAGTTTTTCAAAATACAGTCGCCTACAGGAACAAGAGGGCACAGCCACAAATTAGTTAAGAAATGTCCCGATTAGATACCAGGAAATATTTTTTTAGTCAGACAGTGGTGAATGCTTGGAATGCACTACCACAGGAAGTAGCAGAGGCAGGGTCAGTTAATGCATTCAAGAATAGATTGGATGTGCATAGGTGTTTTTAGATGAAGTGAATGTAAAAGAAACTGGTTGTATACAGACTGCAAAGTCTTCTAAACCGGTATAAAGAAGTTAAGTTAAGAAATAACGGGAAGAGTGACATTATAATAGAAATGAAGCATAGGGAATACACATAGAGGCAGAAATAGAGGAAGCAATGGAACAGCTTGATGGATCAAAATGTGTGATGACACACTCAAAGGAATGAAGGGTATTGGAAGACTATGTAATTGCTGGAAGTTAGCAAGATCTGCTAATCTATTTCTTTCAAGTATATATTTGTGTTGACTTTTTTAAACGCCTGTTATGATTGTAGTTGTTAATGATAGCATGCTTGAGTTGAGATAACTCTTGATGACTTCTTTGGTAGTGGGTTACAGTGGCTCTTCTTACATCCAGGTATACTTGAGAAGGTGGACCGGGGTCCTATGGGCTATAGTGCAATGCGTGGCTCCTCAATAAGCTCATGACTAAGGGGATTATAATGTTGATCCCCACCAATTTGGCCAAACCGCTATGATCAGTATATTTCATCTGACCCTGTTTGCTCTTAATTCTCTTCCTGTCATGACAATGTGGTATGTCGGATGGCACTGACAACCAATTCCTTACATAAACATCCTTCCTTTAAGCATTTCAACAGGCCTGTTGTTTGCTGCTTTGCTACTCTCTTTGCCATATCTCCTCAGATCTTTTATATCTGTCTATCTTGGCTTCTTTTATGGCTAGTCAAATTGTTACTCTTGTCCGTGCCCTTCTCTCAAATTAATATTGAAGTTCTGTGATCTTTTGGCCATATTCCCTTGTTGTAAATGTCATTAACATGTTGAAAAAGTAAATCATGAAAAGTCTTACTCGCTGCTTTCAGTAGCTCGATAGGTAATTCATCTATCCCTCGTGCCTTGTTGTTTGGGATTAAAGAAAGTGCCTTATTAAATTCTTCTCTGGTTATAGGTAATCTCTCTTCTGTCAATGGTATGTTATTTAGTGGTGGGTTATCTTGATACAGGCCTCCATCATCATACAGTTCCTTAACATATTCTCTCTTATCTTACTTTTTGTTTTCTGGGTATGTTATTGGTTCCCCATTCTTATCATTAATCAACTGTGATTGTATGCCATTAAGTTTACGAAACGTTTGTTTAACTTTCTTATGGACTTGATCAAATTTTCCTGATCTCTCCAGATCTTAAATTTTCTCGCATTGTTCTATTCACCATTTTCTCTCGCCATCTTGCATTCTCGAACCAGTTCATTCTTGATACGATTATACATTGCAATACATGCTCTGTATTCATGTTTTTCCATTTACACCTGTCCTCCATTTTGTTTAGCATTTCAGTGTTACCCACAGTTTCTTGTTTTCTGCTTTCTTTTTACCCAATGTTATCTCTGCTGCCTCTTTTACTGCCTCTTTTATATTCTGCCGCTGACGATCTATATCTTCAGAAACATGAATAATAACTTCACTATTAATACCTTTGCCAAAAAAATCAAATGCTATAGAATCCGGTCAATTCCAAATGATAAGTTTGATAACACATGCACCTAAAATTCTTTTGAAAATTATTCATATGAGAATTGATGGAAAAATAGAGAAGGTACTGAAAGATAACCAGTTTGGATTTCACAAGGCCAGAGGTACACGGGATGCCATCGGATCATTGCGGCTTCTCGCAGAAAGAATGATCGATCAAGGACCTACACTGTTTATCTGTTTTATTGACTACAAGAAAGCCTTTGATTGAGTTCCCTGGAGCAAACTATTTAAGATTTTGCAGCAAATAGGTATAGAAAGAACACTCATTAGGTTAATCCAGAACCTGTATGAAAATCAAGAGATGATGGCATTAACTTTCATACCATTAACTTTAACACCCCTATTACAACTCCGCATAACTTTGGCCTTCATTATCTCAGAATATGTATTATAGAGACTCGGTGAAAGCAAGCAGCCCTGTCATAGCCCCTGTTTTATGGAAACTGGATCCATGAGACCTTCTGTGATTGAAATAGTCTCTATAATGCATATTCTGAGATAATGATGGCCAAAGTTATGCGGAGTTGTAATAGAGGTGTCAAAGTTAATGGTATAAAGGTTAATGCCATCAAACAAATTTGCCGATGACCAAGCGATAGGGGGAGGATCAGTATCAACATTGCAAATGCTGCTTAATAAAATTAATAGCACTGCCAAAGATTTTGGCATGAAAATAAACACATTGAAGACAAAGACTTTGGTAATAATTAAGCAACATAATCACATAAATATATCCATTGATGGAGAAATAATCGAACAAGTACAGAAGTTTACATATTTGTAGCAAACCATAACAGAAGATGCCCACAATGAGACAGAAATTAAGACAAAGATTGCAATGGCAAAAAAGGGCTTCAGAGACCCTCAAAGAATATCAGGATAGAACTGAAGAAAATAATAATCGCCACTCATAGATGGCCAATTGTATGTGGCTGAAACATGGACTTTGCCAAAGAAGGATGAAGAAAGCTTGGAAGGGTTTGAAATGTGGTGCTACCGTAGAATGGAAAGAGTGAGTTAGACAGAAGGAAGATCCAATGACAATGTACTCAATGATGTGGGCGCCCAAAGACAAATATTGCATATGATATAAAAACGTCAGTTGAGTTGGATGGGTCACAATATGAGACATGAAAGTCTTCTACAGAAGATACTAAAGGACAAGATTCAAGGAAAGCGAGGACGAGCCGACCAAGACTCACCTTTACATTCCAGGCATGCAGGAACATTAAAGTATGAACATGATGCAATGAGAAGAACTACAGAGGATAGAGTCAAATGGAGAGACAAACTCAGACAACCTTATAACCAGTCTCCGAACTGTTCAACCAGAGGATAGAGTCAAATGGAGAGACAAACTCAGACAACCTTATAACCAGTCTCCGAACTGTTCAACCAGAGGATAGAGTCAAATGGAGAGACAAACTCAGACAACCTTATAACCAGTCTCCGAACTGTTCAACCAGAGGATAGAGTCAAATGGAGAGACAAACTCAGACAACCTTATAACCAGTCTCCGAACTGTTCAACCAGAGGATAGAGTCAAATGGAGAGACAAACTCAGACAACCTTATAACCAGTCTCCGAACTGTTCAACCAGAGGATAGAGTCAAATGGAGAGACAAACTCAGACAACCTTATAACCAGTCTCCGAACTGTTCAACCAGAGGATAGAGTCAAATGGAGAGACAAACTCAGACAACCTTATAACCAGTCTCCGAACTGTTCAACCAGAGGATAGAGTCAAATGGAGAGACAAACTCAGACAACCTTATAACCAGTCTCCGAACTGTTCAACCAGAGGATAGAGTCAAATGGAGAGACAAACTCAGACAACCTTATAACCAGTCTCCGAACTGTTCAACCAGAGGATAGAGTCAAATGGAGAGACAAACTCAGACAACCTTATAACCAGTCTCCGAACTGTTCAACCAGAGGATAGAGTCAAATGGAGAGACAAACTCAGACAACCTTATAACCAGTCTCCGAACTGTTCAACCAGAGGATAGAGTCAAATGGAGAGACAAACTCAGACAACCTTATAACCAGTCTCCGAACTGTTCAACCAGAGGATAGAGTCAAATGGAGAGACAAACTCAGACAACCTTATAACCAGTCTCCGAACTGTTCAACCAGAGGATAGAGTCAAATGGAGAGACAAACTCAGACAACCTTATAACCAGTCTCCGAACTGTTCAACCAGAGGATAGAGTCAAATGGAGAGACAAACTCAGACAACCTTATAACCAGTCTCCGAACTGTTCAACCAGAGGATAGAGTCAAATGGAGAGACAAACTCAGACAACCTTATAACCAGTCTCCGAACTGTTCAACCAGAGGATAGAGTCAAATGGAGAGACAAACTCAGACAACCTTATAACCAGTCTCCGAACTGTTCAACCAGAGGATAGAGTCAAATGGAGAGACAAACTCAGACAACCTTATAACCAGTTCCTGGACTGATCAACCAGCTGATAGAGTCAAATGAAGAGACAAACTCAGACAACCTTACAACCAGTGTCCGAACTGATCAACAAGCTGATAGAGTCAAATGGAGAGACAAGCTCAGACAACCTTACAACCAGTGTCCGAACTGATCAACCAGATGATGATGATGATCTCTCAAATTATGTCCAGTGAGTTCTGTCTGGTTTTAAAAAATTTTCCATTAAAGGGATCTTTAAAAATGTTTGTCTAATCATTTGTCCTCAATAATTTTCTCAATGTTAATGCTATGGTAACATTCTTTTTGAGAACCATATTTTTTATTGCTGTTATGAATTTCTGTTGAACAGGTTTAGATAGACAGCTTGCAGAACTTTACTTTTAGAGTTCTTATAATTAAAACACAATATTAGGTATCTCATGATCTAAATCATCATTCTTCATACTATCTGAGTATTGTAACAACAGCTAATCTAACCATCATAATGTCTACATGACCATTGTGTTCGTGACACCTTCCCTGTTGAGAGGGCATGTTCCACAGTGTGGCTGACTACCTTTATGTTGTATAATATGTATATTTTAATGATCTAGAATTACTTTTTCATTATTTCAATAAAACATATTTCTTTAATGAAGTTGTAAAGATTCAACATGTCTCTGAGCATCCAAATGACAGAATGGCTAGAATACTTGCCTGTTACAGTAACATTGTTCAGGTTCACAGCTTAAACTTGCCACTGTTCAGTCCATCCAGCTGAAAATGGGTGCCTGACTCTCTTAGAGTTAAAAGATGCAAGTCAGTGACAAAAATTCCTGGTCACTCCACTAAATGAAAGCTTAGACACATTGATAGCTTTAATACTTTATCCCAAATGGCAGCATCTGCCTGAAAGCAGGCTGCAGTCATGGAGCCTGACTAGGAGACTAGGGATTAAAAAGGGAAAACAAACCTGGCACCAAAATTGCTGTGCTGAAATTAAATGTGTTGTGTCGAATGTACAGATATTGCATCCTAGTTGTAAACTATGACACATCACAAACGTCCTTTTCAGGATGAATGTTGAAGAAGAAAAAGAAGAACTACCATTGCCCTTGCTGCACATATTCACACATATATGTCCCGTTTTACACACATATATTTGTGTCGTGTTACACACATGTATGCTCCATGTTACACACATGTATTTCTATATAATAATTGATGTTTACTGTTCCAGCATCCAGCCTTTGTAATCAAGAAAGTCACACAAATCAGTCCACAAATATGTCTTTTTGTTTTCATATGTCACTTTCTTGATATTGTTTATAACTGTCCTGAAATGTTGTTTTGTTAACAATGTAAGTAGATTAATATAGTTATAAGATAGTATAGGTTGTTGATATACATGAAATACAATTATCTTTTATTCAAGTCTGTTATTGCTTATTTTTAAACAGACTTGAAAAAAAAGGATAAATACATAAATGAAATAACATTTGCAGTTTCAAGAAGGTAATAAACTGCATTTATAAAATTATGGGTAATAGAAACAAATTATTATTATTCATGATATTCATCCATCACATGTGATGAAGACAACTCTCTTTGTTCAGCCACGTGGACAGTCTTTTCTCTTGCTGTGTCTGCTGAAATTGGTGACTTTCGCTATGATTTTGATTAAAGTGAGGACCATTATAGTTGTGTCTAAATTACACAATCACACCAAAACTGATGCTAAATGCAGCTAGGGAGAAGGATGCGAATCTCCTGAAGTTCAGCTGTGCGAACCAGACCTTGAAATTATGACATGGGTTTGAGCTAATTCATATAGCTGATGTTCAGGCCAGGAAAATCGAAGGGAAAAAACACCAAAAATGAACAAATTAGCCAGTGCAAATGGAAAACAACAACACGTTTCCGCAAACACAAGTGTAAGTCGTAGACTAGTGTGAATTCCAATCAAATCCGTGGCCTGGCAGCATCCATAATGTACTAGAACACCAGATCAATGTAGACCCATAGCTGGTATGGTGCTATCTTTGCCACTCATATTGTTAAAGTGGCAGCCTTTTGGCAAATTTGTTGGTTTCTTTTTTGATACTTATAATATTTACATTTAGATGTTGCCAATGCTGATTTTAAAGCTATGTGCATCCAATCTGTTCTTAAATGCATTAATTGTTCCTGCCTCCACTACTTCCTGTGGCAATGCATTTCAAGCATTCACCACTCTCTGACAAAAAATATTTCCTAATATCTAATCTGGACCTTTCTTTAGTTCATTTGTAGCTATGCCATCTTTTTCTTGTAGGTGGTTGAATTAAAAAACAAAAACTTGTTGTAGTCTAATTTATCCGTTTCCTTGATTATCTTATAAAACTGTATTAAGTTACCACGAATTCTTCTCTTTTCTAGACACTGTAGGCCAGTTTTTCTGAGTCTTTCCTCATAACTGTAATTCTGGAATCTCACTATCAGCTTTGTCCCTCTTTTTTGTATCCTTTTCAGCATGCTTATATCCCCTTTACGATAAGGACTCCACACCTGTACACAGTAATCCAATCTAGGTCTAACTAATGCTTTATACAATTTGACTATCGCTTCCTTGCTCCTATGTTTAATATTTTTTGTTATCATACCTAACATTGCATTTACCTTTTTCACTGCTATCTAGACTTGCTCACTCACTTTACCTGTATGATCTATTATAACCCCTAAGTCCCTTTCCTTTTCAATCATTCTAATATTATTCTCACCCATTCTGTAATTATGTTCCATATTGAATCTACCCACGTGGATCACTGTACATTTATCTACATTAAACTTCATTTGCCAGCTGGCAGACCATTCTCAAATTTTATCTAAATCCGACCTCAATATATCCACTTCTGCTTTAGATGAGACACGGCTGCCAAGTTTTGTGTCATCAGCAAATTTGGCATTCATGGATCCGATATCAATGTCCAAATTGTTTATATATATCAAGAACAAATTGGCCCCAAAACTGAGCCATGTGGCACTCCACTCTTTATTTCACACCACTCAAAGTACTCCTTATTTATGCCCACTCTCTGCCTTCTTCCCGTTAACCAATTTTCAATCCATTTGGCAACTTCCCCACCTATTCTATGTGATTTTAATTTTCTAAGTAATCTTTGATGATGTACTCTATCAAATGCTTAGCAAAATCTAGATAAATAACATCCACTGGCTCCCCTTTATTTTAGTAACCTCCTCCATGAATTCCAATAGATTTGTAAATTACGATCTCCCTGTAGTAAGCCCATGCTGACTATTTCTGATTAGATTAAACTTGTCTAAATCCATTACAATGTTTTCTTTGATTATTGACTCTAACAATTTACAAACTATGCAGGTCTTTAATTTGCTGGTCTGATTTTATGCCCTTTTTGAATAAGGAGATCACTCCTGCATCTTTCCAATCCCCTGGAACAATCCCTTTTGCAAGTGATTGAGAACATAATATAGCCAATGGTTTTGTTAGTTGGTCTCTAATTTGAAACAATTTTACAACAATTTTAGATGAATACCTTCTTGCCCTGAACATTTATCCACTTTCAACCCCTCCAATTTTTTAAAAACCATTTCCTCTGTAATACAGATAGATCTTAATCCCTCTATATCCATGTCTCTTTGGAAAATACCTATAGGCTCTGGGATCTTGGAGCAGTCTTCTATTGTGTAGACTGTGCTAAAGTACTAATTTCGTAGATTAGCTGCCTCCCTATTCTCACTTATTATTTTTCCTGTAATATCTATGATAAGGCCCTCCTTGACTTTCGTTCTTTGTTTATTTCTAACATAAGAAAAGAAGCTCTTACTATCAGTTTTGATCCTATGAGCAAGTTTTTTGCAAAGTAAATTTTTGCTGCTTTCTGAGCTATGTTTTGCTTGTGTAAATTATTTAAATATGTTTCTTTTGATTTTACCTGCCTCTAAATATTTTGTCCATGCTTTATTTTTAGCTCCTCTGCATTTAACTACAAATCTAGCTATCCGCTATTTACATTTGGGGTTTACTTTCCCACATGGAACACATTCCTCTTTTAGCTTTTCTATAACTTTTTTGAAACTCTCCCACTCTTGTTCAGCATCTGTTCCTCCGACAATATCTTTCTAGATATATCTTTCTAGATATATCTTTCTGATGTGACTTGCTGCCTTTTTTCCTTTTCTGAACATCTGTCTTAGAGTAGTCGTATGTTTGTGTGTTTATATTTACTTCTTTCCCTGCTATAAGATCCCAACGGATAATTTGATGGTCACATGAACCAAACAGTTGCCAATGGTAACGTTTTCAATCACATTTTCCTCTGTAGTAAAAACTAATCGAACGTGTTTTTGCCTCAGGTAGCTGCTTCTACATGTTGAATCCCATTCTATTTCTAGAAAGTTGAAATCCCCCATCAATAATAATTTCCCTGTACTTGCCTTTTCTATGCTACTAATCAGCTCCTCATCTTCCGCTTTTTTACTTTGATGGACATGTAGCATACTCCAACCACTGTTTTCTCTCCTCCACTTTCTATTTCTCCCCATACACTTTCATTTTTGTAGCCAGGTGATAAATCATCTTGTATAGTTATATTTACTGAATTTGTACAGTATTAATAAATGCCACCTCCCTTAGCCTTGTCTCCAACTACCATATCTTTCCTTGACATTGTATATCCCTCTATATCAAGTTCACTATCTGCAATGTCCTCATATGTCTATGATTCTGTTAACCCTATTATATCTGGGTTTTCTTGTACATACAGTTCCAATTCTTCTCTTTTATTTACTATGCTTCTAACATTTGCATAAAAACATTTTAGTTTGTTATTTTGTTGTTTTACCAATTTTTTTTGCTTTTGCTTTATAATTTTTATTTTTGCATTTTCACTACTGTGACCTCAACTCTCCCCTTTGACTGCATTCTCTATAGCACCCCATTTTAGGCCTATCTTTAGTCTCATACTTCATAGGCCTTACTAGTTTAAATTTGTAACAATGATTAAACATATACTTTGCTACAACATGCTGTCCTATCTCATTTAAATGTAAACAGAGCATCATTCTTATTGTCATGCTACAAACACATCTTGCAAGCTATGAGGGGTGTTCAAATGAAACCGAACCAAACTGCAACAAGTGAACAGACGTAGGATGCGCATGATGACATCACTTCTGGTGTAAACAGCACATACCAACAATATGCGTCTGACCTGGTCTCAGAAGATCTTTCGTTAACTCTCAACCTTCTTTAACCCTTTGAACCCTGGTCACCTGGCCTGTAAAATCCCACTCCCCTGGGCTCCTGAAGAAAAAAAGCCAAAAATGGACACCTGAACAAAACTAGATACAATGACAAAATTAAGTGATCTGTTTCAATTATTTTATCTCAAATAGACTGACCTGATCATCTCCAATATTCCTGCTTATTATGCCAGTCCTCCCAGCATGTAGACCCATCCTTTAGGCACAGATAAGTTTCACAATGTTTACACCAAAATTTTGTCATGACTTGTTTGAATGGTCTGTCTTTGTAGGCCATGTTTGGGAAGTCCTTGATATGCTTGTTAAATTTAAATGAGCATACTACACACACATTATTTCCTGTAGCTTTTGGAGACATTTGTGGATGATGGGAACCAACATTTTGCAGCCTCTGTTGTGCCTCGACACGGTTGTGAAGTTTTGCAGTTGCTGTTCTATAATCCCTAATGAGGAATAAACAAACTTCGTTCATGAACATCCCAAATGTCCTGTAGCGTCTTCCTGTTGTATTGTGGGGACTATAATGATCCATAAGTATGTAGGCATTATTACATGCCCACATAAAGAATTTCACAATTAGCTTCCTAGGCCAGCGATAATGTCGTCGTGTCTTGTTGAGACGACAAATTTGGTCGTTGACATCTGTGCCCCCCATGAAAGCATTATAGTCAATACAAAGTTGAGGAGTTGGAACATCTACAGCGGTTCCATCCTTTCTTCTCCTTCTAACAGTTCCAATTTCTTTTGGGTTGTGGTAGTTGGATATAAAATTTACAGGTCTTTGGTCCATCCAGACAAGGCATACAATGTTGTTACGGCAAATAAATTCTGAATGACCCCTGTCCATTTTCTTCTTTCCTGCCAGTACTTTTGGATACAATTTCCTATTTGTCATTGCTGTACCTACAGCAAGTGTACCATATACAGTGTACAACTTGTCAAAGAGAGTTACACTGATGTAGAATCTGTCCATAACAACAATATGGTTTTTGTTGACCAAATTCCCAGAAGTTAAAATTCTAATAACGACGCTACCAACAACACCAAGATCTAAAATAATATTGTCTTCTTTTCCAGTGTAGATTTCCAGATTCAGAATATATCCAGAGCTTGCTTCACAAGCCATGTAAGCCTTTATTCTCCACTTTATGGGCTCTGACTTGATATACTGTTTGAAGGCAAGTCTGCCCTTCGAGGGGATCATACCTTCATCTAAGCTCACGTGCTGTGAAGGCGAATAATAGTGCCAATATTTTGGTAGCAACATAGGCCTTACTTTGTAAAGTTTATCTGCTTTATCCAAAGCCGGGTCCTCCTCATCAACAAGATGAAGAAAAGTCCAGAGAGCAAGGAAGCGATCACGGTCCATCACAGTGCGGAAACCAGGAGTATGAGACACGAAGTTAGCAGACGAGCTAGACCAGTACTCCTCGTAACGTGGTTTACTCACACTGTGTTCCATTTGAAGACACAGTCCAAAGAATGCTTTCATCTCTGGCACTACTACACTTTAAAAATTGTTGGCATAGTAGCTAGTTGGTTTCTTGCTTCTCACCTGCTCAGCACGTCGTGTTGTCTGCTCACACAAATTGTGCCAGAAATCATTATTCAGGAAAAGTTCCAAAAATTAACTGGCTTTACTTTCTGGATTAATAGATTCTGGAATGTTCTTAGGGCCTATCTGTTCCATAATTGTTGTGTCTACTGCAGACACAGGTCTGAATATATTTATTGGAGACCAGCCTGCATCAAATTTACTAGAGACACTACCTGGGAGACGCCCCTGTAAAACAGCCTGATCGCCAGAAAAATCAGGAACAGGGTAAGATGTAGCTTCATCAGAGTCTAATGAACACATATTATCACTCAAATGATCATCTGATTCAACTTCTATATCAGTTTCAGAATAGTTGCTATCTAAATCTAATTCATCATCCTCCGAATCATTGAGAACAATCTCGACAGCTTGTTCCATTGTAAGCCTTTTAGAACGCCCATTTACTGGTTTTTCTGCATGTCTTTTCATCGTGAAAATATTGTAAAAATTTGTCGCAATGTGATCAGTTCATGGGCGCCACCATTTTGAAGTAACATTCCGGAAGTAGTATGCAAATTCTGCCGTGTCCATCCATACTATGCCCGTTCTTATAAGATACGTGTGCTCTACCGGCAAACCGGTGACTCGGGGCATGGGTAATGTACACACACACACCGGTTCATCAGGATCATGGGTTCAAAGGGTTAAACATCGTTGTCCAGCTCTTCACTGTTATCTTCAAGGCACTTTTGTCACCATACACTGCATGCATTCTGCAATGAATGTCAACTGGTCAACATCCTTCAATGGTTAGAAACCGAATAACCGCTCGCTGATCAATTCTGGATGGATTCCGTATCACACCCGCCATGTTTTCAACAGTCTGCTGAGGAAACTATAAGTCGGAGGATAATTAAATTTTGAAAACTAAACGGTTGGTATGTGCTGTTTACTCCAGAAGTAACATCATCATGCGCATTGTACATATGTTCACTTGTTGCAGTTTGGTCTGGTTTCATTTGAACACACCTCATACTTTGACTTGTTGACTAAGCTAGTTTAGTAAGTACTGATGGAAGCATCCTCTTAAGTAATTTCATTTAGATGTTGGTAATACAGATAGAAAGAAGGTCTCTCCTTTGTGAAAGTAGAGTGAAGTCAAAATAGTTCTGTTTGCTTAAAAGACAAAGTGATTTTAAAATAGATGAGGAACAGTTTTATGTGAGATTTATCCAACAAAAATCCAACACTATAATAAAAAAAAGACCTGATCGAGTAACATAATGTGGGATGTCCATAAATGGTTAAAATATGTCATTAAATAATGACCAATGAAAGAATTTATCATAGTGGTCAATTGAAACTAAAGCTGCTTCTTCTTCTGCGTTCAGGCTTTTGGTTGCTAAGATGAAGTCCACAGTCCTCTCTTGGTCCAGGTGGTAGACCTCAGCTATTGCATCAGTTCTGCTCCCTTTGGTCAGATCTGGCATCATAGGTCTCAGTATACTGGGCAGTCTTATAGGATGTTTTTGGAGGTCTGGACTCTGCTTCCACATAGGCAGTCACTTGTATGTGATATCTTGTTTCAGTATAGGTGGCCCAATAGTCTACAGTGACCTGTTCTCAGAGTGGTTTGTTGGTAACTGTGGAGTTGGTGGATTGGGTAAGGTCCATTGCTCAAGCCCATGTCTTTCTTCTATTTTGAGTTGTACTGATTGTGGATAATAATTTTTTGCTTCTCTCTAAGATACTGTCTAGAAAAATTGTTCCATCCTACCACTTGCTTTGGACAGGGCATCAGCTCATTCATTCCCTGTGATTCCAAAACGGGAGGATAGCCACTAAAGAGCAACTGTTGAGGTTCTTTGGATTTTATTAAGCTGTGATCTGATTTTTGGTAGCATTTGTTCACCTCTGGTGTTTTGTATTACTTCTAGTAGTATTCTGTAATCTGTAAAGAAAGCTATAGCTATATCCAGTGAGTACCAAGAAAAAGTAAACTTTGAAACACATGCACAAAGGTTTCTATTAAAAACATTCACAATTATTCATGTTTATTTTCTCCTGAGGAAAGCATTAGTATCCCCAGCTATTTTGTTTTGACTCCATAAAAATGCTCCTTATATTTCTGTGTATTATATGTTACCACAATTCAAATATTGCTGTTCTGATCCACACTGTCAGCTTACGTTGTCCTTCCTTCTGTATCTACACACAGGCAGAGTGTTTCCGAAACTGCGACGTAAAGGGAGCCGACTATCCAGTAGTAGCAGTACCAGTAGTGGCAGCACCACTAGCATGGATGAGGATGAGGCTACAGACTATGTTTTTAGACTTATCTCCACTTTCAAGCCTGACATACTGAGTGAGTCAGGTTAAGCTCATTGGAGTTATCTTTTACTTATCTTTTAAAATAAATAATTAATAATATTTTGCCCTTGTTCTCTATACAATGTTTGATAGAATATCTTGCTTTTTTGGGACAAAATTTTGCTATCATATTTTTTTATATTTATTTAAAATCTACCCTGAGAGTGATTAGGTCTTTAAGAATTTTAGATAATAGGAGTGGGAGGGGGGGGGGGGGAATGTTGATGTGCAGCTGACTGGCATTGTGCTATGTTAAGTGCTGAGTTAACAATTCTGAGAAGCCCTGTCAAGCTCACCACTAACAATTTTGAGAAGCCATGGCAAGCTCACCACCTCCATCTATATACAGGACCTCAAGAGAGAGCCACGTACGAATCTGTTAGATCTACATATACACTTTTATAAAATATTGTTATGGCAAGGAGAGCAATAAAACTAGCCATAAAGTGCATATACATTTTCTCTGTATTGGGTAGGAACCTCACATGCTACATAGTTTCATTTGATGAGAGACAAGTGCCTTTACTTCTCAGCTAAATGGCCTTATCTCACTGATAAGGCAGCTTAGAAGGAAGTTGGTGAGAGTCAAACAAGTAAAGCATAAATGCCATAAATGGAAGTATCTTAACTTAACGTCTTTGTACTGGTTTAGAAGACTGCAGAGTCTATATACAACCAATTTCTGGGAGGGTGGATTTAACCGATTCAAGAGTCCATATCAATAGAATAAGACAATAGAACTAAATAGACCTGCAGTCAGTTAGACGCCAAGTATATGATGCTCTTAGCAAACCACCTGGGGGAAGAAACAAACAATTTTTTTGAATTTGTCTGGGCAGTGGCCGTTAAGCCTACTCTTTTCTATTTCTAACTGCAAAGGGATTTTTAACGTGCTTGACACTGAACACGGGAGCCCGATCTCACTACCAAGAGACCAGGGGAATTTTTACCAGAAGATCCACATGACAAAAATCCTGGTTTCCACCGTGATTTGAACTCGCGACCTCCGGCACCTGAGGCGGACACCTTACCTCGAGACCACTGAGTCCCCCTTTCTGCTATGGAACTACCTTTAGTACGCTGCAGGAAGTAAACATTGCAAAAATAAAGTATGCACTACATTTAGCCTTCAGGTATAATCTGTTTGTTTGAATACCTTGATTCAAAAATTATATATTTATTTAATTGGAGCAATCTTAACTGGAATTTCAATGTCTGAAAAATATGTTATTTATTGAGAGGTTATGTCAATCTGAGTAGCACAGAGTACTAGCTATTTAAGGCAGATGTATTGAGTTCAATCCTTGGTCTAAACAAGCTCTTGTCAACCCAGATGCATTTAGGTACCTGTCTCAAAGTTAAGGAAGACAAGACAGATATATATATATATATATATATATATATTTGTGTAGTTATATAGGAAAGACAAATATACATTACAGACAAATCTAACCACAACACAAAATACAGAAGCATAGCTAGTAATGGTAACCTACCTAATGAGACATGGCTCAAGACTAATTAAAAGTTGTGTAAGGCCATTCCATCAAAGCAACAAGAATATGTTGGTACTTTTAACATTTGTCTTTCAATCTTATACAACAGCACCAGAAATGCTGGATCCCAAAGCTCCCCGCTCCCCACGATCACCAGTATCCCCCGAACGCTCTCCCTGGCCAGTGCGTCGCCAGCTCCCTCCCAGTCCTCTTGTTCGCACTTCCATACAGTCCTATGCTCGCACGCAAGAGGAGCAGAACAATATTTGTCTGGTCCAGGCAACAGCTGACTCAACCCATAGGTACTATGGTTATATGTACGTAAGTGTTGTAACTCTGTACTTATTTCATAGGTACTATGGTTATATGTATGTAAGTGTTGTAACTCTGTGCTTATTTCATAGGTACTATGGTTATATGTACGTAAGTGTTGTAACTCTGTACTTATTTCATAGGTACTATGGTTATATGTACGTAAGTGTTGTAACTCTGTACTTATTTCATAGGTACTATGGTTATATGTATGTAAGTGTTGTAACTCTGTGCTTATTTCATAGGTACTATGGTTATATGTACGTAAGTGTTGTAACTCTGTACTTATTTCATAGGTACTATGGTTATATGTACGTAAGTGTTGTAACTCTGTACTTATTTCATAGGTACTATGGTTATATGTACGTAAGTGTTGTAACTCTGTGCTTATTTCATAGGTACTATGGTTATATGTACGTAAGTGTTGTAACTCTGTGCTTATTTCATAGATACTATGGTTATATGTACGTAAGTGTTGTAACTCTGTGCTTATTTCATAGGTACTATGGTTATATGTACGTAAGTGTTGTAACTCTGTGCTTATTTCATAGGTACTATGGTTATATGTACGTAAGTGTTGTAACTCTGTGCTTATTTCATAGATACTATGGTTATATGTACGTAAGTGTTGTAACTCTGTGCTTATTTCATAGGTACTATGGTTATATGTACGTAAGTGTTGTAACTCTGTGCTTATTTCATAGGTACTATGGTTATATGTACGTAAGTCTTGTAACTCTGTGCTTATTTCATAGGTACTGTGGTTATATGTACGTAAGTGTTGTAACTCTGTGCTTATTTCATAGGTACTATGGTTATATGTACGTAAGTGTTGTAACTCTGTGCTTATTTCATAGGTACTATGGTTATATGTACGTAAGTGTTGTAACTCTGTGCTTATTTCATAGGTACTATGGTTATATGTACGTAAGTGTTGTAACTCTGTGCTTATTTCATAGGTACTATGGTTATATGTACGTAAGTGTTGTAACTCTGTGCTTATTTCATAGGTACTATGGTTATATGTACGTAAGTGTTGTAACTCTGTGCTTATTTCATAGGTACTATGGTTATATGTACGTAAGTGTTGTAACTCTGTGCTTATTTCAACCATGCTTCCATGCTTGCAATCAGCTTCTCACGCTTGTATGTCAGTAAAAGTAGACAAATATAGCAATAATTATACAGATTGTCAACATTTAGATAAACAGGGAAACAAATACTGAACAGTGTGATTAAAAAAAAAGTATCCGAATTGGATTTATTAAAATGGATAATACAGTTACAAATTTGTAAGGGTGTTTATCACCTTCAAAGTAGTTCCTCTCCAAAGGCATACACTTAGCCCAGTTCTGTTTCCACTGCTTGATGTATGTTTTGAAGCCATCTTTTGAAATAGCATACAGTTGTCTCGTTGCATTCCATCTACTCAATATCCTTAAGCCTTTTTCCTTTCAAATGGCATTTAATTTTTGGGAATAGAAAAATGTCACAAGGACCAAGATCGGGTGAATAGGTTGATTGGTGGACCTGTGGAGTGAAGTGCTTAGCAAGAAACTGCTGTACAGGTTGTGATGCATGGGCAGGCGCATGATCAGGATGGAGTTGCCATTTGCCACTCATGTCTCATGTTCAAATTGTGCCTATGGAACTGAACAGAAATTGATGCGCAAGTCTTCAAACAGCTCATGAATTGTGATCCACTGATTTCCTAGCCCAGAACTCATAATGTTGTTAAACCATTGCTATTAAAACCACTATTGCAAATGCTCAGATACAGACTTCCTGCAAAGGGTCAGACTGTATTGGCCAATGGTGAGTCAAAATGATAAATCATCATCATCATCAAGCCATGAAGACAGCTGAGAGTAACAGGAATGATAACACATAACCAAAAATAACTGGGAGAAGTCTTCAAGAAATGAACACAGACTTTGTTTCCAACAAAGCATATTTTGTGAATTTGGAGAGCAGTAATAATGGTTTTAGAAATCGTTGTAATGATACATAGTTACAATAACATCAGTAATATTAGTAGTAGATGTAGTTTTTGTAGTCAGTCAAAGTAGTAATAATAGTGGTGGTAGTAGTAGCTGTAGTAGTAGTAGTAGTAGTAGTAGTTGTTGTTGCATGAAAACATTGTTTAGATTTATTACCAGTGATACCTTATTCATATACTTCTTCAGCATTGCCTCACCTTTCCTTTAATGCCCCGGTTTGTGCATGAGGCTACTACTTCAGTTGGTCTCCATGCAGAATGCGTGTACTAAATAATTATGTGCTGTCATATTTACACATTCATATGTTTTCCATATATGTATATAATATGCAGAGACATTAAAGTACAAAAATATGCTGAAATGAAGGGCAAGGTCCAATGGAGAGACATGCTAACATAATCTTACAATCAGTCTTAGGACTGACCAACAAACTGATGATGATGTCCAGTTCACAGTACAACCATCTTTAATTGTATTTACACATTTATATTTTATCCAGCCTACAGTACAATCATCCTTAATCATATCTAAACATTCATACCAGGGGCAGTGGCCCAATTATTTCCTGCCCAGTAAGAACCCCAGTATTCACATGGGGGAATACTTAACGTAGATAAAAGATTGTAATTAACTTCATCACACACAACATATTTGAATCCTTCATTTCTATAACACTGCGTAACATAATACTGCAATAAATATATTTAAAGTCCAAATCTGAAGATGAACAAAGAGGATACAAGTTACCAGTATTTGAAGTCAGAAGATGAACAAATAAGATACAGGCTACCAGTATTTGAAGTTGAAGTTTGAAGATGAACAAAGAAGATGCAGGTTTGCCATATATTATAGATCTCTGACCACCTTAAAAATTCTGATTTGGTTTATCTCTTTCCAGGAACCACATCAAGCAGTTATGTGACACAATGACAAAACAGATTATCTCTAGGGCTTTCTATGGATGTAAGTTTACATATATCATTACAAGAACTTAGTGAAATCTTGCTTATTTTATTTGTATTTATTTATAACTTATAAACATCATCTTTGATCTTTCTGAACAATTAAAATTTTATAGGTCTAACTGTACACATAGATTACAGTGAACATAGATTCAGACTCCACATTCCGTACCATCACTGCAGATGAGCCGAGAAAATAAAAGGAGCAAGGAGATACCTCACTCACATACATATGCTATGTTTCTGGCAGGACGTGATGATCCTGGGACACAGACACACTGGACTGCCTCTCTTCCGAGATACTTGAAAAACTAGTACATGCAGTCCATTATATCATATCATATCATTGCCACACCTTATAGACACGAGTGGGGAAGCCTCGATAGTCCTTCAAGACAACTTCCCTAAGAGAGACAACTCTGACCAAAAACAACTACTGCCTTGCAGATAGGCTGGGGACAGCCAAAGGCTAAGGAGGGCATCCCTACAGAAATGCCTGTTGAAATCGGATGCACTGGGTCACAGGCTTAACAAAGTAACACAGTGCAACGTATATCGCTGTAACCAGCGTACGAAGAAGAAGAAGAAGACTCCACATTCTCAGTGACAATATATTGACAATTTAACAATTATTAAAATGTACCAATCATTTTTTTTTCAAGTGTTGATAATTCAGTATATCATATCTACCTTACCATCAAAAGTAAAAAATAAAAAGAAGATGTCATGGATGGCACAGGCAGAAAAAATAATTGGACAAGTCACCCCAGTGGAAGCGATAGCAAAAGGATAGTGATGTCGTCATATACACTGACAGTTCAGTGCTGAGCAGCTGGACATCAGACTGGGGCTTCTCAGCTAAAGTGAGAGGACAGGTCATTGCTGAGCAGCAGGACATCAGACTGGGGCTTCTCAGCTAAAGTGAGAGGACAGGTCATTGCTGAGCAGCAGGACATCAGACTGGGGCTTCTCAGCTAAATTGAGAGGATAGGTCATTGCTGAGCAGCTGGACATCAGACTGGGGCTTCTCAGCTAAAGTGAGAGGACAGGTCATTGCTGAGCAGCAGGACATCAGACTGGGGCTTCTCAGCTAAAGTGAGAGGACAGGTCATTGCTGAGCAGAGTGGGACATACATGTCAATAACCTCCAGTTTGAGAATGGAAATGGAAGCAGTGACCTTGGCGTTAAGATGGCTATCTGAGACCCCTTTAACAAGGGCAGTCATCGTTACTGACGCGCAAGCCGTATTTCAGAAGTTACACCAGAAGGAATGGCTGAGGTACGAGTTGATAGCAGCTGTTGAGGCTTTAAACCTCCATGGGTTGACATAGATCTACTGGTTTTGCTGGGGTTCAGGGCAATGAAAGGGATGTCTTGTGACACTGACCTGGGGCTTTTGCAGTGTGTGTGCAATCCTGTACCATCTTCTTCCAAAATTTTCTTGTTCCACCTTACTTTGTCCTGTTTTCTCCCACAGGCTTTCATTTGTAACCCTGTCAAACCAAGCTTTGCAATCTCTTAATATTTAGTTTAGTTATCCACCAATTTTCAACTTCAAATTAAGGACCGACTTCACATTGGAATTGAACATTTTTAGTTTACCTGTACTTCTACAGGGGCATATGCCCCTGTGCAATTTCAGCTCTGGTATGATCTTGTGGAGCCGCGTAGCGCAGTGGTTAGCGCGCTGGCTTCGCATCTGAGTGGTCCTGGGTTCATTCCCCAGTTGAGGTGGTAATGTTTTTTTCAGACCGCAATGGCTCCCGGGTCGACCCAGCCTTAAATGGGTACCGGTTCAGTCCGGGAAGTATAAGCGGCGAGGGAGAGGAGATGGCTACCGCCCTCATATAGCCGAGCCTTTGAAATGTGAGATCGCTAACACCTCACACCCCTCCGGCAGTAATGCTATGGGATACTTTACTTACTATGATCTTGATGTAGCCGCGAGGAGGATTCCCTGCTTAGCGAGCTAGACTTGAACAGCTTATTACTCCGCTGCGTTGGGACAAGTGCCGCGGAAGATGGTTAACTAATATGCAAATCCATCTTAATAGACTCAAACACTTGAGAGCAAATTAGACCAACAGCCTGTTAGGCGCCATCTATGCTGCTCTAAACAAACCACCTAACCGTGGCCGGTGTTATGCCCATGACATAGTTAGTCACCTCTTATGACATACTCTTTGTGGGGCAGTGGTGCTAATCTTGTTATTGTCACACAGAAAGACCCCGGTGGACCACTCAATTCTTAGTTTGGTATGCATTCTGATCATTTGAGAGTTCCATATGTTTGTCAACATGACAAAGACCACTCTTGTCTTATGTGTCCTGACTTTTACATCCTTATCTCCACCTTCTGTCTTATTTATGGTGCTTCCTAGATATGTAAAACTCTATGCCATCTCCAGTGATGTTCCTCTCAGTTTGATAGGAGTCCACATTTAGTTTTACAATTTATCTCATTTCTTCTTCTTCTGCGTTTGTTCTCAATCTCCCGCTACTAAGCCCCTGAGCAGGGCTTTGCAAGTAGCAGGATGTAGTCTGGAGAATGGGTTGCGTTGTGTCGCTAGTTTACAGCTTGACTGCGATATTTGCACCTTTTGGTCTGACACATCCTTCTTTGACATGGATTTTAACCCTGTTTGCTGGTAGATTAGGTCTAGAGCTTCTTTCATTTTCTGCATTTGGTTGTTGGCTATGGATCCAACAGCAGTTTAAACAAGGTCTGCAGGATTACATTTCTTTCATGTCTTCATCTACATCTACATCCAAAGTTAACCTAAATTAAAAATGAGAGCTATCAGGTATATACTCATTTTTAAGGCATAGAAACATGGACAATGAAGAAACAGTTGTAGAACAGAATTAATGCTTTTGAAATGCTGAAATATAGAATAATGGGGCACACCTCGTGAAAAGAAAGAAAATAAATAAGGAAGTCTTGGAGAACTTTGGGGTGCAAGGAGAATTGATGGACTAAATCAGTCAGACAGTTAGACATTTTGATGACATAAAAAAACATGGCACCTTATTGAAAATAATACTGGATGGAAAGATGGAGGACAAACGCATCAGAGATATATTACTTGATAAATGGGAGAATACATCAAATGATAGTAAGTCGCATGTCCTTTTACAGAATGTAGCTTCTTACAACCGCCACCTATTTAGCTGTTGTAAGTTTCTTGGCAAGTGTGCAGTGCGTTAGGTTGCCATTATTTTTTGTATGTGAAGGAGCATTAACCCGAGAAAAAACCCAAACTGGACACAAGTGGGAATCGAACTCGGAATGTTGTGAAAACTGAGCGAGTTTCACCCCTAGGCGACGCAGCATCAAATGATAGATAGGGAAAAAATATGACAGATTGCACTGTCAAGGCAAGAGACATAGTATATTAGAGATCCATTGCAGTTGACCTTGGATGTGGAGAAGGCATTTGAAATGAACTGGTGGGTAGAAATATAAAATGAAAGAATTTTCTAAAAATGGAAAGTAATCTAGGAGAGTATTTCCAATATTTAAAACAACTTTCAATGATGAAAAAAGGAAATTGATTGAATAGGTAATACAATTTTTGAAGGAGAAAGTAAATGTTGAAGAACTGCTCATTTGTCAAGGTCTTATAAATGATTGCCTATCAATGACTATTGCAACTGATGCACTATATCAGGCAATACAAGTTGTGATCCATTATTAAAAGCAAACAAAAACAACAAGGCAACATGTTAAGAGGATAACTAATTGAAGCAGGGGACACTACTCTCTAAATAGCAAATACACAGGAACATTCAACAAATTTGGATTGAAAAATACCTACCTGCATAATATATACCCTCACTTTTGTAACTTATCTTAGAAAGGATAACTTTAACATGAAAAATAGAGAGGAATAACATTTTGCAAATATGTACAAACTACTATAACATCCATTAAAGTCACCATCAAGTAAAGTTTTGTGTTTGTGGTGCTGTGTCTTGTGTAGTTCTGATAGGTTACATGTTGTCTGAGGTGGACTGTATATGTTATAAATTATGCATTTTCCTCAAGTGTGCCAGATGTTCGCTTTTTGTACATACAGAGAAAGCCTTCAAAGACTGCTTCCCAGTAAACACCCCACACACACACACACACACAAGTACATTATGTCTCTGAGACATGGAGACCAGCAGGACAAGATTTATCGCAAACATCATTATGAGAACAGACCATTGAGAAAAATGTATGGGCCAATGAAAACCATTAAAATCAGTCAAAAGAGAGAAAATACACAATATATCCAGATTAACACCAATAGTCAACATCATGAGATGAAACAAAGATGACAATGATCTATTGAATTCATGCGATACAGAGATAAGAACACTAAGCCAAACAGGAAACCAAGGGGAACAGAACACTAAGCCAAACAGGAAACCAAGGGGAACAGAACACTAAGCCAAACAGGAAACCAAGGGGAACAGAACACTAAGCCAAACAGGTAACCAAGGGAAACAGAACACAAAACAAAGCCAAACAGGAAACCTTATTAAACTTAGTAACTTAATATATTCTTCATAATTCTGATGTCAATCCTGGGCTCCTTTATTTACCCACAGTCATTTTCCCATCACTTCATTACTGTAAGAACACAGAAATGCTTTGGCTTAGTATTCCCGTAAAGAGGTCAACTTCAGTGGTGGTTCCATTCTTCTATCAAATCGAAATTGAGAGGATCATTCATAGAAAAATAAAGACATTGATGTTCTATAAACATACGAGGGTACTACAAGAAGAAACTGAACTTTGTAAACAACAATTTTCTTTACTTATAATTTATTTAAACTTGTCTCTTTCAAATTAATTTTCTCCACTGTTGATTAACTGCTCCCAATGTAGTTTAAAATTTTAAAATTCATCCTGGAACTCGTTTTCTTGGATAGCGTGCATGTCTTGTAACAAATTTTCTGTGATCTGAAATCGATGACCTTTAGCAGTGGATTGCAACTTTGGGGCAACAAATTTTGCAGGAACCAATTATGAATAATAGTGTGACTGTTGCGACAACAATCGTCATATGCTTTGCCAAAAAGCCACAAATATGCAGTGACATGTGTGCAGATGTGTTGTCAGGGTGGAGTAAATGTCTTGTTTGTCCATGCTTCAGGTCTCTTTCTTCATATTGCCTCTCTCAAATGTCTCATAACATCCAAATAATACCTTTAATTGATTGCCTGACTGCATGGAAAAAATTCATGATGAATGATGACCCTCCAATCAAAAAGACGATCAAAGGAACCTTCATACTTGAGTGACTCCAACGTGCATTTTTTAGTCGTGTAATCCCATTTCTACCCACTGGAATGGCTGCCTTTTTGTTTTAACATATATCCATAAGCCCATCTTTCATCACCTGTTATGAATTTTTTTCAAAAAGTTTCCGTCAGTATTCAGTAAAAGTTTGACCTAGTTTGAAGCCGAACTCCAGACAAACACGTTGCTCTTCAAGATCCTTCATTGCTCAATTTTTACAGAATCGCCAAGTACGCTACATATATGTTCACTTTACCAGATGCACATTGAAGATTAATGGTCATAGCCTGTTGCAGTTATTATTAAACTAAAGGTCAATGTCGCTGGCACACATACAAGCAGTAACTAGTTTGCTGCCTCACTAGAGATGATTTTGATCTATTAAATTCATGGCGATACAGAGATCAAGTTCAGAACACAAAAGCCAAACAGGGAACCAAGGGGAACACAACACAAAGACAAACAGGGAACATTAGTAACATGATTTATTCTTCATAATTGTGATATGAATTCTGCGCTCTTTGATTTACCATTTATTGAACCATTGTGATGTTTTAAAAGTCTGGTTTCCTTTTGGATTGCTCTCGTTTATGGGCTGATAAATTTCAAGTCAAACAATGTATAAATCTGTTGATCCAACAATCAGTATTATTTTTTTAGGGCTGGCACACTGCAGACACCTGAAGACAGTGCGAACACACTTGTCAGGATTGGTGTTTCATACCATCGTGGCAGCTGACAAACCCGCGGATGCCAGTCAGGGACTTTCTTCTCAGATGTGGAAGAAGTTGTGCAATAATGGTGTTGTAAGTATTTTCATGTGTCAAGGATTGTGTGAAAGGGTGAGAAAAGAGAAATGTCAGTCATCAGAAATTAATGACAAAACAAAAATTTAACCTGAGGCTTTGAGTTCGAAAACAGGCTTGATTGAAGCAATCAGATATGAGTCACTGACTACTGCCAGCTGATTCACTTCCTGCTACGTTTTTCCCCATTTTTAATTGATTTCATTAGTGTTATTAGGAGACCTTAATTGTTTAAAATTATCACCCAAATACACAGAAAGTTGTTAATTTACATCATTTTTAGCAACAAAATCCTTTAAGACAAAAACCAGTACAAAATGGTTTGCAGCTATACACCCAAGAACTTATATTTTACAATATTTTTTTAGTTCAGGTTAGATATAATATGACTTTTAAACGTCACGTACAAAGATCGAGTTAAAAATTAGGAAGTAGGAGAAAGAATTACAACAGCAATAGGGCCTTTTGAAGACCTCTTGGCAACTGTCAAAAGAAGGAAACTCGTTTGGTGCGGTCACATATCGAGATCAAATGGTCTTGGAAATATGATCCTCCACGGAAAGGTGCAAGGCAGATGACGAAAAGGCCGTCCCAAAAAAGAGGTGGGAGGACACCATAAAATAATGGGCCAATCTTTAACCAGAAGAGGCACAGGGATCGTCTGAGGACAGAGAGGGATGGCATGGGATTGTGAGGATGTCTTCATGTGTGCCCCAACGACCTCACTGGTTACGGAATGACCTGACCTGACCTGTGATATAAAAACATTTTAAATGACAAGACAAATATAGGAATCAGTAATAGACCAAAAACATGTCATTAAAATCAAGTGTGCAGCAAGTACTATAAAACCATAATTGTTATTTGTACATTTTATCTTTTGCTTTTAATTAAGAATAAATTCCTTGAATTTTCTCATTTAGTTTTGATTAGTTAGCCATTTATTATGTCTTGGTCCAACAGTTGACTGTTTGTCTGTTTCCGTTTTTGTACCATTGTTTTTTAAAATGATAACAGCTTGTTAGGCTGTTGCTCAACCTTCATGTCCAACCAATATTTTTGAGGGTCTTGGGCCTAGTTATAGAGCTGTTGTTACCTCTCTTAGGTACCTTTCTGTTTTCTTTGGTAATTAACTTTCTTCTTATTTTCCCAAGTAAACCTGAGTTTCCATTGTTATTCCCTTTGTCTTGTTCAGTGTATTCAAAACATTGGTAACGCCACTTAGGAATGAACAACAAAAGATTCCAATTACAGGCAGTCATATGGGCTTCATTTGACTGCAGAAAGAGGGGAAGACCAAAGAGACTTTGCAGAATGATCATCAAAGAGGGCTCAACTATGTGTCTAAACAACATACAAGAACTAAGTAAAGTACCGTCCCAGCATTAAAACTGGACAGCACTTGTTCTGCTTTTATTAAGCACCATCTTTTTCATTCATAGAGTACTGTTCCGAGCTATACAACTATGAAGGGCAAAATGAACCCGAGAAAACAATCCCCCCAACACCAACAAATATAGAGCATAATCAACTGATAACGAAGAAAGAGGTAATTGCAGTGGTAAAGACATTGAGAAGAGGGAAGGCGGCCGGCATGGACAACATACCAGCAGAGCTCTTACAGGCAGGTGGAGAGGTAGTGGTGAACACACATCTGTAACAAAATATGGGCGACAGGAAACTAGCCGGACTTATGGACGAAATCAATAGATATACCGTTACATAAGTCTGGAAACCTAAAGCTATGCCAAAATTACAGAACAATAAGCCTCATCAGCCACCCTAGCAAGGTCATGCTTAGATTAATCCTCGATCGATTGAAACCCCAAGCAGAGAACATCATTGCAGAGGAGCAAGCAGGGTTCAGACAGGGAAGAAGCACTACAGAACAGATATTTAATTTAAGGCTGCTAAGCAAGAAATATCTAGAACAGCAGCAAACACTGTATCATGTGTTTGTGGATTTTAAGAAGGCGTTTGATAGGGTATGGCATAAAGCGCTTTGGACAACCATGAGGATGTATAATATCAACGGAAATATTATAACGGTCCTTGAACACCTGTATGACAAGGCGTCTAGCGCAGTTCTTGTGAATGGGAGGCGAGGGGACTGGTTTGGCACATCAGTTGGTGTGAGACAGGGGTGTACACTCTCTCCAACTCTTTTCAATATATTCCTTGAAGGAATTATGAGTGAGGCACTTGGAGATCATATTGATACTGTCAAGATAGGGGGCCGAACGATTATCAACCTTCGTTTTGCAGATGATATCGACGGGTTGGCGGGTTCAGAAGCAGAACTCCAGGAATGGGTCAGAAGGCTAGATGAAACAGCTCTTGACTATGGTATGGAGATAAACGCTGGAAAGACAAAATTAATGACCAACAACGCCATGGGCTTGAACCGCAGAATAAAAGCTAACGGTCAGGAACTCAAAGTGGTTGACCGTTTTAAATATCTTGGGTCGATTGTCAGTGATGAAGGATCAAAATTTGAGGTGTTGACCAGAATAGCACAGACAATAGCAGAGCTTGCACGGCTTAACAAAATCTGGCAAGATAAACGGTTAGCACAATGCACGAAAATCAGATTAATGCGTACACTGGTCCCGTCAATATTCCTCTATGCGTGTGAGACATGGACAGTTACAGCTGACCTTCAACGAAGGATACAGGCCTTGGAGATGAAACATTTCCGAAAACTTTTAAACGTCACGTACAAAGATCGATTTACAAATGTGGAAATACGAGATAGAGTTACAACAGCAATAGGGCCTTTCAAAGACCTCTTGGCAACTGTCAAAAGAAGGAAACTCACTTGGTACGGTCACATATCGAGATCAAATGGTCTTGCAAATACAATCCTCTACGGAAAGGTGCATGGCAGACGACGAAGAGGCTGGCCCAAAAAGAGATGGGAGGACAACATAAAAGAATGGACCAGTCTCCGACCAGAAGAGTCACAGGCAGTGGCATCTGACAGAGAGGGGTGGCGTGGGGTTGTGAGGATGTCTTCATGTGTGCCCCAACGACCTCACCGGTTACGGGATGACCTGACCTGAATTTTCATTCATAGAACATAAACACGAGTTCTTCTTCATCAGCGTTCGTTCTGAAAAGAATGTTGAGAATGTTGTGTTGTAGTTTACAGTGAGACTGCAATATCTGAGCCTTTTGACATGGCACATTCTATTTCAGCTGGCTTTTCTGAGTAGGAGATTTGTCATCCTTCTGCAATCCCTATCCCTTGGCCAGACTACACTTGTTAGCTAGAGTAACATGTTTTCATAACAGCTATGTGGAGGCAGAATGGAGACAAGGTCAGCTATTGTTCACTGACCTTGATGCAAGCAGACAGCTATGTGGAGGCAGAATGGAGACAAGGTCAGCTATTGTTCACTGACCTTGATACAAGCAGACAGCTATGAGTTGCTGGCTGTCAGCTCATGTACTGCTGCATCTTGGCCTCAGAAATAACACTTGTAATCATAAGTTACCTAAGAAGAACGTTATAATTGTAACCTAGATACTTTGTACTTATTTGTGTCCAACATTTAATTCAGAAGTAGGTATATATTAAGCATTTTGTGTACAAACTTTCAGGTGACAGACTCAGGTGAAGTTTATAGATTAGTCTACTATGGAGGTGTTGCACATGAGCTAAGGAGGCAGGTGAGTCACATGATTGGAGAGGGGAGCTTTCTAAAAACAAATGTATCAGAGATTACAATTCTATATGAAGAAAAAAAACAATAAATGTGTGGAGGATCATGAATATCTACAACTTCTTGTTGCCCCTAATGCAGTGTGTCAGTTCAGTTGCTGATTCTTTTCCTTGCTAAAATGTTTAAAACCACCAGTACCTGATCTATTTTGTATCATCCTTCTCACAAACTCTAATTGGCATGTCCATGACAAGCTCTAACCTATCTCTTACCTCATCTGTCTAGCATATCTCTTCTCTCTAACCTAGCTCATCTCTCTAGCCTACCTAATCTCTCTAGTCTACCTCATCTCTTGTCTATCTTATCTCTCTAAACTACCTCTTCTCTCTAGCCTACCTCTTCTATCTAGCCTACCTCTTCTCTTTAACCTACTTTTTGCTCTAGCCTACCTCTTCTCTGTAACCTACCTCTTATCTTCAGTTCAGTTCAGTTCATCCAGTGACCTCTTGAGATCAATGGGGTGCTACTGTTGACACCTCCACAATCCTGTGCTATCCCTTACTGTCTGTGGTTTTTGTGTCTCGTTGGTTAGCTCTACCCTGGTGTGGGACGGTAGGAGTGGGCATTGTTAACCCGGGCTTCAATCGAGCCGGTAAGGTCGATTCTGGTTGTGTTATCATGGCTGTGTTTTGGATCATTGTTGCTCTGCATCTCCTTTCCAAACTATGCCAAAATCTGACCTGGAAGAGCCCATCTATCCAGGTGAACCAGAACCTCATTAGTCTATGACCTTATGGTCATAGTTGCCCGGTTTGCACCCGATGGAGGTGAGGTTGACTTGTGTACCCACTTTATCGGCAGGTTACTAATTACACTTTTTACCCTTCTGAAGAGGAGCTAGCCAACCCCGACACCACTGGACTGTAGCGCTTAGCATGGATACACAATAAATTTAATCTGTTCAGAAACCTCGCACAAATCCTGGGTCCTTCATGAAAATAACACAAGATGCAAGAGGTCAATCAATGGGGAATATTTCAACAATTATTCAACCACAGAATGATGAAAGACACAGAACGAAGTTCATTCCCCACCGTTTCAACATCTGGAACTCCGTTTGGAGTGAATAACACAGATTCAACACACTTAATAAAAGTAATTTTCAAAGGGTGATGCCATCTTGTTGGCCTAGCAGTTAAATCTTATCTTAATGTGAAAAAAATTAAAATGTTTCAATTTTTGTAAAATGCCTTTGTGCAAATCTATTTGTTATCACACCCTCTTTAGTTTTTTCAGCTGCCCATGCGATTTACAACTTTTCTTATGTAAAATAAAATACATAATTGAGCACATCAAATAAATATGTATTAATATTTTGCAAAGTTTCATAAGAGGTGAGATAAGCAAAGTTAGCATGCTCTCAGACTCAGCAGCAAATGAGCAACAAGCAAATATCTCATATGATCCTAACAAAAATATGTCATCTTCAATTTTATTTTTCCCTTTGGATCTGTTGGAATATACAACTTTTCATCATCTTCTCCCATGAGCCTTCAATTACCTTAGCCACCTTTTCCCTTGTTTTATGTTATGTGTTCTTTGACATCTCGTACTTCTCTTCCCGATAAGTTTAATTTCAGCACATCTGGTTAAATTGCTATACTTTCTTCTTGTGGTTGCTCCTTCTGTGGGTGGGTTGGGGGGACTGAAATAGAGAGTTAGTGGCTCATCTTTCAAGAAATGAACAAAATACGAAATGATGGGCATTTGAAACCCACAAGCTGCAAGCAACCCCTGGTCTCAAGTGATGTGAGACCAAGTGCCTAGTCCTATTGGAGACATATGATAAACTCTTTTGTGTACATATTGTGCATGTAAAGAACCCTTAGCAGTTACAAATTCAAAAGACCTGACTTTTAGCTGTTGTCTGCGCATTCAATTTAGAAAAAAATCATGACATTCCTACTCAATATGCCACATATCTTCCCCAGGGCTAGTAAGCCACAGGAAGTAAATCACAAACAAAAGGAACCCATTACAGATAGCTTCGGCTACTTGGAATACTAGGAATCGAAGTATTCCAAGAGATGTTGCATCCTATCCATTTCTCTAATCTCCAGCTCTATTGGTTGTTTGTTGATTGCGACATCCTGTGCATGTTGTCACATGTTGCATCTTCCAAAATCTTCCAAAATATAGAGATGCCTGTTGATAAAGGTCTGCAGCAATGAAAATAATAAACAAAAATGAATGGAAGCTTTTTAGATGCATCTTTGTATCCACAGTAGATAATTAAGCATCTGCATTTTTACGATGTTTGTAATATTGAAATACGAGGTTCAATCATAAAGTATGCAGATTGGATTTATTTAGTTAATTTTATTTGCATTTGTAAATACATTTTAAAGAATTATATCTGCAACATGGAGGTCTCTGCTAAAGCAGGCTTCCACCTCAATCTCAGAAACACTGGACTGTCTCCGAGTTTCTTTGTTAGGACATGGCGTAAGGCTGGTTCAAGAGACCCTTGTCTACAAGATGCTCTACAGGTCATTCCTCAGCACCAAAAGAATTCCCCTGACCAGCTGAAGGCACAGAAGAAGATGTCCTCACACACTATCACTCCAGCAGATAGTACACTGCACATTTGCTCTGGATGAGTCCTGGTGCCGTATCATGGCAGTGGGTCATGGATGTGGCCAACCGATGTTAGCGGGCCACAGACGCCTAAGCAAACTTATTATTATTATTCCTGAGTTGCATTTTGTGCATTATATGTGCTGCATTTTATGTGCTATGTAAAAATAGTGCAGTATCAATCCTTTGCTATGGCTCATAAAAAGGACATACAATTAAGAGTACCAAATCAAGACTGTAATCTTTACCAAACAGATGCTTTGTGTCATTTGACCAAATGCAATAGCAAACATGTATGTAAAATGACAGTAATCCATGTATCTGGAGATTGAGGAGAGAAGCTTAAGATGGATGGCACAGACACCTAGCAATATCATGTGCACTGTGTTGGTAACACCAGAACAGAGAAGACTGTTGAGATCACAGGTCACTTATAAAGAAGATGTGAAGCAGCAGGAGTCACATAGGCTGAGATCATAAACATGGCACAAAATATAAATCCATGGCATCAGTGAAGCAGCAGGAGTCACATAGGCTGAGATCATAAACATGGCACAAAATATAAATCCATGGCATCAGTGAAGCAGCAGGAGTCACATAGGCTGAGATCATAAACATGGCACAAAATATAAATCCATGGCATCAGTGAAGCAGCAGGAGTCACATAGGCTGAGATCATAAACATGGCACAAAATATAAATCCATGGCATCAGTGAAGCAGCAGGAGTCACATAGGCTGAGATCATAAACATGGCACAAAATATAAATCCATGGCATAAGTCCCTGTAGAGCACTTGCCACCATCTTTGTTAATGATAAAAGATGTAGCAGTTCCTCGTGTTATTTTACCATGTGTCAGGAGATGGCAGTGCTCAATAAATTATTTCATACTGTCGTCTTGCTTCCTTTTTGTTCCATACAAAACATAGGGTGATCACTTCAACTGACTCTCTTATAGTCGCCAACATAAAAGTACTTCGTTTTCTGTAACAATCAAATAATAAAATAGGGATGTTGGCTCCATGCAAAGAACTCTTTAGTCACCTGTTGCGACATGTTTGAAAGTGTTGCATATTCTAGTGGGATATGTACTAAAAATGGTGCTGTGTTTATAACTTTAATGCTTCTCTTCCAGCATGAGGGATAGATATCTTCATTTCTTTTTCTTGTGGCTTAAAATGTCTTCTTGATGGAGAAGGAGTAGCCAGCTCAACCTTCCTCAGTTTAGACAACTAAAATTTTATGTTTGAAGTTTTACACTTTTACATTTGGAGTTTACATTTTAATTTGGTTTTTTAATGCTTTTGTATTTAAATCCTCACAATATTGAGTTTGATCAATATCATGTGAGATTCATTCCTGACAGGTTACAGTGTAACTATTAACTTAACTTAACATCTTTATACTGGTTTAGAAGACCCTGCAGAGTCTGTATACAACCAGTTTCATTTACATCACCTTGCTCTAAAAGCTATGCACATCCAATTTATTCATAAATGCATTAACTGTCTCTGCCTCTGCCTCCACTACCTCCCCTGGCAATGCATTCCAAGCATTCACCACTCTCTGACTAAAAAAATTATTTCCTAATATCTAATCTGGACCTCTCTTTAGTCAAATTATAGCTATGCCCTCTTGTTATTGTGGGTGGCTGTATTTAAAAAAAACTTGTTATAGTCTAATTTGTCCATTCCTCTGATCATCTTATAAACCTGTATTGTCACCACAAATTTTTCTCTCTTCTAGACACTGTAGGCTGGTTTTTCTGAGTCTTTCCTCATAACTGTAATTCTGGAATCCCACTATCAGCTCTGTCGCTCTTTTTTGTATTCTTTCCAGCATGTTTATATCCCCTCTATGATAAGGACTCCACACCTGTACACCTGTAATGCAGGTGCACCTGTACACCTATTCTTTGCTCCCATCTGAGGCCTCTGTAATACATATTGCACTGCTGTATGTATATGCTGTATTTGTAAATAAGTTAATTTCAGTGTTCTTTCTCATCTCTAAGGTGTGGCCTTACCTTCTTGGCCACTACAAATTTGGCAGCTCCCAGGAGGAGAGAGAAGGCTTGGATCAGGCTGTCAGGACGGAATATGAGAAGGTTATGTCAGAGTGGTTGGCTGTGGAAGCCATCATACGCCAGCGAGATAAGGAAACAGTTGCTGCTAATTTAGCCAAACTGTCCCAAGAGAGTACAGATGGTCACATACCACTTGTTAGAAAAGACTCCAGTCTCAGCAATGAGGTGCGACCGTCTTCTCAGGTTTCGCATTTTTATTTGAAGTTTTACACTTTTATGTTTGACATTACACATTTGTGTTATAATTTATATTTTTTATGTTTGAAGTTTTACACATTTATGTTTGAAGTTTTACACATTTATGTTTGAAGTTTTACACTTTTGTGTTTGAAGTTTTACACTTTTGTGTTTGAAGTTTTACACTTTTGTGTTTGAAGTTTTACACTTTTGTGTTTGAAGTTTTATATTTATACTAGCTTTAGTATCTATCTTCACCTGGGACATGATATCATTTTTTAATACACACAATTTGGTAATACATACAAATGAAGCCCTCTAACATGCCATCACTTCACAGCTTACCCCACCCATCTCTCTACCCAATTTTTCCCCATCTCAATCAGCCAATCTTTGTTCCCCACCCCTCTACACCTCAACCTGCTCATCTCTCTACACACTTCCCCTTCCCTACTCTACAATCTCATCACCCTTCAACCTGCCTATATCTTTCCTACAAGCTTTGATACTCAGCTCTTTCAGGTTAATAACACATTATTTTGGTAGTAAATACAAATAAAGCCAAAAAAGTTCATAAAATTAATAGAAGGAAATACCAATATTTGTAACCCCTCATGTCAAATGTTTTGAAAAGATAACTTATTTGTCAAGTCTGCACTAAAAATTTATGCAATTTCCTCTGCACCTGCATTATTTTTTAGCACAGTGGTTTTACTATGGTTGTTGACTTTGAGAGCCTGTAATCTTTTTTGTCTGTTTAGTCTATAGATATTGATTTTTTTTTGTAGAGAAATACATTAATAAATAACTTGTCAGTGTTTTTGTTGCGTGTCTGTGTTAGTTTCTGAGATACAGGAAAATGAAGGTGACATGGCACAAATATTTAGACTCACCTATTTCTGGGTGTGTTCATGGTCCAGTCCAATTTTTGAAATTGCCACAGAGGACGGATAGTGTTCTTTTACAAGATCGGCATATCTGTTAGTTTCCAATACAAACATATTTATTACATCTACATAAACAAATTAAACAAATCTGTTACAGATAAATCAGTTGCAGCAACTTATCTTCATCTCTGTCAATAAAGGAAAAGTCTTGACATGATGATATTAACAAAGTTTGGAGTTTACTTAACTTAACTTAACATCTTTATACTGGTTTAGAAGACTCTGCAGAGTCTGTATACAACCAGTTTAATTTACATTACCTATCTCTAAAAGCTATGCGCATCCAATTTATTCTTAAATGCATTTATTGCCCCTTCCTCCACTACCTCCTGTGGCAATGCATTGAAAGCATTCACCCCTCTCTGACTGAAAAAAAATATTTCCTAACATCTAATCTGGACCTCTCTTTAGTTAATTTGTAGCTATGCCCACTTGTTCTTGGGGGTGGTTGTATTTTGAAAAAACCTGCTAGTCTAATTTATCCGTTCCTCTGACCATCATATAAACCTGTATTGTCACCTCGAATTCTTCTCTTTTCTAGAGACGGTTTTTCTGAGTCTTTTCTCATAACTGTAATTCTAGAATCCCACTATCAGCTTTGTTGCACTTTTTTGTATTCTTTCCAGCATGTTTATATCCCCTCTATGATAAGGACTTCACACCTGTACACAGTACTCCAATCTAACTAATGCTTTATACAGTTTGACTATCACTTCCTTGCTCCTATGTTTAATATTTATTTTAATCATACCTAAAATTACATTTACCTTTTTCACTGCTACCTGAACTTGTTCACTCACCTTACCTGTATGATCTGTTATAAGCCCTATATCCCTTTCCTTATCTATCATTCTAATATTGTTCTCGCCCATTCTGTAATTATGTTCTATATTTGATCTACCCATGTGGATGACTGTACATTTATCTACATTAAACTCCATTTGCCAGCTTACAGACCAGTCTGGAATTTTATTTAAATCTGACCTCAGTATATCCACTTCTGCTTTAGATGAGACACTGCTGCATAGTTTTGTGTCATGGGTAAATATTGCAATCATGGATCCCATATCAATGTCCAAATCGTTTATATATATCAAGAACAAAAGTGGTCCCAAAACCGAGCTTTGTAGCACTCTACTTTTCACTTCACATCACTCAGAGTACTCTTTATTTATGCCCACCCTCTGCCTTCTTCCCGTTAACTAATTTTCATTCCATTTGGCAACTTCCCCACCTATCCATGTAATTTTAACTTTCAAAATAATCTTTGATGAGGTACTCTATCAAAGGCCATTGCAAAATTTAAACAAATAACATCCACTGGCTCCCCTTTATCTATGATGTTAGTAACCTCCTCCATGAATTCTAATAAATTTGTTAAACATGATCTCCCTCTAGTAAACCCATGCTGACTATTTCTGATTAGATTAAATTTGTCTAAATGCATTACAAAGTTTTCTTTTATTATTGACTCTAACCATTTACAGACTATGCTCGTTAAACCCACAGGTCTATAATTTGCTGGATCTGATTTTTTGCCTTTTTTGAATAAGGGGATCACTCCTGCATCTTTCCAATCCCCTGGAACAATCCCTTTTGCAAGTGATTGAGAACATAATATAGCTAATGGTGTTGCTAGTTGGTCTCCAATTTCAAACAGCAATTTTGGATGAATACCATCTTGACCTGGACATTTATCCACTTTCAACCCCTCCAATTTTTTAAAAACCATTTCCTCTGTAATACAGATAGATTGATTTTAATCCCTCTGTATCCATGTCTCTTTGAAAAATATCTATAGGCTCTGGGATCTTGGAGCAATTACCTTTTGTGTAGACTGTCCCAAAGTACTGATTGAGTAGATTAGCTGCCTCCCAATTCTAACTTATTATTTTTCATGTACTGTTTATGAGTGGGCCTACTTTGTCTTTCGTTCTTTGTTTATTTCTAACATTAGAAAAGAATTACTATCAGTCTTGATCCTCTGAGCAAGTTTTTTTTTTTAAGTCTATTTTTGCTGCTTTATTCACTTTTGGGGGCTATGTTCTGCTTGTCGAAATATTTTAAATATGTTTCTTTTGATTTACCTGCCTCTATATATTTTGTTCATGCTTTATTTTTAGGTCTACATTTAACTACAAACCTAGTTATCCACTTTTTACACTTGGGGTTTACCTCCTTTCATGGAACACGTTCCGCTTTTAGCTTTTATAGAACTGTTTTAAAACTTTCCCACTCTTGTTCAACATTTGTTCCTCCGACAATATCTTTCCAGATTATGTGACTCACTGCCTCTTTCATCTTCTAAACATCTGCCTTAGAGTAGTCATATGTTCGCATGTTTATGTTTACTTCTTTCCCTGCAATAAGATCCCAACGTATGATTTGATGGTCACTTGAGCCAAAAAAAGTTCCCCAACAGTAACGTTTTCAATCGATAATAGATAGATTATATTATTACTAACGGTAGGGATGATAAAGTTATCAATCGTTCTGGTAATGACAATTCAATTTCTTACACTAATGATAAAAGTTTAACACTTTTATGCTTGAAGTTTTACACTTTAAGGTTTGTAGTTTTGCACTTTTATGTTTGGAGTTTTGCACCAGTACTCTCATTGCCAGGTCAAGCTTTTAACCAGCTGCTACTTTATTCACCCCGTTTATACTAAAGTCTCTGTCATGTCTTGACACTTATGACAAGGCTGACTCAGTGTGTCAATCTGCAGAATCAAAGCATTTACTGAAATACTTGAACCTTAATATTCATTTAGGCAGATCAGTGCCTAGTGCCAGGTAGCCAAAAGCTATTCCTTTGTTCAGCAAATTGATCTGATCAACCCTTAAAGGTGCCATCCCATGTTTCTTTGGTTTACCTATTAATAATAAGTTTATGGATGGTCTCCTTTTTTTGACTTACTAGATCTGGGAAGATTTTCAACCTTCAGACTTTTCCCTGTCCACATTTAGCTTAACCAGCTATATAAGGTCTGCACCTTGCCTTTGGTTGGGCTGGTAATTGTTAAATTGTTATTGTATGAGGTCTTGCTACTGGGCATTTCCCACCATCACCTCTTAGAGGTATGTCAATAGTCATGGCAATTAGTCAGCTGCTAATTTATTAACATCCCTCTACTTCCAAATTGTCTGTTAAGTTCATTTATACTCCCATCTTTGTTCCACAACAAGAAAGCTTTGAACTTTTACTCTCTGAATTAAAAAGTATGTGGTCCGTTCATGTGGTCGGTCACATGTGACTTTCATCAGATCAAAATCATTTTTTACCAATTGGTTCTTCTGCTAAAGCAATTTTAAAATTATATTTTTTTCAAATTGCTGCAGGTTGGGTGAAATCTGGTGGCTGGTTGGATCTAGCTCGCAAGCATTAATTTTGAGGCCCCTGACCTATAATATTAGAAGCTTCATTACTCTATATTTGGAATATCACATTGTTAATACATTTAAATAGTTCTGTATTTGAATTAGAAATAACTTAGAATAGATTTTTTAAGTTGTCACCGATGCTTCCAAGCCTTTTTTGTATTGACTTCACTAGAAGTGAAAATGTTTCTTAAATGTTAAATGTTTCTTGTTCTTTTCATTTAGGGAGCATTTCCCACTCACCCATATTGGGATGTAAAAGCTCTTATATCTTTTGCGACTGTGTTAACAAAATCACCAACTTTTCCATTCCTAGTTCTTCTAAATGATTTGTTTTGGTTCTTGACAGAAGTCTAGATTTTGTACTTTTCATTTCCAGAACAGTTAGCATAGGTTTCATTGAAAAAATGTTTATTTTCGTACTTGAATTACAGAAAAACTGTTTTAGAGGGTCAGCCATGAATCTAGCACATGCCCCTTCAGCCAGACCAAATAGAGTTTCTACATTACAAGCTCGGTAATAGATAGATTATATTATTGCTAACGGTAGGGATGATGAAGTTATCAATCGTTCTGGTAATGACAATTCAGTTTCTTTATCTATTCTAAGTTCAAAGTAGAGTGATGAAAGTGAAACTAAATCTAGTGACGAGGGAGCAGGTCCTCTTTTATCTCAAGCAATGGTAGTAATAGCTCAAAAGTTTAGTAAAGGTTCATGATCCTGCACAGTCATGCAAGTGTGTATAATATAATTGTGTGTGTGTGTGTGCGTGCGTATATTTTGAATACAGCAAGAAAATTCGTTCTGGATGTTTGTAAATTGTAAACACTCGTGCTGGTGTTGATTAGGGCTTTTATTTTTGTGCACTTTTTCAGCTTCACTGTCTTGATCAAATTAGGTGTAACTCTTAGAACATCTTCACTTGTAGATTACTGTCAACAGAAAGTCGTTACATTATTCCTGTATTAGTTTAGAGGTGAATAATGTATTGATGAGAGAAAAACAAATTTTCATAATTTAAAAAAAATAACAAATGATTATGCAACTATAATCCATCATATACAAATATTCGCGGGGACGGCGTGGCCTAGTGGTTAAGTGGCACGGCTCACAACCAGAAGGTGCTGGGTTCGATCCCCATCACAGCACCGGCCGTTACCCCGGGGAAGTAAACCCTTAGAAAATGCAGGAGGAAGCAGACCCTTACATAAAATGCTTGCTGAAGTCGGATGCACTGGGCCGGCAGGCGCAAAATAAAAACCACAGTGTAACGCACACACGCCTTGGAAAATAGATAAATAAGGCGAACGCAAAAAAAAAAAAAAAAAAAAAATATACAAATATTCATATCCATTTGTAAAGAATATGTATTCTATTGTATTCTGGACTCAATTATGAATAGTTTGGTATATAATATGTGTTATTTCAGAGAACCTCTATTTATGATAAATAGATCACAACTAAGTCATGCTGTGTTTGAGTTTTACATAAGAAAAAAATGTGCATCCAGAGCTCCAAAATATTTGAGAGTGAATTAGTTAAGTTGTAAACTGTATTTATTAAAATATGACATGTTTTGTTTAATCATTTTTTTTCCTCGTAGGTTTTCGTATCTTTTGAATCTGAGGAAATGTCTAGACCAGAGACAGTTGTTGAAGAGAGTTCCACTGCTCGGACAACACCTTCCTCAGACCGAAAGACCAGCATGGAACTTTCTATCACTTCAGCCACAGTTGACAGGGCTGTAGGCGCAGAAACACCACCTATGATCATCCGCAAGGCAAATTATGTACAAGACAGTCCTGATGATGGACTGGGTGGTTCCATAGCTCGTGGAGGATCAACAACTGAGACAGACAGGTATGGAAAGTAAACTTTAAAGAATGAACAGATGGGTAAAACATGTTAAAAAAACAGAAGAATCCAGCAAAGAAAAATAAATATACAGCCATTGGATAGAAGTGTGATCAAGATTGTTACAAGAAGATATATTGTTAAGACAGAAGTTGAAACATCAGGAAAGGAATATTTTCATTTCTTCACCTTAACTTAGGCTGGTATTATTTGGGTTTTAGAGTGACTACAGTAAAAACTGAGTTTCCTTGTTGACTGAATGCTCACGTTTGTGATAGTATTTCACCTGAAGGTATTAACTCATAAAATAGTATTTCATTTCAAGGTATTTACTCATAAAATCCTGAGGCAAAATCTGCATCCTGTGCTATTTCCAGTTGTCTTAATAAAGTCTTGCCACTAGCCAAAGGTAGCTCAGGACAAGAGAGTGATCCTGACAAATGGCACAGTTTCTTCCTCATTTATCTTGACAAATGGCACAGTTTCTTCCTCACTTTGATCTAAATCACAGCGAGTGACCCATTTCAGTGATCACAGCAAAAGAAAAGATGGTCCACACGGCTGAAAAGAAAGAGTGGTCTTCATCACTTGTGATGGGCAAACATCATATACTCATACACTCAATCAATCAATCAATAGTACACTTAGGCGACTAGGGCCCGTCGCGTCGAATGACCATGTCCATGACCGCATCTGATGGCTGCATCCCAGGCGGCCTGCAGTTCTGTTATGGAGGAGGCGATCTGATTTAGCCAGGTGTTGCGAGGGTGGCCTCGAGGACGTCTCCAAGATGAACACGGCTTCTTCCCATAACTCGCTCCCACAGCCTGCCAGAGCATTTCGTGGGCATAGACTTTTTGGGAAAGGCGAGCAACGTGACCGAAGAGGGAGAGACGACGGCGATCAATTGTTGAGACAATGCCAGCAAGTTGAGTACGTCGAACTACTTCACTGTTGGAAATCATGTCATGCCAGACAATCCCAACGATGCACCTCTGGTTGCACAGGTGGAAGGCCTCAAAATGCTGCCGGTCTTGCTGTAGTAGTATCCAGGACTTGGAGCCTTACAGGAGAACGGTGGCAATGCAGGAGTAAATACAAAGCCTGGTCTCCAGGGAGAGCCTTCTCTGGGACCAGTCTCTGCAAAGCGAGTGCATAGATGAAGTCGCTAAGCTCTTCCTATGGGTTATGTCGTGACTGCTGCGTGCGTTAGAGGACCGCCTGCTGCCGAGGTAGACGAAGTCCTCAGTGGCTGCAACAGGGTTGTCGTTCACAGTTGTGCTCAGCACAAAGGGGCCCCTGCTGAGATTTTGGATTTTTGTCATTGTTCAGGATTGATCCAGTGCCTCTAGGGGGCCTACCAGAGCCTGAATATCGTAGCCTGGTATGACAACGTCATCAGCATAGACAAGATTTGGTTACCCAGGAGCCGCCAACAAGGATCCCTGGGTTGTTTGCACAAAACTGTAAGGATCCAGTCCATGGCACAGCAGAAAAGACTGATGTGCCTGCTCATCTAAAAATGTGTTGCATATTTTATAAGAAGCAAGACATCAAATTGAGAGCTGAAGCTTTAAAGATGGGATTAGCCTTTTGAACCCTAGCCATTGGTTTGTAAAATCCCATTTCCTTGTGCTCATGAGAAAATATGCACAAGGTAGACATTTGAGGACAGCTATTTACTGTGACAAAACTACATGCTCTAATTTAATTATTCTATCTCAAATTGACTGACCTGATCATCTCCAATGTTCTTGTTGGTTATGCCAGATAATTGTGAAACATATTTATTGAAGACCATCAAATGTACTTGATACATTAATTCTGTCATACACACACATACAACACACCCCCCCCCCCCCCCCCCTCTACCCCTGCATCATAGTCTGAGCCTCCAAATAACAGAAACAGTTCTAGCTTGATCACATGTGTCATTTATTTGCCCTTTTCAGAATGAACACCATCTAAATCCAATTTATCAGCCTCCAAATCCTTGAGAATACTTTCAATGGCTTGTTCTGTCGTTAGCCTTTTTGAATGGCTATTTCTTGAATTTTCTAAACCTCTTTCTATCAAGAAAATCACCAAATTCATCTACACAATTTCCTAAATCATGGATGCTGCCAGATTTGCTTTCTCCAGAAATCTTATAGAAATCATGATATTATGCCCAAAATCCCAGCAGTACAACCCAAAATACGCCTTAGAATAATGGTCCTCCCATCAAACTAAATCATGGGTGGCTACGCGAGTGGGGTATTTACACACACACACCAGTGCATTGGTGTCACAGGCTCAAAAGGTTAATCTGGGATGTTTTTCACAGAAACAAACATTGAATGTGTTTCATGCAAAGTGAGTTCTGGGCCATGTTATTAGAATATTGACTTGTTTTGGAATATTATTATTCCTTCCTCCTCATCGTGCTCTCTCAAATAATTGCATTTATTTCCCTTGTAAACTTGCGACCCATTTCAGAATTCTCTCATTGCCATACAGTTGATTCTACAATTGGGTTGGGGGTGGCCACTTTTGTCACTGTGCTTCTATTTGGAGCCAGCAGACCTGCAGAGCATGTTCTACTGTTTGTTGTATCAAAGGCTTTCTCCATATCTATCGAGATGGCCAATGCGTGTTTTTTATGGACAGCATCTTCAATCTCTTTTATAAAATATGTTAGTTTGTCCTCTGTTGATCTATGTTATTTAAAGCAAAATTTTTGTTGTGTAATCCAGTTTTTACTTTCACATTGCCACATAAGTTTGGTGTTTACCAGTTTTTCCACCAGTTTACTTGTCTAGCTAAGCAAGCTGATGGCTCTATCTTTACCATGTTTGAATACAGGAATCATGGCTGCTTCCTTCAATGTTTGTTGTACCATCCATTCTTACCAGCTTATATTTATTATTTCTAGTTTTATTCTCTTTCTCCTTTGGATGCAGGATTTTTTTAAACATTTATTTATAATTTCATCTGTTACTGAAGAGTGTGTGTGTCTTCTCACTTTTACTGCCATCGTGTGCTCCTGTGCTACATTTGGTGTTTAAAATTAATAATAACATTTTATATTAGACAAAACAGGAAAGAACGGCCTAGATAAAGATTTTAAAATAGTGAAGGGTAAGTGGTTGTTGACTTTGAAATGCAAAGAGTGTTCCTTCCCACCAGGTCTAAGACAGACTCTGTTGGCGATTCTGGAGTTTTAACTCCTATGACTCCAAGGTCACTGCCTACTGATGTAACAGACCGCATTGTCATGACAACCAAACTGTCAGTAGACAGTGCTGTAGTGGATGAAGATAATGCCCCAGCTAGTGGTCAAGACATCAGGGTCAGGACAAGCTTAGGAGCGGATGAAGAAGTGGGTCTAAAATCTGAGCTAACACCATCTTGTAAGTCAAATCTGGACCCCAAGATAGCACATGACTATGAACCAGATCTAGGTAACTAGTTGTTTCTTACCTACTATCAGTGATAACTTATATATATATCTTGATAATTTTTTTGAATAGAAAAATCAAAAACTCAGCGAGCACTTTTTAATGATTCGTCATCTTCTTTCCTTTTTTCATGTCATAAGTCATTATCAGCATTGGGCCATAAATGCAACTGATCTGCTTGTAGGAAGCCTGTGACTAATCACTTCTTCTACTCTTGCAGGGGTGGCTTCTGTAGCTTTTTAGATTACATGATGGTATTGCTAGCCAAATTCATTTTTTTTTATCATGTAGGCAGATATTTTTATGAAACCGGTGTTTTGAAAAATGTCCTGAAGTTTAGTTGTCAGTGTTATTCAGAATGGAGGATTGTGTGGCTGAGACATTATGGAACTGATCTCTTGATCAAGGGTTCATGTGTTCAAAGTCTCAGTCAATGTATGATGGCTGCAAGGGCAAACTGGTCACTGTTTCTCAGGCCTTAGATCTTTCTGGCAGATTTCAGCAATGCAAACACTATAATAATTTCTTGTTTTAAATTTCTTATGTGTTCATTTGTGAGATTTATATACTGTATTTCATAACCAGTCTACAGAAAAGCCATGATCATAAAGGTCATTAGTGCTAAAAGTATGTTGATTAGGTAACTGAGGATGTAAATGTGGAATGTATAGGCATTGTATAACTAAAATATGGTATGGCTGAAGCTTTGTGCTTGTATAATATTTGTTAATTTGTATTTGTTAAATGTTATTGTTTCAGAAGTCAGTCAACATTTATCTGCAAGTAAAGAGAGTCTTCTGTCCCCTGCTTCACCTGCCTCAAATGGGGGTGTTTATTCTGTAAGTTTGCATCATTTTCCTCTTCTGTTTTAATAAAATAATATACTTTGTATGTTTTTTAAACGAAGGTATAAATACAAATGTGAATACTTTCTCTAAATAATTATGCATTATCAACATTGTTTTTGTGTTCTGAACTATTTATTATTCAGAGCACTTTTTTCATTGCCATATTCATCTATTCTTAAATTCCCTATTTACAGAATACTTAGTAGTGCCAGATCATTGCTCCTTATTATTGGTCCTATTAGCCACATTGTGCTATATTCTATTAAATGTCATCAATAAAACATCAATTTGGGTTTAAAAAGTATAATGACACAAAGGGAACCAACTTTCTGTTTGAGTACTATGACAGAGAAATATATAAAAATACATAATGAAATTAATTAAATGTCTCTAAGAAATAGGTCTAGATAGTAAAGACATAAGACACCTCACTAATCTGTACTGGCAACAAACTGCCCTGCCACAGTAAAATCAGGAAAAGTTATGCTCTCCAAGTTTAGATATGAGACAGGGGTGTGTATTATCCCCTTGTCTTTTTAATATCTACACAGAACAAATATTCAAACAGATACCGAGGATGCCAGGGCTTGCCATTGGAGGAGTGGCAATGAATAACCTTAGATATGCAGATGATACAGTTTTGATGGCAAAAAGTGAGCAAGAAATACATGAGCTTGTGACAAGAATACACACAATACGTCAAGAGTTTGGATTAAACATAAACATAAAGAAAACGAAGACTATGATACTTGGGAAAAGTGACAAGAAACCATATATGCAGATAAAAATAAAAGATCAACTAATGAAACAGGTAGAGAGTTTCTCCTATCTAGATCATATAATAAAGGAAGAAGGCAGCTGTGAAAAAAGAAGTCAGAAAGAGTATTGGTAGGGCCAAAATGGTATTAAGTAACATGCAACACATACTGATATCCAAACAGATAAACCATAAATTTAAAATGAGAATTGTCAGGTGTTATGTATACTCATCACTACTTTATGGCACAGAAACATGGACACTGAATAACTAGTTGAAAAAAGAGTATCGAGACCTTCAAAATGTTGTTAGATAGAAGATTGAGTCACATTTATTGAAAAGAGAAGAAAACAAATGTGGAGGTTATTGAAAAAGTTGGGGGTGTGAAAAATAAAATTATTAACTGAAATCAAGGTCAGTTTATTAAGATATTTTGGCTACGACATACCTCCTTGTTGAGGACCATACAGGAGGGTAGGATGTAAGGCAGTTGTCCAAGAGGCAGACAACATTATAAGTGAGTGGATAACATCAGAAAATGAACTGGAAAAAGCCTGTCAGATTGCACCATTATGACAAGAGAGTACACTAAAGATCCATTATATTCAACTTTTGATACAGATATGACATTTGAACTGAACTATTAAATGATTATAAGGAAAAATTTCTGAAAATTAAAAATATTAGCGAGCAGATGTCTTCATTATTAGAACAAGTAATTATTGATTGTTAATTTTGGAATTCAGTTGAGAATTATTATTTGTTTGTTTAGAAAATGGGCAATAATCCATCCAGATTTTTATACATAAGTCAGCTTCTTATTTAACAGATATAAAGCATGCATACCAGTTACATCAGCTGATATGTTCTTCATCAAGTGTGCTTGTTGGACCATTGTTGCAGTGTACTTTTATTTTATTTCCAGGCTGAACTTTTAGATAGTGTAGCTCTGAACCTCCATCGCATAGACAAAGATGTCCAAAGATGTGACAGGAACTACCACTATTTTGTTCCTGACAATCTGGAGAAGCTTAGAAACATCATGTGCACGTATGTAAACCTGGACCAAAACAAAGGGTGTTTGACACTCTAGACAAAACAACTCTTTCACTGTCTGACACCCCAGACTGGACTTCATCTCTTTCACTGTTTAACACTAGACGAAAATATCTCTTTCACTGTTTGACACTCCAGACAAGACATCAGATCTTTCACTGCTTGATACACTAGACAAGATATTGATCTTTTCACCTCAAAACTGAGTTATTTTTTTGCATGATTAAACGTGTTGCGCTTGTTCATTAATTCTAAAATATACAGTGATGATGATATTATATAATCCGTTTAGCTGTAAGTTGGTAGTTCTTGACCACCAAATACCTCTTGGATAAAAGCACATGTCTTCCTCTGTGTTTTGGTTATGTATAGAGTGTGTTGTGTAGTGAAGATATTGTGAAGATAAAGTAAGATGGCTGTACCTTAGTGGCTGCGCTCACGACTCTCAGGTGTTTGTGTCGAGTGTTCCGATGTTTGGTGGTTCCTGTCTGGATTATATTTCACAACTCCTTCACCAGTTGGTATCAGAGACTTTATTCTGTGGATTTGATGTGCTTTCTATCGGTTATTCTGTTTGTTATGCTGCATTTCATGCCTGGCTCAAGCCGTGGGAAACCAGTCCATGACAGAGTTTAACGTTCCGCTTAACAGCTCACCAGAATTCAGTCCAGATTATCACTATACAAGGACATTTCTGCTCAGACTGAAGCTGACTTCCTGCTGCCCACCCCTCCATTCACTGGAGGTTACATGATACCTCTCCCAACTTCGTATTCTCAGCAGAGCAAGGGTCATGCTGACCAACAGGTAGACACAGTCAGAAGCCTTGGCGGCGGGACACGTGGAAACAGGGAGTTTGACACGGACAGACACGGAAAGCTTGACACAAACATTGGTCTAACACACTCCTCACAGCCCTCATCCCAAGGCTGTGGAGTACACTGCTCCACCTGAAGAGTCTATAGGGGTTTTTGTCGACACGATACTGCATGGACATAGCCTCAGCAGTTGGACATGGTAGTGGTCAATCGACAGACCTTTGGCGCCCACGCAAGCATTATTATGTTGTGTATGTTGGAGTGCACTGGGAGCAGCTGGTTTAGCAGGTTTGTAAGACCTTGAAAAAGGGTCATGAGGTTCTTGGCTGGCTCTGCATGGTGGTGACAGAATCTGCCATTTGGTTTACAAAGTGGGTCTATTTTATTCAATGTTTGTTGAGAGGGGCAAGGCCTATTCTCAGTGTGAAGATCAAACTTTGGTTCCTTTTCAATTTCTTGACTGGGTTCTGGGGATCAGGTTTTGCTTGGTGGATAAAATATATTCAGCTTGTCTGGGATGTAGCCTACGGATTTAGCCATTCATGTCTATAGTTGTTTTTCAGAATATGTCTGCTGGTTGGTAGTCTTGCTGCACTTTTGACAAGCTATCAGCCCATTTCTTGGGACTCCAACATGGCCAGGTATCCACTGGGTCACCTCTTTTGATCCTTAAGAGATGGACAGTTGATCAATTAATCTTTAGATGTTATTAATATCGGTAGATGTGTTGTTGATGTGGCTTTAAGCACATATTTTGAGTGTGAGAAAATAAAGATTTTCTCGTGTGCCTCTTTCAAAAGCTAAGATTATTTGGCACAGACTTGCTGTTCTGTTGCTATTATTTCTGCATTGTATCTGGAACAATTCTCTCTGCAGGGGTGGTCTTCTTAGCACAGGTTATGGTATTTAATTACCTTGCCATATCCAGCACTGGTGGTAATACAGTAGCAAATCCATCTGTATATACATGAGTGATGATTTGTGGATATGAGTCTTTAGTTTCCAAGGCGATAATTTTCAGCAAAGATGATTAGGTGTTCCTGTCTGCAAAGGGGTTGGAGAGTACAGTTCTTACTATGGGGGCAGTGGCCTGCCATCATTGTTGATTGTTGCCATGAGCCTTCTACCCTCTGGTAGGTGGTGTTTTATGCTAGTGTCTTATGTAATTTTTAGGAAAGATGTCTTTTATTTTATGCTTTTGGTGTCAATGTTCTACAATTTTTTAAATTCTCCTCTGTAGTGTCCATTCTCAAATATCTCTCATGCGTTTCCACAACTGAGTGTTCTCTCCTTAGATTTAGAGGTTTGATATTGGCATTGATTTCACATGCATCTGTCAGTGTTGTTTTCATGGAGAGGTTTGATGTTGGCATTGATTTCACATGCATCTATCAGTGTTGTTTTCATGGAGAGGTTTGATGTTGGCATTGATTTCACATGCATCTATCAGTGTTGTTTTGATGGAGAGGTTTGATGTTGGCATTGATTTCACGTGCATCTATCAGTGTTGTTTTCATGGAGATGCATATGATGATTTTCTACTCTGGTGAGCTTTTGTAAGAGAATTTTGCTTGCGCTGGCTGGAAGTGGGAATCTATTCCTGAGCGGACATATCCTATATATAGTTTGCCAAGTAAATGTTGAGCGTAAGTCTTGTAGATGCTTTTTCATTCAGCTTGTTTATATGAGATTTCATAGTAAATCTGCGGTCAAGCTTGTCTTCAATATAATTTGGTGTTTTGTCAAATGTCAATTTCACTTCATTCATTCTAAATTCAATATTTTTCCTGATGACCCTTTTCGTTAGGTTTAACACAATTTTCTCTGCATTAGTTTGAAGTTAATACAATGAAAATATGATAGAAAGTGCATTTGAAAGTATATCTATTTAGCTACTATACTAACTGTTACTACTTGAATCTGTTGGTTTCTTCTAAAACTAAAAAGAAATAATGTTTTTAAATAAAAAAAATTTATTCCTATTTTGGGTCATCTTCTTGGGCACTGCTTATGTAGTTCAAGATACTGTTTCTTCCACTGATTTTTGCCAGATGTTCTGTCACACTACACTTACTGTTCTTGTAGATTCCAATTTAACTCTTTCAGGACTTGATTCTTTTTAGGTTTGGACCAAATTAATTTTCAGCTGTAGCAAAATTTCACTGCATCCTTTTCACAACTGACTATTACACACCATAGCATAGACAAATATAGTACTCATTATATATTATTGTAAAGAAAAATGGGTACAGAAAATAAAAATATCAGTAAATTGCTGATATTTCATTATTTGAAAAAATAATTATGTTGTACAAAAAAAATTTTTAAGGGTAGATAATTTATAAGTCAAAATATTGTAACTCACCATCATTTTTCATTGGCCTGAATTCTTGATTTCAATTTGTCTGGTAATTTTGCAGAGTAGTATCCAGTCCCTCAAAACACTGTTTATTTGATGCATTTATCTCCAAAAATGTTGAAATTATGTACACATTTGGTCATTAAATAAATATATTAAAAAAATTCACAACTTCCATTATTTTAGGCATCACGCCACCCATCACCAGGTCTAGTAGTCCTCTGTGGTGTGGAATTTGCCTTTCTCCTTGCAGAATTGCCATTATTTCCATCACCATCACCTTTAGACGTACCTGGTATATCCTCCAAATCAGTCTCATCACTGCTGCTTGATTATACAGGAGCACTGATAGTCCCTGACTGGAAGCAACCACCAACTAACCCTAAGCCAGACTGTTTTGATTTCTTAGCACTAGGTCTACTAGTACTATCACTGTAATCGCTATCCTTTGAATCGTCTAATTCTGTATCAGAATCACTAACTAATAAGCTTTGAAACACAGCTATAGCTTGTTCTGCACTATATCGTTTTGGTCTAGTAGAAGCAGTGGGCGTTGCCATTATTTTTTAGGAATCAACAACACAGTTTAGCTACTTCAAAACGCAAATATATCACTTATTCAGTACCATAACACGTGTGGCTCGACTCAAATGTCACGAACGGAAGCTGTTCTAGTTCTGGTTGTAATTTTTAAGTAGTTTGGTAAACACAAAACCCGAATCACGACTCTACAAAACAAAATCCGATTTATAAGTTAATGGTCCTCTAGAGTTTAAATAACAGTCCGTTATATCGGTCATTGGTCCGGAATGTGTTAACATATGTTTGGTTATATTGTTAGGTTGCTTTCAGAGAATATATATGTCATGTTATTTTTCACTTTCTGAGAATATGTTTTAGAGCTCAAAGTGTCATTTTACTCTTTAGAAAGGTATGTGTTGTGCCATTTGTCACTTTCTGAAAGTATGTTATGTCATTTGCAACTCTCTGGGAGTATGTTGTATCACTTGTCACTCTCCTTACAATCCACCTATTTCTGTTGTCTTGCTCTCTTCCACATCCTGTGTTATTACTTATAGTGTCAGAAGCCATGTATTCTAGTGAAGGCCAACAGTTTATTTGCCATGCTGTATGCCATGTTTCCATTCCAAAAAGCAGGACATATTTTGTATATGTGTTGAGAAGCTTAATCTTAATCCTGATGTTGACATCCTGATTATTTCCCCCTTGTTTATCAACATTACTTCCCAACCAGGTAAAATTGCATTTATTTAATTATCCTTACATTGTCTACTTATTTCTTCACTGTTATTTTCTTTATCTTTTTTTTCATACAATAGAAGGCCGAAATCATCAGCAAAATCAACATTTTCAAGTTGTACATCTTCCCTGTTTTCATGCCTTCATGTTTTTATTACCTAAACCTAACCATTTTGTCTATATATGCCGTATACCCACTTTAAAAAAAAATGTGGCTTTGTTCCTACTGTTCAAGTAGTTCATGATATTGCAGCAAAAATGCTTTAAAGACATCCCTCCTTTTTTTAGAAAGAAAACACAGGTATAACCAATTTTTTAAATAGAAAAAAAGCACTAGTCACTATAATTGCTTTTACACAAATCTACATCCTCTTATATCAATTGTTGTTATTACATTATATAGTTCCTGCATGATATTGACTGCATGCATTGGACAAATAAATCCACCCAGAAGACCAAAATATTCATGAGTTAATGAGGAAAAATGATTTGCTGTATAAAGAAACATAACACCTTGCTGAAAGGAACAACACATCTGCTGAAAGAAACAACACATCTGCTGAAAGAAACAACACACCTTGCTGAAAGAAACAACACATCTGCTGAAAGAAACAACACATCTGCTGAAAGGAACAACACATCTGCTGAAAGAAACAACACATCTGCTGAAAGGAACAACACATCTGCTGAAAGAAACAACACATCTGCTGAAAGAAACAACACATCTGCTGAAAGAAACAACACATCTGCTGAAAGAAACAACACATCTGCTGAAAGAAACAACACACCTTGCTGAAAGAAACAACACATCTGCTGAAAGAAACAACACATCTGCTGAAAGGAACAAAACATCTGCTGAAAGAAACAACACATCTGCTGAAAGGAACAACACATCTGCTGAAAGAAACAACACATCTGCTGAAAGAAACAACACACCTTGCTGAAAGAAACAACACATCTGCTGAAAGGAACAACACATCTGCTGAAAGAAACAACACATCTGCTGAAAGAAACAACACACCTTGCTGAAAGAAACAACACATCTGCTGAAAGGAACAACACATCTGCTGAAAGAAACAACACATCTGCTGAAAGAAACAACACATCTGCTGAAAGGAACAACACATCTGCTGAAAGAAACAACACATCTGCTGAAAGAAACAACACACCTTGCTGAAAGAAACAACACATCTGCTGAAAGGAACAACACATCTGCTGAAAGAAACAACACATCTGCTGAAAGAAACAACACACCTTGCTGAAAGAAACAACACATCTGCTGAAAGGAACAACACATCTGCTGAAAGGAACAACACATCTGCTGAAAGAAACAACACATCTGCTGAAAGAAACAACACACCTTGCTGAAAGAAACAACACATCTGCTGAAAGGAACAACACATCTGCTGAAAGAAACAACACACCTTTCTGAAAGAAACAACACATCTGCTGAAAGAAACAACACATCTGCTGAAAGAAACAACACATCTGCTGAAAGAAACAACACATCTGCTGAAAGAAACAACACATCTGCTGAAAGAAACAACACACCTTGCTGAAAGAAACAACACATCTGCTGAAAGAAACAACACATCTGCTGAAAGGAATGCTGAAATACAAATATAAGACATCAAGAAGGAGAAAATGCAATAAGTGGAGAATGGACAGCAAAAAGTCAGTCAGATTGCACCATCAAACTAAAAGATAGAGGTCCATCACAACTGATTTTCGATGTGAGGGCACTGATCTAATCTGAATAATTGGACAATTGTATTTCTTCTTATCTGTCTAATTATATGTGTACAATATGTGTCTCACTCCAATGTTCGTATTAGCTGATCTGCTTAATGAAATTGTTTGGTTTAATGACATCACGATGTCATCTGGTCATCTCCCACAGGTATGTGTGGCAGCATTTAGATGTTGGATATGTCCAGGGCATGTGTGACCTAGTTGCTCCACTGCTAGTCATTTTTGATGATGGTAAGCTGCCAGTGTTTGTGCCTGTTGTGAGCTGCTATATGTTATGTGTCATTATTTATGGCCTAGCTTTATACTTATTGTTTCTTTATACATTTCAGATGTTTTTGGCTTGGATTTTCAACACAGCTCAATTTTAATAGAACCCTACAAGATATTACATCTAGTATTAGCAAAGTTATATTGAATCCAAGATGCTTGAAACACAAAAGTATAAGACATCTTTTAAATTGTTATATTCAAAAGACAGTCACTAAACATTTAATTGTAAAGTTGATTAAATCTATTCTTGATTAGCTGCAATATGTGCTGCAATGTATCTATACATCGCATTGGTTTCATACAAGCTTGGTGAAAGCATTCACATACGTCAGAAAGCTGCGGTAAAACTGAATGTGAAGTTATCTAAAAAATATCAATACAAAGTCATGTACATATAAGAAATTACTGCAATGAGTTGTAGAAGCACCACTGTTTCCCAACCTCATTATGAAGCCAAAATCTAATGGGGACAAATTAGTTTAAATACATCCTACTCTTGTTCAAGCAGAACTGTTTATAATTCTGAATGAGACACAATCGTCACTTCGAATGAGACTACAAATACTGGCTTACAAATATAGTTGATTTCTGGACTATATCCTGCTACTTACAAAACCATTTCCGGGAGCATGAAGAATGAAAAGAAGAAGAATATTGTGGTTCAAGCAATTTGTAAATGTCATTATTTTCAGAATCCATGGCCTACAGCTGTTTCTGCCAACTGATGAAGAGAATGTCTTATAATTTTCCTCATGGTGGGGCCATGGACACACATTTTGCAAATATGAGATCCTTGATACAGGTTGGCCATAGAAAACATTCATGATTGTATGACATTATTGTTAAATACCTTGTGGATCCAGTATATTAGTTAAGATCCTTGTCCTCTGGGTGTCATTATAAATGTGGATTTATTTTTTGATATGATTGAAATTGTTATTGATGAAAGGGATGTCTTGTGCCATCTCTACATCAAAGGTTGGTTGCAATGGAGCTCTAACATCCTCTATTTCTTGCCTTGACAGTACTCTCCAACAGACTCCAGCATCTCTTGATGTTGGTTTCCAACTTACGACATTGTCTTCTTCTTGTCATCCTGCCCTTAACTTTTCCCCGCATTTCCCAACAATTTTTTTCAATTGTGCTTTATTTGTCCAAAATATTTGATTTAACTAATTCTAGTGTCTTTCATTATTTTGCTTTCTACTCCTACTCTCATCAGAGCTTTTCTATTTCTTTGCTTCTCTTTCTGCAAAATGTGACCCATTATTTCTGTATAACCACTGAAATTGTTACCACTTGGTAAACTTAACTCATTCACTCCCAAATATTTTGGACCTCTGGACACAATTTTATTTTTATGTAAAACTGAAAAACAGCATCACTTAGTTGCGATCTATTTGTCTTCAATAGACGTTCACTAAAATAACACGTATTATATACCAAACTGTTCACAATTGAGGCTAGAATAGAATGGAATACATATATTTTACAAATGCAGGTGTAAATTTGTGTTTGATGAATTAAAGTTGCATAATCGTTTGTTATTTTTAAAAATTATGAACAAAAATGTTCCCTTCCTCAATACATTATTCAGCTCTAAACCAATAAACAAATAACGTAATGAATTTCGATTGACGGAAATCCTCACAGGACGATGTTCTGAAAGTTGCACCTAATTTGGTGCAGTTGTTTTCACGGTATTTACATTTTACTGAAGGCACGTGAAGTTGAAAACGGGCTAAAAAATAAAAGCTCCGATCAACATCAGCGTGAGTGTTTACAATTTACGCGCACACGGAAAGAATGTTCCTGCTGTATTCAAAATATATATACACACATTAATATTATACACACTAGAATGATTGTGTCGGATCTTGAACCTTTACTGAATTTGTGAACTGTTATTACCATTGCTTGAGACAAAAGAGGGCACCGCCCCTTCGTCAGTAGACTTTGTTTTACTTTCATCGCTCGACGTAGAACTAAGACTAGATAAATAAATTGAAACAGCGCTATCATAACGATCGATATCTTCATCATCACTACCATTAGCAATAATATAATCTATCTATTCCTGAGCTTGTACTGAAAAAACTCTATTTGGTGTGGCTGAAGGTGCATGGGATAGCTTCAAAGTTGCTCTCCGAAAAAAAATTATATTTTCCAAGTTACGAAACTAAACATTTTTTCAACGAAACTCAAACTAACTCTTCCGGAATGAAAAAGTGCAAAATCTGGACTTCCGCCAATAACCAAAATAAAACATTTAGGAGAACTAGGAATGGGAAAATATGTGATTTTGTGAACACAGTAACAAAAGCCGATACACCGGCTTCTGGGTTTTCTAGAAAAAACCGGAAGCCGTTGTATCGGCTCGTGGGAGTGAATGAGTTAATAGTATGGTTGAGCACAATTTGTTTGTGTGTAAACAATTTTTATATTTAAACTGTTGCACCTTTGTCTTAGAAATGTCGTTTGAGTCTAGAGTTGTTGCCGAACACTTCTGGTTTTTATATTTGATATGTCTGAATCTCAGATCTTGGACTGTGAGCTATTTGAGCACATGCATCAGCATGGAGACTACACTCACTTTTACTTCTGCTACAGATGGTTCTTGTTGGATTTCAAAAGGGGTAAGAGATATGTTTGTGCATTTATGTGAAAGCATTGTCACATTTTGAAAGTATAAAATCACACAATTAATAACATCAATCGCTCAAGTGGCTTACTGTGTCAATTTATAAGCCTTTGCTAACTGTAATACAAAAGAGTACTGTCATAAACAATAAAATGCATTCATGAAAATTCTCTTGTATGCTAAGAGACATGTTTATTTACCAAACATCTATGGCAAGTCTCGTGCTAAGCATAAAATATGCTTAGCATGAAGTGTGCTAAGAAAATTCAATTTTAGCATTTCATTCTGAAAAAATGAATTTTTATTGTCTCGTGCCATGAGGTATCATGGAGAGCCATAGTTTTCTGTCCAGGACTAGATGTGTCGCTGAGGTGGTCTTCATCCCATGACAATTTAGAATATCTATATTTCCTATCCATCTAGTTCTCAGTCTGCCACGGTTGCGAATACCCGAACATCACTTATATGCGCACAGGGGTAGTTGGTCAGGATGTATTCTCATTAGGTGGCAGAACCAATTAATTCTCACTTCATCAATATATTCCGAGCAGGGTCTTGCTTCAACTATTCTTCTCACATCTTCATTGCGCCTTCCGTCTATCCTAGTTACGTTGATTGTTTTCCGGGGGCATCTCATCTCACATGTCGTAATCTTTCTCTCTAGAGTTTTTGTTAAAGTCCATGTTTGGCGCTGGTAACAGAGAGTTGACATGAATATACTGTTGGTTAGCATTCTTTTTGTGGACATGTTTATGTTAGGGTGTTTCAATAATGGGGACAGCTGGTATGCAAAATAGCATTTGCTTTGTGACACCTGATCTCAATCTCTCTATCTAAACCTCCATCCTGTGTGAAAACATTGCCCAATTACTTGAACTCCTGCACTTGTTTGATCTTTGACCCATTTACCATATTGTTCATGTTTTCAGGCGATCTGCTTATCTGCATAGTTTCTGTTTTGGATGTGTTAATTCTCATACTGTATTTTTCACATACAGAGTTGAGCACAGTCAGATGTTGCTGCAGATCATCATCACTCTCGTAAAATAGACATTGATCATCTGCAAAAAGGAGTTCGTTTAACTGATCAGCCTCTGTTCTTTCTTCCTCTGGATTTCTTGACAGATGCTCCAATTTGGCCTACAGCGTTATTCTGTCCATACAAGTATATGCGTTGAAGAGTAGGGGTGACAACACACACCTTTTTCTCACCCCGGTTGTTATCTCCTTTGTTTCGGTCAGACCATCTGTCATTCTTACTATACTTTGACACCCTCCCAGATTGGCACAATCATAGCTTTTTGCCAGTCTTCAGGGACTCTACTTTGCTTCTAAGCTGCTGAGAATATTCTATATTACCATTTTATTCCTAGGTATCCACAAGCTTTAATTGTCTCACAAGCTATTCCATCCGCACCTACAGCTTATGTTTTGAGCTCTGTTTTTTCTGTGTTAATTTTTTTGTTTTTTTTTTGTTTTTGCGTTCGCCTTATTTATCTATTCCCCAAGGCGTGTGTGCGTTACACTGTGGTTTTTATTTTGCGCCTGTCGGCCCAGTGCATCCGACTTCAGCATGCATTTTATGTAAGGGTCTGCTTCCTCCTGCATTTTCTAAGGGTTTGCTTCCCCGGAGTAACGGCCGGTGCTGTGATGGGGATCGAACCCAGCACCTTCTGGTTGTGAGCCGTGCCACTTAACCACTAGGCCACGCCGTCCCCTTTTTTCTGTGTTTAAACTTGTATGAGTGGAATGCCTCCACATTTCATTTGGATTTAGGAGTTCTAGGAAATACTCTCTCCATAGTACGTTCCTTTTTTCTAGATTGAAAATCGGAGTCCCGTGTTTGTCGTTTATAATTGTGGTGGGGTTAAAGTTGTCGTCTCTAACTCTCATTGCCCTGACACATGAGCACTAATTATTTGCCATAATTATTCCATGTGTCTACTTTGGAGTTCTTGATTACGGTTTTCAAATGCATTATTGCGAGTCTGCAGATTTTGTAATCTTCTTGTGACTTCGATTTCAACCACTTGTATAATTTTTTCTTAGCTTGTATTGTTTTCTGTACCTGTTGATTTAACTACGCCGTTTTTTTCTTTTGGAATTGTTGAAGTATCTTTCCACTGCATTTTGCGTTCAATGTGTTCATCAGTCCATATTTTTATGGATGAAACTCAATGTGGGTTTAGGGCAAACAGAAGTACTCAAGACCTTATCTTTACACTCAGACAGCTAAGTGAAAAGGCTCTTGAATATGATAAAGATATGCATCTCTGCTTTTTGGATTTGGAGAAAGCATTTGATAAAGTTCCTTGGGACAAACTCTGGGAGTGCCTGACAAGGAAGAACATCCCAGGACCACTGATCTCTGCCATACAGAGTTTCTATAAAACATGCAGAAATTATGTGTGGACATCAAATCAAAAGTCAGGAGAGTTCAAGACCACTAGCGGAGTAAGACAGGGGGACATTCTATCACCGTACCTTTTCGTACTCCTCATGGATGAAGTCAACAAAGCCTGCAAGGAAAGGACAACAAAAGTATGAAGTAGGGTACTGGAAGATGAGACCAAGTTACATATCGGAACTAGCATTTGCAGACAATATGGCCCTAATCACGAAAACCGAAGCACATCTCCAGATCAACTTGCAGGTCTGGGAAGAAGAGTTGAAGAAGAGAGGAATGCACATCAGCAACTCCAAAACAAAAACCATGGTGATCGCCAGAGATGAAAAGAGACATCAGATAACCCTGGGAACACGAGCACTGGAGCAGGTCAGCAACTTTAAATATCTAGGAGTGGTAATAGACAGCAGGGGAGGAATCAAAGAGGAGTTAACTGCACGAAGGGCAGCAGCAGGTAGACTGTTCCATGCAATAAACAGAGGTTTCCTCAGTAGAAGAGAAATAAGCAGGAAAACAAAGATGGATGTATACCGCTCGACCTATGTGCCTGTCCTGACATATGGATGTGAGTCATGGGCAATGACTACAGCCCAAGAAAGGCAATTACAAACTTCAGAAATGAGGTACCTAAGAAAGGCGGTTCAGGTGACGAAAAGGGACAAGATCCGTAATCAGACAATACGTAGCAATCTTGAAGTTCAACCCCTGTAGATACGAGTGGAGCAGTCCCAACTACAGTGGTTTGGCCATGCCTGTAGAATGGAAGAAGATCGGATACCAAAGCGGTCATGGGAGATCAAAAGTCAAGGACTCAGACCCTGAGGACGTCCCAAAGTACGTTGGGAAGACAACATACGACAGTCCCTAAGTGATTGAGGGCTGGATTGGAAAGAGGCCAGGAAAAAGACGGCGGATAGAGCAGTGTGGCGTTCTCTTTGGCAAATCTCTACACCTCACAGTAGAAGAGGAGCGACTAAGTAAGTAAGTAAGTGTTCATCAGTGCTGATTTGAACCACTACCATTTATTCGTTACATTACTACTGGCAAGACCTTGTATATGTCTTTCATTTAACATTGTATATCTATGCGTATGTCTTCCTCCTCATGTTTTGCCATTTTTGTGATGTATATCTGTCTTTGCAACGCCTTTTTGCTGTGAAAAATAAGTACTTAGTTAGTGCAACAGGACGATGATCGGTGTCCATAATGATGTTGGGAAACACTCTTGAGTCTGTAATTTCTGGTCTGTTTTCCTCTGACTAATATGTTGTCTATTTGGGATGAAATTCCAGTATCATTCTATCGCTACCATGTTTGTATATGACTTTTCTGGTGTTGGAGAAAAGTGTTTGTTATAATCAGCCCCTGTTCAAGATATAGATTTATTAGCACTTCCCCCATTTTTATTATTATTATGAAATACATTTGACTAACTGGTGGTAAAGTGCTAATTGTTATTGCTCATAAATTGATGTCGATAAATTCATGAAACAAGTGTTTGCTAGAGCTAGGTGGTTGTAAGAGCTAGGTGGTTGTTAGAGCTAGGGGGTTGTTAGAGCTAGGTGGTTGTTAGAGCTAGGTGGTTGTTAGAGCTAGGGGGTTGTTAGAGCTAGGTGGTTGTTAGAGCTAGGTGGTTGTTAGAGCTAGGGGGTTGTTAGAGCTAGGTGGTCGTTAGAGCTAGGGGGTTGTTAGAGCTAGGTGGTTGTTAGAGCTAGGTGGTTGCTTGAGCTAGGTGGTTGCTTGAGCTAGGTGGTTGTTAGAGCTAGGTGGTTGTTAGAGCTAGGTGGTTGTTAGAGCTAGGTGGTTGTTAGAGCTAGGGGGTTGTTAGAGCTAGGTGGTTGTTAGAGCTAGGTGGTTGTTAGAGCTAGGTGGTTGTTAGAGCTAGGTGGTTGTTAGAGCTAGGTGGTTGCTTGAGCTAGGTGGTTGTTAGAGCTAGGTGGTTGTTAGAGCTAGGTGGTTGCTTGAGCTAGGTGGTTGTTAGAGCTAGGCGGTTGTTAGAGCTAGGCGGTTGTTAGAGCTAGGGGGTTGTTAGAGCTAGGGGGTTGTTAGAGCTAGGGGGTTGTTAGAGCTAGGTGGTTGCTTGAGCTAGGGGGTTGTTAGAGCTAGGTGGTTGTTAGAGCTAGAGGGTTGTTAGAGCTAGGGGGTTGTTAGAGCTAGGTGGTTGTTAGAGCTAGGGGGTTGTTAGAGCTAGGGGGTTGCTTGAGCTAGGTGGTTGTTAGAGCTAGAGGGTTGCTTGAGGTAGGTGGTTGTTAGAGCTAGGGGGGTTGTTATAGCTAGGTGGTTGTTAGAGCTAGGTGGTTGTTAGACCTAAGAGAAAGAGAAGGAAGACAATATGTTAGAACTTTGTGGCAGTGACCATTGGTCTAGTGTAACAGATCCCTGTGTAGCAGAAGAGATTGGTGCTGGAGGTTTAACTCGGAGAGCCAAAAATTGGCTAAGAAGGTATTTGGCAAGGGTAGGTCAATTTAGGGTCACAACACAATACGATTCTCAGGACTGGGGTTTAATTAGAAACGTGAGAGAGAGGCAGCAGTGTTTATTATTTGTTGGGACTTGTGTGTCTGAGTTAGGGGTAGGGTTTTAGACCTACCTGTTCTTTAAATTGGACTAGTATCAGAGATGCGGGTAGGGGAGTAGCAACATGATATTTGACGTCAAAGTTGACACTGGCAGATTAACGGGTTGACAAATAGCCAGGGCAGTAAATAGGATTCCAAAGGGGAGTAACAATAAGATTGACTGCTGACCAGTCAACTAGGAAAGAATGGAATACCTGGTATCCACCGCCATCTTTGTTTAGGCAGAGCTAAAATGGCTATAAAGGTTGGGAACCAGGGACAGAGCATTTATCCTAGAGAGAGAGCTGATCGTTTGCACGATCAGTTCGAGACAAAGCATATCTGTAGTCTTCACACTCATCTGTTGAGGGCGAGAGATAACTGATCGTGTTCGGAACAAGCATATCAGTAGTTTTCACAAGCATCTGTTCTGATGATCTGCTGAGAGAGAGAGAAAAACGGTTCATGTCTGATCATAAGGAAAAGGTGTAAGAGTGGCACCTAAAAGAGCAGTCGTGCAGATTGGCTTGTTGTTTGCTCATGTCAGATTATATAGAAACGTTTTCTGAATCAGAATGGTCAGAGGGGTGGGCAGTAACCCCTGATTGAAAGAGTAGTAACCTGAAACCTCAGGGAGTAACCCCACAATAATATCAAGAAACAATTATTGCACAGTGCAGGACTGACGGCCGCCAGAGATCAACATTATCACCAACTGCGAGAGGGCACACGTGACTATATAGTAGTAGTTAATCAGTGTAGAACAAGACTGTATAGAGTGTAATAGATATTAGGTTAGACTCCCAAACTGGGCTTATAGTTCCAGGATTCCATTCAAGCTCATGCTAACATTCCCTGAGATAGAAAAATGTGTTGATATTTAGTTAGTTTAGTTTTGACAATAATGTAACAAATACTTTTGTAAATAAATGAATTATCTTGTTTTATTTTATTTTTATTTGTTCACACAAGCTTTTAGAGTTTTTCTATGTTGAAGTCGTAACATCATGTATTAAATATTTTAATGTTAACACATAGTCATAAAGGAATTTTAGTTCTATCATACTAGTACCTTAACTGATCTGTTTCTTCTGGAAAGGTGCTTCTGTCACCTGGAGGTTCTGTCTTTGAATTCCAGGCTTCCCATGACTTTTATGTTGTTAATTTTCTCTGTTAGAAAACAGATATATACTTGTCTTGTGAATGTTGTCAAAACAAACATTCTTTATATAGCTGAGAGAAACAGACAAATGAAAATGAGAAATGATGAGTTTAGAATCCCACAAGTTTCAAGCATTCTCTGGTGCCAAGGGTGGTGAAATCTGTTCTTAGTCCTATTGGAGATGGACAGTAAACTCAGAGGTCACATGTACATGCTCATCTTCACCATGTAGCATGTTCTTTGCAGAACATTGCTCTCATGACATCCGATTTGTTAGACACTCCATCCCTGGCCAGCTCTCTCACTTCTACTACTGTCAACCTCTTATGTCCCTGGCTAATCTTCTCGTCAGTCTTGTATCTGCTTCTATTGCCAAATACCATACCCTCAAGAATCATTCTTTCTAAGCCATAATGGCATTTTATTTGGCTAAAGAAAGTTAATTTCCTAGACGTAATGTAGTTTTCTAGCCAATTTTGTTCTATATCCAGCTCCTGTAGGATTTCTGCATTTTTCTGTTTTGTTATCTATGGTATTTTGAGCACGCTTCTGTAACATTTGTCTAAACAACACAACATGTTTGAAAGAATGGATAATTGGGGGAGCAAAAATTGAGGACATAGAGGGGAGAATAAAGAGGATAGATGACAGATCAAATAGCCATGTTGTGGTATTGGTAGGAACTAATAATATAAAGAGATGGTACCAAAATAATACTGAGTAAATACAAAAGTCTTATGGGAACACTTAAGGAAAAAAGTTAAGAAAGGTCACAATGATGGGCATTTTAGATAGAGCAGATGGGTCAGACTATCTAGATAGCAAAATAATAGGTATCAACCTTAGGTTACAGGTGATGTGTGCGGACATGGGAATGGAATTTATTGATGTGAAAGTAGACACAAGTAAAATGTTAGAACAGGAGAGGTTTACATCTAAATGAGATAGGACAGCATGTTGTAGCAAAGTATATGTTTAATCATTGTGTTAGAAATTTAAACTAGTAAGGTCCATGGAGTATAGGAAAGATAGGCCCACAACAGTGTGCTATAGAGGATGTAGTCAAAGGGGAGAGTTGGGGTCAGGGAAGTGTGAAATAAGTAGTGGAAAAGCAAACATTAAAATTATAAAGCAAAAGCAAAAAGTGGAAAAACAACAAAATTACAAACTAAAATGTTTTTATGCAAATGTGTAGAAGAAGAAAAACCAGATATTATTGGGTTAACAGAATCATGGACATATGAGGAAATTGCAGATATGAAACTTGAAATAGAGGGATATACAATGTTAAGGAAAGATAGGGTAGTTGGAGACAAAGCTAAGGGAGGTGGCGTTTTATTATACTGTATAAATTCTGTTAATATAACGATCAAAGATGATTTATCATGTGGTAACAAAAATGAAAGTGTATGGGGAGAAATAGAAAGTGGGGGTGAAAAAACACTGATTGGAGTGTGCTATAGAAGTCCATCAAGTCAAAAAGAGGAAGATGAGGAGCTGATTAGTAGCATAGCAAAGGCAAGTGAAGGAAAATTATTATTAATGGGGGATTTCAACTTTCCAGAAATAAAATGGGATATGGTAGAAGCACTTGTAGAGTCAAAACCTTTTGTTAAGTGCATAACTGACAATTTTTTGATTCAACATGTAGAAGCAGCCACCAAAGGCAAAAACACACTCGACCTAGTTTTTAATACAGAGGAAAATATGATTGAAAACGTTACAGTTGGGGAACTGTTTGGCTCAAGTGACCATCAAATCATCCGTTGGGATCTTATTTTAGGGAAAAAAGTAAACATAAACACGCGAACATACGACTACTCTAAGGCAGATGTTAAGAGGATGAAAGAGACAGGGAACTACATAATCTGAAAAGATATTATGTTTGTTTTTTTTATTTGTGTTCGCCTAATTTTTTCTAATCCCCAAGGTGGTGTGCGTTGCACTGTGTTTTTATTTTGTGCCTGTCGGCCTAGTGCATCCGACTTCAGCATATATTTTATGTAAGGGTCTGCTTCCTCCTGCATTTTCTAAGGGTTTGCTTCCCCGGGGTAACATCCGGTGCTGTGATGGGAATTGAACCCAGCACCTTCGGTTGTGAGCCGTGCCACTTAACCACTAGGCCACGGCGTCCCCTGAAAGATATTATCTGACGAATAGATGTTGAACAATAGTGGGAGAGTTTTAAAACAGTTCTAGAAACGCTAAAAGAGGAATGTGTTCCATGTAGGGAGGTAAACCCCAAGCGGCAAAAGTGGATAACTAGATTTGTAGTTAAACGTAGAAGAGCTAAAAATAAAGCTTTGAAAAAAAATATATGGAGGCAGGTAAATCTTCTTCTTCTTCTGCGTACACAGTCAGACAGTAACCATTATTTTTTCGAAAAAAGCGGCGGTCATCCTGAGGCTCTCGCTACTGCCATAGAGCTTGTCTTGCAGTTCCACTGGTAATGGCCACATCTGCTCTCTCTGATCCTCGTATGTCGGGCAGTTCTGCAGCAGATGTTCAGTGGTCATTTTACCAGTACCGCACGGGCATTCGTAGGTACACCCTATCTTCAATTTGTTGAATAGGTGGTACCTCAGTCTGTTGTGGCCAGTGCGAAGTCTGAAGACAACGACCTGCTCTCTTCGGTTCAACTGGTAATAGGCATCGTTTTTGGTGTAACCAGTATGTTCGGTTTCCCATTTGGTCATGTATCTGGCTTTGATAAGCCGTTTTGACTCTTCGTACGTCATACTGGTATCTGTTTGTGGTAGTCTTGCACCTTCTTTTGCCAGTCTGTCTGCCTCCTCGTTGCCTTGGATGTTGCAGTGTGACGTAACCCACTGTACCACTACCCTTTTTGGTGCGGACTGCTGGCACAGTTTGCAGAGTGCTGCTCTTAAGTCATTAAGCTCAGTGTTTTTCTGGCTTTTTAGCGCTGTGACTACGGCGAGAGCATCTGTCAGCAGGACTATATGGCTCTCATTTTCACTGTGTGTCACCATCTCTTCCACTGCCGCCCTCAGTGCCGCAGGTAAATCAAAAGAAACATATTTAAAATATTTGGACAAGCAGAATATAGCTCAGAAAGTGAATAAAACAGCAAAAATAGACCAGTATAAAGATGTTAAGTTAAATTAACATTCTGATTTGAAGGATTCAATCTTCTTTCATAGGATTTTTGTGACTGACCATGTCTTGCATTTGTACATTGCCACCAGGAAGATCCAGTTATTCAGGATGTTTATTTTAGTAATTTTGTTAGTATTCTGCCATACATTTGTTATTTGTGTAATTTTGTTAGTATTTTGCCATACATTTGTTATTTGTGTAATTTTGTTAGTATTCTGCCATACATTTGTTATTTGTGTAATTTTGTTAGTATTCTGCCATACATTTGTTATTTGTGTAATTTTGTTAGTGTTCTGCCATACATTTGTTATTTGTGTAATTTTGTTAGTATTCTGCCATACATTTGTTATTTGTGTAATTTTGTTAGTATTCTGTCATACATTTTTAATTTTAGTTAATCTCTGTAGTGACATGGCCATTCTTATTTCTTTTTGTTCCTTATAATCGAGTTGAGATATTCAAACCTCGTGACGTTCTCAACTGCTTGCATCTCTAGGAACTTTGAGTCTGGTTTTTGATCTGTCACAGCTCATTGTCTCAGTCTTACCAGTGTTTATGAATAGATTTGATTCTTCACTGTGTTGTTCAACTGACAGGATCATCTATTCCAGCACTGCAGTGCATTTCGAGAGTACAAGTGTATCTTAGTTTTGTTATTTGATTCACGATGATTGTGAATGGGTTGAACTTTTCATACTCTTTGTCATTCTTGACTTTTTTCACACTGTCATTCTTGACTTTTTTCAGACTGTCATTCTTGACTTTTTTCATACTCTTTGTCATTCTTGACTTTTCTCACACTCTGTCATTCTTGACTTTTTTCATACTCTTTGTCATGCTTGACTTTTTTCATACTCTTTGTCATTCTTGACTTTTTTCATACTCTTTGTCATTCTTGACTTTTCTCACACTGTCATTCTTGACTTTTTTCATACTCTTTGTCATGCTTGACTTTTTTCATACTCTTTGTCATTCTTGACTTTTTTCATACTCTTTGTCATTCTTGACTTTTCTCACACACTGTCATTCTTGACTTTTTTCATACTCTTTGTCATTCTTGACTTTTCTCACACTCTGTCATTCTTGACTTTTTTCATACTCTTTGTCTTTCTTGACTTTTCTCATACTCTTTGCCATTCTTAACTTTTCTCAAATGTTTTCTGCATATCTATTGATCAGATAAAGGAAGAGCATGCATGCTTGTATTATTCCCTTGTGCGCTTCAATTCAGTTTAATGTCACTCCAGCTATTCTGATCTTTGCTTCTTGTCTCTAGTGATTTGATCAGTCAAATTTGGTGCAAGTCTGTCATGATTTTCCATTGCTTTTCATTTTGCACACAGTCAAAAGCCTTGATATAATTTATGAAACTGGTGTGTAAGTTGACATTGGACTCTCAGCGCTTTTCAATAATATTCTACAAATGAACTCTTTACAGTCCAGTTTAATTCACTAGATATGTCAAACTCTTTACAGTCCAGTTTAATTCACTAGATATGTCAAACTCTTTACAGTCCAGTTTAATTCACTAGATATGTCAAACTCTTTACAGTCCAGTTTAATTCACTAGATATGTCAAACTCTTTACAGTCCAGTTTAATTCACTAGATATGTCAAACTCTTTACAGTCCAGTTTAATTCACTAGATATGTCAAACTCTTTACAGTCTAGTTTAATTCACTAGATATGTCAAACTCTTTACAGTCCAGTTTAATTCACTAGATATGTCAAACTCTTTACAGTCCAGTTTAATTCACTAGATATGTCAAACTCTTTACAGTCCAGTTTAATTCACTAGATATGTCAAACTCTTTACAGTCCAGTTTAATTCACTAGATATGTCAAACTCTTTACAGTCCAGTTTAATTCACTAGATATGTCTAACTCTTTACAGTCCAGTTTCTTCTTCTTCTTCTTCTTCGTACGCAGTCAGACAGTAACCATTATTTTTTCGAAAAAAGCGGCGGTCATCCTGAGGCTGTCGACACTGCCATAGAGCTTGTCTTGCAGTTCCACTGGTGATGGCCACATCTGCTCTCTCTGATCCTCGTATGTCGGGCAGTTCTGCAGCAGATGTTCAGCGGCCATTTTACCGGTACCGCACGGGCATTCGTCGGTACCACCTATCTTCAATTTGTTGAATAGGTGGTACCTCAGTCTATTGTGGCCAGTGCGAAGTCTGAAGACAACGACCTGCTCTCTTCGGTTCAACTGGTAATAGGCATCGTTTTTGGTGTAACCAGTATGTTCGGTTTCCCATTTGGTCATGTATCTGGCTTTGATAAGCCGTTTTGACTCTTCGTACGTCATACTAGTATCTGTTTGTGGTAGTCTTGCACCTTCTTTTGCCAGTCTGTCTGCCTCCTCGTTGCCTTGGATGTTGCAGTGTGATGGGACCCACTGTACCACTACCCTTTTTGGTGCTGACTGCTGGCACAGTTTGCAGAGTGCTGCTCTTAAGTCATTAAGCTCAGTGTTTTTCTGGCTTTTTAGCGCTGTGACTACGGCGAGAGCATCTGTAAGCAGGACTATATGGCTTTCATTTTCTTTGTGTGTCACCATTTCTTCCACTGCCGCCCTCAGTGCCTCTGCCTCCGCTCTGAAATTGCTTGTGTACTTACCAGTAGCGAATGACAGTGTTTTTTTCTGCCATTTAGTAGGTTCAGGAATGCTCCTGCCCCTCCGTTCTGTGTAGTGTTTGTTACAGAACCGTCGGTGTATGCATGGGTCCAGTCCATGCTTGGGTAGTTTTTCGATATAAAGCTTAGGGTAGTGTCTCTCCTTTCTTTTTCAGTCTGGCAGTTTTTGTTTCCAATACCTGGTATATTTTCTACCACCTCTGGAAATATATCCTGCCTCCAGGTAGGTTTTCGTACAGTAGTGATGGGTTTTGGTGTTGTTAGTGCGTTTATGGGATCTTCGTGCATCTTTGCTTTGGCTATTTCTGCAAAGTTTCTCCGCTTTAGTTTCCCATTTCCCAAATTGTTTAGTCTCTGGTGCATTGGATGGTCAGTCAGTCTTCGGAGTTTCTCTGACTGCAGCTGGGCTCTGCAGTCTCTTCTATCGGTCATGGATTGCAGTTTTGTAATCTTTTCAAGTTCTACAATTGGCGTTGACTTCATGCCTCCTGTTATAACTCTCATGGCTTGGTTTTGAAGTTTGCTAACTTTATCGAAGTTCGCCTTTGCTGCTGTTGTCCATGCCGCAATGCCATACTCGAGAACTGGTCTCACTCTTCCAGTGTACAGTTTCTTTAGTATGCTTTCGTCTGCTCCCCAGCTTGTGCCAGCAAGTTTCCTCATGATTGCCATTCTTTCTCTGGCTCTCATTCGGTTTCTCTCGATCTGACTTTTCCATGTCATGCGCTGATCAAATGTGACTCCCAGATAGTTTGGGTTGTCGTTTGGCTGCAGGAATTTGCCATTTAAACTTAATTTGGGATTTTGGGGATTGATTGAAAGCGAGAATATTGTGCATGTGGTTTTCTCCTCGTTTATTTTGACCAGCCATGAGTTCGCCCACTCTTCCAGCGATGTTAGGGCCTGCTGCATCCAATTTCTTGCTATGGTGAGATTCTTTTCAGAGGTCCACATAGCTAGATCGTCTGCAAACATTGAGCTATGGACTCTTCTTGGTATATTCTCTGTAATGTCGTTTATATACACCAGGAAGAGTGTGGGTGACAGTACTCCCCCTTGGGGTACTCCCTGCTCGAGTGTCACCTTTTTGCTCATCTGCCCTTGTACTTGGACTCTGGCCGTTCTGTTTTTGAGGTAGTGGTTGATCCACTTGTACATTTTCCCACAAACATCACTTCTTCTTAGCTTGACTCTAAGTCCATCTTTCCAGACTTTGTCAAATGCCTTTTCCAGGTCCACCCAAACGGCTACTGTGTGTTTCTGTGCCTGGTAGGCATCTTCTATTTCCTGGGCTATGAGGATGACCTGGTCCTCAGTGGATCTGTGCTGTCTAAAGCCGGCTTACTGTGGAATTAGTATTCGTTTTTCTTCCAGATGCCACATCAGTCTGGTGTTTATCATACGTTCCATCAGTTTGCCGACACAGCTCAGTAGGCTGATAGGCCTGTATCCATTTGGATCTTTTTTGTCCTTTCCTTTTTTTGGTACTGGTACAAGTACTGCGTCTTTCCATGCCTGGGGTACAATACCCCTTTTCCAGCTTTGGTTCAGGACCGATAGCAGTTTCCTCTTCGCTGTTCGGCCCAGCCCCATCAGCATTTCGTTTGTTATCCCATCTTTTCCGGGAGATTTCCTTTTCTTTAATGTTCTCATGGCCTCTTCCATTTCGCTCATTGTTAATTTGGCCATCATATGCTCTTCAGGTGCCGTATTGATGTTGTCGTGCCCCTTTTGCTCTTCACTAATGTCTGTATGCCTATCTGCAGGGACCTCGACGTGGTTTGCTCTGGCATAGTGATCGACAAAAGCGTTTGCAGCTTTTTTACCAGTGAGCAAGTTTTCGCCCTGCTTGATGGTAATTTGTTTGTTTGAAGGGGTTTCGTCATTCATGGCTCTGACTAGCTTCCATAGCTTGTTCCCTTCTTTGTCCAGGTTTAGGCTTTCCGTTTTGTTTTTCCAGCTCTCTCTTGCTGTTTGCTTGAGAGTGTATTTGTATTTCGCCGTGGCGGCTTTGAGGGCGATGTTTGCCTCCATAGATTGTTCTCGCTCTGCCAGGTTCCTAGCATTTGTGACTGCATCTTCCGCTTTCTGCAACTCATCATTCCAATAGGGCTTATAGTTTTTCCTAGCTCTTCTTGGGATGGTTTCAGTGGCGGCTTGCATTATTGCCTTGCTTAGGCTTTCCACAATGGGCTTCATTTTGTTGTTTCGTGTGTTGATGGTTTCACACAGCCCATCTGTCAGGATTGCAAATCTGTCCCAGTCGGCTCGTTTGTAATTCCAACGTGGGAGCGGTTTTGTTTCTTGTGGGCCTACTTCCATATCAATGTCTAGCCTGATCGGCCTGTGGTCGCTACCTGCCAGTTGGTTTAGCATCTGGCGGTCTATTTTATGGTGTATGTCCTGTGTGGAGAAGGCCAAATCTGGAGTCGAGGTGGTACACCATGTTCTAGAATAGAAACTAGGGCTATCCTCCGGCCTATTGATTAGGGAGAGATTTGTATCTATCTCCCAATCTTCCACTTCGTCACCTCTGCTGTCTGTGTCAGAGTATCCCCATCTCTCCGAGTGGCTGTTGAAGTCTCCAACTACTATGCAGTTGGAGACTTTGACTCCCATACTCGAGAGCGATAGGTCTTTATTTGGTGGTCCGTACAGATTGAAAATGCGGAGCTTCGTCTCTTGAGCCATTATGTCAACTCCTACAATTTCTGCTTGTCCGGTGTGACTGACAGGTACCGCGCTACTCGGTATGCAGTTTCTGGTCAGTATCAGGACCCCTCCTTTGTGACCTTCTCTATCGAGACGGAAGGTCTGGTATCCTCTGATTGAGAATTTATGATTATTGTTGAGGTGCGTTTCCTGGATACATGCCACGTCAATCTTACCTTCATGCAGGTGATGTGTTAGGGAAAGTTTCTTGTTAATGACCCCCTCCACATTCCACTGTAGTATTTTGAGGGTCTTGAGTTATTGGTCAATGGAAATTGCCCCATAGCCATGTGCCTTGACTCCACAACACATGGGTGGGTGACCACCAGTAGTCAAGGGTGGGCCCCTTCGAGGCGTACAGTCCAGTTTAATTCACTAGATATGTCAAACTCTTTACAGTCCAGTTTAATTCACTAGATATGTCAAACTCTTTACAGTCCAGTTTAATTCACTAGATATGTCAAACTCTTTACAGTCCAGTTTAATTCACTAGATATGTCAAACTCTTTACAGTCCAGTTTAATTCACTAGATATGTCAAACTCTTTACAGTCTAGTTTAATTCACTAGATATGTCAAACTCTTTACAGTCCAGTTTAATTCACTAGATATGTCAAACTCTTTACAGTCCAGTTTAATTCACTAGATATGTCAAACTCTTTACAGTCCAGTTTAATTCACTAGATATGTCAAACTCTTTACAGTCCAGTTTAATTCACTAGATATGTCAAACTCTTTACAGTCCAGTTTAATTCACTAGATATGTCAAACTCTTTACAGTCCAGCCTAGCTGATTAGATTTGTGTCTTAACCCTTTACAGTCTGTCCTAGTTAATTAGAATCATGTTTTTACTTTTAACTCTTGTATCATAAGACACACATATAATTATTTAGGCTGGACTGTAAAGGGTTAAGGATGTGATTGCTTGTGCCTCTGCCCTGTTGAAAAACCTGTCTGAGCCATAAGAGAACCACTAGCACTTTAATTTTTTTTTAAATAGTAACCTGTCAGCTGCTGTCTGGGCAGAAATTATAATGGCAAACGACATTCTTTCCAAACAGTAACCTGTATGAAGACCAAAAGGAGGCAACCTCTCCTTTTTCTAAAAGATACAACAGACGAATCACCTGTTTGTCTGCATACTCTATTGAAAGTATGTACAAAAAAGAACTTTCTGCACCCCCAGGGCTAGATGAGCAACTAAGAGAGAATTTATGCATGGAACAATATTACCAGTTAAAGTTGTGACAAATTATCATCTTTATTTTCTTGACCAGTTCTATATTTGTTTGCTGGACATGTATTTTATTGTTGTGCACTACCCATTTTAAATGGCATGAAATATGGTGTCATTGTCTTCCTCAGAGCTGGTGTATGATGACGTATTCTCTGTCTGGGAAACTATATGGGCAGCACGTCACATGACCTCTAGTCACTTTGTTCTTTTCATTGCTCTGGCATTGGTGCAAGTGTACAGAGATATAATCCTGGACAACAACATGGACTTCACTGACATCATCAAGTTTTTTAATGGTTTGTCTCTTCTCATGTGGCAAATATAGCAAGTGATGTTGTTTATCTAGATTTTGCAAAAACCTCTGATAGATTATTTAGGAAGTTAAAACAACATGGAATAATCGGTGAAGTTATCAAATGGATAGAAAATTGGTTAACTGGCAGATGAAAGAGAGTGGGCATAAATAAGGAGTACTCTGAGTGGTGTGAGGTAAAAAGTGGAGTGTCACATGACTCAATTTTGAGACCAGTTTTGTTCTTGATATATATTAATGATTTGAACAATTATTGCAAAATTTGCAGATGACACAAAATTATGCAAAAGTATTTCATCTAAAGTAGAGGTGGATATATTGAGGTCGGATTTAAATGAAATTTGGGAATGCTCTGAGAGTTGGCAAATGGAGTTTAATGTAAATAAATGTAGTCATCCACATGGGCAGATCCAATATAGAACAAAATTACAGATTGAACGAGAATAATATTAGAAAGATAGAAAAGGAAAAGGACCTACAGGTTGTAATAGATCATACAGGTAAGGTGAGTGAGCAAGTCCAGATAGCAGTGAAAAAGGAAAATGCAATGTTGAGTATGATACAAAAGAAATATTAAACATAGGAGCAAGGAAGTGATAGTCAAACTGTAAAAAGCATTAGTAAGACCTAGATTGGAGTACTGTGTACAAGTAAAACTAGATTGGAGTACTGTGTAGAAATGTGGAATCCTTATTGTAGAGGAGATATAAACATGCTGGAAAGAAAACATAGAAGACCGACAAAACTGATAGTGGGATTCTAGAATTATAGTAATGAAGAAAAAACAGCCTACAGTGTCTAAAAAAAGACAAATTTGAGGTGATTTAATATAAGTTTATAAGATAATCAACAGAAATGATAAATTAGACTATAACAAGTTTTTCAAAAAACAGCTACCTACTAGAACAAGAGGCAAAGCCACAAATTAATTAAAGACAGATCTCGATTAGATACTTGGAAATATCTTTTTAGTCAGAGAATTGTGAATGCGTAACCAGAGGAAACATTAGAGGCAGGGTCAATTAATGCATTCAAGAATAGATTGGATGCACATAGTTATTTCTAGATCAATTGAATGTAAAAGAAAAATTGGTTGTATACAGGCTCTGCACTTCTAAACCAGTATAAAGATGTTGTTGAAAACAGCAGTCATCACTAGAGTTGATACTCATTGTAGATTTTTGAAATCCAAAAATGTATCTATTTTTCATTGTATCAATCTCCATATTTCATTATTTTTAGCAATTCTATCTTGTCTTATCTGTAGCTGGTACTTTTAATAGATGAAGACATGCTGGAGTCAAAGTCCGCTATCGCTTAGACAGTGAGTTCTTCAATCTGAGAAGACTGACGGCAAGAACAAAAGTACAAATTGAAACCATATGTGAACTTCTCTTTGCTGATGACTGCCAATTCAGAGACTAAAATGCAATGTACTGTTGCAGCAGCTTGCTAAAACTTTGGTCTCACCATTCTTACCAGTAAAACTGAAGTGCTACACCAAGCAGCCCCAAGAACTGAGCACAGTGAACCATCTATCACTATCAATGACCAGAAGTTAAAGTCGGTAGAACACTTTATATACCTTGGCAGCACACTCTCCAGAGCATTCCATATTGACGATGATGTAAACTTGAGAATTGCCTAAGTATGTATAGCCTTTGGAAAACTAAGATCCTCAATTTGTGACCGAAAAAGGAATTAAGCTTATAACCAAATGAAGGTTTATGCGGAAGTCATCCTACCAACTCTTCTATATGCCTGTGAAACCTGGACTGTTCAGTCGAAATGTGAAGAAGCTTGATCACTTCCATCTGGGCTGCCTAAGGAAACTGATGAACATAAAATGGCAAGATCGGATCACAGATGTAGAAGTTCTTTCTCGGGCTGGCATGACAAGCATTCACACAACTCTGTGCAAATTGTAGCTTAGATGGATTGGCTATGTTGTCTGCATGTCAGATGAGGGGCTTCTAGAGAAAATATTTGATATTGAGCTTGAGTCAGGCAAGCGAGCTCGTGATGGGCAAATAAAACGTATCAAAGACACTCTGAAAACCTCATTGAAGAACTACGGCATTGACCTTGAAAATTGTGAGAACATTGCTGCTGATTACTCTACCTGGCATAGTAAAATCTCTGCTGGCACGGTGCATATGAAGCAGACAGGAGTCAAGGAAGCTGCATAGAGATGGACCATACGAAAGACAAGTTGCCTCCGTCTGACGGTCAGACTGTGTTTATTTGCCGTCAGTGTAACAGACACTTTTGGGCTCGTATTGCTTTGAACAGCAGGATCGACAGATGACAATGTGGTAATTTTAGGAAACGATGGACAAATAACCACATATAAAAATATTGTAGAATTGCTCTGATGTGGAAAATAAAAGAAAATTTAAAGATCTTTTGTCCTGTGGTTGCCTTTTGCATGTCGCACATGTCTTATCTCTTTATTTCAGAAATGGCTGAGCATCACAGTGCAAAGCAGGTGCTGAAGATTTCAAGGGAGCTAGTACTGAGACTGCAGACTCTTATTGACAATAAGTGAAGGCTTATCTGACAACTACTACTACTTATGTTTCATTCATGTTGTTTTATCATGTATAGCTTGTCCATGAAAATGTATACATTTTGTGAGCCATTAATGCAAGTGTATTTTCTGTTGTAAAATCTGTTAAACTGTACAGTGTTGTGGTCTTCAGGTACAAAACATGTTTGTACTGTACAGTGTTGTGGTCTTCAGGTACAAAACATGTTTGTACTGTACAGTGTTGTGCTCTTCAGGTACAAAACATGTTTGTATATTTATTCTTATTAACATAAGATGAAATATGTAAAGCAAAATCACTATCAGCTAGACTATTTAGTATATTTTTGACAAAAGGAGACTCTGTCTGCAACATTTTGGTAAGGAGATACAGGATTACAAAGAAAAACAATAACATAGTTTAACAATATGGCAAAGAAGATATATCAGTAAGAGGCTGCAAATTGTGTAGAAACATAATTGCTTATGCTAGTCCTCATGATGTTAAGGTTCTAATGTTGATAATCATTGTGCATAACTTCTCACTCTCTAAATTATTATTTCTTGCTATCAGTGCTGTTATTGTTTCATAAATATTTATAGATATTATTTACATAGTTTATTGAAGATAACCACATATTTTTTCCAGGAACTTTGTTTGGTCTTTTTTATAACTCCTTTACCAAATCTCTTTGATAAAAACATAATAGGTATATCTCATTTACCATACTAGCACAGAAACAAAACTAAACCCACATTATGGCCACGAGGTCTTCATCAGGGACAATGAATAGAATAAAACACCTAAAAAATAACAAAATCAACAGCGAATACAATGTGTGAATCTGCATTCATAATCCAGGTAGCCAGGGAGTGGTTAAAAAATGTTGGACATTTAGGAAATAGCGGTCAAACAAGAAATGATTAATATGATTTCACAAAACACAATTATTATCAAATGTGTACAAATGAATAAGTGTATATGTTCATACGTATGCACAAATACAAATATCTATAATACATGAACCTTTTTCTTCTTCTTATTCTTCGATCAATTGATGTTATGCTTCTAGGCCAGTGAGGTTCATAAAAGAGACTGCATTTCAGGTCTTCACTAGTCCCCCAGCTTTTCGAGCATGGTCGCTTTCCCTGGCCAGATTGCCTCTCTTTGGTCTGTATAAGTGTGGTCTGTATCCTGCAAGATATGTTCTAGTGTCAATAAATGAACCAATTGAATTTATTTGCACACAAATACATACTAATGCATTCCCACATGCACATATATATTGAGACACCCCCACACACGCACATATATATTGAGACACCCACACAAACACATTTATATATATATTGAGACAGACGCACATATATATTAAGACACCCACACACGCACATATATATTGAGACACCCACACATGCACCAATATATTGAGACACGCAGACGCACATATATATTGAGACACACGCACATATATTTTGAGACACACACATGCGCATAAATATTGAGACACATACACACATACATATATATATATATTAAGACATGGACATATATATTGAGACACGTACAAATATATTGAGCTATGCACACACACACACACATGCACGCAGCACTCCCTACAGTGAATAGATCTTCAACAAATGCTTCCTGTCCTGCGCCATCCTTTCCATCTACATCTTCCCTGCTGTCTTTATGTTTGTCACAAGCTCTCTTCTCCGTGAATGTTTAGGTTTGCCTCTACATTTCTTACCTTGAGGATTCGAGAACAGAGATTGTCTCTTAATGTCTTTTCTATGTTTTTCATAATGTCCTATCCAACGACAGCGCCTTCTCCTTACATAAAGTCCTATTGAGATCTACCCAGTTCTCTCCCATATTAATGTGTATTTTGCCATTTTGATAGTCCTAGACACTAGATAATGTTGATATCAGGGTCTCTGGCATGATATTGTCTCCTTCTCCACTGATGATGAACAGTGGTATGAGTTTGAGAAAGCTTAATCGTTGTTAGGGAATGAATTAAAACCTCATGAATTAATTTCATTCCTTGTCAAAGGCTTCTTTGTGCATTCCTGTCTTTCATTCTCTCTCTCTTTCCCCCCTTTTCTCTTATACATTTCTTTCTTTATGTCTGTCTCATATTAGTATTATTATTTTTGTGCTTATACATGATGTATAATAATAGTTGTTTCCCATCGCAAGCGCAGATGGCAGTAGCATCAAACTTGAGATATGATCTCATAATACTGTAAAGTCCAATCCCAACACAACAAACTCTGCCCTACTTGGAACAAACATGTGATGAGTAGGCTGTGAAATTATAGTGCCTTCTGTTTTTTCAGGTGGCTTGCTTTCTCTGAGCCTCATTGATAATGTTTCGCTCTGCGATCTGAGCACCCTGTGTGATGCTAGCACAACAGGTGGAATAGTTGAAGCTATTCAGAGACGTGTTTGATTTGTTAAGAATTTCAGAGTTAGGTGCTTTGTCCTACTACCTGATTCTGAGCAACCTGCATAGACAGCTCATGTGAAAACAATTTAGCTGTTTGGCATTTCTACTATACACTGTTCACATTTCACAGGCATGCAACAGAATGATTAGCACTACAACACAATATATTTTTATCTTGGTGGCAACACTGATTCCCTGTTGAAGAATTTTGCTTGCAGCCTTCAAAATGCAGAGTTGCTTTGGTAATCATTTTGTTGACCTCAGAGTTAATATCTGCTTCTCTAATGAGGGTACTACCCTAAGTAGATGAATTTATCGACTGCCTGGAGATGTTGGTTTTGTATGGGCTGGAAGAGCACCTCAGTTGTTCTGGGGTGTAATTGTATGTGTTAGTGCATATAGTCATTGGTTCATGTATTATAGATATTTGTGTTTATGTGTAATTATTAAAATACATTTGTACACATTTTATAATATTTTGTGTTTTTGTGAAATCAAATTACAAATTTTTTGTTTGGTTTTATCTGACTATCAGATTTTACATAAGTGCTTCCTGATTAATATTATGAATTTCCCTACTTACAACTCCTCCTAATCTTTCTGGTACCACAATAGTTTGTTATGACTGTTGATTGAGGTCTTCATGAATTTTGCTATGAGCCCATGGTTCTCTTCTAAACTGCAAAGATTATGTCATTTCTGTGTGTACCATTTCTTGAATGCCTTCCAGACTCATCTAGATTATTTTTGAATTCCTCATGTTTGTGAATTGTTTTTCTTTAGACAAAAAAGTAATCATTTTTATTTTGGATTAATTGTAGACCACCGTCATCTCTTAAATTTTTCCTCTGTGCTATACATCTTTATTGCCTGGTTTTGGTTTTACCCATTGTATTGTTCGTACATCTGGTTCTGGATTCATCATCAGTGCAATTACCCAAGGAGCAGCCAATTTACAAGTACACATTGGGTGGCAGAGGGAGCGGTGCAGCAGCCAGACAAAAGTAGTGAAACCAACAACCCTGCTCAAACCTGGCACAGGAAAAAGAAGGCCTATGCCAACCTCAGAACCAACATCCCTCCAAGCCAGCATGACCATATGGGGCGACCTTAGGCGTGCATGAACATTTCAATTGTCTGATGGTCATTTTGTAACGAAATTACATGGCTAGAATGTGAAACTGGTTGTCTACAGACTCAGCAGTCTTCTAAACCAGTATAAAGATGTTATGTTAAGTTAAGTTTAGTTAAGTTTCTGTATTTTAAAAAACTGTGGGTGATGCACAATCCACGTATGTGCTGTACCCCTATCTGCACACCTTTTTTTAAATATATTGTGGTTAAAGAGTTGATCAAATGCTGTTGTTTTTTTAAGTCAATGGCGTCAATTTATAATAGAATTCATCTGTGAGATCAGTTCTATAAATCAGTGTTTCTCAACCAACCCAAACTAAGCTAGTGTCCCTGTTTTATAAAAAACATTTTTTTAAATGTACAACCTTGACAGACATTGGTTTTATTTTCTCAAAAGTCTTTCTGGTGAATATTGCTACTGTCATTGTTTCCCTATACACTAATCATTCTATTGTCCCCTGAAGTAACAACACTTGCACAGGTGGGTCAATTTCAATAAATCTTTCACAAAAATTTTTAAGCGGGGATAATTTTTCAGTTTTGTTTTTTACCGTTTTGACACACTTGGTCAGTATTGTGTCATTTATGAGTGTTTAACATTCCAGTCATTTGCTGTTGGCATAATAATCGCATGCATGGACATATGCTAACCTTGACCATTGGTGAGAGGAATTGCTTAAAACAAAGAATCTTCTTTGTCCAGTTGAAGTTTACAAACTACCTGTTTGCAGTGACAGAGAGCGCCCTTCTTGTATCCCCTTGGGACTCATGACCTTGTCACAATAGTTCATTTGTGGTGGAATCTGCAAAACCAAATTTCAAATAATCAACTGAATATTTTCTTTTTTCTTTTCTTGTGACATTGTAAATATATGTTTTTTTAATAGAACAAAATCTGTTAAATCACCACAATAATAATTTTCTAATTTGACTCAGACTGCAACAATGTACAATTGTGTCCAGATTCTTAACATTTTTAAAACCAGTCTCAGATTAATTTTAAATAATTGTGCCAAGATGTATATTTTAATGCTTAAATATCTTAATATAAATAATTGAAAATGAATAGCATGCTAATTTGTTTTTTGTGCCTGGTATAATTGTTTGCACATCATTATTAACATATCTCAAGTACTGTATCCAAAATCACAATCAATGTCCAAAGACAAAATGTGCCACCCAACCCCAATAATTATGACAGTCGAAAACACTTCCTGATGTTTTCAAATTGTTCCCAAGAGGTGGCACCACCACCGTTGAGAAATACTGCTATAAGTGCTTGAAATACGTAGTAGTGTGGTATTATTTTTCTTTAGTACTACTACCCTCTGGGACATTAAATCTGTTTGCTTGAACATTTCTAGTTGGAAAATTCTACATATTCTGTGAGGTGTCATCTGTTCTTCAAAGATATAACACATATTATATTTTATTTTTTTCTGTGAACCTGCTGCTTCCTGGAGTCTGACATTCCTGTAATGGGTATTTAATGTCTTTCCATGACTTAATATAATCAGTAGAGCCCACAGACATTCCATTACACAGTTTAAATTACAAGTACTGCTTGTATTTTTTGTATTTTTTTCAGTGCGCTTATTCATTTGATCAGTAAATTATTGTTTACATTTTTTATAGAGGTTTGGGGTGTGGAAGGGTTTGGGGGAGGGGGGGGGGAATTCAACCACATTTACTGTGTGTTTATTGATATTTTGCTTACCATTTACATTTGGATTAATTTTAGTCATGGGTTGATCATCTTAGTAAAGATGAAAATGAATTTCTACTGTGCAAGTGCAAGTGTGATAAGATGGCAGGATAGTAATGAGATGGCAGGATAGTAATGAGATGGCAGGATAGTAATGAGAAAGATGTCACTTATTCTGATAATGATATTTCAGTGTCATGTAGAATTTGTTGTGATTTAGCATAAATATGTATTATATTTTAAAATATGTGATATTGCAGTGAAACGTCTTTGAAGAACAATAGGTCTGAAGTTCTTGAGATTACTCTGTTAGCTTTACATTGCCAAAACAAGTGCATCTGAAGGAATGTTAAATAATGAAGTTACAAATAATTATTTTACCATCTTAAAACAAATAATCCTCAATGTTTTTGTCACACACACAAACAAATAATATTTGTTATCATACAAATTGTACAAATTACTAGTATACCACATTATGTGCATACTGGGACATGTTGAATGTACATGTTTTTGCAGAAAGCGGAGTGAAAAATTGCCTATCTGTTTGAGATTGACAAAAAAATGTTCGTTCTCACCACTATCTTGTTGCTGTATCTGGTTCACTTGTTAAGATGTGTAGGGATACCACTACAGTTGGATTCTTTAGTAGAAGTCTTACCTAAAACATTTCATACATTGTTACAATAGCATTTATGCAGGTCACTGTAATGATTGTAAATGTATATAATTATAATATTTATCAGTATTTTTGTTAGTTATTCATAGTATGTGTATATTAATATGAAAACTTATATCTACAGCATAAATTGAGCCATATATTTCAGTGCAATGTGGGTACAGGTATTATATTGAATGAAAAGTCATGCTGTAACATGTAACAAGGGTCTCATCTAATTCTGATAGAGAGACATGCTATTGGCAAATCTGAATTCTTGTGCTGGGATGAGAGTAAGGAATACCAAGATGAGTTGACGTGAATATGGGATGAGAGTAAGGAATACCAAGATGAGTTGACGTGGATATGGGATGAGAGTAAGGAATACCAAGATGAGTTGACGTGGATATGGGATGAGAGTAAGGAATACCAAGATGAGTTGACGTGGATATGGGATGAGAGTAAGGAATACCAAGATGAGTTGACGTGGATATGGGATGAGAGTAAGGAATACCAAGATGAGTTGACGTGGATTCTGCCTAAGGGAAAGAAAAGACTCTTCATATCATGACATTGCATACCTTGTCATTCACTTCACTTTACTTCACTTCACTTAGTTACACCTCTTTTACGAAGGGGGTGTAGATATCTGTGTATATACTCTTTATCGAATATGCAGACAAATGAGTGATTGGCCTTTCTTATCTCCATTGGGTAGAAATTGAGTTACCTTTACTATTTTTGCCTGGACAGTGGCTAACAGCCTGCTTTTTTTTCAATTTTCAACTGGCAAGAGTTGTTTTACATGCATATCATGTACAACAGAGTTTATTGTATCTCTGATAGGATTAGGATCCTTTGAGAACAGGAGACACTTGAAACGTATGGGAATTGAACATCTACCATTTCGTGCTTTCGTTCATATCTTGAGAGGCAAGAGTCTTACCTTGCATCTATAGTGAGTCATCCCACTTGTCATTCACACAGTTCAGATGTGTCTCCCTGGTGCTGAGTAATATTTAGGTTTTAAAGAAAGGTCTCATACCAACATCCCAAGTATGATCCAATCAGTACAAGAGAGAATCTCCAAATGGAGCAGGGGTAAACAAAAAATTGTTGATATGAATAGTTCATATAATCTTGCCACATGAATATCATATCATGATCCATGAGCATCTTTCTTTGGTCTTTCAGCGCCAAAGACAAAGCATAAGGCAGAACTCTAAATTCTACAGTTGAATCAGTCCACTGTCACTCTCTGTAGTTCTCACATGTTCCCTAGCCCAATGGCTGCACCCTCCCTTCTGATAGTTCTGCATAGAGTCTCTTTAGGTCTAACCTGCTTCCTGTTGCCACATTTCCCCATAATTGCCTGTAACAGAAGCCTATTGTTCATTCGCAGCACGTGTCCAGAATATGCCCAATGATTTTTCCTGATGACATTAGAAACGATATTTTGGTTGGACTAATCGTATTTTCTCAGTAATCATTAATTCTTTTCAGCCAGATATCAAATGCATTTATTTTCTTATGCAATTTTTTTTCAAGCATCTTTGTCATTTTCCATCTTCCACACCCAAATTTGAGCACTGTGATGACATTAGCTAGAATTCAGTATTCTTGACACTCAGTAAACGTATATCTCCAAATATTTGTTAATTGGTTGAAAACATTTGAGGCCAAGGTGATGCGAGTAAGGATTTCCGGTGAATCCCCATTTTACTTCCTAAATAGATGAAATTCTAAGTTTTCTGTATCACTTGACAATTTGAGTGTGTGATTCATGCTTTTAGTTTTGGAGGCATTTTTCTCAAACACTATCTCTTTGGCTATGTTGCAGAGTTGGTCTATCTTTTCCTAAGCTTAATCTATGTTAAAATTAAAAAATGCCAGATCATCTGCAAAATACAGGTCCTCTAGGGGTTTGTCATCTGTCCACTTAATGCCGAACTGGCTGTTGCATATGGAAGTCCACATAATCCAGTCTATCGCCACCCGAATAGCAGAGGATAGATAACGCAACTCTGCTGCACACCTGTTTCAATCTTAAACCATTCAGCTTTCTCAATATTTGGTCGTAAATACCGCTGTGAATTAGTGTACTGTGCTTTTATGATTCTTACAAACTTGGTTGGGAAGCTATAGTTGAGAATTTTCCAAAGTGAAGGTCGGTGTAAACTATTGAATGTCTTCTGAAAATAAGTGGTGATTGAATCTCTATGTACTCTTCTAAAATTATTGTGAGGGTGTAGATCTGGTCGATGCATGATTGCAGCAGTAGAAAGCAAGCTGCTCCTCTCGCAGTCGTTTGACTACTGCTCTGAATATGCATGTCAATTTTAACCATGTTCTCACCTTGATCTTGTGTTTATACACTAAGCAAGTAAGAATTTGCCAGTGAGCTACTAGTTACTGGGTGTGTCATATCAAAATTTGAATATGAATGACCATTTGTTGATTTGCATGTCATGTACACAGTTGATTAGGTCATCGTCTCTTGATTTTCTTCATAAAGTAATAGATCAGTATGTACAAAGTGGTCTCCCTGTGAATTAAATTTGCTCTTAAATTCTTGTTGTTTTTACATGATTGGTGTAATGTATACATATAATTGTCTGGTTATCAATTACATAGTTTTCTTTAACATCTGTTTTCATTCGTGCACAGTCATAACATTTTGATTTACACTAACATCGCAGAACAATCTAAGTTATAACACGATTTCAGAATTGAATTATTTTGACTTCACAGACAACATTACAAGGAATAAAGTTCAACAGGAAGCTATTTTCAGGACAGCTTTTTCTTAGGTAACCATTGCAGTAGAAATATTGACAAATGTCTGTTAGTTGTAGAGAACCGAGAAGACCATTTTACTTTTGTGTCAAATATTGTTGTCATTGTTTCAGCATCAGAAAATAAATAGTTAATAACTGCTGATCTACATGTATCATTTCTCAGGTTATCTTGATCCCGGTGGTAATTTATGAAAAAAGAAGATCTCTAAAACTTTCAACAAATACTCTTTATAAAACATAATTCTCTACCATTGCAAGTTTTGTTCAGTATATTTAAATTATGTAGTTAAATCCGCATTGAAAATAATGGACCTTCTAGTTTTCACATTTTTTATTACGTCACAAATAATTAGACTTCTCCATTTTTTGGTACACCAGTTGTCTTGTAAATCCATGAAATTGCCACAAAGCACTGTTAGTGTTCCTAACCAGATTGGCTTATCTGTTAGTTTCCACTACAAACGTATTTATAACATCTACATAAACAAATTAAACTGACCTAGATCATGAAAATCCGTTGCAACTACTTAACTTCATCACAATAAATAATGGAATAGCCTTCCAAATGAAACAGAAAAAATTGTAAAAAAATTGTTTGCATCATTTTACTGTCTAAATACTTGAAATTCTCAACTTTTTGTATTACTTGACCTTGGAGGTTCTTACATCTTGTTGTTTTTAAAGAGGAAGGATGGGGCCTAGTTTTTGATTCAGTCGTTTCTATAGCAAAAACCGGTGTTAACACAACGAATACGACAGTGAGTATACAGAGGCAATGCCTCAGGCACATTTTTTTGCAAATTTTTCAGTAAAAGTTAATTATTGTTTTAAAATTCTTATTTTGAAAATTAATTTAATAATAAAGAAATATCAAAATTAATTAGTAATTGAATACTTTCAAGACTCTATATTGAACATATGGTTGAAGCAGCACTTCAACATCCTGTTTTTTAGGCATTTTTTCTTCATTAACATTCTTCCTTCTTTGTATTTTTAGCCTCAGAGCAAGAAGTATGAGCCTAATTATTTCTGTTTATCGGATGGTTTCAGTAGCAACAAGTTTTACATGCCAAAACCCATTTACAACCCTTCTTTTTTTGCTCATACATTAGACTGCAGTAGAGAAATAAAACAATGTATTATTCTTCAGTCTTCCTCAACTTTTAAATTGTTTACATCTCTCTCTCTTCCACAGCTTTCTTTTCCTCTATTGATCTTCCTTTACTCCTTCTGTCTGCAGCATAATCTAAGTTGATCAGATTCGATGTTCTCAAAATACATTTGTCTGTGTCTAAATTTATATTAGCAATTTAAAAAAATGATCTGCCAATTTAAAGATTTCTTTGTTGGTTTCTCTTCTGATGATGATTTCTTGTAAAATTCACTAACTCCCTTGAATAAATTAATATTTATTTGTTCACTTGAGGTAGTGTTTTTCACATTCAACATAGAAAGATTGTTGAAATAATATTATTTTTAGCTATACCTTAATTATTCATTGCAAATTTACTACTTCTGTCACAGTTTATCAGAGCCCAGCAAGACATGTGTTTCAGATTGACAAAGATTAGTAATCAGAACCACCGTAGTTATTGTGTAGAACAAACTCACACCATAATTCAGTTATCTCACTATTCCCATAAATACACACTGCGTTTGGATTTTATAACTAATCTCCATTAGTAACAAATCGATTCAGTGCTAATTGATGCAGTAAATTCAGTGCAACTCTAGTAGCTACAGAAAGTTTGAAAAATTGCTGTACAACTGCAATACCAAACAGTGTAGATGTTGTTGTGAATGCCCACAATGAATAATTTTACTCTTGTGGACTCTGAAAAGGGCATTAAGTGGTGGATTTCAGTAGCTTCACTCACATCCCAAGTATTCTGATGAAGATGGACTGGGGTCCTCCAGGCAGTTGTGCTATGCTTGACTTTATCTGCATGTCACTCACTACTATGGGGATCATGTCAATCCCTCACCTCATTAGCCAGGCTGCCAAGAAAAACAACCCATTTCCAGGAGGTACTACGAGGAAGTCAAGTTGGGGGTCTTGGCCAGTATATTTTGCCTGACCCTAACTAACATGCGTGAGAAGACACACCACACCAAGCGATACCGCAAACGGTCCTGACTTTCCTTGCACACACTATTGTAGAAGCTTCTCTTCTTGGATTGGTCTTGCGAGTCACATTCGTTATCGTCATGGACTGCAGTTACATCCATTTTTTCAAAGCACAGTTACTATCGTCTGACGAGATCGAAAGAGCCGGTGAAGAATGAATGATGATGAGATTGACTAACATGTCTGATCAGAATGTTTTGTTTGACCATGACTAACATGTCTGATCAGAATGTTTTGTTTGACCATGACTAACATGTCTGATCAGAATGTTTTGTTTGACCATGACTAACATGTCTGATCAGAATGTTTTGTTTGACCATGACTAACATGTCTGATCAGAATGTTTTGTTTGACCATGACTAACATGTCTGATCAGAATGTTTTGTTTGACCATGACTAACATGTCTGATCAGAATGTTTTGTTTGACCATGACTAACATGTCTGATCAGAATGTTTTGTTTGACCATGACTAACATGTCTGATCAGAATGTTTTGTTTGACCATGACTAACATGTCTGATCAGAATGTTTTGTTTGACCATGACTAACATGTCTGATCAGAATGTTTTGTTTGACCATAACTAACATGTCTGATCAGTATGTTTTGCCTGACCCTGACTAACATGTCTGATCAGTATGTTTTGCCTGACCAGACGTTAGTCTCCTCCCCAGACAGTGTAGATTGTTGTTTGCGTATGCCCACAATTAGCAGGTTACTCTTTTGTGCGCCCTGAAAAGAACATTAAGTGGCGAGTTGCAGTAGCTTTCCTCACATTCCAAGTGTGCTGATGAAGGTGGACCGGGGTCCTGCAGGTGGTTGTGCTATGCTTGGCTTCATCTGCGTGTTACTCACTACTATGCGGATCACGTCGATCCCTCAACCCGTTATCCAGGCTGCTATCAAAACAGCCCGTTTCCAGGGACGGCTACTAGGAAGTCGAGGTGAGGGTCTTTGCCAGTATGTTTTACCTGACCCTGACTAACATATCTGATCAGTATATTGTACTTGACCAGACGTTAGTCTTCCTCCCCCAGACAGAGTAGATAATACATGTTATATCTTTATCTAATAAAATATTTATCTTTATTGACAATTTTCAATAGTGGATGTGACCCTTCACAAACTGAGGTGCTGTTTCTTCTTTATGTAACATCTATCAGTCCTGTCATTGACTTTCTTCTATTCTATCACATCATAATTTGTAAACCGACCAAAATCATCTTTGTTAGTTTGTATTATTACTCTTTTAACAGCAACTTTGTGTCCGTATAATTTATAGACCTCTTACTGCAACAAGCACTGAAAATTCATTTGTTTTATCTTTTTCCACATACCAAATTTTACAATAATTTACATTTAGTTACTTCAAATACATTTTACACATGAATATAGAACAAACATTGTTTTATACATGAAAGTAGATCAAAGATGGCAAGATGCTCTCACCTACATTTTATGGACGACATTGTGATCTTCAGTCACAGCATTGCAGAAGCCAAACAAATCCTAAACACGCTGAATGAAAGGGGGTTGGCTTGAACATAAATAGACAGAAGACTCAATTTTTACCTAACTCTTTCTGCCCTATGGGGAATTGCAATGGAAGATGACTCTATCAAGAATGTAAATTTGTACGTTTACCTAGGCCAGGTGGAAAGGATGACTAGCGTCTTGGTCAGGCAAAACATACTGATCAAGCATCTTAGTCAGGGCTAGGCAAAACATACTGACCAAGCATCTTAGTCAGGGCTAGGCAAAATATACTGATCAAGCATCTTAGTCAGGGCTAGGCAAAACATACTGACCAAGCATCTTAGTCAGGGCTAGGCAAAACATACTGACCAAGCATCTTAGTCAGGGCTAGGCAAAACATACTGACCAAGCATCTTGGTCAGGGCTAGGCAAAACATACTGACCAAGCATCTTGGTCAGGGCTAGGCAAAACATACTGATCAAGCATCTTAGGGCTAGGCAAAACATACTGATCAAGCATTTTAGTCAGGGCTAAACAAAACATACTGACCAAGCATCTTAGTCAGGGCTAGGCAAAACATACTGACCAAGCATCTTAGTCAGGGCTAGGCAAAACATACTGACCAAGCATCTTAGTCAGGGCTAGGCAAAACATACTGACCAAGCATCTTAGTCAGGGCTAGACAAAACATACTGACCAATCATCTTAGTCAGGGCTAGGCAAAATATACTGATCAAGCATCTTAGTCAGAGCTAGGCAAAACATACTGACCAAGCATCTTAGTCAGGGCTAGGCAAAACATACTGACCAAGCATCTTAGTCAGGGCTAGGCAAAACATACTGACCAAGCATCTTGGTCAGGGCTAGGCAAAATATACTGACCAAGCATCTTAGTCAGGGCTAGGCAAAACATACTGACCAAGCGTCTTGGTCAGGGCTAGGCAAAACATACTGACCAAGCATCTTGGTCAGGGCTAGGCAAAATATACTGACCAAGCATCTTAGTCAGGGCTAGGCAAAACATACTGACCAAGCATCTTAGTCAGGGCTAGGCAAAACATACTGACCAAGTATCTTAGTCAGGGCTAGGCAAAACATACTGACCAAGCATCTTAGTCAGGGCTAGGCAAAACATACTGACCAAGCATCTTAGTTAGGGCTAGGCAAAACATACTGACCAAGCATCTTAGTTAGGGCTAGGCAAAACATACTGATCAAGCATCTTAGTCAGGGCTAGGCAAAACATACTGACCAAGACCCTCACCTCAGCTTCCTAGTATCCCTCCCTGGCAACAGGCTATTTTCATGACAGCCTGGTTAACAAGATGAGGGATTGACCTGATCCCCATGCAAGTGAGTAACACGCAGATGAAGCCAAGCATAACACAACTACCAGAGGTCCACTGTTATCAGAATGTTAGAAAAACTAATGCAACCTGCCAGGAGAATGGTGGGTTGACTCAGCTTTAACCGCTTTAAACCGATACTCCGGCAGATGACGGACGTCAGAGCCGAGGTTTTGAAGTCTGTGCAAATCAGATGCAGAGAAGCTCTGACTTACCGAAAAAGCAATGGAGCAAAGAGTTCTAAAAGACCATATCAGAAATACCGGCATCCACGACCAAACAGTTCCAGATGTCAACGATTTGCATCAATGCAAAAGTACAGATGAGACGGGCATGTGGTCTGCATGACTGACAATAGATGAATGAGGAGGGTGTTTATCTGGTGGCCATACAACTAAAACTGCCTGCATGGCGCCCGCTAACGAGATTGAGAGATGATCTACACTACACCATTGGACCATCATGGTAATCAGGACGAAGCAGTTTTTGGCTACCTGGCATCAGGCAACCTTGCCTGATTGAATACCAGTATTCAAGTATTCAAGTAGAACAAACATTGTTTTATACATGAGTGAAGAACAAATATTAACCACCATCATTTGTTTATTGCTGTATCTGTTTGTATTGGGGGGAGAAGGGGATGCTGTATATTTGTACATGACAAAAGATGTCTGTTTTTTTTTGTCTTAAACTCTACTTATTTATGATCTGGATAAATAAAAATAAATTTGCAAAAGGTAAATATAATTTTTGAAATGCATTGTTTAATGAAGTCTATAAATGTTGTTTGCTGTAATTTAATTTTAACATTTATGTTTTAACAGTCAAGCAATAAAATCTCCTGTGAACTAGACAAAAGCAAAATGTAATATTATTGATTTTGTCTCGTTTTAAGGCAGTAAATTCTTGTGATCACAGATAAATGCTGTACCATACAACTCTAATAATAACAATTTTTGAACTGTGTTCAAGCTTATTCTGACTATTAATACAAGAAAAAACACACATATAAAAAGGATTTGTCAAACATGTTGATCTTTTCTACTTGTGTATTTTTTCTGATCTTTTTCAGTAGTGGTTGGCCTACTTAATAGAATTATGTTTGTTGTAAAAGAACTTTCACATTCATCGCTACACTAGAAGGTTATATTTGCAACAAGAACATTCTTAATGTAAGATTGAGGAGTATGTCATCAGGCATGGCCGGATGTAAGACAATATCAAACAAACATTTCATATAATTGGACACCACATCTCGTACATCCATATCAATATTGTTAATATGTTCTTGTTGTAACCTTGATATATTCAACCGACATTGTTTAAATAGAGTTTTTCTGGAAATTGTAACAACTATACATGAACTGTAAGTTACTTGACAGTACGATATGTGATGTGCATATACATATATTCATTTGATAATGAACTTCATATGTGAGTTGTTATGATAACTTATGTTCTTGGTGGTTGCTTATTCCTGATGTACATGTATCAGTTGTATGTTCTATTAAATGAAAGCAATTTTAGTCCTGTAAAATAATGATATACAGAATGGTGAATAATATATTAAATGAACTTACAAGTTGAAGTATATGATATTTGAAGTTAGTGGTGAATAAAAGAGAAAGGTATCACACTACAATTAAAGAATATTCACAAAAAGGTAATTCTGAAAATACATAAAAGAGGAAATCAGATTGACGGTTCACCCAGTCAGAATATTATTACAGTAGTTGGTTAAACAAGTATCCTATCTGCGAAAATAGTTAGGTCTAAAGCATTAAAATTACTTTGGGAATAATGAGCTTGTGTATTGTATACATATATTTCATTATGTAGCATGTCCTTTGCAGACCGTCGCTCCCATTACATCTCACCTGAAAGACTCAAACTCTTGTCAAATCTCCATCCTGCTCTAGAGTCTTGCATTCCTTGACATTTTGGTGCCATCGCCTTCTTCCTCTGCCTCTTTTGCTTGGCACCATACCTTCCATTACCATTCTCTCAAGACAATTGTGTCTTTTGATGTGGCCAAAGTATTTCAATTTTATGTTCAGGATGGAATTTATGAACCAGTTCTCCTCTATGTCCAACTCTTGTTGAATGTCTGCATTTTCTTTGTCCATGGTATTCTGAGGATTTTTCAATAACATTTTGACTTGAAGGACAATTATTTTCCTTGAGGTTTGGATAACTGTCCATGTTTTGCAGCTGTATGCTGCCACTTGAAAAACACATTCTCAAAATGTTCACTTTTGTTGGTATATTGGTATTCTACCATAGGTTGTGTAGTCTCTGCATTGCCATTGACAATCTCCTTCTGATTTCCTTTGAGCAGTTGCCGTTGTTGTCAATTCTGGAGCCCAAATACTCAAAGTTTGTGACCTGTTCTATTTCTACACTCCCAAATTTCAATTTATATTGGCTTCCTGTTTTGTCAGTATTAATTATCTTTGTTTTGTTTATGTTTATAAAGAGGTTTTGATCTTCGCTGCATCTGCTTACAGCTGCTATTAGCTGCTCTAACCCCTCTGCACTGTTTGATAGTAACACAGTATCATCTGGATATCATTGTTCTAGGATCTTGTATCCATTGATTGTTAAGGGATCATAACTTTTGATATTCTCATCCTCTCTAACACTCCTCATTATGCATTCTGCATATGTTAAATAGGGAATTGGTAGAGGATACACACCTGCCTTACTCCCATTTGTACTTCAAATCAATCTGATGCTTCACCAGATACCCTGACAGCAGCTTGTTACTCCTGATATAATTATTCCATCAGATGGATTAGATATACTGGAAACCCCATATCTATTTTCCACATTTTTGTGTGTTTTGTGCAATCGAAAACCTTAGTGTAACCGATAAAGCATGTATAGAGATCTTTGTTATACTCCCTATTTTTTAAATAATGTTCCTCATATGTGATCTCTGGTCCCTCTGTATTTTCTAAAACCTACTTGCACCATGGATTTCACATTCAAATTTTCTTTCTATCCTCTTTAATAAAATTCACAAGAGAATCTTGCTAGCATGGCTTATTAGCATAATAGATTTGTGGACATCTGTAGATTGCCTTTCTTTAGGAGAGGAATATAGATTGATTTCTTCCACCATCTTTTTTCAGGTTCTCTCTCTTCATTCAATAGTATTGTAACTGGGTGCTTTGTGGTATCTTTGTACATGGTTCTGCAATACTCTCAACCTCTTTTCAAAATATCTTTGTTTTCTGCTAATATGGTGTCCTCTTTATCATAAATGACATGTGTTACTGGTTGCAACTCTCTTGCCAATGTTCTTATCTCCTTAGAGGCATCTCCCTCCCTGCTTTGTTGCTGTAATTCTTCAATGTTTTTACAGGTGTCCATTATGTGCCTTGTCTTTTCTTATTTCTTCTTTCTTTTCTGACTGTTCTTGCAACATGTAATAAGTTTTATATGTGCTGGTTCTCTCAATTCCCTTTTGCTTTCATTTTCTCCTATTTGCGGTGTTTCTTTCAATAAGTCACTCTGAGAATTATGCTTTTGCACCAGAGATTAAAATGCCCCTTACATCAAATTCATCTGATGTCATCTTTTCTTTGACTGTCATTAACGCCTCAAACTTATTTAGCACTTCGATGCTATATTGAATTGCTATCGCTTTTTGCATCAAAACATATTGTTCACATACCTTTGCTCAACCTTCTCAATCTCAGCTTGAAAACTGCAACCAATATTTTGTGATCCGTGTCGCAGTCCACTCCTGGGAGCGTTCTTGCTGGCAGCACACTTGACCTCTATCTGTGTTGTACTAGGATGTAATCTATCTGGTTTCTATCATCACCACCAGAGAAGGTCCATGTGTAAAGTCTTCTAGGATGTTGTTTGAATAAAGTGTTGGCAAAGAAGAGATTATTTGCAATGCAGAATTCAACCAGATTTTCTACTTTCTTAGCTTAACTTTACGTCTTTATACTGGTTTAGAAGACATTTCAGAGTTTGTATACAACCAGTTTCATTTACATCACCTTGCTCTAAAAGCTATGCACATCCAATTTATTCTTAAATGCATTAATTGTCCCTGCCTCTACTACCTCCTCTGGCAATGCATTCCAAGCATTCACCACTCTCTGACTAAAAAATATTTCCCAAACTAAAATTTCCTTGCACACTTTCCCCTCCATTATACTTTCCTTGCCAACTTTCACATTGAAATCTTCAGTGATAATCAAGATGTATCTTCTTTCTGCTTTTTCTAGTGTTTTCTGGTAGGGACTATACCCCAATTTTTCAATCATCTGATGTGAATGTTGGTGCACAGACTTGTATTATTGTTAGGTTCCTTTTCTTTCTCTTTAGTCTATTCATAATATGTGATCGTTAACTTGGTTGCAACCAAATCTTTGACAGGATAAAACTGATCTCGCTCTATCCACTAGTGTCCATCCCAGAATATATATAGGTTTCTATTGAACTGCTCAAACAGTGCCCTTGGTTTAACCATCTGTGTTCTGAGGCCCCCAGAACATGTGTCCTAGTTCTCTGCATCTTTTTTCCTATCATTAGTAAATATATATATATATATATATATATATATATATATATATATATATATATATAAATATATATGTATATATATATATATATATATATATATATATATATATATATATATATTGATTGAATGATTGGTTAAATAGATTAAAAAGAAACTACAATGAGAAAACTGAATCCAATGGACCTTATTTAGGCAGATAGAAGACCTGGACTGCAGATGAAGTGGCCCTCCAATCTCACAGCCAACTCCAAATGCAAAACCAGGCTGACACACTAGACAGAATCTCCCAGCAAGTAGGTCTAAAGATTAGTGTAGAAAAGATAACAATTTTACAATAAAATTGACCAACAACACAGGTCTTATCAAATTGAGAGGAACACCATTGGATGATGTAGAGAGCTTTATATACATAGGCACCGTAAACAAGACAGGCAGTTGGAACGTATAAAGGGATGCAACTGATTTTAAATGCACAAGAGACACCTTGATCAAAAATATGCACTTCCAAGCTGGAACTTCTTTGTGTGACATCCAGATATAAATGACAACAGGCCAAAGTCTATATGTGGGTTACCACAAACAAGCGGTACCCACTGTACAATAGCACCTCAGACATCAAGGGTCAAAAGTGGAGCTTCATGGATGGTACAGACAAAGAGAATAATTGGACAGGTGAGAACAATGGGTCCACACTGGCGAGAGAATGATAGATTACCACAGAATTATCATAACCCTAGGTAGGGAATGCAGAGAGTTTGTGCAACAGGAGAGCAGAGCTCAAGGTTAACCAGCAGATAACATGATGCCATCATATATACTGATAGATCTTCACTGAGATATCTGGTATGGGCTTCTTGGCTAGAGTGAGAGGGTAGGTTTTTGCTGAGCAGAGCAGGGCATACAGAACAGCAACCAAGAATGGAGATGGAGGCAGTGACTGTAGCTCTGAGATTGCTATCTGAGACTTTTTTAACAGGGGCAGTCATCATGTCAGACTCCCAATCCTTACTTCAGAAGGGCTAGCTACGACTTGAGTGGATGACATCTGTAGAGGCAGAAAACCAGCAGGGGTCTGGTGGGGATCTAGTGTCTTGCTCATTCTGGAGTTCAGGCCAATGAAATTGATGACACAATGGCTTTACATGTACCAATTGTGGGTACACTAGATTTGGGTAGAAGGGACATTCTGAAGTCTATCAATGACTGCCTTTTAGATGATGACAAATCAATAAATGAATCAACAATTCACAGACTGCAGAGCTATGATATCTAATAAGGTTTGAGTGGACTGGGGCACAAGAGAGGTTAGAGCAAAAGTGTCTACAATCAATGAGCTGTGGGAACCATCAGTGTTTACATCCTTTGTCGTTTACTTTCAGAGACTGAGAACCTATGTGTATGCCTGGAGTGCAGTGAAGTCAATTCTTAGAAAAAAAAACAGAACTAGGAAAGGTGGTACAGATGAGGATGTAAATAGATTATAGCTTCCATCATCATCATCAATACCCATCGCTCCATCCAGGCATAGGCCATTGACAACCTTCAATTTTGGTCTTGAGCAGCCCTCTCCACCTCTCTCCAACTGAGGCCCAATGACCAAAGTTTATCTTCGCAGTCTTTTTTCCAGATGCCTCCTGGTTTGCCTCTCCTCTCTTTCCCCGCAGTTAGGGCCCGCCAGGCCATATCCGATGGTGATTTCCGTATAAAGCATGTCTCATCCAACAACTTCCTATGTTTGATCTGTTGCTTCACTGGCTTTTGCCAACTCCTCTCCCATGGCTCTCCATTACCCACCATATCAGCCCATGTCCATAATCCCCCGCAGACAGATATCCATTAATGAATGACTGGAGCCTTTTCTGTACTGTCTCTGTCATTCTGCACGCCTATATTTTCTACAGGAGTACTGACCCAACATTGGAGCCAAACAAATCCTCATTTCCTTGGATTTACTTATACTATTCAGTAATATGAATCCTGTCCCTGCTCCTCCAACTCCAGCCCTTTCATATATCAACATTTTTACACTTGCGAACCGGTGAATATATGAAAAACATTTAGTGGACCGGTGTAAATATTTTATATTTTTTGCGCATAGCTCATACAGAAATAAAAACTATTATTTATTTAATATTTAATGTATAAGTCTTAAAATCTAACATTATCAAATGAAACTTCTATAGTTGTTTAACATAACTAGAAAACCGAACAGTAAATACAAATGCTAATAATAGAACGTCTCTGAGAAAGCAATTTCAAATAGTTTGTGTTAAATCTGTTGTTGCTTATTTTTTTGAATATTTGATAACCATGGCTACAGCGTTGTTTCTGAGAGACGAGGCAATGCATTGAAATTCATTCTGTTTCTTTGTTTGATTTTGATCACTGACAGGTTGAAAAAGTCTTCTCACATAAATAGGTAATTGAAAATACAACCAACAATGTTATAGCTCTGTAGTAAATGCAACAAAGATTGTGTCATAGCTGACTGTGGGTCTACATTGCTCTGCTGTTTTAGTTCATTATGGATGCCACCAGACCACAGATTTTACTGGAATCCACACTAATCTACGACTTACATTTTTGTTCACGGAAATATGTTGTTTTCCATTTGGACTGGATAATTTGTTAGTTTTTTGTGTTTTCTTCTGTCCAATTATCCTGGTCTGGACATCGGCTATATGAATAGCATTATGCTTAAACCTGTGTCATATTTCACAGTCTAGTTCACACGACTGAACTTCACGAGACTGGTGCCCTTCGCCCTAGCTGCAAACAGTGTTGATTTGTATGTGTGAAATTTAAATACGACTATAATGGCGTAGAATACAGCCTGGGAGAGATGTCAAAATCACTCACATGCTGAGTGATGCTCTTACAACATCTTGCGGTTATGGGAAAGGCACGATACACAATGTTAGATGTCATTCCACGCTCATATTCAGTCCCAGTCTGGTTGAAGGCTCTGTCACCCTATTTAGCCTTTCTTGCATTTTGGTTATGGCCATATGGCAGCAGCACTAAATTGTCTACATAGTCCAGATCTGTGTCCATTGCATACAGGTTCTTATCTCTGATGTTGACACCTTCATAATTCAATCTTTCGCCATCAGGTACAAAAGTGATAACAATAGACATTCCTGCCTCACTCCTATTTGTACTTCGAAATTGTTGGACACTACTGATTCATGTACCACTCTATAAGCTAGTTTTCCTACTTTCACAATAATGTTTGGAAACCTCTTATTTTGACAGTAACATTCACACACAAATTTTAGATAGTAACATTCACACACAAATTTTAGACAGTAACATTCACACACAAATTTTAGATAGTAACATTCACACACAAATTTTAGACAGTAACATTCACACACAAATTTTAGACAGTAACATTCACACACAAATTTTAGACAGTAACATTCACACACAAATTTTAGATAGTGACATAATTAAGAATCATTGATCAAGAAAGCTGCTGCCATTTATTTTTATTTTGTTGCTGAAGTATTTTTTTTAATGTCTGCAATTTTTGTTTTAACAAGGTTGCTTCATATCAGAGTCTAGAGCTCATAACTTAACTACAGCTCATGATTTAACTTAAATATATGTGCATTTTATGCGAAGTCTGATTATTTCTCAAATACTTAATGTTTGCAGGTTTTATTTCTTTCACTGTTTTTTTTCCCTTTCCACAATTTACCATTCCAATGAAGCTGGCTTGCTTTTGTTTTGTGACTTATTTGAATTTTGCTCTCAAAAGGAACCTACATTTTGTCTTTTATGTACATAATTTAAAATATTTTAATTATAATTAGTTTGTTTATATTAAAATCTATGTTCTGCCATAGGCATTATACTGCAGTCAAAGTGTATTTGTTTTAATTTGGTTCAATTTAAGTTTCATGGCTTGGTTCTATTGTTTCAGTATTATAGTTATGTCAATCAATTATCGAATGATGCTGATAAAGTTGATGGCTAAAGGATTGAATATTGCCATTTTCAAATGTATGCACCTACTCAAGAACTCAGTGATGAAGAAACAGAAGAATATAATGAAAACAAACTTTGAAATTGATAAAATCTACAATTGTTCTGATAGTAATGGGAGATCCTGAACTCTAAAATAGGAAAAAGGAAATATAAGAATACAGGACATCTTGGAATGGGTAAAAGAAACAACACAGGAAATAGACTGTTACTTGGGTGAAAGAAACAACACAGGAAATAGACTGTTACTTTGGTAAAAGAAACAACACAGGAAATAGACTGTTACTTGGGTGAAAGAAACAACACAGGAAATAGACTGTTACTTAGGTAAAAGAAACAACACAGGAAATAGACTGTTACTTGGGTGAAAGAAACAATACAGGAAATAGACTGTTACTTGGGTAAAAGAAACAATACAGGAAATAGACTGTTACTTGGGTAAAAGAAACAACACAGGAAATAGACTGTTACTTTGGTAAAAGAAACAACACAGGAAATAGACTGTTACTTGGGTGAAAGAAACAACACAGGAAATAGACTGTTACTTGGGTAAAAGAAACAACACAGGAAATAGACTTACTTGGGTGAAAGAAACAACACAGGAAATAGACTGTTACTTGGGTGAAAGAAACAATACAGGAAATAGACTGTTACTTGGGTAAAAGAAACAACACAGGAAATAGACTGTTACTTGGGTGAAAGAAACAACACAGGAAATAGACTGTTACTTGGGTGAAAGAAACAACACAGGAAATAGACTTACTTGGGTGAAAGAAACAACACAGGAAATAGACTGTTACTTGGGTGAAAGAAACAACACAGGAAATAGACTGTTACTTGGGTGAAAGAAACAATACAGGAAATAGACTGTTACTTGGGTAAAAGAAACAACACAGGAAATAGACTGTTACTTGGGTGAAAGAAACAACACAGGAAATAGACTGTTACTTGGGTGAAAGAAACAACACAGGAAATAGACTTATTTGGGTGAAAGAAACAACACAGGAAATAGACTGTTACTTGGGTGAAAGAAACAATACAGGAAATAGACTGTTACTTGGGTAAAAGAAACAACACAGGAAATAGACTGTTACTTGGGTGAAAGAAACAACACAGGAAATAGACTTACTTGGGTGAAAGAAACAACACAGGAAATAGACTGTTACTTGGGTGAAAGAAACAACACAGGAAATAGACTGTTACTTGGGTAAAAGAAACAACACAGGAAATAGACTGTTACTTGGGTGAAAGAAACAACACAGGAAATAGACTGTTACTTGGGTAAAAGAAACAACACAGGAAATAGACTGTTACTTGGGTGAAAGAAACAATACAGGAAATAGACTGTTACTTGGGTAAAAGAAACAACACAGGAAATAGACTGTTACTTGGGTGAAAGAAACAACACAGGAAATAGACTGTTACTTGGGTGAAAGAAACAACACAGGAAATAGACTTACTTGGGTGAAAGAAACAACACAGGAAATAGACTGTTACTTGGGTGAAAGAAACAATACAGGAAATAGACTGTTACTTGGGTAAAAGAAACAACACAGGAAATAGACTGTTACTTGGGTGAAAGAAACAACACAGGAAATAGACTGTTACTTGGGTGAAAGAAACAACACAGGAAATAGACTTACTTGGGTGAAAGAAACAACACAGGAAATAGACTGTTACTTGGGTGAAAGAAACAATACAGGAAATAGACTGTTACTTGGGTAAAAGAAACAACACAGGAAATAGACTGTTACTTGGGTGAAAGAAACAACACAGGAAATAGACTTACTTGGGTGAAAGAAACAACACAGGAAATAGACTGTTACTTGGGTGAAAGAAACAACACAGGAAATAGACTGTTACTTGGGTGAAAGAAACAATACAGGAAATAGACTGTTACTTGGGTAAAAGAAACAACACAGGAAATAGACTGTTACTTGGGTGAAAGAAACAACACAGGAAATAGACTGTTACTTGGGTGAAAGAAACAACACAGGAAATAGACTTATTTGGGTGAAAGAAACAACACAGGAAATAGACTGTTACTTGGGTGAAAGAAACAATACAGGAAATAGACTGTTACTTGGGTAAAAGAAACAACACAGGAAATAGACTGTTACTTGGGTGAAAGAAACAACACAGGAAATAGACTTACTTGGGTGAAAGAAACAACACAGGAAATAGACTGTTACTTGGGTGAAAGAAACAACACAGGAAATAGACTGTTACTTGGGTAAAAGAAACAACACAGGAAATAGACTGTTACTTGGGTGAAAGAAACAACACAGGAAATAGACTGTTACTTGGGTAAAAGAAACAACACAGGAAATAGACTGTTACTTTGGTAAAAGAAACAACACAGGAAATAGACTGTTACTTGGGTGAAAGAAACAACACAGGAAATAGACTGTTACTTGGGTAAAAGAAACAACACAGGAAATAGACTGTTACTTGGGTGAAAGGAACAACACAGGAAATAGACTGTTACTTGGGTGAAAGAAACAACACAGGAAATAGACTGTTACATTTTGATGAAGAGAACCACCTAGTTTAATGTAATATATTTGTCAACAATCTACAAGAAGATTATGCATATTGAGAAGTCCAGGAAAGATAGTAAGAAATCAGATTGAATTGATTATGATTAAAAAAATAGTCTCACAATAGCATAAACAAGGTGCAAATATAAATTCTGATCACAACCCTGTTGGCATCACAGAAAAACAGCAAAAAGTTAAAATAGGATTCCAAAATAGATATATCAGCATCAACGTCGCTGATAATTTAACAGAAATATCTTGTAGAAGTAAAAATTATATAATATCTGGAAACATTGAGCAAAATGAAAGTATACAGGTAGGAAGTATAACTCTAAGTAAAACGGTTGCAAAAAATAAAGTATGGGTGACAGATGATATCTCAAGCAAAATAAAAAAAAGGAAAGAGCAAAGACTCTCTGGAATATAGCATACTGCACAATGTAGTAAGAATTATGTGCATTTCAGAACATTCAAGTTTACAATCTAAGAGAAAGGGGAGAAGATAATACTGACACACACAACATTCAAAAACAAAATCTAATCACAATCTTAAACTAGCTCCCTACCTTGGTGCTTGTCAGAGCTGCTGAATAGTTCAGGGACTCCATTTTTATTACAAGAATCTCAAAAGATGATAGAAAGACACTTTTATGAATGAGTATTCCTCCACTAAAAAGGTAAAGCAAATAGAATCTCTAAATATACACTACTCCTGTTTAAGTAAATTCACTATAAAATTGTGCTTGCTACAGTTTTACAGAGATACTTTCTTTTCAAAATTACAATTGGGAATGTACAAATGACAAGTGCTAATATATTCCAAATACATTTACTTCAGATGGTTGTGTTTGATTTTAGTCTAATGTGATGTTAAATGTCAACATCAGTTGCACGCACACTTTTATACTGATATGTCTGTCTATTCCACACCGGTTAAATTTGTTAATATTGTAGTACCTTTTAGACTTGAATCTCATACACCAGGACTCTTTTGAGTTTTTTATGTTTGTTAAACTGCCCATGAAAGTAATCAGTATTCTGCTGCAGAATTTGCAAATAATAGTTAGACCATGTTGTTTTTTTGCTTAATAGCAGGATTGATAAAAAGAAACTTCTTCATCTGCTCATGATTTCATAAAAAGAGACACCTCCCCCCCCCCCCCCCCCCCCCACACCCACACACACACACACACACACACACAAACCTTCTTAGCTTCATCTCTATATGAATGTTCTGAAAACAGTAGAAAGTTGATGGGTTGTATTAGGTTGAGTGAGGATCCTCTGTTGCAAGCCTTTCACTCATGTCATCATCAAATGAAAGACATCCACTATTCTAGACTTTCACTTTTTAATCAGCTTGAATGTTATACATTTTAATCTTGGTCTTCCAGCCAAGTTATCGCAGGAAATAGTGGCTCACACCAATCAAATTTATTTTTCTTAAATGCACAAGAAAGTCATCAATATTTGACTGCAGACTTTTTAAAAGATAGCCAAGTCATCTCGTATATATGGATATTTATATAACAAAACAGCAGAGTTTATCATCAAGGTTACCTGGGCAAAGCTAAATAAAGTATAATTCTCCCCATCATATTTTTATATGAACTATCTTACTCTGTTAGATTGAATTCTGAATATAAAGCACTGGAATCTGTTGGTTAATAAGTTCTACAGCAAAACCATAATTTTGATCACTTTCTCTGATTGTCTAGTTCTTCTGTATTTTTGTTTAGTCAAAGTCTATCAATCATGTTACATATATACTTTGTTATAAATATATAAAACAAGTTAACTGTAACAAAATATTCCAAACATTTTTACTAGAACAGGCCATCCCATCTTATGTGAAGTGCTAACACTCTTTACTAGAACAAGCCATTCCATCTTGTGTGAAGTGCTAACACTCTTTACTAGAACAGGCCATCTCATCTTGTGTGAAGTGCTAACACTCTTTACTAGAACAAGCCATTCCATCTTGTGTGAAGTGCTAACACTCTTTACTAGAACAGACCATTCCATCTTGTGTGAAGTGCTAACACTCTTTACTAGAACAAGCCATTCCATCTTGTGTGAAGGGCTAACACTCTTTACTAAAACAGGTAATTCCATCTTGTGTGAAGATCTGAATCTGGAAAATATGTTTATAGTTATAAAACAATTTACAGAAAAATATTTTGGTTTATTTACTTAGCTTGCCAGCATTTATAGATCTGTACCATAAACTGTCTTGTCTCCCCATTTTTGTTTGCTTATACATGTATATTATGCTGAAGATGTGACCAATATGTCTGGTGAGTTCTTGTGTTTTTACATTTTATTGACATGACCCCGTTAACCCCTCCCTTTCCCATTTCCCCTCAATCTCTTGCTTCTCCTCCCTGACATGTACAAAGTAGCCACCCAGTTATTCTAATGTTATGTCCTAGTCAGTGACAACTAATAAAATTGTCTAGTGCTGTGTGTTCTAGACATAAAAATTCAGCCTCCAAATTGTTTTGTTTTAATTTCTTTATTTGTTCATTTTTATTTCATCTGCGAAGTTTATGTTATAAACACAAGCATACATCCACGGACATAAACGTGTTTCTGCTGCATGTTTGTTGTTGTGTTGTTCATCCATTGTAATCGATGAGGACCACTTTGTCAGCATTCACTGTTCGCATGAGTTCAAAGATGGCTATATGTCAATCGGAGCCCTAAATGAATGTCGTACTTATTACAAGAAACCAGGGTTGAAGTAGGGTTGATGTCAGCAGACTTGAGGAGCAACCGTTTCTGTATAAGTCTAATTTATTCTTGATGCCTTCATTTATTGTTTTTAAATTAAAATTTATTTTTTAAATATTTAAATATTCGCCTTATTTTTCTATTCCCCGAGGTGGTGTGCATTGCTCTACGGTTTTTATTTTGCGCATGTCAACCTAGTGCATCTGACTTTGGCATGCATTTTATGGAAGGATCTGCTTCCTCTGCATTTTCTAAGGGATTGCTTCCCCGGGGTAACGGCGGGGGATGTGATGGGGAGCGAACCCCTTTGGGTTGTGAGCCGTGCCACTTAACCACTAGCCCACGCCATCCCCTTGATGCCTCATGTCTCTGAAGACTCTCAGTAACAGTGCTGCGTCAGTCTGTGCGATTGGTGGCAATTCTTTCGCGGTCATCTTGGTTAATACTGCACTGGATCATTGATCTCAAGCATGTACTTGAATTGTTTCCGCTGACCACCACTTGCTCTCTTGCCATTTTGCAGTTTACCATAAAGCAGCGCTTTTTTGGTAGACTGTGATCTGACATACGTACCACATGGCCAGCCCATTTCAGCTGTTCTGCACATATCATACTGTGTATACTGGACATGTCTGATCACACCAACACATCTGTATTTGGCACCATGTCCTGCCATCTAATTTTCAATAGTTTCTGCAGGCAGTGCACGTGGAAGTGGTTTAATTTCCCAACATGACAACTATAGATGGTCCAGATCTCACACATATGAAATGGTAAGTAGAACAACTTCATAGACCTTCATTTTTTGGTTTTAGTCCTGATCCATCGCCTATCCCACACCATTCTACAAAGTCTGCCAAATACTGCACTTAACTTAAACATCTTTATATTGGTTTTGAAGACTCTGCAGTCTGTATACAACCAATTTCATTTATATTTCCTTGCTTTAAAAACTAAGCACATTTAATCTATTCTTGAATGCATTAATTGTCCTTAAGTCTACTACTTCCTGTGGTAATGCATTCCAAGCATTCATTACTCTCTGAATAAAAGAAAATTTCCTAATATCTGATCTGGACCTTTCTTGAGCAATGCGCAAACATCGAAGAGAGACTAAACAGAAATGATGCTAAAGGAGCATACAAGGTGGTCAAAGAACTGGTAACACCAAGACAAAGCAGGAACCTTATGATTCATGATAAAAACGGCAAGTGTCTCATTGAGGGAAATGATGTACTGGCAAGATGGACAGAGTACTGTTCCGAGCTATACAACTATGAAGGGCGAAACAAACCTGAGAAAACATTCCCCCCAACACCAACAAATATAGAGGATAACCAACTGATAACGAAGGAAGAGGTAATTGCAGCGGTAAAGACATTGAGACGAGGGAAGGCGGCCGGCGTGGACAATATACCAGCAGAGCTCTTACAAGCAGGTGGAGAGGTAGTGGTGGAAGGCCTGACACACATCTGTAACAAATATGGGCGACGGGAAACTGGCCGGACTTATGAACGAAATCTATAGTTATACCGCTACATAAGTCTGGAAACCTAAAGCTGTGCCAAAATTACAGAACAATAAGCCTCATTAGCCACCCTAGCAAGGTCATGTTTAAATTAATCCTCGACCGATTGAAACCCCAAGCAGAGAACATTATTGCCGAGGAGCAAGCTGGGTTCAGACAGGGAAGAAGCACTACAGAACAGATATTTAATTTAAGGCTGCTAATCGAGAAATATCTAGAACAGCAGCAAACACTGTATCATGTGTTTGTGGATTTTAAGGCGTTTGGTAGGGTATGGCATAAAGCGCTTTGGGCAACCATGAGGGTGTATAATAATTAATATCAACGGAAATATTATAACGGTCCTTGAACATCTGTATAACAAGGCGTCTAGTGCAGTTCTTGTGAATGGGAGGCGAGGAGACTGGTTTCGCGCATCAGTTGGTGTGAGACAGGGGTGCACACTCTCTCCAACTCTTTTCAATATATTCCTTGAAGGAATTATAAGAAAGACACTTGGAGGTCACGTTGGTACTGTCAAGATAGGGGGCCGAACGATTACTAACCTTCGTTTTGCAGATGATATCGACGGGTTCGCGGGTTCAGAAGCAGAACTCCAGGAATGGGTCAGAAGGCTCGATGAAACAGCTCATGACTATGGTCTGGAGATAAACGCTGGAAAGACAAAACTAATGACAAACAACGCTACGGGCTTCAACAGCAAGATAAAAGCAAACGGTCAAGAACTCGAAGTAGTTGACCGTTTTAAATATCTTGGGTCGATTGTCAGTGATGAAGGATCAAAATGTGACGTGTTGGCCAGAATAGCACAGACAATAGCGGCGCTTGCACGGCTTAACAAAATCTGGCAAGATAAACGGTTAGCACTACGCACGAAAATCAGATTAATGCGTACACTGGTCCTGTCAATATTTCTTTATGCGTGTGAGACATGGACAGTTACAGCTGACCTTCAACGAAGGATACAGGCCTTGGAGATGAGATGTTTCCGAAGACTTTTAAACGTCACGTACAAAGATCGAGTTACAAACGAGGAAATCCGAAATAGAATTACGACGGCAATAGGGCCTTTCGAAGATCTCTTGGCAACTGTCAAAAGAAGGAAACTCACTTGGTACGGTCACATATCGAGGTCAAATGGTCTTGCAAACACAATCCTCCACGGGAAGGTGCATGGAAGACGACGAAGAGGCCGGCCCAAAAAGAGATGGGAAGACAACATAAAAAAAATGGACCAGTCTCCGACCAGAAGAGTCACAGGCAGCGGCTTCTGACAGAGAGGGATGGCGTGGAGTTGTGAGGATGTCTTCATGTGTGCCCTAACGACCTTACCGGTTACGGGATGACCTGACCTGAATTTATTCTTTCCGTTTATTATCTTTTAAACCTGTATTAAGCCACCTCAAATTCTCTTTTCTAGACACTGTAGGCCGGTTTTTCTGAGTCTTTCCTCATAACTAATTCTGGAATCCCACTATCAGCTTTGTTGCTCTTCTTTGTATCTTTTCCAGCATATTTATATCTCCTCTACAATAAGGACTCCACACAGTACTCTAATCTAGGTCTAGCTAATGCTTTATAACATTTGACAATCACTTCCTTGCTCCTATGTTTAATATTTCTGTATTTTCCAGCTCTCTGACCATTCTAAAATTTTATGTAAATCTGACCCCAAAATATCCATTTCTGCTTTAGATGATACACTACTGCATAGTAGTCATGAATCCGATATCATTGTCCAAACCGTTTATATATATCAAGAACAAAATTGTTCCCAAAACCATTCTTCACACAGTTAGTAACAGTAAATCCATATGTGTATATATGCTGTATGTGTGTTTATTCATGCATGAATTGTCTCAACGATTGATCGCCGTTGTCTCTCCCTCTTCGGTCACGTTGTTCGCCTTTACAGCAATATAGTACAAGATTGCTAGTCTTCTAGCTTACTATCTTCAAGAATTTTGCTCATGGTCATGGACTGAATGATGAGAGAAACAACAGAGGGAAGAAACACAGAACACAGTTAACATTTGACAAGCAGTTGGAAAACCTCAATTTTGCAGATGATACTGTCACATAAGTAGCAGAACATACAAAGAAAGATAGACATACTAACATATGAAATAGCAAAGGTGAGATTGCACATTAGTGTAAATAAATATCAAATAAAGAGACCCAATAAAGATTATATCTATGTTCTTTCAGCGCCAAACCATGGCCAAGTCTAGTCATTTAGAGTTAGCCATGGCCAAACACAGTGAGCATGGCAGAACTCAATGCTCTTCAGGTACATCAGTCTGATGCCACTCGTTATAGTTCCTGTATGTTGCTCAGAACTAACATTGGGACCTCTTTAGTGTTTGTTCTGCGTGGTGTCTTTATTGACCTGCCTATCTTTCTGGTGCCACTTTGGTCTTCATGTAATTGTTTGGACTAGTTGTCGTTCATTTCATGGACATGTCCGGTTACACCCAACGTTATTTTTCTAATGATACTAGAAACATATTTGCTGCTGCTTATTTGTTTTTTTGTCTTAAATTCTTTCCAGCCAATGCTCAACATTTTTTGGACATTTAATTTAAAATTCAACCTATTTTCAAGAGTTTTGTAGTTTTTCAGCTTTCACGTCCATTAATTATTATTAATTATTATAATTATCTTGAACAGCGTTAGTATTTGCTCATCATTTTTTTTTTAAATTTCTGAATTCTTGTTAATTTGTTAAATGAAATGAGGCCAATACAATTCAAAAAAATATTTCAGCTGCTGTGTCTCTTATTTCATTTTGCTGCCTAAGTAAGTGAAATGTTCTACCTTCTGTAATATATTTTCATTCAGTTTGTTATCAGTGGCTTTGTTTGTGAGATTCATGATTTTTGTTTTCGAAGCATTTATCTGCAGACCTATTTGTTCAGATAGTTGGCAGAGTCTGTATAACTATACCTATGTCCATCAACACTTGTACTCAGAAGAGGCTATTCATCTGCAAAGACAAGATCTTATAAGGTCTTAGCATCCTTCTATTTTATGTCTAAATGTTTGTTGCCAGCATAATTATGCTGGGTGTATGTGGCTATACTAAATAAAAGTGGTGACATAATGCAGCCTTGCTTTACTCCTGTTTCTATATAGAACTGTACAGATTTATCAGCAGAGGTCCGCATAAAAGGCTTTTATGACAACAATATATTTGGATGGAAATCAAATGTTAAGGATTGTCCAAAGTGATGGGCGGTGAAGACTGTCAAAAGGCTTTTGGAAATCAATAAGGATGATAAGTGGATATTACATTTTTATAGATTCCTCTAAAATTATCATAATGGTGAAGATTTGGTCTATGCATGATCATTATGGTCGTAAACCAACTTGTTCCTCCCTGAGTTGGTTATCCACTTACTTCCTAGCACTTATGCCACACCAACCAGTTTTTGTAATCTGATAAATCACTCTTTATATTTTGACAATAATTTAACTTGTTTTTATACTTGTCTTGAAGGCTCTGCAGAGTATGTATTATAACAGTTTCCTCTTCACAATTTAATCTAAAAATAACTAAGTGCATCCAATCTGTAACTGATCCAGCCCCCACTCCAGCATTGGGAGGATTCTCTTAATTCTATTCTCCTTTATTGATGATTCTATTCTCATTTATTGATGATTCTATTCTCCTTTATTGATGATTCTATTTTCCTTTATTGATGATTGATTTACGTGAGAGGTTACATTACATGCTGCTTTTAACCTTTCACTAGTAATTCCGTTGCCATCAGCCACCCAGTGGTTCTTTAACTTTTGATGACTTATTGAATCGTAATTGGTGTAAACTTGTAAATTGGTGTAGTAGGTATGGTCAAAGTCAAAAGCTATTGCTGGTTGTGGTCTATTCAAAGTCAAAAGCTATTGCTGGTTGTGGTCTATTCAAAGTCAAAAGCTATTGCTGGTTGTGGTCTATTCAAAGTCAAAAGCTATTGCTGGTTGTGGTCTATTTAGCATCTGTAAAATGCTGGGCCCAGCATATTATCTGCCTCTTTCCATAGAAAGAAGGTTGCCTTGCTTCTTGATAGCAGTTGATTTGTTGCCTTTGCCTTGTGATTTGATATAGGTGTCTAGAATTTCAAATTTTTGCCGTGTCTTTGGCTGCAATAATATAGATTAATAGTCAGATAATTGAAGAAGAATCACAATTTTATCTTCATTCAAGTAACATTGGTAAAGACGGAGAAACAAACCAACAAATTAACTTACTTGCTTAGTCACTTTCTTTCTGCCCATTGGGCGTAGAGAAAGAGCGTCAAACTATTATATCCACTGTCTTCCTCTTAGTCTGGTTCCAGACTAATCAACCACGTCTTTGTAGTCTGTAATTTGTGCCAGTTTTTAATCTTTAAGGTCTATATGGTTTTCTTCCTTTGTTTACTTGTATTCATCTGGATAGACAAACAGGATATTGCCCATTGTTTCCTTGTATTCATCTGGATAGACAAACAGGATATTGCCCATTGTTTCCTTGTATGATTAAGGGGCTGCTTCCATTTAGCCGCAATGCAGGTCACTGTTTCTGGTTCACAGCTGTTTATTGGGTATTTACATCTAGCCTCCAAAAATAAAGCCTATTCAACTGTACAGCTGATGCCCCTAGTAGGAGAACCAGCTCCTCTCTCAAAGCCAAATCGTTAATATCAGGATTAACCAGATTTGCTTTCAGCTCTCTTCACCCATTACGGAACTCTGCACTATTAGCCATAAAGAATAAGATTAGACTGTTAAACGCAAATGCAAAGTTGGTTTGGTTGTATGGCTCTGAGACATGGCATGTGACTAAGGATATCACATTCAGACTGCAGACATTTATTAGCAAGTACATTTGTCACATTCTGCATGTTTGATGGACAGAGATAATGGGAAATACAGATCTGTGGGGAAAGAGCACAGCAGCAACCAATACAGCAAGAAATTGTGGAGACAAAGTGGATATGGATAGTACAAACTCTCAGAAAGAAGCTGCACAGCATAACCAGCCATATGCTGAATTAGAACTCACAGGGCAAGAGGTGATTGGAAAAGCCAAGGAACATCTGGTGGCAAGCAAACAGTTGGGAGGAAGTCAGTTTAATTGGGGTCTCGTAGGCGGAATTAAAAAAGATGACACAGACAAGGAACAGATGGAGAGCATCTGTTGCTGCCCTATGTTTCAAGAGGAACCAGATGGATAAATGATGATATGTGTATGTATGTATATGTGCATGAATGCAGAAGCAAGCAAGTGTAACAGAGTTACAAGGGTCCCAAGAGCCTGGGCTAGGAATCCCTGAAAACACCATTCAAGTTACCCACACATTACTTTAGAATCCTGTCCAGAAGCTATAATTAATATAATGGTCATTGTTTGACAATGATTGTTTAAAGAGTATCCAACAAAATTGATATTCTGACTGTCCCCTGGGAAATCCCACAAACATTTAGGTCAAATAGAAAGTTCAAGCATAGTTCAAGACAAGGTAATCTTTTTTTAGCAGCACCATAGGACAGACAAAGTTTATGCCCAAGAACTAGACAAAGAAGACATGGACCCACACGAGCAGATAGTACTGTAGATAGTACGGTGCAAGAACAGCTTAATTTATTGCAGAGTTTCTGACTTGAAGACAAGACAGGAGAATCAGAAGACCAAAAACACTACAGGAATAGAGGGGTAGAAGGCCACCAGACAAGCAAGGACCAGAAGATTTACAGCGGACAAAAACAAGTTAGCAAGCTAATTGCTTAGTTTGTCAATTTTAGTGAGATACGACTGTGTTAAAGTAGTAAAAGTAAAGTAAAGTATCCCATAGCATTACTGCCGTAGGGGTGTGACGTGTTAGCGATCTTACATTTCAAATACTCTGCTATATGAGGGCGGTAGCCATCTCCTCTCCCTCGCCGCTTTTACTTCCCGGACTGAACCGGTACCTATTTAAGGCTGGGTCGACCCGGGAGCCATTGCGGTCTGAAAAAAACATTACCGCCTCAACTGGGGAATGAACCCAGGACCACTCAGATGCGAAGCCAGCGCGCTAACCACTGCGTTACGCTACGCGGAACATTAAATAGTACTGACCAAAGTGTTGGGACCCGTGAGTTTAATAGTACAAGAGAAAGACCTGTGTTACTTGCACAAACCTCTCGATTGTGATTAGCTAAAGTTGGCACCTGGTGCTTGGCAAAGAGCGGTGGTGGTACCTATTTGGAAAAACAAGGGCAGCAGAAAATATTGCATCTCCTATAGGGGCATATCCCTCCTTTACCATGTTGTACAAATTTTGCACAGGTTTTTAAGCAATGAATTTGAACTATTTTGGAATCACTGCTCAGTGCTTCACAATCAGGATTCCGGAAATGTACAGATGATACCTTCAGACAGATCAATTTAAAAAAAACCAAAGAATACAAAAAGAAACAGATGTGTAAGAAGTGCTGCCAAAACAACACTCTGTGACTGAATCCACAACACCATGCTGGTGCAGACACGCCCAGTTAGTGCCTACATTGACTCCAAACAGATTAAGTGATTTGATCCCTTGGCAGTTGGAAATCAAAAAGAGAAGGCTTAATGGTCACTGCTCTGGCAAAATCCAAGTTAAAAATCTACTTAAATTATTCTAGGTATTTTCACCCCACAGAGAATATGTTGCAAAAAGGGGACTATGTGGCTATAACATCAGGTCTTGGTAATAGTGTTAGTGGAGCAGCATAGATGACGCCTGACAGGCTGCTCTCAATTTATACTTCTACCACCACCAGTCCCATAAATGGGCAATTGTGTATTCCAGGGGCTAACAGATACTAGCTTGACCTGGCAAGTCACCAGCAAATTTTTGTCTGCCAAAAAATATGAAACAAAAGGACACCTTCTAACAACACAAGTGGACTGAAGATAGAAAGAAAGAAGAAGGTGTGTGTAAAATAAACATTGTTTGTTATTGTTTCAGTTTCAATAATTGTTAGTGTTCTAATTAAAGTTGTGAGTAGAAGAGTGATAGTTTTAAGACAGAGAGTAGATAACAGAGTAACCTGTTTACAAAATTGTATAAAAAAGATTGCCAGTTTTCTTGCAAGCACAGAAGAGAATTGTCCATGTATGCCTCTTATTGGGAATCAGCTTCTTGGTGTTTTCCTGTTGGATGGAATTCTCTTCAATTATTATTCATGTCTACATTTTATAATTCTTTTTCAATTATCTTTTACTTTTGGACTTCTCATAATCTTGTGTCTGCCTCATCGTGACAAAAACATATTGTGTTTGCTAAATTCATTTTTCTTTGACTGAACTCAACAAAGTAGTGGATAAATTCCAGACACTGCATTGTCAAAGTTGCTTATACACTCCTCCATCCACCAAAATCTAATCTAGATATCTATCCATCCACCCAAAACAAATCACACACTCAGAAAATCAGTAATACTGTTTATGTAGACCTATTTAAATAACAATGAACACATTATCTTGTGTATGAGCGTATGGGTTTAATCTCAAAGTTCCAAGCACAACAAAAGAAAACACATAATACAAACATTAAATTGTATCCATAATAGAACAAACTTTATATTATAAAACTGAGGTCATAATGGTGGAGGGAAAAGCTTATGACAACTAACAGCATCAGATTTTACTTCTACTGTTAATCATAAGTTCAGTTTAATAAACTTGTTTTCTTTCAATAAAATGTTCTATTCAGTTGACTATATCCATACAATTGGGTTCATAGTCAATTCTCTTTGACCCTTGGTGATGTACAGGTAGTTTTATTTTTAGTGGCCCATCGCAGGCAAAGTTGGTGGCAGCTTCAGACTTGGGCTGCAAGATGTGTTCTCATATGGCTATAAAGACCAATCCTGGTATGATAGACTCTACTGCACTCGGGGCACACGTATTACCATGTGTTCTGATCTTTTGGATGAGTGATAGAGTTTCATTCTGTGTTTTGGCACATTTGATGATGTTCGTACACTATGGTGGAACGATTCTGTAAAAGTAACTACCAAGTGACATCAATGTTTAAGTTTTTCATAGAGACTTTCAAGGAGTCTCTGTAGCATTTATTTTGTCCCCCTGATTGTTCTGAGCTCACCATATAACAGCTGTGCTCATCGGGCATGCGAACAACATGTTCTGTCCATTTTATTTTGACTTTTTGTAGAAGTGTATGGATGCTTGACACGTTACTTTTGTTAAGAATTTCAGAGTTAAGCACTTTGTCCTGCCACCCAATCCTGAGCAGCCTACACAGACAACTCAAGTAAACATGATTTAACTGTCTTGTGTGTTTGCTGTACACCGTCCATGTTTTTGCAGACATGCAGCAGTGTAGTTAATACAACAGCATGATACACTTTTACATTGGCAAAATCCTAACACTGATGCCTTGTTGATTCCAGACCTATTTTTAGGCAGTTGAGCAGGACTGATCTATATACACTTGCAGTCAATGTACAGACAAACAGCTGATTGACCTGTCATGTCATATTTATGTTATGAAACCTATTGCAGTGATACTTCATATTCCTGTCAAGGCTATATGGGTTTTGATAGCATCAGTTTGTTAGGTCTACTCATTTTCCTTTGGAAAGTTCACTACTATGAAACCATCACTTCTGCTGTTTAGAGCATGTGATGGCAACCATCTGACCATCCCATTAAAGTTGTTTGTGACTTCGTTAAGTGGAGCCAAAAGAAAAGGAGATGATAAAGATGACCCGCAATGACCAACCTCTCAGATTTACATTAAAGCTACATTCTACCAATTGCTAAATGTTTTCTACATAGGAAGCAAATATAACATGAAAGTAAGGTTTTACTGGGTGACAAATGGTGTAGTCTTGCATCACAGGGTTGTTACTATGATAACCATGCAGGCTGCACCTGGTCGTTAGGAAAAGATATGGCTAATGAAACTTTGATAAAGATGTAGCAACCAAAGAAAGCAGGCACTAAACTTTTACGGTATTAAAAATGAAAAAAAAAGCAATAAATAAAAAGTAACTTCCCTCATGGAATAAAGTATAAAATTTTCTAAAACGTTTATTTGTTTTGTATTTTACACATAATGTAGTTTAAATAACCAGCTGACATTTCATATTAGGCTGTAGTATGAGAATCAGGACAAGTTCTGAAAGGAAGTGCACAATAAGGGTACATTAAGAAAAGGCCATTGGTTTGATCAAACATTTCAAATCATATTATATATAAATCAAGTCAAATAAGCTACTTTGAACTACTATGGATGGACCAAGAATAATATGACAGTTTACATCAAAACCTCTTTCAGAATAATAATATTGCATCATTCAGAAAAACTAACATTAGAAAACAAAGTACTAAATGTAAGCTTAGCCTAAAATAATACACTGCAAAGATGTTGCAGCATTGTGTGACACTAACTGTACGCAATAGCTAGAAATGGTAGTTAAAATAATGTCCCCAAATCAAGTGTAATGACAGTAAAATGAAATACAAGTTTCTCTTTGTTCTGTAGTTTAATATGCTTTGAATTGATTGTCTTATTTCCAGAGCACCCTTGTTTCATGTCTGTTTGGTTTGCAATTTAACTGGCTGGATGGACACAAACTATACCAAATGTATTGATTTAGCTATTGATTGTCATTTGAAACGTTTCTGACACGACCAATTAACTGCAAGTACACGTGAAGACTTCATTATTTCAACACTTTGGAGATTCAATGACATTTTTGGACAAGTTGGATTGGGTAACAACTAACCATCTTTCTTGCATATCTTCCATTTCATGAAATTCTTTCTTTTTTGTTCACATTTTCTGTGCATATTTTTATTAAAATAATATCTGCATATGGTAGGGCTGCTGACTAAACTATTTTGTAGTTTCTCTAGTTTCTTTACAAATGACAGTTATAACAGCTTCATGAGCTCAACGATTGTCATTTTCTCATAAAACTTAACGTCTTTATACTGGTTTAGAAGACCCTGCAGAGTCTGTATACAACCAGTTACATTTACATCACCTTGCTCTAAAAGCTATGCGCATCCAGTTTATTCTTAAATGCATTAACTGTCTCTGCCTCCACTACCTCCCCTGGTAATGCATTCCAAGCAGACACCACTCTCTGACTAAAAAAATATTTCCTAATATCTGATCTGGATCTCTCTTTAGTCAGCTTGTAGCTATGCCCTCGTGTTATTGTAGGCGGCTGTATTTTAAAAAACTTGTTATAGTCTAATTTATCCATTCCTCTGATCATCTTATAAACCTGTATTAAGTCACCACGAATTCTTCTCTCTTCGAGACACTGTAGGCCGGTTTTTCTGAGTCGTTCCTCATAACTGTAATTCTGGAATCCCACACATATAAAATACCATTACACCACTTTTTTTCCTATGGTTTATTTCCCAAGCTGAAACTGTGTGCACCGAAATTACAGTTTTTTAAAGTGTCCCTTTTGTGAGGACATATGTGACAGATGAGAAGAGAAGTACTATCACACGTAGAGCATGTCATGTGGTGCCTAACAGTGAGACCACCCTCTAATGCAGAAGACACTCCTACTAAGGTCATTACGCACAAAGCCATTCACAGAGGCCAAAAGGCTGCTGAGTTTTTAGTAACCTTTTTTATTAGAAAGAAAGTTCAAGAAATAATACCCCATGAGTGATGCAGAAATAAAAGGGCAATAAGAAAGACATATTTTATTTTGTTTTCAATGAGTTAGTGAAGTGTTTGACAAGTGGTATTAGCTGAAAGTATTTTATTCTGTTTTCAATGAGTTAGTGAAGTGTTTGACAAGTGGTATTAGCTGAAAGTATTTTATTCTGTTTTCAATGAGTTAGTGAAGTGTTTGACAAGTGGTATTAGCTGAAAGTATTTTATTTTGTTTTCAATGAGTTAGTGAAGTGTTTGACAAGTGATGTAAACTGATTGCAAACATATTTAGTCCCACAGACCTTTGTCTTCATATCTCTGTTAATGGTGCCTTTCATCCACAAAATGAGTATGAACAATTTAATGCCACCAGATATGATAATTTAAATTCATTAACACTGATGGAAATTACTAGCATTTGTTTAGTTATAAAAACTGAATGAGAAGCTTAAGTACAGATCAATAAATTTAGTATGCAACATTAAAAACTCATATAGTTGGTCTCCAAATACTGGCAGTGATTGATGGTGTTTTCAACAGATGATAGATTCCCTGTTGATGATACAAAATTCTAAACATAACAGAAGTTTAACAACATATGATAGAGAACATTTGACAAATATCTTCTCTATGTAACAGGTGTCATATTGAATAGAAAAGAATATGACACTAACAAGCATGTCTTCAGACGTGACTAAAGGAAAGTTGTGTTTTATCAAGCAAGCCTCATCAAGCAAAAAAAATATTGTCTCAGAAACAAACTCAAAGAGCACATGCCATTCCATGGCACAGTGTTTCTGCAAGGGCACTAACCTCAGTGGTGCTCCTTGCTCCTTAATGATGAAACACAGTTTTTAGAAGACATTTCAGGCCAAGTGATGTCCTATTTCTATTTAGGCAGCATAATTGGCACATGGGATGGTACACATCATTGAACACAGTAAACACCAACATTAAAAAGGCAAGAATGATATTTCTGACAACACATGGAGATCCTGAGAAATTAAGATTACCACCAAAGTTAGAATATCAAATGCCAGTGTCAGGTCTGTGCTGTTGTATAGAGCCGAAACACGGAGAACATCCAAATCAAAACAACAATGACTCCATATCTTTGTTAACAGATGCCTATGAAGACTAAGTGGCATATCGTGCAAGGTAGGAAGATGTGGGAAATGAGCCAAGAAGAATCAGTGGAGCAACAAATTAGGAGAAGAAAATAGGACTGAATAGGACATGTGCTGAGGAAGACACAGTCCAAAATAGCTAGACAGTGTCTTGCATGGAAATCTCAAGTGAAGAGAAAAACAGGTAGATCTAAAAATTCATGGAGAGGAGAATTATGTGAGAGGGAACTATGATTAACTGGTTACACAGAAAGAGTAACCAGGATTATGTATGATAACGAGATGGGGCCAATGACCTATGCTCCAAGAGAATCTATGGACTTTCTTTGATTCAAACCAAGATAAAAAATGATTCATAATATCATTTATTTTGCAGGTTTATGGTTTTCATGTAAAGCCAATACTCTCAACATGAGAAGCAATACAAAAAATTGAATGATGGTGCTACAAAAACTGATACAGCTGTATCCCTTTCTGCCATAGATAAGAAATGAATAATGGCATTACAGTTTAACAATAGTGTTCTTGATGCAAGCTTTACAACAAAAAACTGGGAGCACTGGACATCTAGACACATCATCCTCGTGATGTCATGTAATATAAATAAAATAATTAAATTCACTCCCAAAGAAATGTGTAATTCCTAATATTATAATTTAAAAGGAATCATTAAACTGCAACCCTTCAATATTAAGACACAGTAAAAAGCTCCAAGCTTATTGTAGAAAACACCAAGTTTTTCTGGTATAAAACGAATATTGGTAAAAGCACCAATAGAACATTTTAGAAAAACAAACTCATTACAGAAGCACATTCACAATAATCTCACTCTTGAAAACACAAGCATCAATGTGATATATGTTATATACTGGTTGACTTTCACCATGTGCTCACACTATAAAGTCTTAAACAAGATTTATGTGCATCGACTATCAAGCTGAAAGTGTCGTAAAATATGAGCATCTTTCTTTGACATATTAAAAATACTATGTAATGTTTATGATAAAAGAATGGAGAGCTGTGAGCTTATAAATTTGATGTATACACACAGAATGCTGCTAGTGGACAGATTAGCTTAGTCAATAAAAGACATATGCATACTTAGAATAAAGCACACACACACAGAGACCTTCAGGTACATCTGCATGATTTAATTTGATAGATGTACACAATGTTCAGCATAAAAATGTGAGCTATCTCTAATAATAGCATTAACTTCACTCTCACTTGACAGCAAGTTCAAAAGTTCAAACAGGACATGCATGCAATGTTCTGATGTTCACTAGCATAGTTATGATATGGATTCACATGAGTTTGGTATCATCAATGTACAATACACATTCTTGCATTAGGCAACACTGTTTGCAGATGAAAGACAGACTAGAAAATGGTACGGAGTTGTCTGACAACAAACACATGTTATCAATACCTCAGCAGGTAGATGTCCGGAAAAATCTTCATGTTCTTCATGTAAAACCAAAGGAGTTTTGTAAGCAGAATAATAAAAAACCAAACTACATTTTATTTAAATATTTAAACATTTAGTTTCTATTTGAGGAATATTTTTTATTTGTCTGCACACAATGTACAGTGAATTATTTGTGCAAATCTTAACAGTTGAAGTATATTTAAAATTTATATGTCAGTAAAAAACATTTATTCTTAAATTTTTCAAAAAATTCAAATCAAGTCCAGTAAATCAGTGCTCTATAATGTTTTCAAACTTTTTATTCAACCAAATATTTGCTTCATTAAAATTATCACATTCATTGTAAGGCCAGACATGTATGAAAGTGACAATTAGAAACTGCTGACTAGATTGAATTAACTTATATCACATGATTCAAGATACAGGTTGTATAAATACAGCCATCATTGGCTCACCAGCTACACAGTGCACCCCTTGTAAAACAATGTTTTACAAAAATACGACAGCAATGATGTTCACTTTAGAAATAACTAATTGAGAAAATACGAAGGACAGTAAATTAAGTAACAGCATTTTTATTAATAACATTTTTTACAGGACTCAGAACCAGAAATGTCTTTGTGTCCTATTTTTCTACTTAGCCTGGCAACACACTTTGTCCACCTGTTCACTAATTTGTGGATGTCCTCTATAAAAAAAAGTCTTTTGGTGCGACTTTTAACCAATTTTGCATAGCCTCCATTAGCTCATTGTCAGCTTCCTTGAGATCCATCTGCTACACACTTTTCTATAACCGAGGTCATCATGGACAATTTTCGCGCAGCGCCATGATTCATGTTGAAATCATGGGCTATTTCATCAATAGTGACTCTATTGTCACGGTACTAGTTAGTCCATCTGCTGTTTCACTGTGCCAATTGTCACATTTGATGGTCTCCGATGCTGCACTTCATCAATTAAATTTTGTTTTCCATTTCAAAATCTTTTTACCAATTCATACACTCTCCTCACTCAAACAACTGTTTCTGAGCCAAACCTTCATTCTTCTGTATTTTTCAGCATTCTTCTGCATTTTTCAGAAGGTTTCACATCCTCTGACCAAACAAAAAAATGAATGACGCATAATTTTTCTTTCATGCTGCAAGTCAACATTGGGGTTGCTGTATTGTACGCTATGTTGGGCATGCACATACTGCTTTATTGTTACAGTCCCTACATCAAGTATAGGTAATGAGCCATTTTGCGTCCTGAAATAAGATTTTCCTTGTACATACTTTCATGAACTTTATAATAAAACTGCTGTTACTTAATGATGGTCCCTCATAGATTCTTAATGAAAAATACATTAACTTGTAGACAAGCAACTACAGATTCTATTTCCAGAACTGAAATATACTAGGAACTAATTTTTGAAATATTCTGAAAGGCAGAACAAAGTTACTAACAAGCATCCTGTATGTCAATAACAGGTTGTACCTACACAAATGAGCTTTCTTAGCCTCTAAAGTTACTAATTAAACCAAGAAGAAGTGGTTGGACACAAAGGATACTGGTCTCCTAATCAGGAGGACATGGATTCCAATCCTAGTAATTACCTAGGTTTTTTGCATTATGGTGTGAAATATAAACTGAACCTGCATACTGCACTGTAATTTCTAGGGAAGTGATTTTTGTTCTTTAGTCCTATAAATTAATTTTTTGTTTATCTTAGTCTGTTGAAAAATATGTTACGCTGAAAGCCAGTTTTAAGAACCAGAAATAGCAAGATTTAGATACCATCCTTTTGCAAACTATTTTCGCACTCCGTCTAGAGTAAATGTAAAATACGACCAGTGTATATATACCACTGCTTGAAAACCATTAAATTAGACAACAGATGCCACTTACACAACAGAGTTTGACAAAACATTTTCCTACATTGAATGATGATATCGCCTCACAACTGAAACACTGTTTGATTGTTTATAAATAAATATTTAAATGAATTATATTAAAACATTAATCCCCCTGCTGCCAGACAGCGCAAAACTTACAGCAGACTTGTAATTCAAATCTATTCTCTTTCAGTCATAAGAACAAAATAACATTCAGTCTAATCCGTATGCTCCTACACTAACTAAATTAGTCATTCAGTGAGACGTAAAAGCCATTCGTAAAGTCTCACTCTCAGCAATATTTTAACCTTCTGACAAAGGCACAATTAAAAATTGCATGGCTGTAAAATGCAGATCTCTGAATTGCCTGTAAATATGGTTTATGGCCCAACAATTGTGTTTAAAAGCTATTACTATTGATTTGTCTGCAAGAATAATCAGCGTATTTATAAGAAAAGATAAAAAGATGTGTATCAAACACCTACATAAATAAATATCACTATTGTGAAAAACCATAAAAACTGAATCTAAACGAGAAATAAAGAACAATTCAATCATTTTTTAAAAAAATGAGAAAGTCCTACTGTTCAGTGTTATTCATCTGATTCAATTGTATAAGAATATTTTGTGTAACTTATTTAAACACATTTACTATGAAGACATGTAGTTTCTGCACAACATTCATGAATCATCATAATTACATATGAAATGAAGTGAGCAAGACAACAATCAATTGTTATGATCTGCATACAAGAACTAAACTAAACCTGAAGCAAAACACATATACAAACTAAAGAGAATATACAAAGATCACCGATAACAGAAGCTGACAATCACAATATTAATAAAATACATGTAATAAAATTACTTTTGTTATTTATATGTTCTCAAAGTTAATACTCTGTGAATGTATTTAGAATGTACCTTAGCATTAAACCATTTACACTTAGTTGCAACATATGCCTGTTAGATTAATTTTACTATTCTTTGTTCCCTTTCAGGATGTAGTAACAAATAATTACAGTTACTGCAGAGTTATATAATTTGGGTATAGTGAGGTGGCATTTGGTGTGGAGGTAACAAATGGTTTACATATTGACGTTTAAACACTTAATGTTAGTTACACTAGACCAAATAATGGAATTAACAAAACTCTTATTGTGTATATGATCAAATTCAATGTTACTAGACACTTCTATTTCATTGTGATGTATATTGACTGTTTTTGACAGTTTGAGTCTGTTAGGTCAAATCAAGTAAGTATGACGTACTAACTGAATAATTGACCAAGTCAGACTAAGACTCGACACATAAAGAAAATGAAAGCCATACAGTCCTGCTGACAGATGCTCTGGCCGTAGTCACAGCGCTAAAAAGTCAGAAAAACACCGAGCTTAATGACTTAAGAGCAGCACTCTGCAAACTGTGCCAGCAGTCCGCACCAAAAAGGGTAGTGGTACAGTGGGTCCCATCACACTGCAACATCCAAGGCAACGAGGAGGCAGACAGACTGGCAAAAGAAGGTGCAAGACTACCACAAACAGATACTAGTATGACGTACGAAGAGTCAAAACGGCTTATTAAAGCCAGATACATGACCAAATGGGAAACCGAACATACTGGTTACACCAAAAACGATGCCTATTATCAGTTGAACAGAAGAGAGCAGGTCGTTGTCTTCAGACTTCGCACTGGTCACAATAGACTGAGGTACCACCTATTCAACAAATTGAAGATAGGTGGTACCGACGAATGCCCGTGCGGTACCGGTAAAATGGCCGCTGAACATCTGCTGCAGAACTGCCCGACATACGAGGATCAGAGAGAGCAGATGTGGCCATCACCAGTGGAACTGCAAGACAAGCTCTATGGCAGTGTCGACAGCCTCAGGAAGACCGCCGCTTTTTCGAAAAAATAATGGTTACTGTCTGACTGCGTACGAAGAAGAAGAAGAAGAAGAAGACTAAGACTCTAGTGGTAGAAACTCCAAGTTTTCAATTTGAAAAATTTTGATCACTGTTTTCACAAAGATTTAGCCCTTCAAAGCAGATCTTTGTTATTTTTTCTCCATTATCTGCTGCTTCTTAGCCACAGATTAATTCTACTTTCAAATTCCTTATTTAAACATATTCCATCAGTTGAATAAAGCTTTTTTTTTTTGCCATGTTTGTATAAATTCTTTTACTATTTTAAGGTTGCAGAACACATTAATTGTCCTGGATCCCTTTTTTGCTAATTTTTAAGGCATAAAGTGATAAAGCATTGGCTGACATGTCCAAATAATGGATGTTTACAGAAGCCATGTTCAGCCTTGGTAAGTACATTCTTTGTTCCAATAAAATTCAATAAATGTATTTGATCCAAACATCATCATTCAGTTCATACAGAAATATCATTACTCACTATTTTATTCAACAAAATCAAGTTATCTATTATTCGAGCTTTGGCCCAGTCTTGTCTGCTTATATAACATGATGATCATCAAGTTAGGCCTTATTTCTGTAATTTACCATAATTACTGGTATTTTCTCAGTTCAAGCAGGGTTTAAATGTTACTTAGCTGTCTTGTCACTGTGAACTGCAGCAAAATGCAGTTTCTTTAGTTAGCCAGTCATTGCCAGGAAGCACAGATTTATACACTACTTGTGTATTATATATATATATGTATGTATGTGTGTGTGTGTGTATATGTGTGTGTGTGTGTGTGTGTATATGTGTGTGTATATATATATATAAAATTATTCTGACACTCATACGCTATAATTAACTCATATTTCTCTCTCTTTTGCCCTTTCTTTCCCACACTCTCTAATGTACTTGCTCAACTTCAGACACAAATCAAAAACTAATAGCTGGACATTTCACTTCTTACATTTGTGACACAAGCTTATTGTATCTGTATTTTGTGATTGTCAGCTCCTTTCTGTTTTGAGAATGTATTCTTTGGCTGAATAAATAAAAGTTAAATGATAAAATATACAAAGCTCTCATTTCTTAAAGACACTTGCAGTACATTATATACAGTCTATTAAGATATGATGTGCTAAATTGTGAAGAAGTAAGGGCAAAATGTCATTCCTGGGAACCAGAGAAATGTTAACAGGTAAGACTTTAAAGTGCAACATTTCCGGCAACCCATTTGATCTGGTGCATACATTTCTACGAATATAAATTTCCAATGTTCAATCAATTTTGGATTCTATATTCAATTTGTCGCACAAATATGCATTTGATATTTACATTTTTTCTGTACTGCAAGACAATTTTTGTTCTTGCAAAATCATAAGATGCTAACAATTAGTTATTGCAGTTGCAGAACTACAGTATGGTCACTGTCACTTAAAGGTCACTTAACAAATATAGGAAAAACACTGATCAAAAAACACAGGTGATCAGAGATGTTCAAGCATTTACATCAATTATTCATACCTGTCAACCTCCTGGGACAACATTCAAAAACAATTTGTCCCACCTACAAGAAATACAATTTTGAAAATGGAACCAATCTTTCTTAATTAAAATGAGCAAACCCACATGATCCAAAGTTCAAAATAGTGAAACAGATTACAAATTTTCAAGCTAAAAGTCACAACTATCATTTTAAATGCTTTCCATTATATGCAGATTTGATGGACCACATGCAATGAAATCTCAAAATTCAAATCAGATATTGAGATGCTTATTTTGTTAAAGTGTTATTGTATTAAGAAAACACTTAATATTTTAAATAATAAAGGTGTGTTAAAAAGTTTCCAACCATAATATTTTCCACAGAAACAAATGAAGCATGGATGTTGTTCTTTGGCAGGGAGGTAAGGGGGACCATCATGTACAGGAGTGAATTTGTTTTCCCATCTCACTCACAGATTGTGTCAGTCGCTGGCAGTCAGCCTTTCAGTGTTGAGTGTAGTGAGAACCCGTTGGGTTTTCATTCATCATGAAATGACGGAAAGAATTGAAAGGCGGTATAGCATTAAATGTTGATAAATGCTAAGTGATACCCATGTGAAAACCTTTAGGAAGATTAAACATGCTTTTGGTGACGATGCTATGCCCATCACACAAATTAAGGTGTGGTACATGACCACCACACAAATTAAGGAGTGACACATGGTCATCACACAAATTAAGGAGTGACACATGGTCATCACACAAATTAAGGAGTGACACATGGTCATCACACAAATTAAGGAGTGGCACATGACCATCCCACAAATTAAGGAGTGGTACAATCGCTTCAAAGATGGCTGTACATTGGTGGAGAGCAGATCACATTACAGTAGACCTCAACAAGCTGAAATAATGACCAAGTACGTACTTTGGTCTTACAGAACCGTCATGTCACCATCTGATAACTTTTGAATGAGGTGGGAATCAGCATTGATTTTTTACACTTCTATTTTAGCAAGGATTTGGCTATGCAGAAAGTGTTCACAAAATTCCTGCTGACGCAACTAGCTATGGAGTAGAAGCAACTCCATCTAGAAATGCTGGACTGTGCAAACAGCAACCTCGATTTCCTGAACACTATGCACACTGGTGATGAGTTGTGATTTTATGAGTACAACACGGAAACCAAGCTGCAGTTGTCACAGTAGACACATTTCTGCGGCCGAAAAAAGCAAAGCAGGTGCGCAGAAATGTCAAAGTCATGTTGATCGTTTTCTTTGACTTGTGGGGTTGTGCATCACATAAAACCCCACGAGGTCAAAATATTACCAAAGAGTACTACCTGGAAGTCATCTGTCGCCTTCATTATACTGTTCAATGCAAACGACTGTACCTGTGGACAACGGGAACTTGGAAGGTCTATCACCCGTCCATTCTTTGCAATTGATTCAGACTTTCTTAGCCAAACACAACATTCCTCTGCTTTGTCAGGCTCCCAATTCTCCTGACATGGCTCCTTGCAATTTTTGGCTACTCATCAAGCTGAAAATGTTGCTGAAAGGGACTCGATTTGAGTCACAAGAAGACATACGGAATGCAGCAACCCAGTTATACTCCATTCCAAAAGAGATCATGAAATGCTTTCAACAATGGTGGGACCACTGGGAGAAGTGTGTGGAGTCCCAATGAGAGTGCTTTGAAGGGGATTAGGGTTTTAAACTTCAAGGTAAGTAGTTGTATTTTTTCCCTGCTCAAGGGCCAGATACTTTTTGAACACACCCCATATACCTTGAACAGAGAACACATTCTTTTAAAACCTTCCCAAGTGCTTTAAAACAAAATATTTTTAAAAGCTTACAGATTATTATTTTTCTTTATAATTTGAAAGGTATAATTTTTCATAAATCCATGCCAGTTCTTACAGACAACTTGTCATAAATGAAATAAATTATGTCTGAGCTTCTGGAGTCCCAATGACACAAAGAAGATGTTTTCATACAAACAACAGTAAATGATTACCAAAATGAATACTGAGGGATGTGAACAAATCAAAGCTGATGTACTTGCACTTGCGACAAAGTGTGAAAGTTTTTATTTTAGCCCAAATAGAAAAATTCTAGTTCATACCGTGGTTATCAACCAGTGTCCCATTAGTAAACAGACCAGTATCCTATCCTTATCCAGAACTCCTCCTTGCGATTACATTGGGCAAAATATATCAACACCCTGATTAACGTCGTTTCATTCTTTTTTTCATTATAATGTCATCGAGAAATGTTATTTAAAAAAAAATTTATATATAAAATATTTGGCAACTTCCTTTTATTAAAACTTTCAATAAAAGAAGATGAATAAGATTTTTTTATTAGCACAGGAAGCTGGGCGAATTGAGATAGAAGTAGAAGATGGAGTGGAGTTACTTGAATCATGTAGTGGAGAATTATCAAATGATGACCTTATATAGATAAATAATGTGCAACGGAACAAGAATGCATTGAAAATGAGAATGCATTCTCTCCATGATATTTTCCAACTAAAAAATTTATCTGAGGCTTTCAGCACTTGCAGCCTGGGTAGCATGATCACATCTGACAGCCACAGTGGTGGATGTTAAGGTGGATTGAACTGGCTGCCTCTGCAATGAACGATCTTCACTGTGTGGAACAGCAGATGGCTTTCCCTGCGATCCAAATTAATTACGCACCTACCAGACACGTATGATCCCCATACTCTAGTATGGCTCCATGACCTGAACACTGCTCAAACATGACATATCAAGACGAGGTTTTTTTCATATGCGCAGGAATTCAATGGCATGATCATGTCCACAATGCTGAGGTCACCACGCACAAAATTCTCCTCCAAATCATGGACAATCTTCTCTGTCTCCACCTTTCCATCTTTGGCCATACTGTCTGGCAGGATCAGGATGTCTGGCTAATCAGCTTCTCTCAAATCATTCCTCTGTGCCAAGGACCCCTCACTGGCCGACTAGAAGGCGCAGGAGGGATTGCCTTCGACAGTTGGCAGACCCCACTTCAGCTCTAGACAAGGTCTAGCAACATGCTACAGCACATGGTCGTATCAGTGGTTGATCAACACAATGGGTCACTGACACCAAAGCAAACATTAAATTATTATTATTGAGCATTTGGATACAGCTTTATTTATTTTCACTGAAAAAGACCCTCAAAAAGAATGAAGTTCAAAAGCTAATAGGATAATAACCAATGGATGCAACTGTTACAGAGAGGTGTACAAACAGGAGCAAAACAATGCATGTCAGCAAACATTGCACTCTTTTAAACACCCAACTGAACAGCAAGAAGATCCAGCACAAGCAACACCTACCACACTATCCACCCTGAACCAATCACAGGCTCCATCAGGGATTTCTCTAACACATTTGAAGGATTTTTGACACAGATTCTTCTGTAGCTCTAATGATGCAACCCAATCTACTTCTCTACTCTTCAATGAGCAAGAGCAGGCCTCACATTATCCTTTATTTACCAGTAACTTCCCTCAAGCAACCACTACATCTTCTACTGCATCAACCATCAAGTAAATATTTTTGTTTTGGGTGTTCATTTATCTAATGTGAATATGTTTACAACACATTTCAGTTAGTCCAGTTGTATAGAGGGTTCATTTGTTAATGGGTACCTGACCTTTGGTTAGGGAAAAAAGGGCAGTGGCCACCCAACCTCACACAAACTGTGGCTTAGTACAATGAAGTCTCTGACACTTCATAACCAATGCTTTGGAACTTTAAAAAAAAAGGACATTTATTTTTGTTTACAATACAGTAGAGAGGTGTTTGTCCTTATCTTTATTAAAAAATGGGAGAATATTGTGGCCAGAAATATTCTGAAAGAACATCATCCGTATTGATATAATTGTGTCTATGATAAAATCTGTTTCACTTAATATTGTTTCAGTGAAAATCATTGTTTTCAGAAACCTAACGCCGGCGTTAATAGGGACGTTGATGATCTTCCACACACATTCAAGTATTATAGGAGCAACTAAACTGTCAAGGATGTGTCTTTAAGAAACAGTGACCACATAATCATTTCAAATAAATGTGGGCTCAATAAAGAACTTTAAAAATAGCACTTCTGGTTCTACATTGAAGTTATTTGAAGGCAGAATGTCATAACTTCCCCTCTACCTCCATGCACAACCTTCTTTAGTCGCCTCTTACGACATGCAAGGAAGAAAACAGTGGTTCTATTCTGTTTGCCCCAGCAACCACTCAGGTGAAAATTCCATTATGTATTTATGATTTTGAGGTGCATGTTTCAGTTACAAATTTATAGACTAATAGAACAACTGTTAGAATAGAACCAGAAAATTGGTTTATGAGACAAGAATTATGTCCTTTGCTGTCAGTATTAACTCTTTTATTTTCTTTAAATTCATCTCCAGTGTTGTCACTGATCTTTGAGGCTTGTGCAGCTTCCTCCTTCTGCTCTACTCTCTGAGCCACACCACAGTCCAGCCAGTGCTGTGAGATTCTCTTTGGGTAGATATTTTTTACTCTCATTTTCATGTCATAAAATTCCCAAAAATCTAAACCTTGGAAGAAGATTGTTGTTTCTGTAGAATACACAAAATATGAATGTCTTATTGATCAACAAGTGAGCAGTCATTGTAAACTTTGTTACATATGTACTTTGATCAAAAGTGATGCATACAATTGAGATTCATGCATTCAATAATTTAATTTGGGCTGTTATTCTGAAATAGTTTTGTTATTTAAAATTATGGAAATATAAATTGTTCTTTTCAAATCCCTAGTTTCTTTTCATCTGAAAAAATGGTGCCGTCAAGTTAAATTTTAAAGCAGCCAATAAAATCCACCCAAAATGCACTTTCTCAAAATTATTTGTAAAAGGGATAAGAAACAGCCGTGATGCTGATTTCTTTATCAAATAAAGCTAGCCAACTGTTTAGTAGCCCAATCTGGTTACACAAATTTAAAAAAAATCCATTGTAATTGCCTATGTTTTAAGTTATGTCCCGTGCACATACCAGGACAACCGTATCCCCAAACAACTAATGTATGGTTAGCTGAAAGAGGGCTTGAGTCTGGTCGGTGACCAAAAGAAGTGCTTCAGAAAGACTCCCTCAAAGTATCTCTGACATGCTTCAACATGGATGCAAATTCATGAATGTCTCACACAGGACTGCAAGACATGGCGTGGAACCACCATCAGAAGAAACTTCATTGGTGAGAAACGCGGGGCCTCCGAAGCACAGAACAAACGCACTTTGCAAAAAGATAAAACAACTGAAATGCACATGTCCAATTCTGATCTTAAACGCTACATATATGGAAGGGGTTTTTGTCCCAGAATTGGACTATATAGCCATCTCTGGATTCACTGATGAAGTGCAACACAACATGTCTGACTCCTGCTATCATCGCCTGTGATGGACGACTATTATTATTATGCAAGTAAAATGCATGTTTTATAAGTAGAATTCTTTACTTCTACTTCTACCCACTTGTGTTGTTGGACATTGTGGGAAGCTGTAGTTTTCTTTCATGTGCCAGGTGTGTCACCAATGCTGCTGCCATTCTTTAATTCTTCAGTATCTTACTTACACCATCTATCCATCTTTTTCTTGGTCTCCCTCTTGCTCTGTAACCCTCTTGTCTGGTGTTGTAGATCTACACAGCTGACAGAATTGGGGGGCATTCTATTCAGGTGTCTGAACCACTTTATTTTATGCCTTCCCATGTAATCTATGCATGATGTTGCACCCAGCTTCTCAGATTTCTTTGTTTCACCAAGGTTTCTGTCAAACCCTCTAACCTCAACCATCTTTCTCAAACACCTCATTTCACATATCATGATTTGTATTCTTGTGTCTTGTTGGGAGTCCATGTCTGACAATGGTAGCAGAGAGTTGGTATAAAAATACTATTAATCAGCTGTCTCTTTATCTCCACCAGGATGTGTTTGTGTCTTAATAGTGGTGATAGCTAATAGGAAACCGAATTTGCTTTCATGGTTCTTGATTCCACCTCTCTGTTGAACCTTCCATCTTGTGTGAACATGCTATCCAAGTATTTTAATCTTTTGACTTGTTTAGGTCCTGTGCTTTTCACCTGAATATTTGGTGTTTTCTCTGTTCTGATTTTCATTGTCTCTGATTTTGCTTTGTTAATTTTCATATCATTTCTAACATAAGCATTGTCAAGAGCATTCAGATGTTCCTGGAGGTTATGTTCATCTGAATAAACAATCCTCTGATCATATGTAAAAAGAAGCTCATTCATTAAGGTGGTTTCTAGGCTTTAGTTGTTATTGTCCACCTATACAATGAACCAAAGTGATGATGGTATACATAATTTGTTAGCCCGCTTAGTGTTCTCACCATACTTTTGCTTACTACCAAATAATTATAATTGACCTCATTTTTTAGGATTTCTCAAAGTTTGTTCCTATTTGATCAAATTCTTTCTCCAGAACCATAATTTACAATGTCCTGTTCCTTATTATATTCACAAGTTTGTTCACAAATCTGGCAAAGAAAATGAGGCACCTGTGCAGTTTCTTCCTTTCCTATGTGTTAACAGCTTTTTGTTTTACAATTGGTCTTAGTCTATTTGCCTGGATTGTTGTGTATATTTTAATGACATGACTCAAGGGAGATGTGCCCCTGCATGTTTCACAGTTTGTTTTATTTCCTGTTTTCTTTCATATGGGGATGATTTTTAAAATGTTTTTGTCTTTCTTCTTGGACTTCCATTGTTGTCCATGCCACGTTCATTATTCTTGCCAGCAATTTTACTCCCACGTCTCTACAGGCTCATATTGCTTATGTTGCGATACCATCTATTCCTGGTGTCTTGTTTCATGATATAGGTAGAATAATACTTTCTGAATAAAAACTACACATTTCTTTTAATTATTTCATCCTTAAACCAAAAGAATAACTAAAGAAGACATTTTAAATGTATAGTTCTTTACATTGTATGATTTTAATTTGACCGGCGTACACATTTTCATCTGGTAATGTTACTAGGTATATTTTGATTGCATTTTGAGCATAATAAAATGCAGATATTTTAAAATTAATATTTTTGATCAGTATTGCATATTTGTGAGCAGTAGATAAGTCACAAGTTACTGATGATATCGTGCAACAAGACAAAAATCTTTTAGACAATATTAGAAATAGAGGACAGCGTTTGGCACAGCTCACAATCAAAACTAGCTTCTGTTTAGATTAATGAAACAGCAAGGTTGTCCATTATGGGGGAATAAGCTCATGTTCTGAAGTCAGATGCACTGGCCCATAAGGTTCAAAACACAGTACAATACACCCTACACTAAGGATACAAAACAAACAAAAGAAAAACTGCAAATTAAAAATATTGATATAAAATACCAACCTGTCAAATCTTTGAAAGCTGCATCTAGAGGAACAGGAACCCCCTTCCACGTACCCATATCTCTGGGATAGTCATATTCTACAAAAGTGTTGTTCTCATTCATTTTCCAGTACATGTCTCCACTGACTAGATATGTTCGCTTGTTATAGCCCCATACAAAGGCAGCATTTATACTCTTCACATCTGCTGGAATGTTGAATTCTGTGATAGGTCTGCCCTCAGATGGGAATCCACTGATTAAGTGATTGGCATTGAACACCCAGTATCGATCACCTAATATGTGAAATAGGTGTAGAAATAAAATTTGATCAAATACAATTTCTCAGAATTAGTTCTTACTTTTATCAGAATCAATCATTTTAATTTCATGTCATTCTTACCTCTAAGTTTCTTTGTAACCCTTTCTGATATATTTCTTGGTTGTTGTCACTTTTATCAATATGTGTGAGAATTCAACTTTTATGGAATGCAATTTGTTACTTGATGTTAACTTTTTTTTTTTTTTAAAGTGACCTCTGACAAAGTGGCTTCTATGGAGAAAGTAAATATTCTTGCTATTGCTTGCATTACATTTTTTGACTGTTATTTAACCTGAAATGTGTCTTATAACATTTGTTTTCCAATTGAAGGAGTGCACTGTCCATCTTTTCCCCCACTGGTTTTTTAAAGAATGTATTTGCTATGAACAATTTCTGGGCCTCAGCGAAGATAGCCAGTCAATCTCCCCGGTCATTACGCTGGTCTTCTGAGAACGCACCTATATATTGTTCTCCATCTGGGACCCACCCTGGCATTCAGATCACCTGCTCATTTGTCTAGTGTTTATAGATTATGAAAAATCACTTGACAGTATTGAGATCAATGCATCAAGGGGACGGTGTGGTCTAGTGGTTAAGTGGCAAGGCTCACAATCTGAAGGTTCTGAGTTTGATCACCATCACAGAACCAGCTGTTACCCCGGGGAAGCAAACCCTTAGAAAATGCCGGAGGAAGCAGACCCTTACATAAAATGCATGCTGAAGTCAGATGCACTGGGCCAACAGGGGCAAAATAAAAACCACAGTGCAACGCACACTGCCTGAGGGATTAGAGAAATAAGGCAAATGCAAAATTTAAAAAAAAAAGCCGTAATAAACGCCCCAAGAAACCAAGGCGTGCCCGAAAATGATCGATGAAATAAAATAAGGTTGCAGTACGGATATTACTCTGTACCACCGTCAAATAACTATTCCTCTAGCAAGTAGAGTGCGGCAGGACAACACAATTTCTCCAAAGCTTTTCGCAGCAGCACTTGAGGGCACCTTCCAACAGCTGAGTTGGGCCGATAGAGAAATAACCTGCTGAAGACAGATGTGTTGGACTAAATCCAAAATGTGAAAATTTTGCAGTCAAGCTGTAAACTAGCGACAACGCATTCTGTTCTCTAGACTACATTCTGCTACTTACAAAGTCCTGATCAGGACTTGGTATTGGGAGATTGAAAACAAATGCAGAAAAAAAAGAGGAATAAATATAGATGGGGAAAGGCTCATCCACCTACGCTTTGAGGATGACATTGTGCTCATCAGCCACATGACCGAGAAGGCCTAAAACTCCCTGGATGAAGTCGGTAGAGGTGTCGGACCACGAATGGACAAAAAGAAAATGCAATGTCTCCAAAACCCATACTATCACAAATGCGAGATTAAGCTGGGAAATGAGCCGGTCAAAGATGTCAGCGCCTACATATACTTCGGGCAGGAAATAAATGCCACCCGCAGACCAGGAAATTTCCAAACGAAGAGCTGCAGCCTGGTCTATCTTCAATATCATAAAGCCTTTACTCCTGCATCTGAAAGACACCATGGCAAGGGCACACCTTTTCAATTCTGCGGTCATATCAGCCATGATCTACGGATGGGAAGTGTGGAATCTGCACAAAACGGATGCAGAGAAACTACGCACTACCCAGCAAGCAATGGAAAGACGCGTCATTGAGATCTCGATCAGAGACCGAATCCACAATGCTGAAATCAGAGAATGCACTCTATTTTGAGACTTCCTAGAGGCTGCGTCGTCTCACAAATACCACTGGGCTGACCACGTGGTGCACATGCCAGATAACAGATGGACACTCAGAATGATGTTTTGGTGGCTATCTGATTATACACAACCACGCTGACGCCCGCCCATACGATGGCAAGATGGTCTGTTGAGACCTAGGTCTGAAATGGTACAACACAGCAAAAGATCGGACTGCATACAAGACATAGTTGACTAACTCCCTATGGCATACCTGTCGGACTGAAGTCAAGGGTATTGTATGGTATTGTATTGTATTGTATTGTATTGTGTTTAAAACTTACCAGAGAAGAAAACAATTTTGTTGTCAGGTCTCTCAAATACTGCATCAATTTTGTCTAAATGTTTGGGAAGGCCATACCAAAATTGGTGAATTTCAACAGGTTTAGTGATCATTTTTCTGGAATCCAAGCGCCAAAACCACTGCACACAAAAAAAATTATAATTTATCATTCTAAAAAACTTTTTCAGACAATATGATTAGGTTGCTGGCAAGTGTTTTAATTATGAGACTGAAAAGTAATTTTGCAGTTAGTGCCATGGTGAACAATTCTGCTAAATATTGACTAGCATAAGAATAACAAATATACAGAGAAGTAATATTTAAAAATATTAATCTTTAACAATTTAAATTGTTATCAGACTAGAATTACTATCCACAGCAATATTCATCATTGTTTTGTTATGACCTAGATAATTTATCAAACATCAGAATGTTGGAAAGCAGAAACACATTGAACATTTTATTTGCAACTGAAAGATCTTCTCATTTGCAAAGGATCTATATCATTTATGGCATAAACAACAAGAATTGCAGAAAAAGATAGGCAAGCTAATAATGGAATTGGCAAAATTAGGACTACTTAAAAATATAAACAAGATCATGTAAATTTTAAGAAATTACCAAAAAACAAAGAAGATAACGTATAGTAGTTGCCAGATAATTGGTGAAGTGCATCTGTAATGATTCTGGATAACATCAACAAAAACTGAAGAACATAGAATGCTGCCAATGCAAGGAATAATTAACATAGCCATATGTGTTTTTAACTCTCTTCCCCTAATATGGAACATGACAGCATTCTTCCAAGAAAAAAGTCTATGCTGCTGAACCAAAGTGCTAAATCTATCCTACTCAGTGCTAATCCACAAGACTGGCCAGAGGGACCATTGTATTTGGAACTTAACATCACGTTTAGGGGACTTAATTGTCTCGAGGCAAGGTGTCCGCCTCGGATGGCGACTATGATTTTTTTTACGTGTATATTCTGGTGAAAATAACCGTTATCTCTGGGTAATAAGATCGGACTCCCATGTTCAGTGTCGAGCTCGTTAAAACTTCCTTGGATGTTAAAAATTCTAAAAGAGTAGGCTTAACCTCCGTGCCTGAGGTTTAAAAATTAAAATTAATTGAGAATTAAAAGTCTACCTAAGTTATTTGTACCTTTCCCAGGGTAGTTTGTTAAGAGCAGCTATAGATGGCGCCTAACTGGCTGTGGATCTACTTAGCTCTAGTGTTTAAGTCTATTAAGATGGACTTGCACCCTCAAACTCTGTATAGTCTTCTAAACCAGTATAATGATGTTTTAAGTTGAGTTACTCTATGGCTAGAGTTTTTTGTTTCTAATGCTGTACAGAGCACAAGACTCAAATCCAGACATAGCTTCCTAAAATCAACACAGCTCATACAGACAATCCCTGAAAGTCACTGTATCGAGAGATGGTAGAAATATATGCAGGCTCCAGAGATAGAACTTCGGGAGGAACCTGCCTCCAGACATCATCTACCATACATAACATGGAAATTGCTGAACAGACTCCGAACTGGTGTATCACGGTTCAAGAGGGGTAATAAATGATGTGGATGCACAGATGATAACACATGCGATTGTTGTGCAATACAGGACCCAGACCACCTGATGACCTGCCCCAACCTCCAGGAAACATGCAATAGGTGCGACATGCTGGAGGCAAATGACAAGGCAATCCATGTCGTTAAATACTGGATGCATACTGTATAACATGGTGCTTGGACATAGAAAGTAAGTAAGTATGACTAGAATTTTAACTATTAATACATATTAATGCTCCCTTTGTATTCATTTATATAAATTAACTTGACATTAGATCAAAATATCTATGAGATAACATCAAAGAACTAATGCTTGGTTAAAAGAAACTACAGAGTGATTCAGATAACCAAAGACAATTGTATACAAAAGTAAACATATTGTAAGACCAAAGAAGTCCTGCTCAATAAAACATATGAAAGATACAACAGGAAGATAATCAAAAGAAGGTCATTATAATCTCAATTTAATTTTGTTTAAGGTATTTGACAGTAAAACTGGAAACTTAATGCTTACAAAATTTAAGAAAAATTAACAATAAATCGAATAATTGAAAAACAAGAACATCTGAATGCCTACCTTTCCTATAAACAGAAATATTTCGGTTCTGATAACTGTGATGGCATCAATGTGACTTGCACATGGATCTGCTGGTGCATTCTTATCAACTTCATTACCAGTTGTCTTGGTGGGTTCTATGTCCGGTTTTGGGTTCCTGTTTGGGCTGTTTGTGTTAGGTATCATGTTTACTTTGGCTTTGTCTGGGAGGAGGCGGTCTTGTTCACCTGAGCCTAGATCAGAAATGGTGTATAAAGCAAAGGTATTAGAATAGTAGTCAAGTTAACATAATATTAGTGATATTTTAATTTCAGTGATGATATTAGAATCTAGAATTTAGGCACACATGGTTTAGAAGACATGAATGAGAATGGTGAACTATTAGAATTCTGCAAAGTATCAAATCTTGTTGTAACAGATGTCATCTTTCCACATAAAGACATCCACTAGATAACTTGGAATTTTCCTGATGGTGGAACAAAAAATCAGATAGATCCATTTTGTATCCACACAAGGTTCCGTTCATCAATTCAGGATGTCAGATCTTATCAGGGAGCAGACATTGGCAATGATCACAATCTTTGCATAGCCAAATAAAAGATTAAACTGAAAAAGCTTTACCAACTGAAAAACAAGAAGAAAATTGATATACAGAAACTGCTAGTAAAAGAAATCCGAGCAGAGCACAATGCCCGAATACATCAGCATATTGAATCACTAACAACATTAACTGACAACACATCTATTGGCACGATTGATAACAAATGGGAAAAGTTTAATACAACATTGAAAGATGCAGCTGTAACAACAGCTAGATACTCCAAACACAAAAAGAAAAAGTGTCTGAGTGATGACACCTGAGGTAAAATCCAAGGAAGAAAGACAGCAAAATGAAACCTATTTGCAGCAACAACACCTATTGCATATGAAAATTGCAAGAAGGTATATGACTTACTAAATAAAATGGTTAAATATAACGCTCGCAAAGACAAGAGGCAGTTCTTCAATGAACTGACCGCAACAGCTGAAATTACAGCAAAAGTGGGCAACAGATCGCAAGACTAATGCAATAAACCACCTACTACAAATACACCAATCAGAGATAAACATGGCAACCTTCTTACTATAGAAAAAGAACAGATGAAACATTGGGCAGAACATTTTACAAGATATTGAATTGACCACTTCCCACAACAATCCTGGATTTTGAAAACGAAACAGACATGCCCCTCTTACCAGTGTCCTGTACAGATTTTACACTTGCTGAAATCAAAAGAACCATTCACAAACAAGAATTTAAAGGCAGGAGGGGATGATAAGATAACTGGTGAAATGTTAAAAGCCGCAGATGATACCACCCTCACTCATCTCCTTTCCATCATACATGATGTGTGGAAAGAGGAAAAACCACCACAACAGTGGAAGGATGGTATTATTGTAAAAATACCAAAGAAAGGAGACTCATCTGATAGTTATAACTGGCATGGCATAACACTCCTGTCAGTGCCTGGGAAAGTACTCTGCAGCATGATATTGGGATGATTCAGGAACAGGTAGATGTCCCCATAAGTGAGGAACAGGTTGGCTTTAGACCAAAGCATTCTTGCATTGATCAAATTTTTACACTCAGAACTATCATAGAGGAATGAGTAGAAATGCAATCCCCACAACTACATTGACTTCCAGAAGGCCCTTGACAATCTACAGAGTTCAACCTTATGGAAAATTCTAAAGAACTATGGCTTACCCTCAAAATACATAAATATTATCAAAGCCTTATATGATGATTCACGATGCTGTGTTCGAACCACCGAAGGAAACACTGATTGGTTTAACATCTATACAGGAGTTAAAACAGGGATTTATTTTATCACTTCTACTATTCGTCATAGCTATAGATTGGATTATGAAACACTATACCCGTGATAAGCATTTAGGCATAGAATGGACATAAAACAGGACCTTAGAAGACCTTGATTTTGCAGACGACCTAGAGCTACTAAGTACCACTAATGAAGAAACACAAGAAAAAATAGATAGACTATGTCAACTGTCAGAACAGATAGGACTTCACGTAAATGCCTCAAAGACAAAAGTCATGGCTCCTTCAACCACAACGGTTGATATCAAGCTACAGGAGAAATCATGGCTTCCACAACCACAACGGTTGATATCAAGCTACAGGAGAAATCATGGCTTCCACAACCACAACGGTTGATATCAAGCTACAGGAGAAATCTCTAGAACATGTCCAACACTTCACATACATGGAAAGACACAAGATGGAGATGCCACAAAAGAAATTTCCACTAGAATTGCTTTGGAAATCATCGACACTGAGAAAACATACCAAGCTCAGACTATTCAACTCAATAGTAATATCACTCCTGACATATGGATTTGAAAGCTGGAAAACAACAAAAGTGCTGGAAAACAAACTAAATTGCTTTGAAAATAAATGTCTAAGAAAATTATTGAATATACTCTGGGACCAGTTCATAACTAATGACTTGATAAAAACAGACACAAACCAACTGTAACCATCATCAAGAAAAAAAATATGGACAAATCCTTAGAATAAACAACCGTCTTCCATTGCAAGCAGTCAAATGGACACCAAGGGGTGTTCGAAAAAGAGGAAGACCCAAAGAAACGCTCAGACGAACAATCAGAAGAACAATCATCTGAGAAGAACAATCATCCAAGAAGGCTGAACTATGGGCCTTATCAACATAAAAGATCTAAAAACTGTGACATCACACTGTTTTAACTGGACATCATTTGTTTCTGCCTTATGCGCAGTATTTAGTGTGCAAAGAACATAGATAGATTAGAATCTCCCTTGAGTCCATTACATGAAATGGTGAGAGAGTTTGCATGTCTCAATCATCCCAGGAGATAGCCAGCGGAAGCTAAAGCTTCTAGAAGGGTCATCCAAGCAATAGATCATGGAGGAGGGAATAGAATAAACACGTACAACTCACCTAGATATAGGTTAGGTTAGGGCTGACCACCCAAATCTATAAAAAAAAGGTGGCCACAAAAACATTGACAACAAAACATAAACAAATGACTTTGTGAAAGGAAGGGCCTTCAGAGACCAAAAGAATGATGCAGTTGAGTGAAAGCTAAAAGAAAGATGCACAGCTGACTGCCCTTCTGAATACCAAAAAGAAAACAAATATAGCAACATGGAATGTGCGAACAATGTACTATAAAGGGAAAACAGCACAGATAGCTAAAGAGATCAAAAATTAAAACCTTGCAGAGCTAAAACATTGTGAAACAAGATAGATACCATCAGAAAAGACGAGATTGACAACTGAGGAAATGATTATTTATTCTGGAAACGAGGACACTGATGCCCAACACACAGAGGGAGTGGCACTCATGCCAACACACAGAGGGAGTGGCACTCATGCCCAACACAAAGAGGGAGTGGCACTCCTGCCCAACACACAGAGGGAGTGGCACTCATGCCCAACACACAGAGGGAGTGGCACTCATGCCCAACACACAGAGAGAGTGGTACTCATGCCCAACACACAGAGGGAGTGGCACTCATGCCCAACACACAGAGGGAGTGGCACTCATGCCCAACACACAGAGGGAGTGGTACTGATGCTTTTTAGACAGTCACAGAAAGCGATCATACAGTGGAAGCCTTTTACCAATAGAAACATGAGTGCATTTAAAAAAAACTAGGAACAAAAACATCAGTATCAACATCATTCAGTGCCATGTCTCAACTAATGAGGACAAAGATGATAAAAAGCAAAAGTTTTACAAGCTAGAAGAGGTCCTTGACCTGTAGAATTAAGGTAATGATAAAATGGAGGAATCATGTTTCCACTCAAGAGGGTACATAAAGCCCCTGGAGATCACCAGACCTGATGACAAAAAATCAGATTGACCACATCTGTGTCAGTCAAGTGTTCAGAAATTCACTACAAGAGAATAAAGCAAGATGCACGCACAGTCTCAAATCATCACATGGGGCGGGGATGATCCAGCACCCAATAAAAGCAGGTATTTCTGTGTTGAAGGACAAACACGTCAGACTGGCAATAATGACCAAAACTGTGCAGTCAGCTAGGCTAACAAAAATCCTTTCCTCTTCCACATCTAAAACTCATGTGTCCCCATTTATTCAGTAATACTTGTTCTTTTTAAAAAAAATGGGAGCCACATACAGTCCGGAGAATGCTAGTTGGACAGCATCTCTTTACACACAAAATTTCACAATGATTCTAAACAGGAGCAAATTGTACCACCTGAATTGACGGAAGGGCACCACCAGGTGTGGAATCTGCGGCTAAATTTGACTGAACACGCCTATACTGTAGAACAACTGACAAATCGAGAGCACTGCCGTTTGGGTCTAATAATGAACGTACGCTGGTATTAGACTCACGGATGACAAGTCAGCTCTCAAACACTCAAATGAAAGAACGCTACGAAAATCGTGTTTTAACTCTGCAGAAACCGCAGATTTCAAATACCTGGTCATTGACAAACAAAAGCCCTCAATAAGTTCGTCTGACCAAATAGTGAACGGGTGCTGGAAATAGATCATCTGAAGACAGGTCAGTTTTACCCTACAAATGACTGGGCGTTGCTACGGAAAACCAGCTCAAATCGAGAGGAGCCGCAGACACTTTGGTTCACGTACCAGGCTGATAAGCCAAGGGCGCGAGGCTACCATGTGGGGGATTGCGACCGAACCCTTGTAAGCCGCAATCCCGCCCAAAATCTCAGCACCACTGCAATGGGGGGCTCCTACATGCTTGGGACCTGGGGCTTGCGCCCCAGCCCTATCAGGTAGAGCCACAGTAAGAGGTCCTTGCCGCCCGCAAGTCAAAGCGGGCGGACAACTGCTTGATACTCACCCTATACGGCGATGGGGTGCGAAAAAACACCAACCAAAGACTTAGTACCTGGTCGGGGTGTCGAAAACAGTAGAGCAGCCACCTCACTGTGAACTGTCAAGACTCAACCACCGACCATGAGAGTTGTCCGCACACCAGGCGAACAACATCTCGGTGACATTACCAGGCTTGTCCTCTGGCTGAATGCACTCCGGCTACGATATCTACCTCTGTACGTTATCAGCCATATAACTATCATACTGGACGCAGAAGAGATGCAGACCAGCGGGCATTGCACACCTGCCCCACTGTGTCAACACCCCAGGTGGCGGGGAATGCTAGGCGTACCATCCCTGCATAGAAGCCAAGAAAATAAAGGGAAAAAGAGATACCCCACTCAAATGCAAATGCTACGTTTCTGGCAGGACGTGACGATCCTGGGATACAGACACACTGGACTGCCTCTCTTCCGGGTAAACCAGTCCATCTCATATATCATCATCATTGCACCCTATAGACACGAGTAGTGAAGACTCGATAGTCTGGTAAGACAACTTCCATAGGAGAGAAAACTCTGATCGTAAACAACTGCTGCCTTGCAGATAGGCTGGGGACAGCCAAAGGCTAAGGAGGGCATCCCTACAGAAACGCCTGTTGAAATCGGATGCACGGGGCCGCAAGCCTAACAAAACAGTGCAACGTAAATCACAGTATGATGGCAGCACAACCTATTCGAAAAACGTATGGCGCTCATCCTGAGGAGACCCGCCAGGCAGCGATAGCGCCGGGCCTCACGCCTCGAAGGGGCCCACCCTTGACTACTGGTGGTCACCCACCCATGTGTCGTGGAGTCAAGGCACATGGCTATGGGGTAACGTCTATTGGCCAAAACTTCAAGACCCTCAGAATATTACAGTGGAATGCGGAGGGAGTCATTAACAAAAAACTTTCCCTTACACACCACCTGCATGAAGGTAAGATTGACGTGGCATGTATCCAGGAAACGCACCTCAACAGTATCCATAAATTCTCAATCAAAGGATACCAGACCTTCCGTCTAGATAGAGAAGGCCACAAAGGAGGGGTCCTGATACTGACCAGAAACAGCATACCGAGTAGCGCGGTACCTGTCAATCACACCGGACAAGCAGAAATTGTAGGAGTTGACATAATGGCTCAAGAGACGAAGCTCCGCATTTTCAATCTGTACGGACCACCAAACAGAGACCTATCGCTCTCGAGCATGGAGGTCAGAGACTCCAACTGCATAGTAGTTGGAGATTTCAACAGCCACTCGGAGAGATGGGGCTACTCTGACACAGACAGCAGAGGTGACGAAGTGGAAGATTGGGAGATAGATGCAAATCTCTCCCTAATCAATAGGCCGGAGGATAGCCCTAGCTTCTATTCAAGAACATGGCATACCACCTCGACTCCAGATTTGGCCTTCTCCACACAGGACATACACTATAAAATAGACCGCCAGGTGCTAAACCAACTGGCAGGTAGCGACCACAGGCCGATCAGGCTAACCATTGACATGGAAGTAGGCCCACAGGAAACAAAACCGCTCCCACGTTGGAACTACAAACGAGCCGACTGGGACAGATTTGCAATCCTGACAGATGGGCTGTGTGAAACCATCAACACACGAAACACCAAAATGAAGCCCATGGTAGAGAGCCTAAGCAAGGCAATAATGCAAGCCGCCACTGAAACCATCCCAAGAGGAGCTAGGAAAAACTATAAGCCCTACTGGAATGATGAGTTACAGAAAGTGGAAGATGCAGTAACAAATGCTAGGAACGTGGCAGAACGTGAAAAATCCATGGAGGCGAACATCGCCCTCAAAGCCACCACGGCGAAGTACAAACACACTCTCAAGCAAACAGCAAGAGAAAGTTGGAAAAACAAAACGGAAAGTTTAAACCTGGACAAAGAAGGGAACAAGCTATGGAAGCTAGTCAGAGCCATGAACGACGAAACCCCGTCAAATAAACAAATTACTATCAAGCAGGGCGAGAACTTGATCACAGGTAAGAAAGCCGCAAACGCCTTTGTCGATCACTATGCCAGAGCAAACCACATCGAGGTCCCTGCAGATAAGCATACAGACATTAGCGAAGAGCTAAAGCGACACGAAAACATAAATACGGCTCCTGAAGAGCACATGATGGCCAAACTAACCATGCGTGAAATGGAAGAGGCTATGAGAACACTAAAGAAAAGGAAATCTCCCGGAAAAGACGGGATAACAAACGAAATGCTGATGGGGCTGGGCCAAACAGCGAAGAAAAAACTACTATCAGTCCTGAACCAAAGCTGGAAAAGGGGTATTGTACCCCAGGCATGGAAGGATGCAATACTGGTACCAGTACCAAAAACAGGAAAAGATAAAACAGATCCGAATGGATACAGGCCCATAAGCCTACTGAGCTGTGTCGGCAAGCTGATGGAACGGATGATAAACACCAGACTGATGTGGCATCTGGAAGAAAAACGAATTCTAATCCCACAGCAAGCCGGCTTTAGACAGCACAGATCCACTGAGGACCAGGTCATCCTCATAGCCCAGGAGATAGAAGATGCCTACCAGGCACAGAAGCACACAGTAGCTGTCTGGGTGGATCTGGAAAAGGCATTTGACAAAGTCTGGAAGGACGGACTTAGAGTCAAGCTGAGAAGAAGTGATGTCTGTGGGAAGATGTACAAGTGGATCAACCACTACCTCAAACAGAGAACGGCCAGAGTCCAAGTACAAGGGCAGATGAGCAAAAAGGTGACACTCGAGCAGGGAGTACCCCAAGGGGGAGTACTGTCACCCACACTCTTTCTGGTATATATAAACGATATTACAGAGAATATACCAAGAAGAGTCCATAGCTCAATGTTTGCAGACGATCTGGCTATGTGGACCTCTGAAAAGAATCTCACCATAGCAAGAAACCGGATGCAAACGGCCCTAACATCGCTGGAAGAGTGGGCGAACTCATGGCTGGTAAAAATAAACGAGGAGAAAACCACGTGCACAATATTCTCGCTCTCATTAAAACCCCAAAGTACCAAATTAAGCCTAAACGGCAAAATCCTGCAGCCAAACGACAACCCAACCTATCTGGGAGTCACATTTGATCGGCGCATGACATGGAAAAGTCAGATTGAGAGAAACCGAATGAAAGCCAGAGAAAGAATGGCGATCATGAGGAAACTTGCTGGCACAAGCTGGGGAGCAGACGAAAGCATACTAAAGAAACTGTACACTGGAAGAGTGAGACCAGTTCTCGAGTATGGCATTGCGGCATGGACAACAGCAGCGAAGGCGAACTTCGATAAAGTTAACAAACTTCAAAACCAAGCCATGAGAATCATAACAGGTGGCATGAAGTCAACGCCAATTGTAGAACTTGAAAAGATTACAAGACTGCAATCCATGACCGATAGAAGAGACTGCAGAGCCCAGCTGCAGTCAGAGAAACTCCGAAGACTGACGGACCATCCAATGTACCAGAGACTAAACAATCTGGGAAATGGGAAACTGAAGCGGAGAAACTTTGCAGAAATAGCCAAAGCAAAGATGCACGAAGATCCCACAAACGCACTAACAACACCAAAATCCATCACTACTGTACGAAAACCTACTTGGAGGCAGGATATATTTCCAGAGGTGGTAGAAAATATACCAGGTATTGCAAACAAAAACTGCCAGAGTGAGAAAGAAAGGAGAGACACTACCCTAAGCTTCATAACGAAAAGCTACCCAAGCATGGACTGGACCCATGCATACACCGACGGTTCTGTAACAAACACTACACAGAACGGAGGGGCAGGAGCATTCCTGAACCTACCAAATGGCACAAATATAACACTGTCATTCGCTACTGGTAAGTACACAAGCAATTTCAGAGCAGAGGCAGAGGCACTGAGGGCGGCAGTGGAAGAAATGGCAACACACAGTGAAAATGAGAGCCATATAGTCTTGCTGACAGATGCTCTCGAAGTAGTCACAGCGCTAAAAAGCCAGAAGAACACTGAGCTTAATGACTTAAGAGCAGCACTCTGCAAACTGTGCCAGCAGTCCGCACCAAAAAGGGTGGTGATACAGTGGGTTCCGTCACACTGCAACATCCAAGGAAACGAGGAGGCCGATAGACTGGCAAAAGAAGGTGCAAGACTACCACAAACAGATACCAGTATGACGTACGAAGAGTCAAAACGGCTTATCAAAGCCAGATACATGTCCAAATGGGAAACCGAACATACTGGTTACACCAAAAACGATGCCTATTACCAGTTGAACCGAAGAGAGCAGGTCGTTGTCTTCAGACTTCGCACTGGCCACAACAGACTGAGGTACCACCTATTCAACAAACTGAAGATAGGGTGTACCGACGAATGCCCGTGCGGTACTGGTAAAATGACCACTGAACATCTGCTGCAGAACTGCCCGACATACGAGGATCAGAGAGAGCAGATGTGGCCATTGCCAGTGGAACTGCAAGACAAGCTGTATGGTAGTGGCGAGAGTCTCAGGATGACCGCTGCTTTTTTCGAAAAAATAATGGTTACTGTCTGACTGTGTACGCAGAAGAAGAAGAAGAAGTACCACCTGAAACTGTAAAATTACTTTAGACTTTTACCGGATATTTATTTTACTTGTTAAAATATTTTAATATGTGTGTTTTTTGTTTTCTAGTCGTAGAAAAACGTGTACCGGTAAGAAAATGAGAACATTTGCACACATTCGGGATTGTTTGCCCTAATGCAAAATTACATGTTTTTGTTTTTCAATCACAAACGATCATTTTCAAAGATCATAATGAGCAATGTAAGAGGAATAACATGCACTTACCATATAAACTGGTGATACCTCTTAGGTCATCTTCAGGCAGCTGAAACTTTCCTTCAAACCCCATATACCAGGGGTACATCAGAGCACTTGGGTCACCACTGTGGGCTAGGCCCAGTGCATGGCCAAATTCATGGGCAGCCACCATAAATAGGTCAACACCTGAAACACATTTCACAGTTACAGTTTGTGAAGATAGTTCTTGGAAGAAAATCTGGCTCGTTAGACAGTAGAACAACAAGAACGCAGTGTATACTAGAGCATTTGCTTCTGAAATTTTGTGAAGCAGCAACAACAACAAAATGCACGCCTATGAAACCTAAGAGTAATACTTTATAAACTATTTCATTGGTTCAAAAGAGTTGTGGTACATTGGATCCCATTTCATTGGTTCAAAAGAGTTATGGTACATTGGATCCCATTTCATTGGTTCAAAAGAGTTATGGTACATTGGATCCCATTTCATTGGTTCAAAAGAGTTGTGGTACATTGGATCCCATTTCATTGCAACAATAAATATTTCTAGCAATTTTCTATACTCAGCCCATTTTCATAGAAATGTCCTGCAGAAAACCATGCTTCAGCATTCTCATTAGTCCAATTCTCAATGGCAGCCAATTTACAAGTAAACATCGGGTAGTGGAGGCAGAGGGAGCAGTGCATCATCTAGACAGAAGTAATGAAACCAATGACCCTGATCAGGACTGGTCCTTGATTAGGAAAGTGATGGCCAACCTCAGATCCATCAACCCAAATCTCTACAGCACCAGTATGATCCAGCTGGGGCGACTCCAGTGGATATGAACCATCTAACAGTCCACTGTCACTTTGTGACAAATTTTAATGACTGGAGACGAGGTTGGGATCTGCGCAAGATTGACTGCCTGTTTAAGGACCAGGTAAATTATGAACTGTTGATCTACGCATTTAATTTAATTAAAGGAAGCACTTGGTTATTTTTTGTTTTTTTTATGAAGTGAAAACTTGTTGTCTATAGATTTTACAGAGCCTTCTAAACCAGTATAAATAAGTTAAGTTAAGAATTTGACATGTCAAAGAAATGTTGGAAACTGCCTTAACTTGAAATAGCTATAACTTATGAGGAAGTGTAGAGATTTACCAGGTCTACATTCAGGAACGAGTGGGAACTAGAAAATCTAGGTCAACAACTTAATGAGGCATTTCAGTAGCAAAAAAATGGAAATCTGCATGCTCTGCATAGGCTGCACCAAATTGAGAAATAATTTATTCAACAAATTGAAGATATGAACTATCAATGAATATGTTTTCAGCAGTGATATTTCTGTTTTGAGCAGTGATATTTCAACATCCGAGAAATAGGGAAAGCCCATATGGGCATCATCAATATCATCCTGTACAATCTCTATGGAGATATCAATAACCTCAGACTGACCAGTGCTTCCTTTCATCATCATCATCATCTAGTGCTGTCTCTGCAATGGAGGTTGACAGTAATGGGTCTCTAGCTGTCTCTGTCTTGCGATTGACTAGTGCACACAGTCAAACTTGTGTTTCGACCAATCTTGATGTTGTCTGTCCATATGTATCTATCGCTTTTTGGCTGTTTTGCCCTCTACTCTGTCATTCAAAATAACTTTTAGCAGACTGTCATGGTGCTTGACATGACCAAAATGTGTTATTTTTATGCTTTTTAATCTCATTCAGAAATATCTGTTTCACCTGGAGTTGTTCTAGATCCTCATTTTTGGTTTATCTATCATTTCAAGAAACTTGTCCAAGTCTTCTGAATGCATACATTTCAAAAGCTTCAATACGCTTCTCCATTTTCTTTGTCAGGGTCCAGTTTTCTACTCCAAACAATAAAACTGAATGCCCATAGCAATTAATGATTCTCATTTTTAAGATCTGAGATATCTGCTTTGACAGAAGTGTATCTCTCTAAGATCTGAGATATCTGCTTTGACAGAAGTGTATCTCTCTAAGATCTGAGATATCTGCTTTGACAGAAGTGTATCTCTCTAAGATCTGAGATATCTGCTTTGACAGAAGTGTATCTCTCTAAGATCTGAGATATCTGCTTGGACAGAAGTGTATCTCTCTAAGATCTGAGATATCTGCTTTGACAGAAGTGTATCTCTCTAAGATCTGAGATATCTGCTTTGACAGAAGTGTATCTCTTTAAGATCTGAGATATCTGCTTTGACAGAAGTGTATCTCTCTAAGATCTGAGATATCTGCTTTGACAGAAGTGTATCTCTCTAAGATCTGAGATATCTACTTTGACAGAAGTGTATCTCTCTAAGATCTGAGATATCTGCTTTGACAGAAGTGTATCTCTCTAAGATCTGAGATATCTGCTTTGACAGAAGTGTATCTCTCTAAGATCTGAGATATCTGCTTTGACAGAGTGTATCTCTCTAAGATCTGAGATATCTGCTTTGACAGAAGTGTATCTCTCTAAGATCTGAGATATCTGCTTTGACAGAAGTGTATCTCTCTAAGATCCGAGATATCTGCTTTGACAGAAGTGTATCTCTCTAAGATCTGAGATATCTGCTTTGACAGAAGTGTATCTCTCTAAGATCTGATATATCTGCTTTGACAGAAGTGTATCTCTCTAAGATCTGAGATATCTGCTTTGACAGAAGTGTATCTCTCTAAGATCTGAGATATCTGCTTTGACAGAAGTGTATCTCTCTAAGATCTGAGATATCTGCTTGGACAGAAGTGTATCTCTCTAAGATCTGAGATATCTGCTTTGACAGAAGTGTATCTCTCTAAGATCTGCGATATCTGCTTTGACAGAAGTGTATCTCTCTAAGATCTGAGATATCTGCTTTGACAGAAGTGTATCTCTCTAAGATCTGAGATATCTGCTTTGACAGAAGTGTATCTCTCCTGCTGTTAAATTTATTCTTGGCCATTGCAATTCTTTTAATGATTTCCCTTTCGCATTTACCATCAGTTGAAATGAGTTGGCCAAGGTATACATGACACTTGTTCCAGAACTTCAACATTTATGTGGATGAAAGCTTTTGGATTAAAGCGTTTGATAATGTGAAGCATGAAAAGTTGATAAGATGTCTAGAGGATATCAATCTGGACGGTAAAAATACCAGACTTATCATAAACTTGTAATTGGATCAATCAGTATGTTTGAGAACTAGAGAGGAGGCATCACCTAGTATAACTATTAAAAATATGTTAGAGGTGTGGGCTTTCCCCATGCTTGTTTAAATGTTTACACAGAACAGATTTTCAAAGACATAGATTCCATGTCTGGATTGAATATAGGAGGACAAAGTATCAATAATACCAGATATGTTCATGATACAGAGTTAATGGCAGAGGATCTAGTACATCTGTAGAAATTAATGGATGATAACCAGCAAAAGTCAGCATTATGGGTTGGAAATCAACATAAAAGAGACTAAAGTTGTGTTCACCAAAAGGAAAGAAAGTAGATATATTCAAGTTAGCTTTTGAAAACACATGGAAAATATGTAGATCTTGAAACTTTGTGAAGCTTAGCATTTACAGTAAACACATTTGAACACATTGACATGTGTATATCCTGGTGTATATAAATAATATCACAGAGAATATACCAAAAAGAGTCCACAGCTCCATGTTTATTAGACGATCTGGCTATGTGGACCTCTGAAAAGAATCTCACCATAGCAAGTAATCGGATGCAGCAGGCCCTAACATCGCTGGAGGAGTGGGCGAACTCATGGCTGGTCAAAATAAATGAGGAAAAAACAACATGTACGATATTCTCGCTTTCAAACAAACCCCAAAACACCAAAATAAGTCTTAACGGCAAATACCTGCGGCCAAACGACAACCCAAAGTACCTGGGAGTCACATTTGATGGGCGCATGACATGGAAAAGTCAGATCGAGAGAAACTGAATGAGAGCCAGAGAAAGAATGGCAATCATAAGGAAACTTGTTGGCACAAGCTGGGGAGCAGACGAAAGTATACTAAAGAAACTGTACACTGGAAGAGTGAGACCAGTTCTCGAGTATGGCATTGCAGCATGGACAACAGCAGCAAAGGTGAATTTTGATAAAATTAGCAAACTTCAAAACCAAGCCATGAGAGTTATAACAGGAGGCATGAAGTCAACGTCAATTGTAGAACTTGAAAAGATTGCAAATCTGCAATCCATGACCGACAGAAGAGACTGCAGAGCCCAGCAGCAAGTAGAGAAACTCAGAACACAGACAGACCATCCAATGCATCATTGACTAAATAATTTTGGAAATGGGAAATTAAAGCGAAGAAACTTTGCAGAAATAGTCAAAGCAAAGATGAGCGAAGACCCTATAAATCATTAACAACCCCAAACCCCATCCCTACTGTATGCAAACCTACCTGGAGGCAGCATATATTTCCAGAGGTGGTAGAAAATATACCAGGTATTGGAAACAAGAACAGTCAGACTGAAAAAGAAAGAAGAGACTTAATCCTGAGGTACATAACGAAAATCTAGCCAAGCATGGACTGGACCCATGCATACACCGACGGTTCTGTAACAAACACAACACAGAACGGAGGGGCAGGGGTATTCCTGAGCCTACCAAATGGTAGAAAAATAACACTGTCAGTGGCAACTGGAAAATACTCAAGCAATTTCAGAGCAGAGGCACTGAGGGCGGCAGTAGAAGAAATGGTGACAGGCAAAAGAAATGAAAGCCATATAGTCCTGCTTACAGATGCCCTGGCCGTAGTCACAGCACTGAAAAGCCAGAAAAATACTTAACTAATGATTTAAGAGCAGTACTCTACCAACTATGCCAGCAGTCCGCACCAAAAAGAGTAGTGGTGCAGTGGGTTCCATACCACTGTAACATCCAAGGCAACGAGGAGGCAGACAGACCGGTAAAAGAAGGTGCAAGACTACCACAACCAGATCCTAATGTGACATACGAAGAGTCAAAAAGGCTTATTAGAGCTAGGTACATGACCAAATGGGAAACAGAACATACTGGCTACACAAAAAACGATGCCTATTACCAGTTGAACAGAAGAGAGTAGGTCATGGTCTTCAGACTTCGCACAGGCCACAATATACTGAGGTACCACCTATTCAATAAATTGAAGATAGGTGGAACTGACGAAATGCACGTGCGGTACCGGGAAAATGACCGCTGAACATTTGTTGCAAAACTGCCCGACATACGAGGATCAGAGAAAGCAGATGTGGCCATCACCAGTGGCAACACTAGACAAGCTCTATGGCAGTGTCGACAGCCTCAGGATGACCGGTGCTTTTTTCGAAAAAAATACAAGTTGACATCTGACAGCGTACAAAGACGAAAAAGAAGAAGAACACATTGACAACAAAGTATGCTCATAGCCAACACAACAGACTTATATTCACCAAAATACACTTATAACTAACATAAAAATTAAAAAAGTTACATAATAAACTCATTTCAAGCAAACTCACAAACTACATATTAGATGTAATGAAATAAACCTCTACTCCCCAGGGTAGAAGAAGAGTGACTAAGTAAGTATAATGTTATAAACTAAAATCCAACACATATAAATTTAAATGTAACATAAGACATACAGCATAATAAGTTTATATCAAATGTCTAACTAACAGCCAACATAATAAACTCACATCCAACAGACTCACCTTCTGAAGAATAGTTTGTCCAGATTTCATCATCATCAAAGTGCGTGTCACCTCCCTTTCCATGACCTGGGAAGAATGCGTGTCCAAGGACCATACCTGAAACAATCCCAGTTAACCAACCATTTGCAGATGCAACCTTCCAAATCTTCAATTTTAATCATATTTGTACACATATACAATGTAGAAGCATGTCTTGTCTGAGAATGAGACAAATCTTAATTTATACTTTGATCTTGACCTAACAACTTAAAATAAGGTTTAGTTTAAAATATTTCTGGCAATAAAATTATTTTATAAGTTAATTAAAGTTTTCAGGCATAGGGACTACAAAGAACAAAAATAAAATTAATCACCACTGCTAGCAGACGATTCAGAGTATTTAGATGAAAAATACAGATACTAAATGTATATGAAAATAAAATTTATAATAGTTTCACAGAATTTCTTGTTTTTGATCCCGCGGTACTAGGGTCTCGCTTTTTAACCAAATATTTTGTTCATTAACTTAACTTTACTTAATGTCCTTATACTGGTTTAGAAGCCTCTACAGAGTCTGTATGCAACCAGTTTCTTGGAGGGTGGTTTAACCAATGTGTAAGTCTATCTTAATAGACTCAAACACCTCTCCAAATGTAGGCCTACCTTGACGGGGTTGGAGAGCTTGCGTGTCCCAGTGATCCAGGGGGCTATGCCGGCGGGAGTTTTACTCCTGTTAGGGTCACCCAAGCCGGACAGGTCCTTGGAGAGGGGCCAGACTAAGAGGCCGAGGAGCAGGTGGAGCCCTTTAGGTGGAGCTGCAAAACCAACCGGCGAGTGGTACACGCTCTGGGCTAAACCAATCCACCCCCACTTCATGGGTTAAATGTATTCTTGCCTCGTTCTTTACTTTTGTCTTCTATCAGTCATCCCAATGGACGCAGACGAGATGCAGGCCAGAGGACATTGCACCTCTGCCCCTTTGTGACAACCTCCCAGGTGGCGGGGAATGCCAGGCGTACCATCACTGCAGAGGAGCCAAGAATACTAAAGGGGAGTAAGGAGATACCCCACTCACATGTATATGCTACGTTTCTGCCAGGACGTGATGATCCTGGGACACAGACACACTGGACTGCCTCTCTTCAGGGATACTTGAAAAATGGGTCCATAAGTTCATATCATCATCATCACACATCCTTTCGAGCAAGACCACAGTCTGCCCAAGCAATGTCAAGGTGCTGAAGATGGAGGCAACCAGCCAAAAGGCGCACCACAGAAATCAGGATGCCACGCAAATACGCAACATGAGAGTATGCCTATATCTGCAAAACGTTATGGCGCTCGGCCTATGGTGGACAACCAGGCAGGTACAGTGCCGTGTCCCCCGTCTCGAAAGGGCCCAAACCTTATTACTGGAGGTCAGTCTCGGATGCCTAGTGGTGTCAGGAGGCACGAGAATAGAGCTACTGGCCAAACAAAACCAAAAACAAAGGAAAGAACACTTAAAATAATGCACTGGAATGCTGAAGGCGTCAACAGCAAAAGAGATGGTTACAGTAACAAATTAGAGCTTAAGAATATCCTGTATGAAGAGCAAGTAAATGTATGTTGCTTGCAAGAAACACATCTCAACAAAAGATATAGCCTTCAAAATTTGAGGATACCAGTGCTATAGGTCTGACCGACAAGACAGGCAGAAGGGTGGAATACTGACACTTGTGAGAAATAGCATCAATGCTTATCAGCAGGAAGTATATATGGAGGGGGCAGAATACCAGATGATGCATCTCAAGACAGAAAGTACAGAATTCCATCTACTAAATTATTACTGTCCGAGTGATCGTCCACTGGCACTGAATACGATTGCAACAAAGGAAAGACTGATTGTGTGTGGAGACTTCAATAGCCACTCGCAGAGCTGGGGCTATGTTCAAATGGATAGGAGGGGTGAGGAGCTAGAAAACTGGCAGGATGATAATGGGCTTATCTTGATTAACCAGCCAACAGACCCACCGACCTTCTACTCGAGATCATGGCACACCACTTCTACACCAGATTTGGCATTCCACTCACCATACATGGAATGGAACATTACACGCATTGTAGGGAAACAACTTGGAGGTAGTGACCACAGACCAGTATTTCTAACTATTGAAAATGAATATGTCAAGGAAAGTAGTACCCTGCCTCGGTGGAACTACAGGAAGGCAGATTGGTCAATGCACCAGCATCGGTCTAGTGTGCTGACTAGAAATCTAACAACAGATGAAGACATAAATAAGGTAGTCGATAATTTCAGCAGATGCATACTACAGGCTGCCCATGAAACAATATCTAGAGGGGCCCGCAAACAATATAGGCCATACTGGAATAGGGAATTAGAACAACTGCAAAATGAGGTAGAAACATCTAGAAAGCAAGCAGAGATTAGTCCATGTCAAGAACACTACAAAAAATATCAACATGCTAAGGCCAAATTTCAAAGGGAAAAGTTGCAGGCTAGAAGAAGAAGTTGGAGGGAGAAAACAGAGTCTCTGAACTTAGAAAAGGATACTAGGAAACTGTGGAAGTTTGTAAAACAACTTAATGATGAGGATGCACAGAGAAACACAACAATTACATAAAACAAAGATGGAAACATCCTCACAGGCAAACAAGCCGCTGATTACTTTGCGGACTCTTTTGCAAAAGATAGCAACATTGAAGTAGACAGAGAGAAACAACGAAGTGTTCGCGAGAAACGACAAAATACAGAGCGAGATGGGGCCATGCCCGAAGTTATAGAGACACCAATCACATACAAAGAACTGGAGTTTGCAATATCCAAACTGAAAATGAGAAAGTCGCCAGGAACAGATGAAGTGTCCAATGAGATGATCAAGAACTTGGGAACAGCAGCAAAAACAAAGCTGCTTCAGATCTTCAACATTTGTTGGACATCAGGTACAGTCCCACAGACCTGGAGAGAAGCAATCATGATACCACTCTCAAAATCAGGGAAAGACAGTTCCATGGCATCCAGCTATAGACCAATCAGCCTCACAAGCTGCATATGTAAAACAATGGAACGTATCATCAACCTAAGGCTCCAGTGGTATCTTGAGAGCCAAAACCTTCTTGTGCCACAACAGGCAGGATTTAGGAAATGCAACTCCACTGAAGACCAGGCAACATACCTCTCACAAGAGATCGAGGACGCATTCTAGGACAAGAAATTAGTATTAGCAGCATGGATAGACTTAAGGAAAGCTTTTGATAAGGTTTGGAAAGAAGGACTTTTAGAGAAACTGAGAAATAGTGGAGTGATGGGTAGGATGTACAAATGGATAAAAGCATACTTACATAACTGAAGAGCCAGAGTCCAACTAGATGGTCTCAAGAGTAAGAAAATTCTACTGCGTCATGGTGTGCCTCAGGGAGGAGTTCTTTCCCCTACACTTTTCATAGTCTTCATCAATGACTTGATTGCTGAGCTACCACAAGGAACAAAAGTTGCAATGTATGCAGATGACTTGGTAATATGGTGTGTAAATGAGCAAGCAACAGTGGCCACCAGAATGCTGCAAAGAGCTATTGATGCCTTGACCTCATAGACAAACAGATGGTGTGTAAACATTAACACCGAAAAATGTAGCACTACGCTTTTCACCCTCTCCCCAAAACAAAAAGCTGGAGTTATCAAGATAAATGGAGAACACCTCAAAGAAGATAAACAACCCACATATCTTGGAGTTACATTTGATGATAGGTTGACATGGAGGGAACACGTCAACAAGGCAGCCAAAAAAGCCAGGAGGAAGTTAGCCATCCTGAGAAAATTAAGTGGAACCACTTGGGGTGCTAGTGGAAAATACTAAAAGTTTACCAACAAGGTATACGGCCACATCTGGAATATGGGTCAGCAGCGTGGTGCCCCGCAGCAAACACTACCCTAAAAGAGGTGGATAAGGTGCAAAATCAGGCACTTAGGGTCATTACAGGAGCAATGAAATCAACACCTATTGTGGAGATGGAGAAAATGGGAAGGATACAAGCACTAAGAGAGCGCAGAGACACAAAGGTATTAACACAGGCAGAAAAGTCCCACTGCATGCCGAGCCATCCAATGAAAGACAGATTTCAAAACTTTGCAATGGGAAGACTGAAAAGAAGTAGTTTTATGCATCAGGCGAAACGACTTCGCAGGCAAATTATGGATCTACCTGAAGTTGACATCCCCCTAAAGTCTGTGTCAGAACAAACCCCTTGGAGAGAGGAGCACGGACTATCAGTATGCATTCAAACAAAAGCGAAAGGAATATTAGACAAGGATGAACAGATCAGAACAGTGTGCAACGTAGGATAGTGATCCTCAATTTCCTGGATGAAGAATACCCACAAGACCTCTGGATCAGAGTATACACCGATGGGTCAGCACATAATGCAGTAAAGAATGGTGGAGCGGGAGTGTACATAGAATACCCAAACAACATTAGGGATACAGTCAAAGTACCAACTGGGAAATTCTGTCATATATCTGATGCAGAAATACAGGCAATCAAGGTGGCAACTGAGAAACTGTTGAACACCGATGTCGGTCCACAACCTGTAGTATTTCTTACAGATGCAGAATCAGCACTCCAAGCACTTAAATTTGAGAAACTGCCAGATCTATAGGCTCTACTGTCTGAACTGAGCAACCAGCGCAAGATTGTCATGCAGTGGATACCTTCTCATTGTGGAATACCAGGAAACGAGAGAGCAGACCGACTGGCAAAGGAGGGTGCTGCAGACGAGCAACCAGATGTGCCAGTTACATACCAACAGAAGATAAGGATGATCAAATCAATCAGAAAGCCACCAACAGTAACACCAGACGATTACCATAACATGAACAGACAAGAGCAAACTGTTGTGTTGCGCCTTAGAACAGGACACAACCGACTCCGCAGCCACATGTACACAAAAATGAAGATTGGCAACTCAGCCATGTGTACATGCGGACAGGTGCCCCAGACAGCAGAGCACATACTGCAAAACTGCCCCGAATATGATATACAGAGAAAATCTCACTGGCCCATAGAAACAACACTGGAAGAGAAACTTTATGGACCTGTGTGTGAACTACAAAAGACAGTGAAGTTTATACAATAGACAACATTGCAGATATAGACAATATTTTAAAGCGAACGAAAGAAGAAGAAGAAGAAGACTCAAGCACTAGAGCTAAGTAGACCAGCAGTCAGTTTGGCGCCATCTATAGCTGCTCTAAACAAACCACCTGGAGAAAGTTACAAATAACTTTGGTAAATTTTTAACTTGAATTTTATTCGAACAAAGGCTGTTAAGCCTACTCTTTTTGATTTCCAACTGCCAAGGAATTTTTTACGTGGAACACGGGAGTTCAATCTCACTACCTAGAGATCAGGGACATTTTATACGTGGAACACGGGAGTTCGATCTCACTACCCAGAGATCAGGGGAATTTTTTACCAGAAGATCCACGTGAAAAAAATCTGGATCTCCACCGTGATTTGAACCCGCAACCTCCAGCACCCGAGGCACAGCCTTACTTTGAGACCACTGAGTCACCTAAAGGAGATATTAAGTTCCAAATACAATGTTCCCTCTGTCTAGTCTTTGAGGAAGAAGCATTTCTCAAACATCCATGAATCTTTGACATTCAGACAACAATGATTCTTCTTGTGATTGCCTCTTTGATGTTTACATCAAACGAGTTCCCGCGATGAACTGTTGTTTAGAGATCCAATTTAGCTAAGTGCAGTTTTGTTTCTAATTTTGAATCATTGCAGTAGTGTATCTTACTTCACTGATCATACAGAAGACAGTCCTATAACAGATGCTCAGCAGTTTGTTCACTGAGTCTATATGTATAGAGTGACGAAGTAGACAGTCGAAGCTTGTTCATGCGTTTGTTCAGTGTGTTGTGCCATGTCCTGAAGTGAAGAATGATGACCTGTCTCTGCCAGTCATGGCTGCCAGTCACGGCTGCGATTCTGTTCTGACAACTTGGATAGCTTTCAAAGTATGTGATTTTAATGTTTTCCTATTCACAATCTCCTCCCCTTTTTGCAAGCCTATCTGTCTACCCATTCATCTGTACGCTGCTGTTGGATGGTGGCCACATAAATACACTTCTATGGTTCACTTTTTGGCAGCTACCTTGCTTAATGCATTCTTGAGATGCTGAAGTTTGACAGCCTTGAGAGCATGCACTACAGATTGTGCATCTGTGAAGATGACTACCCTGTGGCAGTTGGAAAATTTGTTACAAGTCATATTCACTGTAAATGGAACTGGTTGTATACAGACTCTGCAGAGTCTTCTAAACCAGTATAAAGACGTTCACAGCTGTTCAAATGCTTAAACCTCAGCTGTATAGTTAGAGCAGAATTTACCAGTAGGAATACTCTTTGTCAGAAATGATAAATGCGGTTTTCAGTTTTATGGTAACATAATAAACCTACATATTTTATTTGAGACCTATATGTATGAGGACCACAAGTGATCTCACACTATATGGAGGTACCATACGACATAGTAGAAGACTGTCTATTGGTGGGCTGCTAGCTTAGATATTAATTTTGAACAGTAGAAGTTTTCCACAATGGGGAAACACTGAAGAATTATACAACGCTCTTACAATTTGTATATGGTACATTTAATGGTGGCAAGACTAACAACAGAGTCAGGTACAACATACAGATCAAGACCTCTACTTTACTTTCCAACCTTGCATCGAGAAACAGGCTGAGTTACAGCAGCGTGGTGGGATCAAGACGCTGAGCAGCGCATGAGCTGGAGTGGTCAGTGACCCATAGCTGACTGCTAGCGCCAGGGCCAGCGAACCAGAGCTTCTACACCTCCACGCGGTGATCCTGGATAACAGGCTGGAGCAGGGCAGACTGGCTAAGGAGAAGGGATCGAAGAGGGAATGCCAACCCAATACTAAAAAAATGCTTGCTGAAGTTGGATGTGTTGGACCGAAAGGTGCAAATATCATAGTCAAGCTGTAAACTACAACAACACATTCCGTTCTCTAGACTACATTATGCTACTTAAGCCCTTTCAGGGTTTGGTAGCGAGAGATTGAGAACAAACGCAGAAGAAGAAGAAGACAGCAGACTGGTCAACAAGGTGAGGATGGACATTTCTATCACTTTAGCATGGTGAGCCTGTTAAAAAAACAGTGCATTGCACTACAGCACGGAGGACCCAAGTCCACTTTCTTTATTGAGCCCTAGGATGAAAGAAGAGCTGACGCAAAAATCTGCTACTAGAAAAAAGTTGTCAAAGAGTCAATATACGAGTTGATTTGAAAATCTACCAGAGGATTGAAAATGTATACTTCCAGTATTATTTAATTAAATGATCTCCATGCTTTGCTATTACTAACTATCCATTGTACAGCACATTTATATGTTAAATAGTTTGACTAATTCACACATTGTATAGACAGTGATGCATGTTGCCCCCTTGTCTGTTCATCATGTAATACAAAACACATTATTTTAAAAAGAAAAAGTAAGTACCAGAACTCATTATTGGTCAATAAATAATCTCAGGTATACAGATGATGATTCTGCTGGCTGAAAGTGAACTAGAATTACAGGAGTTGGTGACTTCAGTAAAGAATTAAAACTTTAAGTCATGAAAAATCAAAACTTAAACTTTATTATACTGCTTTAGAAGGCTCTATATAGACTGTATAAAACCAGTTTATTCCACTCCACCGATATTAAAAATGACTGATCATCTAATCTATTCATTAACTGACACTGCCTCTATCACTCACATCCTGTGGCAATGCATTCCAAGTATTAACTACTCTCTGACTGAAAACATGTTTCCTAATATCTTTTCTGAACCTACCTTTAAATAATTTGAAGCTATGCCCTCTGTTTCTTATAATCAGTTGGACTTTGAAAAACTTGTTTTAGTCTAATTTATTCTTTTTCTTGATTAATTTATAAACCTGTATTAAGTCACCTCGAATTCTTCTGTTCTAGACACTGCAGACCAGTTTTTCTAAGTCTTTCCTCATAACTATAATTCTGGAATCTCACAATCATTTTGGTAGCTCTGCTTTGTATCCTTTCTATCCACTCTATGATAAGGACTCCACACCTGAACACAGTACTCCAATTTAGTTTCTACTAATGAATTATATAGTTTAACTATCACTTTCTTGCTTCGATGTGTAATGTTTCTTTTAATCTATGATAATTAAAAGCTATGATAATTAGTAAAATAGACAAGAAATCATCTGTAAGCTATGGATCATATTAACTGATCAAATACTAGAACAGTTGAAGAGCTTCTCTTATCTTCGAAATATTACAATTGAGGATGGAAGATGTGAATAGAAACCAGGAAGAGAATATGGATGGCCAAAGATCTTTTTATCAACATGTATTTGCTTAGAAGAATACCTTTTCCATCAAAGGGATATCCATCTGAGTGATAGAGACTGGCAAACATGATCATAATGTCGGCATTAGAGTCTCGGACTTCTGTGAAAGACAACGGTGTAGCATTACTCCACACACTCAGAGCATCACTGATCAGCTGCCTAGTCTGAGCCTGCGGCATGTCTGGGGTATAGTTGACAAACCTGATCGAAATAGAATAAGGAAAATAGTCACTCATTGGTGATACCAAGAAAAAGGACATGATATTTTTGTGATTCTAGCCAAAAGGGCATGATATTTCTTTGATCCTAGCCAAAAAAGCATGATATTTCTTTGATCCTAGCCAAAAAAGCATGATATTTTTGTGATCCTAGCCAAAAGAGCATGATATTTTTGTGATCCAAGCCAAAAGGGCATGATATTTTTGTGATCATGACCAAAAGGGCATGATATTTTTGTGATCCTAGCCAAAAGGGCATGATATTTTTGTGATCCAAGCCAAAAGGGCATGATATTTTTGTGATCCTGGCCAAAATGGCATGATATTTTTGTGATCATGGCTAAAAGGGCACGATATTTTTGTGATCACACCAAAAAGGGCATGATATGTTTGTGATTCCAGGTGAAAGGACATGACATTGTTGTGATTTCAGGTAAAAGGACATGGTATTTATGTGATAGCAGCCAAAACGACATGATATTTCTGTGATCCCAGCCAAACAAAAGAGCATGATATGTTTTTATTCCAGCCAAAAGAACACAATATTTTTGAGATCCCAGTCAAAGGGGAATGATATTTGTGTGATTCCAGGTCAAAGGACATATCATATGTTTATGTCATGTCAAAGTACATATTTGTGTGATTCTGTCTCTGTCTGCGTGGGTGTGTATGTTCTCTCTCTCTCAATCTATCTATCTATCTCTCTCTCTCTCTCGCTCTCTCTCTCTCTCTCAATCTCTTGTTTGCCACTTAAAGTATACGACTGCAACTGTATTCAAGTAAAATTGCATGGTCAATAACCTTGTTTGGATTCGTTTTACTGCAGTCCAGCAAGTATAAAACAACCGCTGAGCTTAGAATGATATGGGCACATTTATTCTCAACTAAGATGTTTATATGATGAGATGAATTTGTCAGATTTTATTATTCTTATCTCAATGCTCTATATAATGTGATCGTTTTGTAATATTTGTTTATTTCTCATCTGAAAATGAAGAGTATGCCCAAACCTGGGGATCATGTTAGAAAATGGTTCGGAAACTTATATCTCACGATCATTGTCGCCAACTTCAAATTGATTGTTTGCAATTCTACGTTATCTGACTAGCAGTAATGTAACTCTAAGACAATGGACTCTTTGCCTGTGGATAACCTGATTAGTTTTTGAGTTGATCCTTGCTCCCCCCCCCCCCCCCATCCCCCATCTCTATCTGAAAGTCACAACATCTTTCCAAATGTTCAAAGGCCGCGTGTACGGACAGTGGCAATGCTCGTGAAACTCTTTTGTAAAGCAGACATTGCTATCTTAGACTTCATTATACTATACTTCAGATTTTCTCGAGGTGGGGGTGACATTTTATTTCTCGTAGCTTTTCCTTCCCCAACAATAACCCAATTTACAACTGGGTCGACTGGAACGTGTCGACAATAGGATGGCGAGTCAGTACCTATGCTATTAGATGCGATAGTTCTGCCACTGTGCTGCTTAGGCACAACTCTGATATACGAATCAATTAAGAGACACTATTGCACTATTATATACATTCTAGCAAAACGCGTACAGAAGATCTGTCCGTCAATGAAAACTGTACAATATTACAGAAATAACAGTTGAACAATTAAAGAATCCTCCCCCCCCCCGCCCCCTCCCGCACCTCCCATTTCCTGTCCCCACTCATCTCCCGCCCCCTTTTCAACAAGCTAAAACTATTCTTCAACCGGCTCATTATCTGTCCTTCCTCTCTCTCTCTCTCTCTCTCTCGATATATCCTTCCCCCCCCCCTACCCCACCTATATAATTGTTAAATTAAATGCATTTTGAGTGGAAGACACACATATGTTGATGACAAATCATTTTGAGATAAATCATAAGTCATAATATAAAATGTTTTGACATGCAAACAGATAAACAATAAAGCTAATAACAAAACGAAAGGAAATAAATTTGAAAAACCCAATCATAGATGATAAATATTTTTACATATTGCCCAGCCTTTCCCAATAATAATAAATACACAAACCAATTAAAATGACATGTGCACATACATCAAATGGATAGGGCGCTCGTCTACGACAACATTGGTACAGAGTTCGTGACCCTGAAGCACCGTGTCCCATTACCACCAGCTGTAAAAATAAGTGCCTAGTTGCTGGCAGTTAAGGAAGGATAACACCGCGACGAGGAAGGTTACTGCGCATGGTACAATAAAGGCTTTATCGTTGCGTATTTGACAAACGCATTTTTCGACAATTTATATTTCTTGACTCTCGTTAATAGTCTAAATAATCTGCTTTATGGCAACAGTACAGTCCCCTGATATTGATTGTATTTTGTTTCTATTTCCGCTGCCACATATGTCGCTTTTCTATTGTTGATACATTGTACGATGGTGTTCCATCTACCAAACTGGAAGACTTTCCTATTGTTGATACATTGTACGGTGGTGTTCCATCTACCAAACTTGAAGATTTTCATTTTTTTAAAAACCAGGTAAGTAGGTCATGCAGATTCCTAACGACTGTCTCTGCATCACGGCATGATCCCTCTGAGGCAGAGAAAATTGTTTCTGTCTTGGACAGTTAAGTTGCATTTTTTCTTTAGTAGACTTTCCCATATTTGTTTATAGTGGCTTACAATTTCTACAAGATGAAGTAGTCGGCCCCATGCCCAACACTTCTTATTCTCATCCTACGATATATTAGACAGGTTTACAGCGTTACTAGTTCTTTACTTTCTTGTTGGACCTCGGCAACACTCGGGCTTGCCCGGTACCTCTACCCTCTAACTAACGGCAATGTGTTGTCTCTGCCGAGGAAACTGTAAACAAACTGGTAAAACGGGGGTTGGAGACCGCAATCGTTGTTTAGGACACATAGAACGAGCTACACAAAATGAATCGACGTACACATGAGTGAGTAATGGCCTCTTGCCAGCAATCAAATTAAAACGCACAAATCCACCACAACTTCCCTCTCTCCAATGCCATCAATATTTAGGGTTTGACTTCCGCTGTAAGGATGAAACATGACGTCACTCTCACGAGACGACAGAGACAAATGAGCTTAACGTTTAACCAGAAAAACTCAGAGCCCGGCATTTTTTGCCGCTATTCACTTTCTGTAACTTGTAACAATCAATTGCCATCGTATCTGCTAGCTTTGCGATCTCGACCTTACTAGATCAGAAGAACTCTGTTAAAATACGCAGAAACCCTTCTGTAAACGTTAAAGGCAGACGCGAAGGATTTGTCCGTTAATAACCCTTCCGGACTTCATTTCTGGAGTCCCACGGCCATGAAAACCATCTCTCCACCACTAGGATTTTAAAAAATTGTTATGGAAGACCGTTTTGGCGCAATTCAACTGAAGCAACTAAATATTCAAATGCTTTCAGGGTAGACTTAGTTCCCGGTTTTGCCGTAATCCAGTCGACTCAGGTGTAAACGGGCACTTGACGTACAGTTAAGAATGACAAGGCAGCGTTAAATAGAACTAGTAAGTCTACCTCAGAAACAAATTAGGTCTAGCATTTTTCTTCTTTGGAGCTCGTCCTGTGATGAACGTTTATGACGTTGTGTCGTAGTTTAAAGCTGGACTGAAATATCTGACTTTCAGCTAGACACATCCGATTTCAGGACGGCCTTTATGGGACCGGGTTTACCTTATCTCTTCGATTTCGAATCTCTTAGCCAGGATGGCATGGGTGCAGCCTATTTCCGGGGTGGCAACTTGAATATCGAATAAGATCCTGGTCAATTATGGGTCACTGACTCTGATGCAAGCAGTCAGCTATGAGTCCATAGCTGCTGTCAAGCTCATTCACCCTGTGATCCCGGATAGTAGCGTCTTCAAGACAAACATATTTCATGTACTACTCGGGATTATTTACTATTTATCTATATTTTTGCACTCACATCTAAAATATGTTTATGTTTAGTTAGTTAATGTTTCGGTTTAGAAAAAAAAATAGATTACGTATTTGAAACCGCACAAAGCCTTATTTCATCCCCGTTTATCTATTACCCACTATAACTAACTAAAATGCCAATCAAATTGTGGACAACAAACAGCGATTGCAAGGGACACACGCGACTTTGAGACCCCTGCATCCCGGCGTGCTGTAATCGTGCAAAAAGCTTTTGTTTTTCATCATAGCTAGACTAGACACGTGATCACGAGTACGTGCAAAAAGCTTGTCTTACAACAAGACTAGACTAGAAACTTGATTATGAAAACTTGCAAAAAACGTGTCTTTCAACACAACTGAAACCTGATGAGTAAGTGCAAAAAGCTTTTGTCGTTCAACAAGACTAGACAAGAAACTTGATCAGGAGTACGTGCAAACAGCTTTTGTCGTTGAACAAGGCTAGAAACTTGAGCACGAAAATGTGCAAACAGCTTTTGTCGTTTAACAAGACTAGACTACAAAAACTTGATAGGGAAAACTTGCAAAATGCTTTTGTCTTTCATAAAGACGGGATGAAGATGCTGAGCAGCGCAATGAACTGCAGCATACAGCGACCCATTGCTGACTGCTAGCATCAGGACCAACGAACCAGAGCTGCCAAAACCCTTCTACACTTCCACCTGGTGATCCTGGATAACAGGCTGCAACAGAGCAGACTGAATACGGAGAATGGATGGAAGAGGGAAGGCTAACTGGTACTCAAAAAAATCCCGATGAAGTCGGATGTGTTGAACCGAAAAATGCAAATATCGCAGGCAAGCTGTAAACTATGACACAACTTATTCCGTTCTCTGGACTACATTCTGCTACTTGCCTTTTCAGGGCTTGGTAGCGGGAGACTGAGAAGGAACGAAGCCAAAACAAGCCATAAAGACTAGACTAGACTAGAAACTTGATCACGAGTATTCGTAACAAATAGTCTTTCATCAGGACTAAAACGTTAATAATGAGTAAGGGCAAAAAACCTTAGTCTTTCACCAGAACTAGACTAAAAATGTGATCATTGGCACTAAACAGTTCAAAGACTAATATTATTAGTTTGAAACGAGCTTTCCTGTATAGCCTTTGAAACCTAACATTGGAAACGTGTTTTTGTTGTTGTTGAGTCAATATCACTGTACAATGCATTTGAGTGTTTGTTCGTGTGTCTGTCTGTGTGTGTCTGTCTGAGTGTGTCTGTCTGTCTGTTTTTGTCTGTCTGTGTGTCTGTCTGTGTCTGTCTGTCGGTGTGTGTCTCTGTCTGTGTCTGTATGTCTGTGTGTGTCTGTCTGTGTGTGTCTGTCTGTCTGTGTCTGTCTGTCTGTGTCTGTCTGTCTGTGTGTGTGTCTGTCTGTGTGTGTGTCTGTCTGTCTGTCTGTCTTTCTGTCTGTGTGTGTGTGTGTCTTTCTGTCTGTGTATGTGTGTATGTCTGTGTATGTGTGTATGCCTGTGTATGTGTGTCTGTCTGTGTATGTGTGTATGTCTGTGTATGTGTGTCTGTCTGTGTATGTGTGTCTGTTTGTGTGTCTGTTTGTGTGTCTGTCTGTCTGTGTGTCTGTCTGTGTGTCTGTGTGTCTGTCTGTGTGTGTCTGTCTGTGTGTGTGTGTCTGTGTGTGTGTCTGTCTGTGTGTGTGTCTGTATGTGTGTGTCTGTGTGTGTGTCTGTCTGTGTGTGTGTCTGTATGTGTGTGTGTCTGTCTGTGTGTGTGTCTGTGTGTGTCTGTCTGTGTGTCTGTCTTTCTGTGTCTGTCTGTGTGTGTCTGTGTGTGTCTGTGTGTGTGTCTGTGTGTGTGTCTGTGTCTGTGTGAGTGTCTGTATGTGTGTGTCTGTGTGTGTGTCTCTGTCTGTGTGTGTCTGTCTGTGTGTGTCTGTGTGTGTGTGTCTGTCTGTGTGTGTGTCTGTCTGTGTGTGTGTGTCTGTGTGTGTGTCTCTGTCTGTGTGTATCTGTGTGTGTGTGTGTCTGTGTATGTCTGTGTATGTGTGTCTGTCTGTGTGTGTCTGTATGTGTCTCTGTGTGTGTGTGTGTCTCTGTGTGTGTCTCTGTGTGTGTCTCTGTGTGTGTGTCTCTGTGTGTGTGTCTATGTGTGTGTGCGTGTGTCTGTGGTGTGTGTCTGTGGTGTGTGTCTGTGGCGTGTGTCTGTGGCGTGTGTCTGTGTCTGTGTGTGTGTCTGTGTGTGTGTCTGTGTGTGTGTCTGTGTGTCTGTGTGTGTGTCCGTGTCTATGTGTCGCGTGTGTCTATGTGTCGCGTGTGTCTATGTGTCGCGTGTGTCTATGTGTCGCGTGTGTCTATGTGTCGCGTGTGTATATGTGTCGTGTGTGTAAATGTGTCGTGTGTGTCTGTGTCGTGTGTGTCTGTGTCGTGTGTGTCTGTGTCGTGTGTGTCTGTGTCGTGTGTGTCTGTGTGTGTGTCGTGTGTGTGCGTGTCGTGTGTGTGTGTCGTGGTTGTGTGTTGTGTGTGTGTTGTGTGTGTGTGTTGTGTTTGTGTGTGTCTGTGATGTGTGTGTGTGTGTTGTGTTGTGTTTGTGTGTGTGTCTGTGTCTGTGTCTGTGACGCGTGTGTGTGTGTTTTGTATGTATGACATTGAGAGGAGATGCGTGTGCGGGGCCGGGAAGATATTGTCTCATTTCCAACCTTTTTTGAACTCCGTCTCATAACGAGAGCGCCAAAATTCAGTCATCATGCACAGACAATACTCAAGGGAGATTACTTTAGAAATGATACCAATGAATATTCATGGAGCACGTCACTGTAAAACAAGCCAACAAAAGCACCGTATCCCAGCCGGCTAATATCAAATGGCCAGCATAAAATGTCAGCATTCAGTTCCTGCTTAGACAGACGGGCGTCTTTGATGAACGCACGATGTAAGAAGCCATATTGCTGGAAACCTTTTTGACATAATGTTTCAGATAAAGAAGTCGGCTTCACGTGCTCTCACAAAAGTCGGACCATGTTAGAGAATCCTTCCACAAACACGGTCTGGCCATGTTAGAACAGCGGACGTTTCTACAAACACGGTCTAGCAATGTTAGAACAGCGGACGTTTCTACAAACACGGTCTAGCAATGTTAGAACAGTGGACTTTTCTACAAACACGGCCTGGTCATGATAGAACAGTGGACTTTTCAACAAACACGGCCTGGTCATGATAGAACAGTGGACTTTTCAACAAACACGGCCTGGTCATGATAGAACAGTGGACATTTCTACAAACATGGCCTGGCCATGTTAGAACGGCGGGTTTTCACACAAACACGACTGGAACATTCTTGCACATCTTCTACAAGAAGGACGTGGGTTAACAAAATATCTTGCGTTAACTCGTGTCTTTCTTTAAACATCGTTGTCAAGTTCTTCACTGTTGTCGTCGACACACATTTGTCACCATACGCTGCCTGAATTCTGCGATGAATGTCAACTATTCGACATCCTTCAGGGGTTAGAAACCGAATCACTGCTCGCTGATCAAATCTACACAGATTTCGTTTCACACCCGCCATGTTTTAATGTTTTTAACGGTCTGCTGAGGGAACTATGAGTCGGAGGAAAATGTAATTTTGCAAACTTGACGGTTGGTATGTGCTGTTTACATCAGAAGTGACATCATGCGCATCGTATGTTCACTGTTGCAGTTTGGTCCGGTTTAATTTGAACACGCATCGTGTTTCTGTGTGTGTGTGTGTGTATATATATATATATATATATATATATATATATACACACACACACGCGCGCACACCCACGCACACACACACACACACACACACGCACGCACACACTCGCGCACACACGCGCACACACGAGCGCACACGCACGCAAGTACGTACACACAAGAGAGAGATGGGAGAGAGAAAGATGAGAGAGAGGATAGAGAGAGAGAGGATAGAGAGAGAGAGGATAGAGAGAGGAGAGAGAATGTCAGGCTATTCACGTCCAGTGACCTTTTCCACATACACAACCAGGTCATGCTGGCAAATCGGAACCTCCAGAAACATTACCGGGCTCTGAGACCACACGGAACTACAACAGTCCAGCCATGCTAGCACACGGAACTACAACAGTCCAGCCATGCTAGCACACGGAACTACAACAGTCCAGCCATGCTAGCACACATAACTACAACAGTCCAGCCATGCTAGCACACAGAACTACAACAGTCCAGCCATGCTAGCACACGGAACTACAACAGTCCAGCCATGCTAACACACGGAACTACAACAGTCCAGCCATGCTAACACACGGAACTACAACAGACCAGCCATGCTAGCACACGGAACTACAACACTCCAGCCATGCAAGCACACGGGACTACAACAGTCCAGCCATGCTAGCACACGGGACTACAACAGTCCAGCCATGCTAGCACACGTAACTACTCCACAGACATTAGCGGGCTCTGAAACCACACGGAATTTCAACAGTCCAGCCATGCTAGTACACAGAACTACAACAGTCAAGCCATGCGTGCACACGGAACTACAACAGTCAAGCCATGCTTGCACACGGAACTACAAAATTCCAGCCATGCTTGCACACGGAACTACAACAGTCCAGCCATGCTAGCACACGGAACTACAACAGTCCAGCCATGCTAGCACACGAAACTACAACAGTCCAGCCATGCTAGCACACGGAACTACAACAGTCCAGCCATGCTAGCACACGAGGCTACAACAGTCCAGCCATGCTAGCACACGAAACTACAACAGACCAGTCATACTAGCACACGGGGCTACAACAGTCCAGCCATGCTAGCACACTGGGCTACAACAGTCCAGCCATGCTAGCACACGGGACTACAACAGTCCAGCCATGCTAGCACACGGGGCTACAACAGTCCAGCCATGCTAGCACACGGGGCTACAACAGTCCAGCCATGCTAGCACACGGGACTACAACAGTCCAGCCATGCTAGCACACGGAACTACAACAGTCCAGCCATGCTAACACACGGAACTACAACAGTCCAGCCATGCTAGCACACGGAACTAAAACAATCCAGCCATGCTAGCACACGGAACTACAACAGTCCAGCCATGCTAGCACACGGGGCTACAACAGTCCAGCCATGCTTGTACACGGGGCTACAACAGTCCAGCCATGCTAGCACACGAAACTACAACAGTCCAGCCATGCTAGCAAACTGAACTACAACAGTCCAGCCATGCTAGCACACGAGGCTACAACAGTTCAGCCATGCTAGCACACGAAACTACTACAGTCCAGCCATGCTAGCACACGAAACTACAACAGACCAGTCTTGCTAGCACACGAGGCTACAACAGTTCAGCCATGCTAGCACACGAAACTACAATAGTCCAGCCATGCTAGCACACGGAACTACAACAGACCAGTCATGCTAGCACACGGAATTACCACAGTTCAGCCATGCTAGCACACGGGGCTACAACAGTCCAGCTATGCTTGTACACGGGGCTACAACAGTCCAGCCATGCTAGCACACGAAACTACAACAGTCCAGCCATGCTTGCACACGGAACTACAACAGTCCAGCCATGCTAGCACACGAGGCTACAACAGTTCAGCCATGCTAGCACACGAAACTACTACAGTCCAGCCATGCTAGCACACGGAACTACAACAGACCAGTCTTGCTAGCACACGAGGCTACAACATTTCAGCCATGCTAGCACACGAAACTACAACAGTCCAGCCATGCTAGCACACGGAACTACAACAGACCAGTTATGCTAGCACACGGAACTACAACAGTCCAGCCATGCCAGCACACGGAACTACAACAGTCCAGCCATGCTAGCCCACGAAACTACAACAGTCCAGCCATGCTAGCACGCGGAACTACAACCTTTCAGCCATGCTAGCACAAGGAACTAAAACAGTCCAGACATGCTAGCACACGGAACTAGAACAGACCAGTCAGGCTAGCACACGGGGCTACAACAGTCTAGCCATGCTAGCACACGGGGCTACAACAGTCCAGCCATGCTAGCACACGGGACTACAACAGTCCAGCCATGCTAGCACACGGAACTACAACAGTTCAGCCATGCTAACACACGGAACTACAACAGTCCAGCCATGCTAGCACAGGGGACTACACCAGTCAAGCCATGCTAGGACACGTAACTACTACACAAACATTAGCGGGCTCTGAAACCACACGGAATTTCAACAGTCCAGCCATGCTAGTACACGGAACTACAACAGTCAAGCCACGCTTGCACACGGAACTACAACAGTCCAGCCATGCTAGCACACGGAACTACAATAGACCAGTCATGCCAGCACACGGGGCTACAACAGTACAGCCATGCAAGCACACGGAACTACAACAGCCCAGCCATGCTAACACACGGAACTACAACAGTTCAGCCATGCTAGCACACATGACTACAACAGTCCCGCCATGCTAGCACACGGAACTACAATACTCCAGCCATGCTAACAAACGGTCTACAACAGTCCAGCCATGCTAGCACACGGAACTACAAGAGTCAAGCCATGCTTGCACACGGAACTACAACAGTCAAGCCATGCTTGAACACGGAACTACAACATTCCAGCCATGCTTGCACACGGGACTACAACAGTCCAGCCTTGCTAGCACACGGGACTACTCCACAAACAGTTTGGCCATACTAGCACACGGGACTACTCCACAAACAGTTCGGCCATAGTAGCACACGAGACTACTCCACAAAGAGTTCGGCCATAGTAGCACACGAGACTACTCCACAAACAGTTCGGTCATAGTAGCACACGAGACTACTCCACAAACAGTTCGGCCATAGTAGCACACGAGACTACTCCACAAACAGTTCGACCATAGTAGCACACAGGACTACACAAACAGTTAGGCATACTAGCACACAAGACTACGCAAAAAGTTCGGCCATACTAGCACACAGGACTACACAAACAGTTCGGCTATACTAGCACACAGGACTACACAAACAGTTCGGCTATACTAGCACACAGGACTACACAAACAGTTTGGCTATACTAGCACACAGGACTACACAAACAGTTCGGCTATACTAGCACACAGGACTACACAAACAGTTTGGCCATGCAAGCCCATCGGACTCCAACACTCCGGCCATACTAGCACACGGGACTACTACAACACTCCAGCCATACTAGCACACGGGACTACAACACTCCAGCCATGCTAGCAAACGGACTACTCCACAAACAGTCCAGTCATGCTACCAAATGTGACACCTTAACAAACAGAGGCTGGTCACGCTAGTCAATAGCACTTTTCTACAAACACAGCTGAGACACATTTGCACAATGGACACCCACACAAACACAGCCACGCCATATTTACACAGTAGACACCCCACTGCCATATTTGCACAGCAGACACTCCAATCAATATAGCCACGCCATATGTGCTTAGTAGATACTCAAAAAAGCCAAGCCATAATTACTAAGTGGACACACCCGAGACATATTTACACAGTAGATAAACCCGAAAACACAGCCGGGCCATATTTGGACAATGGACACCCCCACAAACACAGCCACACCATATTTGCTTAGTAAACACTCCAACAAAGCCAGGTCATAATTACAAAGTAGACACAACCGAGGCCTATTTGCACAGTAGACAACCCGGAAAACACAACCGGGCCATATTTGGTCAATGGACACCCCCACAAACACGAATTATGGAAAACAGGCACACAATAAGACCCTATAGGCCGTCCCACCCACTTACGCACTAAGGGTTGTATGATACATAATGTGCTATACTATAATCTGATCCAGATATGTATACAAGTGATAATATGTAAACAAACAACACTGTCAGCACTTTGCTCACAGTAAACAAGTTAAGGGATGGACAATAATATCACACGAGGACAGAGAGAATGCTTAAACACGGCGGGTTGGGAGTGTAGAGTATTCTGACACATATACACCCGTGTATGATGGAGGAAATAACAACAGGCAAAAACAGGAAATTCAGAGGAGAACCTGGAATTTGATAGGACGTTCTCTGAGGAAGATACCTAATAAAATAAATAGAAAAGCTGGATCGTAATCCACTGGAGGGGATGATGTAGGGAGGGGGTAGAGGGGCGCAGATGGCAAACAGCGCAAGAAATGAACATTGGAGTACAGGAAGAAATGGTAACTGAAAGCTAATGCGAACAAGGTTAAGAAGCCGGTTTTAAATATGTACAGCTGCAGTGAATTGAAGTGGTGACCATTTCGCATGACGTTTTCTTGCCGCATTAACATATACAAAAGCATACACACAGTTGCACTAATATATACACACATACATACAAACATAATACAAATCATATGATAATTAACATGATGACATACACACTTATTGCACACATACAGTTACAGGACACTTAACATGAAGGCAGCAACAGTCGAGGAGGACCAGTTATAGAGCAGTTTTACATGAGTAAGAAATTAGGTGGACCAGTTATAGGGTAGTTTTACATGAGTAATATATGAGGTGGACAGGTTATAGGAAAGTTTTACATGGGTAAGATATGAGGAGAATCATTTATATAGCAGTTTTACATGAGTAAGATATGAGGTTGACACGTTATAGGGCAGTTTTACATCAGTAAGATATGAGGTGGACAAGTTATAGGACAGTTTTACATCAGTAAGATATGAGGTGGACACGTTATAGGGCAGTTTTACATGAGTAAGATATGAGGAGAACCTGTTATAGGGTAGTTTTACATGAGTAAGATATGAGAAGAACCGGTTACAGGGCCGTTTTACATGAGTAATGTGACAGTGCCAACTGGATTATGGACTTTTAAGGCAGGGGAGATTGGGCTGGCGACTCCGGGAACAAAGGTTGCCTAAATGCGTGCGAAGATCAATCATAGTCTTGACATTAGGTCGACAAAGGAAATGCATTAGGTCGACAAAGGAAACGAGGGGTTTAGATGGAAGAATGTGTCTGGTACAGGCGGTAGGTGTTCGTAGCTGTGGAGGTTCGTAGCTGACCACTCTGGCGTTCCGAATTAGCGTAGTTGACAGGGAAGGGGGGGGGGGGGTGACAGTCAGATGTCAGCTGCCGCCCACGATCGGCTACGACATTTAGAGTGACAGCAATTCGGGGATAATAATCCAATAACAATTAGTGGAAGGTAGTTCTAAATTAGAGTGATGGCTAATCAGACAACCAACAGGAGACCATTGGACAGCCATGATGTTGTTTGAGACTATAAAATACTCTGCACATATTAACTTAAGCAGAGTGGCTAGGAGTGAGACTGATAAGTTGTCAGTAGTATGACAGACAGGCTAGGAAATTGACAGAGGCTGACAGGAGTCTGAGTTTGCATGGTGACTGGACCAGCATACACCTCGAGTTTTGGTCAGTCGCTCTATAGGTGTTTATGTTGAACAGCATGTGAACAGTAAGAGATCTGAATGTGTCTCGCATGTGTAGAGCACTCTGTGAACCGATTGTATGGGATTGCACAGATCAACTGAGTACGTGATCATAAGTGAGTACGTGACCCGACTATAAGTGACGTGAACCAATTACATATGAATTCACAAATTGCAGAGCATACGTGAACCTATTGTATGTGAATGTACAGATCACCTGATTGAAGGTGAACTGATTATATGGGAATGCACAGAACGACTAAGTACGTAATCCGATCATTAGGTCAAGTTGGTGATTGTGTGTTGGATGTGCAGTTAAGGGAAAACAGTGGCAAGAATCTGGGTTATGTAGTTTGGAGGAACCATCAAAAGCTAGTGCTTAAAAACCTTTGTAGTTCAATATATGTATGTTAATTTATATATATATATATATATATATATATATATATATATATATATATATATATATATATATATATATATATATATATAAGGCAAGGCATAAACTTTATGATCCAGGATAAAAGCGGCCAGTGCCTTACTGAGGAATGATGTACTGGCACGATGGACACAGTACTGTTGCAAGTTATAAAACTGTGAAGGACGAAACAAACCTGAGAAAACAATCCCCTCAACATCCACAAATATAGAGGATAACCAACTGATAACGAAGGAAGAGGTAACTGCAGCGGTAAAGACATTGAGAAGAGGGAAGGCGGCCGGCGTGGACAATATACCAGCAGAGCTCTTACAGGTAGGTGGAGAGGTAGTGGTGGAAGGCCTGACACACACAGATTGAAACCCCAAGCGGAGAACATCATTGCCGAGGAGCAAAAAGGGTTCAGACATGGAAGAAGCACTATAGAACAGATATTTAATTTAAGGCTGCTTAGCGAGAAATACACTGTATCATGTGTTTGTGGATTTTTAGAAGGCGTTTGATAGGGTATGGCATAAAGCGCTATGGGCAACCATAAGGATGTATAAAATCAACGGAAATATTATAACGGTCCTTGAACACCTGTATGACAAGGCGTCCAGAGCAGTTCTTGTGAATGGGAGGCGAGGGGACTGGTTTCGCACATCAGTTGGTGTGAGTCAGGGGTGTACACTCTCTCCAACCATTTTCAATATATTCCTTGAGGGAATTATGAGTGAGGTACTTGGAGGTCACGTTGGTACTGTCAAGATAGGGGGCCTAACGATTACCAAACTTCGTTTTGCAGATGATATCGACGGGTTGGCGGGTTCAGAAGCAGAACTCCAGGAATGGGTCAGAAGACTCGATGAAACAGCTATTGACTATGGTATGGAGATAAACGCTGGAAAGACTAAATTAATGACCAACAACGCCATGGGCTTCAACAGCAGTATAAAATATAACGGTCAGGAACTCGAAGTGGTTGACCATTTTAAATATCTAGGGTCGATTGTCAGTGATGAAGGATCAAAATGTGAGGTGTTGGCCAGAATAGCACAGACAATAGCGGCGCTTGTACGCCTTAACAAAATCTGGCAAGATAAACGGTTAGCACTATGCACGAAAATCAGATTAATGCGTACACTGGTCCTGTCAATATTCCTCTATGCTTGTGAGACATGAACATTTACAGCCGACCTTCAACGAAGGATATAGGCCTTGAAGATGAGATGTTTCCAAAGACGTTTAAACGTCACGTACAAAAATCGAGTTACAAATGAGGAAATATGAGATATAATTACAACAGCAAAAGGGCCTTTTGAAGACCTCTTGGCAACTGTCAAAAGAAGGAAACTCACTTGGTACGGTCACATATCGAGATCAAATGGTCTTGCAAATACAATCCTCCACGGTTAGGTGCATGGCAGACGACGAAGAGGCCGTCCCAAAAAGAGATGGGAGGACAACATAAAAGAATGGACCAATCTCCGACCAGAAGAGTCACAGGCAGCGACCGCTGACAGAGAAAAGTGGCGTTGTGAGGATGTCTTCATGTGTGCCCCAACGACCTCACCGGTTACGGGATGACCTGACCTGAACTGATGTGCATATATATTTATTATTTAGTTTAGATGTACTTTTCTTTTTGTTTATTGTTTTGTTGATATACATATTAATAAATTAGAATGAATTTCCATTGAGAATAGCGCTTACTGTGGGAAATCGTGTCGTGGATACATGTAACTCTTTAGATAAGTAAACAGAAAAGCGTTTACTGTGGGAAGTAGTGTCGTGGATACATGTAACTCTTTAGATAAGTAAACAGAATAGCGTTTACTCTGGACAGTTTTACAGGAACAAGATATGAGTTTGATCAGTTACAGAGCAGTTTTACAGGAACAAGATATGAGTTGGACCAGTTAAAGGGCAGTTTTACAGGAACAAGATATGATTTGGACCAGTTAGACGGCAATTTTACAGGAACAAGATATGAGTTGGACCAGTTAGAGGGCAGTTTTACAGGAACAAGATAGGAGTTGGACCAGTTAGAGGGCAGTTTTACAGGAACAAGATATGAGTTGGGCCAGTTAGAGGGCAGTTTTACACACGCGGTTTCCCTAATCTCATCAATCTGCATGAAACTAATCTATCATATACCATTGACCATCAGTATTTATTTCTGCTGCAGAACTTTACATCTTTCATGAATACCATCAACGGGACACTAACAACGCCGTTACCCAGACACAGACATATCCCACATCAAAATACGGTAACTTGAACGTGAACACATTGCATCCAGAACTGAGCAGACTCATAGATGCACACGTACATTCAACGGCTCATAGCTTAACAAGCTTCAGTTGAAGAAAACGGTAACATTCCTGGCGAGCTGCGTACATACACGTGCTAAGAGTACACGAGTGCTTCTTAAGAGTTCAAGGTAGAACTCTCACCACGGTATATACAGTCATATCATGTGTTATTGTATACACATGCTTGAATTCTGACGCACACACACGCACATACACACACACACACACACGCACACACACACACGCACACACACACACGCACACACACACACGCACGCACACACACGCACACACACGCACACACACGCACACACACACGCACACACACACGCACACACACACGCACACACACACGCACACACACACGCGCGCACATACACACACATACACACACATACACACGTCATGTCTGTTTATGAATGCACACTATGATCTATATGATGTGCCTGTTTATGGATGCACGCTTTGATTTGGTATGCTATCTCTGTTTATGATTGCACGATTTGATCTGGTAGGCTATGTCTGTATGAATGCACGATATGATCTAGAATGACATGCCTGTTCACATAAATGCACACACATGTACGCTTTGATCTGATAATAAATGCCTGTTTACGAATGTACGTTGAGATTTCGTATATCATGTTTGTTTATGAATGCACCAAAATGTATGCTAATATCTAGAATGCCAAAAATTGTTTATGAATGCACGTTGTGATCTGGTATGCTATGTCTGTTTATGAATGCACCAAAATGTACGCTTTGATCTGGTAAGCTATACCTGTTTATGAATGCACCAAAATGTACGCTTTGATCTGGTAAGCTATACCTGTTTATGGATGCACCAAAATGTACACTAGTATCTGGAATGCCATGCCTGTTTGTAAATGCACCAAAATGTACGCTATTATCAGGTATTCCATGTCTGTTTATGAATGCACCACAATGTACCTTTTGAGCTTGATGGTAACAGAACAGGGAGTCGACGGCCATCTTGAAATGAAAGCAGAAGTTAATAGCTTTGCCTTTAACTATCTCTTCGCTAATAAACAATGGCGTTTTCGTTTCTAACATCCTCATTTAGCCCATTCCGTTCACACAATCTCAATGCACGCGATCTAAATATTATTACAATACACTTCCTTTTCAAAATGTTTTTACTTTTAAACATTCCGTCTATCTGTCCGTCGGCCAGAAACGGAAAAAAAGAACTAGATAAAACAGACCAAGCAGATTGTAACACAAAAATATGCCAAGGTTAAAACTCGACAGTGTTCTTATTCTACCAACTGTGTTGTTGTTTGGGTAAAGTAATGAGAGAAATTCGAATAATGTTCTCAAAATATGTTTTTGTATACTGCAAATAAATATATATATATATATAGGAATATGCACAATTGCAACGGAAAAGAGAAGAAAATACAAAAGATAAAATACTGGACAGTTTAATATTATTCCATGTTAGTCAACAGCAAAAGATAATTAGGCGGATATGAATGATCATTATCGTCAAAGCTAACTTAACATGATTATGATGATCTTTTTCAATAGTTTTAAAACAGTTTCAAAACAATGCCTTTGTATTTTCTGTTCTAGTTTTTGTTCCTTTCTCCTTGTACATCCTGGCGTTACTTGGTTGTGTCAGAGCGACATCTTGTGTGCCATACTTGGTTGTGTTAGAGCGTTATCTTGTGTGCCGGACAGTTGTGAAGGCAAGGTAATATTCGTTGCTGGTGGTCGTGAGAAAGTAGAATGGGGAAGACGGAGCGTGGATGTATAAACAAACTGAGAGGCTCAAGAAAAGCCTATGGTGAAACGATAAGTATGTCTGTTGGAGTACGAGAGCAGATTTAAGTGCAAAATGTCTTTGTGGTATGAAGGCACAACAACAATATTTTAAAACATTTAAATTAAAAAAAATTAATCGTTTAATTTTGTGTTCTGCCATTTTGTTGATCTAATACATTAAATATTGAATCCAGCTTTTTTGTTTGTTCATCTGGAGGTTGTATTATGGTGCAATGTGTGGTTAAAGGGCTGATGTGGTTAAAGGGGCTGATGTGGTTAAAGGGGCTGATGTGGTTAAAGCGGATGATGTGGTTAAAGGGGCTGATGTGGTTAAAGGGGCTGATGTGGTTAAAGGGGCTGATGTGTTTAAAGGGTTAAAGCGGATGATGTGGTTAAAGGCTGATGTTGTTAAAGAGGCTGATGTGGTTAAAGGAGCTGATGTGATTAAAGAGACTGATGTGGTTAAAAGGGCTGGTGTGGTTGCAGTGATTAATGGGGTTAGAGAGATCAATGTGATTGACGTGGTTAAAGTTGTTGGAGTGATTCATGTGGTTAACGTGATTAAAGTGGGTAATGTGGTCAAAATAGTAGAAGTTATGGATGTGGTTATAGTGGTTCATGTGAATTATGTGTTTTATGTGTTTAAATAGTTGAAGTGATGGATGTGGTTAAAGTAATTAAAGTGGCTGATGTGGATGGTGGAGCAAATGCAGTTGAAGTGGCTGATGTGGATGGTGGAGCAAATGCAGTTGAAGTGGCTGATGTGGATGGTGGAGCAAATGCAGTTGAAGTGGCTGATGTGGTTGGTGGGACAAATGCAGTTGAAGTCGCTGATGTGGTTGGTGGGACAAATGCAGTTGAAGTGGCTGATGTGGATGGTGGGGCAAATGACGTTAAAGTGGCTGATGTGGATGGTGGGACAAATGCAGTTGAAGTGGCTGATGTGGTTGGTGGGACAAATGCAGTTGAAGTGGCTGATGTGGATGGTGGGGCAAATGACGTTAAAGTGGCTGATGTGGATGGTGGGACAAATGCAGTTGAAGTGGCTGATGTATTTGGTTGGGCAAATGACGTTAAAGTGGCTGATATATTTGGTTGGGCAAATGACGTTAAAGTGGCTGATATATTTGGTTGGGCAAATGACGTTAAAGTGGCTGATGTGGATGGTGAGGCAAATGGCGTTAAAGTGGCTGATGTGGATGGTGGGGCAAATGCAGTTGAAGTGGCTGATGTGGTTGGTGGGACAAATGCAGTTGAAGTGGCTGATGTGGATGGTGGGGCAAATGACGTTAAAGTGGCTGATGTGGATGGTGGGACAAATGCAGTTGAAGTGGCTGATGTGGTTGGTGGGACAAATGCAGTTGAAGTGGCTGATGTGGATGGTAGGGCAAATGACGTTAAAGTGGCTGATGTATTTGGTTGGGCAAATGACGTTAAAGTGGCTGATATATTTGGTTGGGCAAATGACGTTAAAGTGGCTGATGTGGATGGTGAGGCAAATGGCGTTAAAGTGGCTGATGTGGATGGTGGGGCAAATGGCGTTAAAGTGGCTGATGGGGCGAATAAAGAAGAAATGGTTGATGTGGTTGGGGGGGGGGGGGGGGGGCAATGAAGTTGAAGTGGCTGATAATTGCAAGCCACCGTTAGTCCTCATTCAAGCAGGTTGTGATGACTTAAACAACATCACAAACCCCGCTGAAAGAGGACCCACAGTGGATAATCTCAACTTTTGGAAGCCTTGACAGAATGGTGCTCTCAACGTAAAGGCGACTTGACAGAATGGTGCTCTCAACGTAAAGGCGACTTGACAGAATGGTGCTCTCAACGTAAAGGCGACTTGACAGAAAGGTGTACTCTCAGTTTATGGGCGCTTTCTCAGCGGGGTGCTCTTAGGCAAGTGAAAGTCTACAGAATGAAAGTCTACAGTAGACGGTAAAAATGTGTAACACATATAATCACCAATTGGAAACAAATTTCAGTAGGTACGATCAAGATCTGAATTATTATAATTACAATTATTGTTGTTATAATTTGTTGCATTATTTTTGCTATTACCGTTGTTTTCATTACTATTATTATACTTATTTAATCTTAATTACTATTTTCATTAGAATTGTTATTATTATTATTGAAGTTGTCACTATTGTAGTTGTTACTATTATTATTGTTGCATTTTTTTAAATTATTGTTAATAATTTTGTTATTATTATTTTACAATACATGCATTCATTCACACATACGAGTATATTAAGTTGAAGTTATTGCCCTTCGCAAGTGATGATGGCCACAAGATCAGACGGGCTTGTTTTATTGTGATGTGCTCTGTATTTGGATTATAGTGAGGGAGTGAATGCGCTGATCATCAATCTCACTCTTTTGTCCCGAGTTACATTGGATCAGTGGCACGACTGTTGGTCGAGACGACTGGAGGTAACTCAGGATGCAGGCACTATATATACATTATATATATATATATATATATATATATATATATATATACATACATACACACAGTGACACACATATACATACATACACACACACATACATACGGTTTACAGAGACAAACATTCGCACATGCCGCTGCTCTATCCCCACTTAAAGAATGAAACAAGCTGTCAATATTAGTTGTATCGGCATAACGCAGCACAGTGAAGAGCTCGTGATGAATATATTATCACAGTAACGGACAGAACCAGCCACTGCAGAGTAAAATATCATGTATCTAGATATTTAAAAGAATTGAAATAATTGACTAGCCGCAACTTATTCAGCAGAACTTGTAGCAATCGCACACTTCCAAGAGACTACAGCAAAGCAGTACGCGTGTTCATATACTCACTTCATACACGTGAAATGTGTGTCAACGGTCTGTGTTTCCCCGACTTGTGCCTTACAGCCATGGCACCGCCTTACAAACCTGGCACCGCAGAAATATTTGAGCGCGGGAAACAAGGCAAGGCTGGAAAGGTTAGATGCTGACACCAAACAGCAGAAGTTGATAAGAGCGCGAGCTACATTGAAACAGGTCTGTGAGCTGCCCGTGAAAGCCCGCATCTGGCACTAATTCAGCGGTCAGTTGGGGCACTACAGCCATTACTAGTGTAGAATTAATACATAATATATCACAGTAAACTGCATATGACTGAAAAATAAAAGATACTTGTCCCTGTAATGGCCATACACTGCACATGTTAGGTTTTTATTTTTCCCCTGATTACAAAATAATCTAGGTCTCACCGAGGTTGTGAATCCGCGTTTCTTTGATCAATAGACCGGTATTCTAATCACTTGGCCACACACTCCTCGCAAGACGACAGGAAGACGAACGCACGCTCCTCGTAAGACGGATAAAGACCTACACACACTCATCCTAAGACGGATAAAGACCTACACACACTCCTCATAAGACGGATAAAGACCTACACACGCTCCTCATAAGACGGATAAAGACCTACACACGCTCCTCATAAGACGGATAAAGACCTACACACGCTCCTCATAAGACGGATAAAGACCTACACACGCTCCTTCATAAGACGGATAAAGACCTACACACTCCTCATAAGACGGATAAAGACCTACACACACTCCTCATAAGATGGATAAAGACGTACACACGCTCCTTCATAATATGGATAAAGACGTACACACGTCCCTCACAAGACGACAGGAAGACGTACACACACCCTTACAAGACGACAGAAACAGTACATATCCCTCTCACAAGACGACATGAAGACGTTCATACGCCACTCACAAGACGGAAAACGTACACACGTCCCTCACAAGACGGGAAGACGTACACACGTCCCTCACAAGACAGAAAGACGTACACACGCCACTCACACGACAGGAAGACGTACACACGTTCCTGAAAAGACGACAGGAAGACGTACACACGTCCCACACAAGACGAGAAGCAGACGTACACACGTCCTCACAAGACGAGAGGCAGACGTACACACGTCCCTCACAAGATGACAGGAAGACGTACACACGTCCTTTACAAGACGAGAGGCAGACGTACACACGTCCCTCACAAGACGACAGGCAGGCGTACACATTTCCATCATAAGACAGGAAGACGTACACACGCCTATCACATGACGACAGGAAGACGTATACACGTTCCATACTAGACGCAGAAATACGTACAGACGTTCCTCATAGGACAATAGGATGTGTCAGATTTATACCGGGTGAGGCCCTAAGCTATGTAAGGCTTGGAGGCCCTCTAGTAGAACAAAAAATATAGTGCACATATAATTTTATTACACCCTCCCACCCCCCCCCCCAACCCTCCTTCTGTCACTCTCTTCCGTCACCCTACTCTCTCACCCCCACAAAAAAGTACTGATAAATGTCCCTATGGATTATGAGACACAAATCTGTAGCTTTTAAGCTTAGGCCTAAATCTTGCACTGCATGTATGACTGAGTAATAAAGGTCGCGTGCCCTCTACAGTCGTGACGAATTGTGCAGATTCGGTTTTTTATTATTCCGATAGAAAAGAAAATATATAAGATATTAAGGATTCTTCTGCTGTCGGTGGTCATAAGACCAACATGGAAGTCCCTCAGTCAGCAGAAACAAAGATACGTTATTTAGAAAGCCACTTCACATTAACCGAACATTTTAAAGACAATTTTCCACAACATGTCACTTCCTTTTTCCCCCCACTGAGTATATAGTTTTTTTAAACGTCTGGCATATTTTCCCACGGCGTTAGATTAGTACGGTTCTAGACACTGGTGGAGAATGAGTTAAACATCCCAAGATTGAGAATACTTAGCGAACGTCTCCCTAGTTTATGTTAGTGCAAGAGAACTGGACTCGCAGCAAACAAGTCTGGGAGATATACTGGATAGGCATAGGCCTTGTAAACACATCTGTAAGATGTAAGGAAACAAAAGCTTAGTAAACATATGTAAGATGTAAAAGATATATAGTCTAACAAACCTATCTAAAAGATGTAAGAGATCTCTGGTCTAACAAACCCATATGTAAGATGTAAGAGATCTCTGGTCTAACAAACCCATCTAAAAGATGTAAGAGATCTCTGGTCTAACAAACCCATCTGTAAGATGTATTTAGTCTAACAAACCCATCTGTAAGATTTAAGATATCTATTGTCTAACAAACCCATATTTAAGGTATATCAAATAAATTAATTCGATTGATGTATCGCGCGTTGAACAAACAAGTCTGGAAGACGTGAGATCTAAGTCTAGCCAACAAACTGTAAAGAATAACTGATATACTTAGCAAATGGAACAACTGGCTATCTAGGTTCTCTGTTGTTGATTGTTCGTTTCCGCTTCAGGATACAAGTCAAGACAACAGAAACACAATAAATAAGAGTTTATCAACAACATTGAAGTATATGATCACTTTAAAAACAAATCTGAGCATAATGTCTGTCTGTAATCTAGGATTCAATCAAGTACGTGCGTCTCATACCAGGTAGCCAGATGTCGAAATAATTTATATAATTCGCACTTGAGTACCATGTCGGCCCAACGGTTTCTTGTCAAGCTCATTGATCGACGCCAGGTGGACGCTTGTCGTTTTAGGGTTACCAGATCTTCACTTTTCGTGTCTGTCTTTCATTTGTTACATCCATATAGATATTGAGGGTGTGAACGTTTTCCCATCTCTTGAAGTATCGGCTTGATGTGATTGGAGCTGAACCATCTCGTGAGATCTCTTCATGTATTATGTGTGAGTTCTTGACCCAGGTAGATGTAAGCATTGTTTTTGTCGTGATTATTTCCTGACTGCAAAAAAAGTGTTCAACACGAATTTGTGTTCAATACGACTCTTGCATCGTTTGGCTGACTTATTGCACTGTTCAGCTTCCTTGCTGCTATAACTGAGGATGACTATGTGACCAGCAAACCGAAGAGCATGAAGCATTCCTCCGACTATGAAGATTTCCTTATCCACCCAGTTTGGGTTCATAGACTTTATGGAGGGTTGGAGGGTTGCTGTGAAATGCTTGAAGACAATTGTATCTCCCTGTCGAATGCCACGAGGAATAGGAATTTGAAAAATGATAATGCTTGTTCAGCAATCCGCATTTATTTTCTTCTATCAGCTTGATTATATTTGCCTTGATTTCTTAGGGTACACGGAACTGAATTCATTGCAATGCTATTGGAGTTTTGTCATAGTCCACAAACACTATGCATAAGGCCATCCTCATTAAGAGATGGATTGAAAGAAGAGGACCATCGTATCGGCTGCATAGCTTTTTCCGATACCCGTCTGTTCTCGCAGCTGCTTCTCACCAAGCTGTGTATTAAGTATGTTTATAATAACTCGTGTAAAGCTTGTGTGCTGATGAGGGACAGCAGATCGGATGGCAGTTCGCAAGCTTCTTTGTGTCCTCTTTATATAAATCAGAACTGTGTTGGACATTGTCTTTGACATAATATCTTGTGAAACTAAACGGCATTGATGAAAAATGAGATAGATCAGAATTTTGTATTGAAGTAGCCGGTTTCATCCAGCATGTCTTGTAACACAATCCTGGTTTGTTAAACTTCAGCATGTCTAGTAACACAATCCTGGTTTGTTAAACTTCAGCATGTCTTGTAACACAATCCTGGTTTGTTAAACTTCAGCATGTCTTGTAACACAATCCTGGTTTGTTAAACTTCAGCATGTCTTGTAACACAATCCTGGTTTGTTAAACTTCAGCATGTCTTGTAACACAATCCTGGTTTGTTAAACTTCAGCATGTCTTGTAACACAATCCTGGTTTGTTAAACTTCAGCATGTCTTGTAACACAATCCTGGTTTGTTAAACTTCAGCATTACAAAAATAATGAAATGATGTACTGCAGTGAGTCGTCACCCTTATATTTAAGTGTCATGCATACAGGGGTTGAAGATCCTGTCTATCCTTAATTGTCAGTTCTACGGGCTCAGATTGATATAATGCCCATGCCATGTTATAAACTGTTTGGTGCATTTTTTATTTTTTTGTCTCCTCCAGTCAATCGACTTTTTTCCTATCCCTTTTGTCTCCCCTGTTCTGATCAATTTTTTTGCTGAAAATTTGAAACTACTTTATGATTCCTGATATTCGTATATACAAAAACAAATATATATGTGTGTATATATAAATGTGTAAGGACAGAGAGACAGAGACAGAGAGAAAGAGACACACAGAGAGAAAGAGACAGAGAGAGAGAGAGAGAGACACACACACACACACACACACACACGCACGCACCCACCCACCCACCCTGACGCACGCACACACACACACGTACGCACGCACGCACACACACGCACGCACACACACACGCACGCACACACACACGCACGCACACACAAGTTCCACACAAGACGACAGGAGAACGTACACAAGTTCCACACAAGACGTAAGAAGAACGTACACACGTTCCACACAAGACGACAGGAGAACGTACACAAGTTCCACACAAGACGACAGGAGAACGTTCACACGTTCCACACAAGACAACAAGAGAACGTGCACACGTTCCACACAATACTTGAATACGTACACACGTTCCAGACAAGCCGTAAGGAGAACGTACACACGGAACACACAAGACGTAAGGAGAACGCACACACGTTCCACACAAGACGTAAGGAGTACGTGCACACGTTCCACACAATACTTGAACACGTACACACGTTCCACACAAGACGTAAGGGGAACGTACACACGTTCCGCACAAGACGACAGGAGAACGTACACACTAATTATTATATCTCAGTACAGAGTAAAAACTTGAGGATATAAAGGCACAGAGACAAACACAACTTTAGAGGATCTGAACTATGTAGACGACGTAGTACTGCTGTCACACATTCATAGCCAGATGCAAGAAAAACTTACGGCCAGAGAGCATACAGTCAAACGGGGACTAATATTAACATTAAAACCAAGCTTTGAAATCAACAACTTAAGCGAAGATCAAGTCATGCTTGGAGGCGAGTCACTGGAAGAGGTGATCACCTTCACATCTTTGGGCAGCATTTTTGATAATGTATGGAACACAGAGGCAGATGTAAAGGTTAGAACTAAACCCGCAAATATCGCAGTCAAGCTGTAAACTAGCGACAACGCATTCAGTTCTCCGGACTACTTTCTGCTACTTGCAAATCTCTGTTCAGGGTTTGTAGCGGGAGATAGAGAATGAACGCAGAAGAAGAAATAGAACTAGAAAGGCAAGGTCACCATTCCTGTTACTGAATAATGATATTCAAATCCATGGAAATAAAGTTACAATTGTTTTATTCCAATGTCAAGTCGTTTCTCATACGGAGCAGAAGCGTATAGAGAAGAAACTTCAGTTATTCGTCAATAAATATAAACGATAATTAGTATAGACTTGTTATATATGGTGGGGAATTACGACCCATAGGAAAGGAGCCAACAACAACCAGTCAAGCAGCAGATGTAAGAATGGGGTTAAATAGAACGTACGTTACAGAACTCACCATCAAACGTCGCTAAACAGGTTCTCAGTTGGAGTCCACAGAAGAAGAGAGGAAGTAAGGTATATAACCAAAAAAAACACCTAAAGAAGAGATTTTGAAAATGAATTTTGTTCCTTAAACCTCAACTAGAGAGATGTAGAAAGGGCAGCACAATGCCGAACTTGCTGGAGGAGGGTTGTCAATGACATGCCCTAATAGGAGCAATGGGCATTGATGATGATCGTGAGACAGGCATAAGAGGACATATCATGCCGATGATTAGAAATTGGGGATACATCTTTAAATCAGATCGGCTAATGACTGGCGATAGAGCGAGGAAAGAGTTTTAGACCAATTCAACATACGATTCTTATAGCAAAAATCGAGATAATACCGGAATGAACATTTTCTAAAATATGTAAACTTACCAAGGCAATGAAACAAAACTGAGACATTGAACTTTGCGACATTATCACCCGCACAGAATTAAAGCAAGGATGCAAACAAATCATGATGGACCAGTACGGAAGCGGAAAAGGAATATAGTAAATTAAGGAAGTCATCGACTAGCATCACAAGACACCCAAAAAACACAAGTAGACTATAATTCAGGCAGACCAATACAGAGGCATGGAAGAAAAGATAGCGGGATGAAGGAACATGACTACAAGAAAACACCCGACTGAAGGCATTTCCTCTGTAGGAATTTGAGTGGTGAAGAAAAACACACACTAACAATGACATTACAAGTAAACACCCAAGTGGAGGCATTTCATCTATATGGATCTAAGTGCTGAAGAAACACACAACACGATTTAACTGTGACATTGAATTTATCTGACTTGATGAAGATGAATCGATAGTATGCCATTCAGTTATTCTTTTAATTCTTATATTACATGGGCACGGGACTTGGTATTACACCGTAGAAACTTTTAGTTACAAAAACGTCATCAGATATGGATATGTCAACATTTGATGACTGCTGAATATTTGTTGAAGACATATGCTTCACTGGGAGCTAACAAGATTTTGATTCACTTGATAATCGTTTAGAATAGCTGATCACTTGCCCGTGTCTCACTCTAACTGTGCTAACTGAACATCTTCTCCCGCGATGATTATCTGATATCTTGTATTTTATTATACACATGTACCTCTGTCTTAGACATACATTCTGGTTCAGATTTAGCAAGGAAATAAAGAACTCAGCTCGAGAAGATTATATTATCAACAATCACGTGCTGTTGTTTTCAGTCCATACAATTTGGCGTGAAATATACGCATGACCATGTTACCATATAGCACGGAGATTAAACTTGGAAACAACATATGAAAGGCACATGAAAGTGATCACCTGACATTTGTCGTCCTTTTCGCGAAAGGAAAAGCCTCGAACTCAAGCAGATCTTCAGTTACATAAACTGTGCCATACTATTTATCACAGGGTCACTAAATATTCTTGTGTCCAACCATCTAGGTTGAATCAAACAATAGAACAGACACAGAAAAAGAGGTGGCAGCAAAAGTGTAACGGAAAGCCCGAAAATGACGGCCTATGAATATTGACGAAGTTGATTAAACAAATAAGAAATCAGATAAAGCCATCAATTGTTTTAAAGGCTAAGGGAATCGACAAAAGAAAGGATAGATCAATTTATAAGTGAGGTGGGTAATTATAAGGCTCTCTAGAAGTTCTGGCACATGCACTGAAAGATGATTAAGAAGAATAAGTTATACTCATTATTTAAAATTCAATGGGAACTTCCTTGAAAACAAAGCAAGATAAGGTCTTAAATTTATAAATCACAGACAAAGGGGACAAATATGAATGGCTGGAAATTAGGGAAAATATGAATATATCCTGAACGCTGCTATCAGGGAAGATACTTATGAAGACCTAAAAACTGAGGCAGAGGTTGACTACATTTTACGTTCCAATAAGAATTTGTCCAGGACTGTTCAAAGGTTCTCTGCTCTCACTGGTGCTGTTAATCCTCTACACAAAAGAAGTGAAACATTCAACCACAGGACCAGGGTGAACACAAACATGAGCAGATGGCATTCTGACGAACAGGACTGACTCAGATAGGTATTAGAAGGTCACATTAACCCAGGAGACCTTACAAGCAATCTCACAGTGGTGTGTGGGATTCCAGCTCCCAGATCAACCTGTAACAAGGCCTGCGTTTTGGGGTGCTCCTTGAACAACTTTGAACCAAATGCTCACGTACCACGAACTACCTTTGGTGAATATGTCATTAACAGGTGTGGCACATTGAAATTCCTCAGAGTAACTTTTGATCGTAGCCTCCCATACATACAGATCATATAGAGATGCTAGCGAGGGCTGGGAGCAGAACACTATCGAAGCTGCAAGCCTAGAACCGCGACTACCTTTCTTTCTATATCGTTAGTTGGTTGCGTCAGTTGTTGATTACGGACTGAACCTCTTCACAGTATCAAGATCACAGTATAAAGATCACAGTATCAAGATCACAGTGTGATAGGTTGGAACGCATCCCGAATGAAAGTATGCAGCTGGTTCTGGGTTGCACTAGAGACGTCCCGATTTATTTTCAGATGAAGTGCATGCAAGGCCTTCTACCTGCGACATCCAGATATCAATTGACACAGGCCAAAAATTGATATGAGATTTACCGCAGACAAGGCGCCCCTTCTGTACAATAACACTCGGACATCAAAGGAACATGGATCAAAAGAGTGATGCCATGGATGTCATAAGCAGATAGAATTACAGACAGGTGATTTCAGTTGAGATAATATTTAAAGGTAAAAATGGGTCCACGGTGAGAACATAATGACATATTACCATACAGTCATCATAACCTTAGAGATTACAGAGAGTTGTGTCAAAGTAAAGCAGAGCTTGAGATTAATCAGATGATTATTAGAAATACTGTTTACAATTTTTTCCAGTTGACGGTGAATATTTGATATTGTGTCGAAAAATGAAATGATGAAAATAACTAAGTTATTTTTGTAAAAAAACTCTACCTTTATTTATCTTTTTGGTGCGTAATAACAATAAGGGTGGTAGCGAAGTCTGGGCCGAACGTCCCGCTGTGTGGTAAAGGAAAGTGAAGCGTCTGATATAGCCTCTCCTATCCAGGTGTAGAGATCGCTGCTGGATTCACTGTTCGGCTTGCCGTTCAGGAGTTTCCATGCCAATGGCCTCTCCTACATTATTGTGTCCTCAGCAGCACCTTCATTAGGGGCCCTCGTTTCTTACAGAGCCTGTTGTGGGGCGCGACCGAATACCCAGCGGTATATTTGGGTAGGCAGATTGGGCTCATTAGCCTTGGTTGGCAGCCAATCTAAGAGAAGGTAAACTGACTTTAAACCCGGGTAGACGAAGCTCGTTAGCCTGTTCAGGCAGTTCGTCTAGGAAAGGAAGAACTCTTGATTTTAAACCCACAAGTCCAAGGCTATGCTGGCTAGTCTTGAGACGATGAAAGTATCATCGGATGTCTTGATTAACTAGCATCTGCGGGCAACGACTCCACTGCCTCGTGGAAATCTCTGGAGAGGGTAGGGCTACGGGAGTAAAACCAGACAGAAAATCCGGAGTGGTAGCACAAAAGGCGGATGGGTTCAAAATGACGAACTCATTGCGGCAGCTCCTACAGCTGAGCTGATGTCAAATTGTCTTGAGGTGCATTCCTTTGGATTACATCAGCGAGGCCGACAGGGGGATCCTACAGTTTGGGCAGCCCAGGGTCTCCATATTTAACGCCCAGGCATGCGCCCCAAGAGGCTACTCACATGATGCCACGCGCATGGTCTGCAAAGACAGACGCCTATGAATGGGTAATAAATTATTGTTTTTTAACCTGATTCATTTATACATTAAGATCTTCTTGGAGAGCGCAATCTTCACCATCCTCTAGAATGAAGGTAATATTTGGACAGTTGAATTTGTTATTCCCTCCTAATCTAAAGGTGATATATTAGCTACGTCTTTCTCTCTCTCCTTTTCTTTCTCTCTAAATTAAAAAAAAAATTATCTATCTTTCACTTACTTACCTAAAAGTGATGTTAGTGTGCGGCCATCTTGAGTTGGCCACAGTGAAGCGTTTCCTCCGTATTTTTGTCCCATCATCTTCGCTATCGTTGGCCACTCTCACATCAACCACAAAATCGTCTGTGTTTCCGCACCTCGGTTTTAACATCAGTGCCTCTGTCCTGCTGTCTATCACACCAGATGGAGGAAGACCTCCAGCCTGTAGAATGACAGCATATAATATGGGACAAGTGAACGTGTGGACATTAGCTGTGCGTCAGTCGAACTGTACAACATAAAAGAAACAACAACAGTTTAACAATAAGAGGATCTATCTCTTAGAACAACCCTCATCAGCAAAACTATTGCACTCTTCATACCGCCCCCCCCCCCCCAACTCGCCTCATCACCTTTCAAATCACACATTCTTTCAAATCTTACTTCTCCCCCCACCCCCCAAAATCACTTTTCAAACCACCAATTCCTTCAAACCGTACCTCTTTTTCACACCCCCCCCCCCCCCCCCCCCCACTCCTAACTCGCACCATCACTTTTTCAAACCACTCATTCCTTCAAACCTTATCTTTTCTCCATTTTCCCTCTTTTTTTAAGTGACCGTTTCTTTCTGTCTTTCCCTCCCTCCCTTTCCGATTCCCAAACTAGCCTGTTTTTAAGATCCAGAATTGTGTTAACGACTGGCTTAATTAGCACATGCAGTGTCCCATATGGTAGTGTCTCGTGACAAGAGTGAGGTTGAACGTAAGACTAGCAAGAACGCATTGTTATCCTTTATCAATCGCTACCGTTCTTCTCAACCACACTTTCTATCTCATCAAACCGCTCATCTTATCTCAACTCATCTGCTCTTCTTTCAATTGTATAATTATTCCAGCGACATCGTTCCGTAATCATTCCAAAATCATTTCATGTAGTACATCGTGTTGCAGCGTTTAGTGCGAAGAGCCATTTTGACCCACTTTTGACGGCGTCAAGTTATTCGATCAGCCAATCAAATCACTCCCGCAAACCGTGGAAAATTAATGGTCAATTTAGAATTAATATAGGTTAATTATATGTAGAAATTGGTATCGTGATGAATCCTTAAAAGGTGCTGACGCTTTCAGCGGCAACGAAGTCGATGGCTAAACATGTAAATGTTTAATAACGTTAGATGAAACGTATCATTTCGTTGTGTTTTGCACAAATAGCAGCATGGGTCACAACTAGTGTCCTTGAAAAGTTCTCCTTTAAATCATGTATGTACTTCTGCAGCGGTTAATAGTTCCCCTCTGTCGTACACCTTAACGTTTTCGCCTCCATAAACTATCCGCAATAGTCGCCTTCTACGACACACAGGAGGTTTTGCTAGTCCATCCTCCGAAACAAGGATCTCCGGCAGCACATAAAGAATGCTAGCTTCAACAGAACAATATAACAGCAATAAGAATACTAGCTTCAACAGAACAATATAACAGCAATAAGAATACTAGCTTCAACAGAACAATATAACAGCAATAAGAATACTAGCTTCAACAGAACAATATAACAGCAATAAGAATGCTAGCTTCAACAGAACAATATAACAGCAATAAGAATGCTAGCTTCAACAGAACAATAAAACATCAATCGACAATCATTTCACGCAACAAGCAAGCCGTTGACATTGAATGTAATTAAATTGGTGTACATATGACATCAGTGTACCCATAGGCTTAACTTACGTATAGCTTTGATGTATGAAGACATCAGTATACCCATAGGCTTAACTTCAGTGAATCTTTTGTGTATGGAGACAGCAGTGCGCCTATAGGTCAAAGTTCATATTGTCTCTGATGTATGGAGACATGAATGTACATATAAACTTAACTTTAGTACACCTAATCTCTAATCTCCCATTAACGTCGTGAATTAAACAAATCTATCCATAGACGGACTTACTTTGTAAACATACGAGTTTTGTGTAATTTGTTTTGTGTAAGTATTGCGCAATCGTCTCGCCAATCCAGTCTTCCTTGACGGGGTGAGATTTGTGGAGTACATCTATCTTGGGAGCCTCCTCAATATGGATAATAACCTGGAACGACAACACGTCGCCGCACGGGATGACCAGCCTTCTCGTCCATTAACACGGTCCTGGACGATTGTCAAGACCAGAACCTACGAGCCTCTATCTTCAATTCGCTTATATTTAATGTGATGTGCTTTGGTGCTGAGGCATGGACAATAACAAAATCACTAGAAAATAAATTGAGTGGCCTGGTCTTTCTTGGGAGACGCTTTCTGGAACCAACGTATGCAAAATCTCCACAGTTCTGACATACGACTGATTGTCCTCGGTCAATGATGCGGTAATCTATGCAGATAAGGCAAAACATATATGGGCAGGTCACATGTCACGACGATGGTCGATGTAGCACGGGGACATGAATCTGATATCCCCGATGCAAATAGAAACAGCGGGGAAGACCTCCAATGCGTTGGTCAGACTCCCTTCGTGTGCACAACAACACCTAAAACGCAGCTGGACGAGCGCTTATCCCTCATTGACTTCCATGGCTTAAGACAGGGCTCGCTGGAAACAAGGTGGAAAGCGCAACTACGCCGAGGAACGTGTCATCAAGATCAAGACATACGAGTTATGTTCCTTCGGTACATGTCTAACCAAAATAGCCTTATTCAGATACTGAATGATTTTTGAAAAGAGCACTTCCATATTGTCTACATAAATAAGTATAAGAAGGAAGACTAAGGTCCGGTCATGCGAAACATACTGGACAAGACCCTCTCCTTGGCTTCCTCGTAGCCCTTCCTGGACACAGGCTGTTTTCATGGCAGCATAGGTAACAAGGTGAGGGATCGATGGGATCCCCGTAGTAGTGAGCGACACGCAGATGAAGCTAATCATAGCCCAACCACCTGGAGGACCCCGGTCAACCTTCATCAGCACGTTCGGGATGTGAGAAAGCTACTGCAGCCGCCACAAAAGAGTAAACCTTCTCATAGTGGGCATCCGCAAACAACAACTCATAAAGTATTTGATAAATAAACACAAATAAGATATTTGCTTGTATCAGATGTGCTGGTGATGGCTGATAGGGAGGGAGGATACGTGTGCTCCCCACCCCTCTCTCAGCATCGTGGACGGTTATACAAGTCCTTTTCATGATCACTCCAGGGCAGTTCCAATCAATGGCTGAAGGTGAGCTTGGGTAACGGAGAGTCCACTTCAAATCCCTTCAATATGGGGAGAGAAATGCTGAACGGGCCTCGGAGTGGTGGTCGTGGCTTATGGGGGTGGGGGGGGTGGTCGTGGCTTGGGTGGTGGTCGTGGCTTAGGGGGTGGGGGTGGTCGTGGCTGGAGTGGTTGTCGTTGCTGGGGCGGTGGTCGTGGCTAGGGCGGTGTTCGTGGCTGGGGCGGTGGTCGTGGCTGGGGTGGTGGTCGTGTCTGGGGCTGTGGTCGTTGCTGGGGCGGTGGTCGTTGCTGGGGCGGTGGTCGTGGCTGGGGCGGTGGTCGTGGCTGGGGCGGTGGTCGTGGCTGGGGCGGTGGTCGTGGCTGGGGCGGTGGTCGTGGCTGGGGTGGTGGTCGTTGCTGGGGTGGTGGTCGTGGCTGGGGCGGTGGTCGTGGCTGGGGCGGTGGTCGTGGCTGGGGCGGTGGTCGTGGCTGGGGTGGTGGTTGTGGATGGGGTGGTGGTTGTGGCTGGGGTGGTGGTTGTGGATGGGGTGGTGGTCGTGGCTGGGTGGCGGTCGTTGCTAGAGTGGTGGTTGTGGCAGAGGTGGTGGTCGTAGCGGGAGGTGGTCGTAGCGGGAGGAAAGGTGGTCGTGGCTGGGGGGGGGGGGGTGGTCGTGGCTGGGGTGGTGGTCGTGGCTGGAGAGGAGGGGGGTTGTGGCTGGGGTGGTGGTCGTTGCTGGGGTGGTGGTCGTGGCTGGAGAGGGGGGGTCGTAGCTGGGGTGGTGGTCGTTGCTGGGGTGGTGGTCGTGGCTGGAGAGGGGAGGGGGTCGTGGCTGGGGGGGTGGTCGTTGCTGGGGTGGTGGTCGTGGCTGGGGTGGTGGTCGTGGCTGGGGTGGTCGTGGTGGCTGGGGTGGTCGTGGCTGGGGTGGTGGTCGTGGCTGGGATGGTGGTCGTTGCTGGGGTGGTGGTCGTGGCTGGAGAGGGGGGGGGTCGTAGCTGGGGTGGTGGTCGTTGCTGGGGGGGGGTGGTCGTGGCTGGGGTGGTGGTCGTGGCTGGGGTGGTGGTCGTGGCGCTGGGGTGGTGGTCGTGGCTGGGGTGGTGGTCGTGGCTGGGGTGGTCGTGGTGGCTGGGGTGGTCGTGGCTGGGGTGGGGATCGTGGCTGAGGTGACGGTCGTGGCTGGGGGGCGGGGGGAAAGGTATGGTCGTGGCTGGGGGGAAGGGTATGGTTGTGGCTAGAGTGACGGTCGTGGCTGGGGATGGGGGGGGGGAGAGGGTATGGTTGTGGCTGGAGTAACGGTCGTGGCTGGAGTAACGGTCGTGGCTGGGGTGACGGTCGTGGCTGGGGTGACGGTCGTGGCTGGGATGACGGTCGTGGCTGGGGGAGGGGGGGGTGGTTGTGGCTGAAGTGACGGTCGTGGCTAGTGTGACGGTCGTTGCTGGGGTGGGGTGGTTGTGGCTGGAGTGCCGGTCGTGGTTGGGGGGGGGGGGGGTGCTTGTGGCTGGAGTGACGGTCGTGGCTGGAATGACGGTCGTGGCTGGAGTGACGGTCGTGGCTGGAGTGACGGTCGTAGCTGGAGTGACGGTCGTAGCTGGAGTGACGGTCGTGGCTGGAGTGACGGTCGTAGCTGGGGGGGGGGGTTGTGGATGGAGTGACGGTCGTGGCTGGGGAAGGGGGGTGGTTGTGGATGGAGTGACGGTCGTGGCTGGAATGACGGTCGTGGCTGGAGTGACGGTCGTGGCTCGAGTGGCGGTCGTGGCTGGTGGAGGGTGGTTGTGGCTGGAGTGACGGTCGTCGCTGGGGGGGGGGGGTGGTTATGCCGGAATGACGGTCGTGGCTGGAGTGAGGGTCGTTGTTGGGGGAGGAGGGGTGGTTGTAGCTGGAGTGACGGTCGTGGCTGAAGTGACGGTCGTGGCTGGAGTGACGGTCGTGGCTGGAGTGACGGTCGTGGCTGGAGTGACGGTCGTGGCTGGAGTGACGATCGTGGCTGGAGTGACGGTTGTAGCTGGAGGGGGGGGGGGGGGGGTTGTGGCTTGAGTGACGGTCGTGGCTGGGGGAAGGGGGGTGATTGTGGATGGAGTGACGGTCGTGGCTGGAATGACGGTCGTGGCTGGAGTGACGGCGTGGCTGGAGTGCTGGTCGTGGCTGGAAGGGGGGAGGGGTGGTTGTGGCTGGAGTGACGGTCGTTGCTGGAGTGACGGTCGTGGCTGGGGGAGAGTGGTTGTGGCTGGAGTGACGGTCGTGGCTGGGGGAGAGTGGTTGTGGCTGGAGTGACGGTCGTCGCTGGGGTGGGGGGTGGTTATGCCGGAGTGACGGTCGTGGCTGGAGTGACGGTCGTTGTTGGGGGAGGAGGGGTGGTTGTGGCTGGAGTGACGGTCGTGGCAGAAGTGACGGTCGTGGCGGTCGTTGCTGGAGTGACGGTCATGGCTGGGGAGGGGGGGGGGGAGGTCGTGGCTGGAGTGATGGTCGTGAATGGAGTGACGGTCGTGGCTGGAGTGACGGTCGTGGCTGGAGTGACGGTCGTGGCTGGGGTGGTGGTCGTGGCTGGGGTTGTGGTCGTGGCTGGGGTTATGGTCGTGGCTGGGGTTATGGTCATGAAGGGAGTGACGGTCGTGGCTGGGGTGACGGTCGTGGCTGGGGTGACGGTCGTGGCTGGGGGGGGGGTGGTTGTAGCTGGAGTGACGGTTGTGGCTGGAGTGACGGTTGTGGCTGGAGTGACGGTCGTGGCTGGAGTGGCGGTCGTTGCTGGGGTGGCGGTAATAGCAGTCGTGGCTGGGGTGGTGGTCGTGGCTGGGGTGGTGGTCGTGGCTGGGGTGGTGGTCGTTGCTGGGGTTATGGTCGTGGTTGGGGTGGTGGGTCGTGGCTGGGGTGTGGGTAGGCAAAACTTGATCTTCTTGTCGAAATTACTGTTCAGACGGGCGTTCAAAACCAAGTCCAATAATTACCAATAACTTACATAATTTCGTGTTCTAGTTTGTACACATTTTCTGTCAGAAAATTGATTCCCTGGCTATTAGCCTTTGTGTTCCATATCTTTGATGGTCTTCTTCAGCGACAATTTCCGCAGCTATATCCTCCTCCTCCTCCTTCTTCTGCGTTCATTCTCAATCTCCCGCCACCAAGCCCTGAACAGGGCTTTGCAAGTAGCAGGATGTAGTCCGGATAAAGGATTTGCGTTGTTTCGCTAGTTTAGTTTGACTGCAATATTTTCACCTTTCGGTCGGACACATCCGTCTTAGGCAGGAGCTATATCCAAATGTTCATTATCTTGATTTTATAAATAAAACTGATAGAACTGAAACTGATAGCCTTTGCTTGCATGGCCAGCAACAAACATGGGGAGTCATGTAGATGGTGATCCTCCATCCAGATATTGAACCATTTTCCCCATATGTTTCATTAAACCACATTTGCACTTAATCATTTATATTATCATACATAAATACATTTCTTTCCCCAGCGAGGTTATACCAAGCGATGTTGAAGGACACAATGTGAATGTAGGAGCTCGTATATATATTTATTTGATTCATGATTACAGTACAGTGCGAGTATATCGTATTTCAGGAAATCTTTGATTTTTGGACGGAAATTAGTATTCTTGACTGCTGTGTCATCAATATTATCTTCTATACGTTTGTGTTGTTAGACACACGGGGCAGGTGTAGTTATCTGTCGTGTTCCAGCTTTGTCGTCGATGTTGTCATTCCGTGTTTCTTCAGTGTCTCACTGACCATATATCCATCTTTTTCATGGCCTGCCTTTTGCTGTGAAACCTTGATGTCTGGTATTATAGATATCAGCACAGTTTTATTCTTCTCTGCCTTTAAATGAATTCTTCGCACGTTGTTGTATTCCACCTTCATGTCTGATTTCTTCGTGTCGTACTCTGTTCACATTTTGATCTCGACAACCTTTCTCGAACACCGCATTTCGTATTTCATGATGTACCTACGTTACAGTCACAAGGCCTTCGTAATGGACACACACTGTTACTAATCGTTGTCTCATTATCTCATCTTATTCATCCTTGATTTCATTGATGGTTCGGTTTTTTCCTACCATGCATTCAAATGTTTTTGTTGTAGTCTGTTAGTTTTCGTTCGGTTTTTTTTCTCTGATGAGGCCTTGTTGATGAAACATAAGTGTTTTGTTTTGTTTTTATCCTGGTGCTGTCACTGAGTCCTTACACGTTTGTTTTTATCGACTGTTTTTAGTAATAAAAACAAACAAAAGAGATTAACGTTACATGAACAAGTAATGTGCACGTGAGTCAACAAGAAGTACACCTTAACGATACACAACTCAACAAGTTTCACTTACTATCTGTAGAGCCTTGATGGCTAAGGTCAAATCCTCCTGGCTTCTCAAGTTCTGTGTCTCCCTGGAAGGTCCATTCAGGTAGCCGAACTGCGCCAAGTATTTCTGTTGAACAGAGAAAGTATCCAAATCTTGAACATCGCCATTGTCGAGAGGAAATGTCAACAACATCGACTAGATAAGGGCTTGTGGCAACAAATGATCACACGTTTAAATACTTAAAGTCAGTTGTTCTGAGCTTAGTTTGCAAACCAAAACGTACAATTTCAATGCACTTCGGACACGATTTTACAGATCGGGCTTTTTAATTTGTATGACTGCTTCTTCCAGTCGACCATCTGTAAATAGGTACTTGACAAAATCAGGGGGAAATGTTGAAGCTGCTGCGGGAGTGCTCTGTCATCGGCCCTTTCAGTAATAGTCACTTTCATTTGGGGATACCCATGTGCAGTTAACTACTTGCCCAAAAAGTAAACTACGAAAGGGCTTCAAATTAAAATCTGAAAAATGGGATAGAAATGGGAACAAAAATGCATTTGTACTATAACTTGCTAATATGGTAGCTAAGGATGTCCAGAGTGTCCTGCGCGTGTCATCAAGTTGCAGCTAAACATGACGGCATATTTGCAGTTAAAAAATGGCTTGCTAACTATTGACATGCACCAATGAAGAGCAGCGTTCTCTTATCCGTTTTTTTAAGCAGCGATTGGATGAAACTTGTAGACATTCACCGGTCAATGAATGTCCATTGTGGTGATGCATACTTTTCACTTCATCCAGTGTATGAGTGGAGTACGAAGTTCTAAAACCTCGTGAGGTCTTTGACAGACTATAACCGACCAGGTCATGCACACCGAATAGTGACCCTCAAAGTAGACTGTAGCCGTTGACAATATAATAACCGGAAATCGCTAATTGACTGCGAGGTAAAGGCATGCAGCATCATACTGAACCTTCAATCATAGATCAATTTCTATATGTTTCACCTCTTCGCTGCTAAATGATACTGATAATAAAACTCAGTTCCTCTTTGGTGCATATGAATAGTACGGCGGTCATCTGTTAACTGTAGTGATGGAGCCATGTCGTTTACTCTGCACGTACAGGATTCTCTTAACATCCTTAGCAACCATATTAACAAGTTACAATACAAACGTATGGTTTTTCTAATTTTCTATCCCACTGTTAAGGTTTTCATTTGAAGCTTCCTTGTACATTTAAATAAATCCATTTGTTGGACAAAAGATTGTTACATTTAAAGAAAGTTTAGAGATTAAGAGAATCTCAGAACAAAATATGAATCAACTGATCCGTCGTCAGGACGAGACACACCAATTACGCTGATAACATTTTATTCAGATAAATGTAACTCGTCATCAAGGATATAATTTTTTTTTTTTTTAAAGACGATAACATGGTATCGTATAATGTTCACTCACCACGTGTGATGAAAACCACTCTCTGTTAGGCCGTGCGGACATTCTTTTTCTTTAACTCGTGTACTCGGAAATGGGTGACTTGCGCGGTGATTTCGATTCAAGTGAGTAAGTTTACGTAATTTGTCAACCTCACTCTCTCGTCCTGAGCTACGTTTGGTCAGTGACAGGACATTATCGAAACGACTGGAGATAGCACATGATGTAGTAGCACGTGTCCAGATTCTGTTTTGAGGTTAAATCTCTTACAGTTTATAACTCAAGAAAAACATAAGTTTATTTTCAACACAAAGGCACAGCCATCTTGACCGCAATGTGAGACGTCACACAGATTGTATCTTAGTTTCATTTTTTTTGTTATATGCTTTCAGTTAGTGTTGCTATATGTTACCAGTTAGTAGAGCTATAAGTTATCGTTAGTGGAGCTATAAGTTATCGTTAGTGGAGCTATAAGTTATCGTTAGTGGAGCTTTAAGTTATCGTTAGTCGAGCTATACGTTATCGTTAGTAGAGCTATAAGTTATCGTTAGTGTCCCTATTTGTTGCCAGTTCGTGTCGCTATTTGTTGTCAGTTAGTGTCGCTATTTGTTGTCAATTAGTGTCGCTATTTGTTGCCAGTTAGTGTCGCTATTTGTTGCCAGTTAGTTACGCTATTTGTTGCCAGTTAGTGTCGCTATTTGTTATCAGTTAGTGTCGCTATTTGTTGCCAGTTAGTGTCGCTATTTGTTGCCAGTTAGTGTCGCTATTTGTTGCCAGTTAGTGTCGCTATTTGTTACCAGTGTGGTAAAATGTTATCCTATAGTGTCATTATATGTTATCAGTTAGTGTCGCTATGTTATACGTTTAGTGTCCCTATATGTTATAAGTTAGTGTCACTAGATGTTTTCCGTTAGTGTCACTACATGTTATCCGTTAGTGTCACTACATGTTTTCCGTTAGTGTCACTACATGTTATCCGTTAGTGTCACTACATGTTATCCGCTAGTGTCACTACATGTTATCCGTTAGTGTCACTACATGTTATCCGTTAGTGTCACTACATGTTATCCGTTAGTGTCACTACATGTTATCCGTTAGTGTCACTACATGTTATCAGTTAGTGTCACTACATGTTATCAGTTAGTGTCGCTATGTTATCCGTTAGTGTCCCTATATTATTAGTTAGTGTCGTTATATGATGTATGTTGGTTATATGTTACCAGTTACTGTCGTTTATGTCTTTAGTTAGTGTTGTCATGTTTTATCTGTATGTTTCGTTTCAATGTCTACCTGTCAGTGCAAAAGACTGCTCGCCTGACTGTTGATATTCCGTCCCCTAATCGTCATCAGCAACATCAAGTGCTCTGCAGGCTGATGTTGGCGATCATGGACCTCCATTTCCTCTTATCACGTGTGTCAGTTATCAGTTCCTTAAAGCTGTCCTCTCTTTGCCTCCATCTGTCCATCTTGCCAGCGATTCTGCCCGCCCTCTGCTATCCAGAAAAGGATCATTCTATTGAGTGTGTTACGATGCATGCAGACAGTATTCGACTGTTAAAACGCTATTCTGCAATGTGGCTAGCACTTGTCTTCCTAATTTCCATGTGGGAGATTAACATTTGACATGTTACCCTGTAATTCCCGATTTTTTCACACGTTTTTCTGAGTGATGGAGTCCCCAATGTGTGTCCTTGACGTCACATCTCTAATGCAGTATATATAATTATATTGCTAGCGTTTGCCAAAACCTTGATGCTCAACTGACCACCAGCCTCCCTCTTTTTGTCATCTTTTGACAGGAATATTGCCAGAATATCGATAACAAACCCAAGCAGCTATCGCGTTAGCAAGGAGCAAACAAGGCTGATATAGCAAGGAGCAAACAAGGCTGATATAGCAAGGAGCAAACAAGGCTGATATAGCAAGGAGCAAACAAGGCTGATATAGCAAGGAGCAAACAAGGCTGATATAGCAAGGAGCAAACAAGGCTGATATAGCAAGGAGCAAACAAGGCTGATATAGCAAGGAGCAAACAAGGCTGATATAGCAAGGAGCAAACAAGGCTGATATAGCAAGGAGCAAACAAGGCTGATATAGCAAGGAGCAAACAAGGCTGATATAAACTATTTTACTGTTGGCAGGAAGTGCTCTGTTTCCCTTTAGTGAGACAAACATCTAAGACAGAAAATTGATTATTATTCTTTTACTTCTTTTCTTCGTATTCTTCCGCTCCTCCGTTCTTCTTATTATTTCTCCTCTTCTTTCACTTCCTCTACTTTTCTTCTCTTTTTTTTCTTGTTCTTCATCTTCTTCTTCAAATTGTTTCTTGCTTCTTCTTCCTCTACTTTTCCATTTTTATATTCTTCTTCTTCTTGTCTTCTTTTTCTTTTCTTTTTCTTCTGTTTTCTTTTCTTCTGTTTTCTTTTCTTCTTCTTTCTTCTTAGCCTTTCTTCTTCTTTATCTTCTTTTTCTCCCTTTCCTTTTTTTTATTTCCTGTTCTTTTTCTTCATTCTTCCTTCTTTCTCTTCTTCTTTCTCTGGTTTCTCATTTTTCTATTTTTCCCTTTTTTTTTCTTGTTCTTCTTTTTCGGTGTTAGTTCTGAAAAGGAAGTGGTGAAGCGTTGTGTTGTTTACAGCGAGACTGCGAAATTTGCATCTTTCGGTCAGACATATCCGGTTTCAGTACGGTATTATTGGGACCGGGTTTGTTTCCCCTTATCGACCTTTATTCTCTCAGCCAGGCTGCATAAGTGCAGTCCATTTCCAGGGCCACAATTTGGAAGTGGACTGGGGTCTCGGTCAGTACTGATTCGCTCTCCTCATGGAATCAGCCCGCTATGAGTTTCTGGCTGCTGCTGCGCCTTTATCCCCGCAACTTTCTGATGTCTCATAATTGGCTATTTTGCGTTTTGTCTGTCTCATAATTGGCTATTTTGCGTTTTGTCTGTCTCATATTGGCTATTTTTGCGTTTTGTATGTCTCATAATTGGCTATTTTTGCGTTGTGTCTATCTTAGCGTCGCTATTCTTGCATGTCCCATATGATTCTGTTCTTTTGTAAAACCACAATTTTCTTCGGTGTGATCTTTGTTCTTCAGACCGTAATTTTTCGTTTTTATCTAAAGATTAGTGTTTTTCAGTCCATAATTTTTCGTTTTTATGTAAAGATTAGATCTATTTATCAACTTGAAAGCGTCTTTCGTACTATCATTGATGAAGTCGTGTTACATATATTTCAATTGACATTTTTTAGTACTGCTTTTAATATGGCCATCATATTACTTATTTCTCAGTTACATCTGATGTTAATATGGTCAAATGGCTATATTATAGTATGGCGTTACAGATCTCATACTTTTATGACCTTGTTTTATTATTATTCGATTGACCTTGGTGGTACATTACGAAGTGTTGTGCTTTCCTATATATGACTATTGCTTTTGTCTTTCAGGTGATATTTATTTTTGTATCACTAAATGTATAATACAAATAAGACGATTGCCATCTCATGATTTACTTGTTCTATAAGAGTCAAGCTACATGTTTTTATGGAGGATTTTTGTGTGCATATCTTTAATAAATCTTAGAATACTTGGAATACTTGGAATACTGGTATTCAAACAGGCATGTTAATGTCTGTTGCAAGGTAGCCGAAGGCTATAATAAAGCCTTTTTGAAATAATCGTGATTCCATTGCGTTTTTTTGCAACGGCAGAACGTGAATGAAAACAGTTCATTATCTGCTGGTGCACACAGTGACGAACGAGTGTCGATGGGTGTTTATTTTTTTTAAAAACACCAAACAAACAAAAAAACGATTAAGACAATTTATATGATCTAGCAACGCCAGTTGACGGCGCAAAAAACAAATAAACATCCCCAAACGTGTATTTCTTTTCTCTTTTAGTCCAGTAAACAAGATTATTTTACTTTACACATCATGCGACACAAGAAACAATACGGTGTCTAGGATGTTCGTCTTACGTTCTAAGGTCAATGCGATTTTTAGTGAAAGAACAACTATACAATTTTCCCACCATTTCTTACATTGCAAAAACAAACTTTAAAAAAAAAATCTTAGAAGTAACAAACGTAAGCCTAGACAAGTCTATGATTTGTATGATGCGTGTTTGGGTAAACGCGGTTTTACAGTACAGACTGAGCCCAGAAAGAACTAGATTAACATCTACAGATATGACTCATTCTAGGATGAGCAAGAAGGCACCGGTGCAGTTCGCTCGGATGAAACTTCTGCCAAAAAAAAGTTTTGCTAAAGACTTTCTTTTACTACATAAGCATGCCAATATACAAATACATATTCATCGTCTTCTTCTTCTTCTTCTGCTTCTTCGGCGCTGGTCCTGAAACGGAGGTTAGACCGCAGTTTATAGCGAGGCTGGGATATATGCGCCTTTCGGTCCAACACATCCTGATTTGGCTGGTAAAACTATATAATTCTTATCAGGAAAAAGTTCTTGTTAAAGATGAGTTTTTTGTAAATTCATTGATGAATATGCTAATATAGAACATTATTATTCAGAAACGAGTCAGCCTTATCTGATTTCTGAAGGCTATGAAAATGTCTTCATACTAAATTTTGCCAATACATGAAAAGAGGGTAGAGTGGACGGGGAGAAGGGCGGGTGGGGGGGGGGGGCGGTGGGATAAGAAGACATTCCCGCTATCTATTTCTGCAACACCCATTCTGAACTCGTGTGGACATCCTAGTTGCATTCGTGTATGACGTTGATTAAACGCAGCTAAGATGTCTGGCATCTTATTGTAGTACAATATATTAGACTGAAATAACAACCAGCTCAATAAAGCCACCGACTCGTTTGGAGTGTGCAACCCCGATCTCCAAACGGACGCTCGCGAGTTCTAAGCCAAATTTACATTTCGATGTGAAGTTGACTACTGCAGATATGGTTTGTAAGTCGTCTAAAAATAAAATAACCGGAAGCACATACAACAAAAGCAGGAAGACATGCCAGAATCATGAATTTGAAGTCATACATACAAGATCTGCTTCCTATCTAATTACCCTTTTGATATCATTGTAAAATGAATGTTCTAATTGCTTGCCTTTGTGGACGTTGCGCATATGTTCATGTTCTAATACTTATCTCATGCACTGTCTGTGTAAACTACTCAGGAATAGATAGCAGGAAATGGTGCCAAATACAGATGTGTTAGCCCGATCGGGCATGTCCAGTATACACACCATGATATGTGCAATATCACACAGCTGATATGGGCTGGCCACGTGGTACACATGTCGGATCAACGTCTACCAAAAGAGCTCCTCTATATGAACTGTAAAATGGTAAGGGAGCAAGCAGTGGGCAGTGGAAACGGTGCAAGGAGACAGCACGCGGTGGGCAGCGAAAACGGTGCAAGGATACGCTTAACAGGTCACTGATTCAGTGCGGTATTAACCATATTGATGATTGAGAAAGAATCGCCCCCAATCTCACAGACTGGCGCAGACTATTGTTCAGAGACATAAAGCATCACGAATAGATTAGGCTGAACAGAGACGATAGCTTGCAAGTCTACTCACATCAACCCTGCTGGTAGGGGATGTCCTATTTCTTTATACTAAGTGCGATAGACAATTCAGGACTCCGATTGGCTAATTTAGTATCTTCAAACTCATGCGAACAGTGAATGTTGACAAAATGTCCCTCATTGATTACGGTGGATGAAGAACAACAACAATACTTGTCAATATGTTGAATGATAAATTGCTATACGTTGGTAGGTAGCTAACCAACATTTAAAACACATGTAAATGCAGCTCGCACATTGATTCAGTTCGGCGACCACTGGTGTACACGATTTCTGGCTTCAAGTTAACGGAAGTGACGCTGTCAGTTTGAAAAATAGTCAATTAGACAAGAACTGGAATAAATAAGTCAAGAGCTTGCTAGGAATTGCGAAGGGATGACAGACCAACGCTCCACTCGTGGAGGTGAAATTATTGTTTCCGGTTTGTCTGCTTTTAGCAAAAGTTCGAATGAGGGCTGTCTTATGGCATGTTTGTGTGAATGTAAGGATGCCCTCAAAAACTAACTTCTTCACTCATAACATTACTGCTTAAATTGTGCTGGAAAAGTAATACACATATGAGGAGCAGAGAAAACAATTCAGAGGAGCAGAGAAAACAATTCAGAGGAGCAGAGAAAACAATTCAGAGGAGCAGAGAAAACAATTCAGAGGAGCAGAGAAAACAATTCAGAGGAGCAGAGAAAACAATTATGAGGAGCAGAGAAAACAATTATGAGGAGCAGAGAAAACAATGAGGAGCAGAGAAAACAATTATGAGGAGCAGAGAAAACGCTTATGGAGAGCAGAGAAAACGCTTATGGAGAGCAGAGAAAACACTTATGGAGAGCAGAGAAAACGCTTATGGAGAGCAGAGAAAACGCTTATGGGGAGCAGAGAAAACGCTTATGGAGAGCAGAGAAAACGCTTATGGGGAGCAGAGAAAACGCTTATGGAGAGCAGAGAAAACGCTTATGGAGGGCAGAGAAAACGCTTATGGAGGGCAGAGAAAACGCTTATGGAGGGCAGAGAAAACGCTTATGGAGGGCAGAGAAAACGCTTATGGAGGGCAGAGAAAACGCTTATGGAGGGCAGAGAAAACGCTTATGTAGAGAAGAGAAAAGGTTTATGGAGAGCAGAGAAAACGATTAATGGTAGATAAAACGATTAACAGTAGATAAAACGATTAACAGTAGATAAAACGATTAATAGCAGAGAAAACGATTAATAGCAGAGAAAACGCTTATGGAGAGCAGAGAAAACGCTTATGAAGAGCAGAGAAAACGATTAATAGCAGAGAAAACGATTAATAGCAGAGAAAACGCTTTTTTGAAGCAAAGAAATCGCTTATGAGGAACAGAGAAAACAATTCAGAAGAGCAGAGAAAACAATTCAGAAGAGCAGAGAAAACAATTCAGGGGACAATTCAGAGGAGCAAAGAAAACAATTCAGAGGAGCAGAGAAAACAGTTCAGAGGAGCAGAGAAAACAGTTCAGAGGAGCAGAGAAAACAGTTCAGAGGAGCAGAGAAAACAGTTCAGAGAAGCAGAGAAAACAGTTCAGAGAAGCAGAGAAAACAGTTCAGAGGAGCAGAGGAAACAGTTCAGAGGAGCAGAGAAAACATTTACGCCCAGCACAATGACCATTTCCGGCCATTATCGAAAGCGATATTAAGAATTTGAGAACTGGTTTCTTGAGATATATTACAGTAAAATAAGAAGAGAAACAAGAACAAGTTGGCGCCTGATGGCGCGTGAAGTAGAAGAAACCAGAGTAAGAACTCATGTATGCACTCAGCTTCAAGCCCTCATACTTACACATAGCTTGATCTCTGCTGATCAACAGAAAAAACTTGGCAGTTAGTTTCATGTCTTTCCATCTCAAATATCCTGTAATCTCGACCGCAATGGCGGACAGCCATCACCAAATTGAACAAATTGTGCGAAGCTATCCCCCTCGGCCAGAACCGACAGAAATGATTCTGTTCCAAGAAATTAGGAATTGCTCAAAGGAAATTACAAACGGTGGCTCTCGGCCTGGGCTCCGTAATGATATTAGGACAAGCATCCCTTCATGTCCAAGCTCAATTCGGTTAGAGAGTTTGTCGGACGGATGGCTTCACAAAACTAGGATGGCGGAATCAATGTCGAGGGCAATAGGTTGAGAACGTTACAGAGCATGATGGGAAAGCTGATCGTTTCACTGAGCACTGGTGTGAGTGTGTGGACAGCATTGGGATACACGTATATACACGAACAAAGATATGGACATATATGTACAAGCAAACAATCGAAATATATTTACGAAACAAAACTTGCAGACAAATATATAGTCAAACAGTGAAGATATTGGGCTACTGATTAAATTATATTAAACAAATAGACAGCTTTGTCGGCAGGGAGGCAAACAGGCATGCAATAGAAGGACGGACAGACAAGACAGACGCGCTGACGGACGTATGAACAGGCAAACAGGCAGGATGACGTACGAATGAATGGATGGATGGATGGATGGATGGACGGAGAGATATATTGATAGGAAATAAAGAGAGAGCTAGTGATAATAAACATTGACACAACTGAAATAATCGTCCTGGCCGTGATGAGGACGTGATATTTCATCTAAAAAGCCCATTCCTTTCCCCCACTCAATAACAACTTGCAAACGAAAAAGCAAAAAAAAAGCAACAACAAAACAAGTGAATTATTAGCTCCCTTGGTGTGTGTGGGCTATCGTTCCAAAATATTCCATTATTTTACCCTCCGTTTCTCCTGCGTCTCCAATACTTCGTCTTTTCAAATAAACGTCAATAGACGTCAGAGGAACGTCTCGATAAAGAGAAACGACCTCCATCTCGCTCAAGTGCCCGCATTTTCATCGATACATGAGGAAACAAAAATATACTCGGGAAGGCCAGGGTAGAAAGGATCAGAGTACTGTTCACTTTCTTTTCAGAGTGTCCGGTCATAGATGTCGGTGAGTCACAAGATTTTTCTGTCATGGCTCACAAATAATGGAGATAATAACAAGTTGGAGAATTGAGACGAATATCTGGCACTGTCGACTTGGCCAGCGTTTGTGAATGGCCGTTTGATTACAGTGAATGACTGGTGCGGGCACAGACTGGGTGGTTAGTGCACTCTGGTTCTGTCCAAATATGATCGTAGCTCAAGTCAGGCCATACATAACTGACATTTGTTTGGATTGCTGTATTGATGGGCCCAATGGGTTCAATTGAGGGCGGCCAAGATAAGCAAAAACTGCTTTTAAAGGATTTCTTTGCGCGTGATTGTCGATGTTTGCAGATGTTCGTGTACTTGTGCGTGCGTTAGTATGTGCATGTACTAGGAATATCAGAGGAATTCAAGCTATTCCTCGCGAACAGGCCAATATTGCTGTGGGCATGTGAATCATGGGCAGTGAATAAAGAAGCGAACAAATCTGTTTAATCAAGAAAATGTAGTTTCTATGAAAGCAAAGAATACAACGAGCGAAATCGGTACATTGTAACTGATAGCAAACAATTAACAGAAACAGAACAAAAATATTTAACAGACGGGAATGATGACAAATCTGGAATACCTGACGAAAACATAAAAGACTGGAACACATAGAACAAACATACAGGAAAGTATGGGATGTTGAGATAAGCTGGTTGTAAGACAATCGAACTTAAGTACTGAAGCAGCTTTGGTGAACTAGTTGAAGGTCAACATCACTCAGCATGTCACATGATGATCAAGGGAATGTAAGTGTAGACTGACATCAGACAGATGGTGGGGAGGAGAGTATAACGTGTTTGTCAGCTTTCTGTGCCTAATTGTTTGTGGATGTATGTGTGAGAGAGAATGCCTGAGTGAGAGAGAATGCCTGAGTGAGAGAGAATGCCTGAGTGAGAGAGAATGCCTGAGTGAGAGAGAATGCCTGAGTGAGAGAGAATGTCTGTGTAAGAGAATGCCTGTGTAAGAGAATGCCTGTGTGAGAGAGAATGCCTGTGTGAGTGAGAGAGAATGCCTGAGTGAGAGAGAATGCCTGTGTGAGTGAGAGAGAATGCCTGAGTGAGTGAGAGAGAATGCCTGAGTGAGTGAGAGAGAATGCCTGTGTGAGTGAGAGAGAATGCCTGAGTGAGTGAGAGAGAATGCCTGTGTGAGTGAGAGAGAATGCCTGTGTGAGTGAGAGAGAATGCCTGAGTGAGTGAGAGAGAATGCCTGAGTGAGAGAGAATGCCTGAGTGAGTGAGAGAGAATGCCTGTGTGAGTGAGAGAGAATGCCTGTGTGAGTGAGAGAGAATGCCTGAGTGAGTGAGAGAGAATGCCTGTGTGAGTGAGAGAGAATGCCTGTGTGAGTGAGAGAGAATGCCTGAGTGAGTGAGAGAGAATGCCTGAGTGAGAGAGAATGCCTGTGTGAGAGAGAATGCCTGTGTGAGAGAGAATGCCTGTGTGAGAGAGAATGCCTGAGTGAGAGAGAATGCCTGAGTGAGAGAGAATGCCTGAGTGAGAGAGAATGCCTGAGTGAGAGAGAATGCCTGAGTGAGAGAGAATGCCTGAGTGAGAGAGAATGTCTGTGTAAGAGAATGCCTGTGTAAGAGAATGCCTGTGTGAGAGAGAATGCCTGTGTGAGTGAGAGAGAATGCCTGAGTGAGAGAGAATGCCTGTGTGAGAGAGAATGCCTGTGTGAGAGAGAATGCCTGTGTGAGAGAGAATGCCTGTGTGAGAGAGAATGCCTGTGTGAGTGAGAGAGAATGCCTGAGTGAGAGAGAATGCCTGTGTAAGAGAATGCCTGTGTAAGAGAATGCCTGTGTAAGAGAATGCCTGAGTGAGAGAGAATGCCTGTGTAAGAGAATGCCTGTGTAAGAGAATGCCTGTGTGAGAGAGAATGCCTGTGTAAGAGAATGCCTGTGTAAGAGAATGCCTGTGTGAGAGAGAATGCCTGTGTGAGAGAGAATGCCTGTGTGAGTGAGAGAGAATGCCTGAGTGAGAGAGAATGCCTGTGTAAGAGAATGCCTGTGTAAGAGAATGCCTGTGTGAGAGAGAATGCCTGTGTGAGAGAGAATGCCTGTGTGAGAGAGAATGCCTGTGTGAGAGAGAATGCCTGTGTGAGAGAGAATGCCTGTGTGAGAGAGAATGCCTGTGTGAGAGAGAATGCCTGTGTGAGAGAGAATGCCTGTGTGAGAGAGAATGCCTGTGTGAGCGAGAGAGAATGCCTGTGTGAGAGAGAATGCCTGTGTGAGAGAGAATGCCTGTGTGAGAGAGAATGCCTGTGTGAGAGAGAATGCCTGTGTGAGAGAGAATGCCTGTGTGAGAGAGAATGCCTGTGTGAGAGAGAATGCCTGTGTGAGAGAGAATGCCTGTGTGAGTGAGAGAGAATGCCTGTGTGAGAGAGAATGCCTGTGTGAGTGAGAGAGAATGCCTGTGTGAGAGAGAATGCCTGTGTGAGTGAGAGAGAATGCCTGTGTGAGAGAGAATGCCTGCGTGAGAGAGAATGCCTGTGTGAGAGAGAATGCCTGTGTGTAAGAGAATGCCTGTGTGAGAGAGAATGCCTGTGTGAGCGAGAGAGAATGCCTGTGTGAGCGAGAGAGAATGCCTGTGTGAGAGAGAATGCCTGTGTGAGCGAGAGAGAATGCCTGTGTGAGAGAGAATGCCTGTGTGAGAGAGAATGCCTGTGTGTAAGAGAATGCCTGTGTGTAAGAGAATGCCTGTGTGAGAGAGAATGCCTGTGTGAGCGAGAGAGAATGCCTGTGTGAGCGAGAGAGAATGCCTGTGTGAGCGAGAGAGAATGCCTGTGTGAGAGAGAATGCCTGTGTGAGAGAGAATGCCTGTGTGTAAGAGAATGCCTGTGTGAGGGAGAATGCCTGTGTGTAAGAGAATGCCTGTGTGTAAGAGAATGCCTGTGTGAGGGAGAATGCCTGTGTGAGAGAGAATGCCTGTGTAAGAGAGAATGCCTGTGTGTAAGAGAATGCCTGTGTGTAAGAGAATGCCTGTGTGAGGGAGAATGCCTGTGTGAGAGAGAATGCCTGTGTTAGAGAGAATGCCTGTGTAAGAGAATGCCTGTGTGAGGGAGAATGCCTGTGTGAGAGAGAATGCCTGTGTTAGAGAGAATGCCTATGTAAGAGAATGCATGTGTGAGGGAGAATGCCTGTGTGAGGGAGAATGCCTGTGTGAGGGAGTGTATGTGTGAGAGAGAATGCCTGTGTGAGAGAGAATGCCTGTGTGAGCGAGAGAGAATGCCTGTGTGTAAGATAATGCCTGTGTGAGCGAGAGAGAATGCCTGTGTGAGAGAATGCCTGTGTGAGAGAGAATGCCTGTGTGAGCGAGAGAGAATGCCTGTGTGAGAGAGAATGCCTGTGTGAGAGAGAATGCCTGTGTGAGCGAGAGAGAATGCCTGTGTGAGAGAGAATGCCTGTGTGAGGGAGAATGCCTGTGTGAGAGAGAATGCCTGTGTGAGAGAGAATGCCTGTGTGAGCGAGAATGCCTGTGTGAGGGAGAATGCCTGTGTGAGCGAGAATGCCTGTGTGAGGGAGAATGCCTGTGTGAGGGAGAATGCCTGTGTGAGGGAGTGTATGTGTGAGAGAGAATGCCTGTGTGAGCGAGAGAGAATGCCTGTGTGAGCGAGAATGCTTGTGTGTAAGAGAATGCCTGTGTGAGGGAGAATGCCTGTGTGAGGGAGTGTATGTGTGAGAGAGAATGCCTGTGTGAGCGAGAGAGAATGCCTGTGTGAGCGAGAATGCCTGTGTGAGGGAGAATGCCTGTGTGAGGGAGAATGCCTGTGTGAGGGAGTGTATGTGTGAGAGAGAATGCCTGTGTGAGCGAGAGAGAATGCCTGTGTGAGCGAGAATGCTTGTGTGTAAGAGAATGCCTGTGTGAGGGAGAATGCCTGTGTGAGGGAGTGTATGTGTGAGAGAGAATGCCTGTGTGAGCGAGAGAGAATGCCTGTGTGAGCGAGAATGCCTGTGTGAGGGAGTGTGTGTGTGAGAGAGAATGCCTGTGTGAGCGAGAGAGAATGCCTGTGTAAGAGAATGCCTGTGTGAGAGAGAATGCCTGTGTAAGAGAATGCCTGTGTGAGAGAGAATGCCTGTGTAAGAGAATGCGTGTGTGAGAGAGTGTATGTGTGAGAATGCCTGTGTGAGCGAGTGTATGTATGCCCTCGCGGGCGAGTAAATATTTGAAAGGGAGAGAAATCAGAATTCTAACCTACTATTCAATATGGTTGGATTATCTATCCTGCGAATCTAGATAATATGTATGGTCGAATTGAGACACAGTTGTCTTGGTGTGAAATGTCTAATTAACAGTCCCAGCGAACTAGCTACGAATCCCTACGTGGTCAGTTTGGCAGACATGGGGTTTTTTGTGTGTGTGTGTACGATCGCTTTTCCGTGTACGGAAAGCAATGGCAACCGTCCGTACTGAATTAAAATAAAACGTGAATTATGAAGGCCTTTGGCGTGTGGGTTATTTCCAGAAACTGATAAGTCAAATAAGTTAGCAGCTATTAGAGCAACGTTCTGGAACAAAGGACAGGATATTTACTTGATGCTCACATTGTCTTGTTCTTGTCGTTTCCACTGGTACGGTCAAGCCACAATAGAAGCGCCAATGGTTACCTAAGCTCCTATTAGATTGTGATTCCAATACACCACACTTAGTACATTCGGCCATTTTTCTTGGTGTTGGCAAAGCCTTATTCCATACCTCTTGCCGGTTTATTTGCTCATTTTAGCCTGCGTGTGGACATAGAGTATCAAATATTGTTTGAATTCTATGCTAGTTTGTAAATGTGACCTTTTCTGTGAAAGGCATCTTTCCACCTTGCTGCCATCTTTGGTCGCCAGTCACACTATCTGTGATACCATATCTCGTGACTTAACTTACAGCGTCTGAGATCTCTTGAATTTTTTTATATGCATCTACCCCTGGCTTCTCAGATAATTGGCTTAAATAGCTTTATTAGCTCAGCCCGGTGCTCGGTACTGGCATGACGCAGCTTAAGTGCTAACGAACGAGCAAGGCAGATACGTGCAGTGAAGGACCTCTATGTGTAGTGAAGGACCTCTATGTGTAGTGAAGGACCTCTATGTGCAGTGAAGGACCTCTATGTGCAGTGAAGGACCTCTGTCAGATGCCTCATTCCTTCACCTGCGTGAAGTCGAAGCACAACACGCGGTGTTTTAAAATAACAGGTTAATGAAATTAACAGAATACTCCATCATTATCACTGCTAGGTGTTCGTCCATGTTCTTAGATTGCAGAAACGCTCAAGCTTCTAGAAACGTTGGCCTGGACTCTAATTTTGCACAGCTTCCAAATAGCGCAAAAGTGTGAAGAAGTTGGGCATGACAGGAGAAAATACACGACATTGAATATATCAACTTTATCTGTGCTTGCATGGTAGATTCAGATTTTTCTCCTATACAATGCCACGATTCGAGTAGTATTTGTATTCCAGAAATGGTGGAGGACACGAAGAATGGCTCTTAATATGCGTCAATGGACAAGGACGAATCTGATATGAAACTAATGACACATAAGCTTCAGAGCAGCCACTAATGTAGGAGGTGATCTTAATCCTGGAGGGGTCAGTTCACATTGCTTAAACATTGTGGGTCTTATGACTTCGGCCTTCCACGACTGAACAGGGTTTAAATAGTGCATGCATATTATCTTTTGAAAATAAAGTTGTACGTAAGCTCTCATGTGGCTAAATTGTATGCGAATATGTTCTTGGAAAAGATAAGTATTTTGTAAAGTGTGTTTCGAAAGATGATATTGATTGGGATTGCTGGTTTGAAAGGGGCTCTATAATAGTTGAAGCTTCTCAGCCCAACACATGTAGGTCCGCCATTGCTAATATGGTAACAGTTCAATCTTACTATCAACAAGGAAGGTAGGAACGAATATTAGGAGCTGTGGTAGCGAAGTGGCCAGTACACTGGCTTCCCAGCCTAGCGATATAGGTTCAATTTCCAATTGGTGCAGGATAGTTTTTCAATCGCAAGCAGCTTTCGGAGTCGACTAAGCCTAAACAATTTGGTACCAGATCAAGCCTGGGAAGTAAAGACGGTCGGTGTGATGCTGATTACATCCTCTCTGTCGGCGTGATGCTGATTACATCCCATCGGTCGGCGTGATGCTGATTACATCCCCTCGGTCGGCGTGATGCTGATTACATCCCCTCGGTCGGTGTGATGCTGATTACATCCCCTCGGTCGGCGTGATGCTGATTACATCCCTTTTAGTGCGCTGCTGGTCAAGATAACATGGTCCTAACACCATATGCCCAATATGCCACAAGGTGTGTAAACGGGATCAAGGGACAAATATTCGTTATCAGCGTGACACAGGCGTGCAGAATTAGACATCATCCTTCAATCATGTATAAGCACGAATCACCATGCAGGTCTGCATCCTTGCGAATAGCCAGGAACATGACAGCATTCCTCTGAGTCTGCAGTGGTGGTGTCCACGGCAGTGTAACATAATGAGTTTGCCAACACTATGTTCAACAATCTTCCCAACATGCATAGGGGTGGGGTTGGGTGTCATTGGAGATAGTGGACCCAGTAGACCTTCACATTAAGGAGTCCTGGGATCCACAATTGGAAGAATTATTTTAATTATATACCGTTAAATCTCCTTGGAAAGATTTATTAAAGACAACAAAGCTGCATAATCACAAAGCACAACATGCTGGATAAACGCATTCTTTCATTACGCGTTTTTTGTGTTTTTTTTTTTTTTCTTAAAAGTTTGCCTCACTAGTTTCTACTGGCGGAGGCGCGCCATTTTCCACCCCAGACCGTAGTCAATTGGGCGATATCAGGACGCATAAACCAGTGCTTGGATGCATGTGTGCATCTGTATGTACCTATGCTAGGTTTGTGCGCCCTCAGAAGCTAGCCCAACCAAAGTGCAATGGAAGGGCTTTACCACGAGAGCGCGTGTGAAAGTTGTGCAAGGGTGTGACTGTAGGACAGAGTCAAATGAGTGAGGGAAGAGAAGAGAGAGAGAAGGGGAAGAGTGGCCCCCAGGGTGAGCCTGGGTGCAGTTCCCTTGCCCGTTTTTTGTGTTTTTAGATTTCTAGCCATATTCGCTACTAATGGAAAGCTGAATCAACATCATGCAGCCCTTGTACGTTCTACTCAGTCATGTATAAACCAGCTTATAAAGAGCGCATGCGCGCCCACACATGAACTCACCATACACACACCCACACACACATCACACTGCCACAATTGTTGGGGTCCTTAACTCGTTCAACAGAATAGATGTTTGTTTTCATGATTATCTCCCTTGTAACCTACAACGGCGACTGAGTCTCAGCCCAGACCTGCAGGAAATTGTCCCCAGTTTACTCATGCACATAGACATAAACAGCACTGACGGCCCAGATCTACAATTTGACAGTTATTTCAAGATTATATCAAGCGTATACTTTCATTTCTCTCTGCTGTAATTCTGGTACTAGCTCTCGATGTGTCTGGTGTTGAATGCGTGTCTGGTGTTGTATGCGTGTCTGGTGCACGCGTGTCTGGTGCATGCGAGTCTGGTGCATTGGTGCATGCTTGTCTGGTGCATGCGTGTCTTTAATGTACTTGTATGGGTGTCTGTGACGACATTTTTTCTACAAAAGCTGGCACATTTATCACGTCCAATCGTAGAGACGGCAGTGAGAGGTACTGTAAACTACCGGGGCTCTGTATAGGAAGGCTTTGGAGAGCCTCATTAACAAACATCAACATGGAGTAGAACAACAACTTATTCATTTACGTACGTTTGTCACGAGAAAATTGTTGGGTATCTCATGTAAACCGTTTATGATGTCCGTGTCATAAGATCTACCAGGTCTTTCCCTGGTGCACTAATTCATGTGCTATAGCCAGGGTACTAGACGACGGGGTTCACTTGTGTTTATGAGAAAGGTAAACTGATAACTGATCCTGTCCTATCCATATCTGAAGAGGAGGTGCAGGCTCAGTCATGCCTTAAGGCGATGAGTAAACACAGATCTCAGTAGATCACTGCCCATGTAAACAGGACCAAGGAAATGTCTTCACGTCACTAAAGCTAGACGAACAATGTTCAGAACTACCTAGCCAAGGTATGGTCGAAATGGTTTGCACTTTAGTAATGAAAGAGTAAGGCACGTCTGGAAATGGGTGTGGTTTAGTCCTCCGTGTATTCACCATGCAAGATGATACATTTCTCCCATCTATTCTTCACCTTCCTTTTGTCCGATTGTAGAACTGCTCTGTCTGGGCCTGGAATCACGTCTCCATTTCAGTAATCAAGTCCAGGACGTCAGAAAAACGTGCTGGTATGAAATGATGCTCCATCCACAATACTCGGCTAACCCTGAGAGTATCGACTTCTTCCTACTTTCAAACATGCTAACTGAACGTCGTTTTCTGACCTCCGGGACTTGATTACTGAAATGGAGACGTGGTTCCAGGCCCAGACGGAGTAGTTTTACAATCGGACATCAGGAAGGTGAAGAATAGATGGGAGACGCGTAATAGTCTTGTAGGGTCAATATATAGAGAGGGTCTAAAGTCGACACCAATTTCGAGACAAGTACCTAAGTGCAAAAGATTTCGACCATCGCTCATAAATCATGCATTTAATTCTTCCTATCGTTGTATATGGATTAATTCAACATTTTCACACAAGTAAAGGTTTTTTTCTGTGAGGCATCCAGATTGGCGGAGGAATGTGGAGAGTATGTAAAAAGTGGACAGATGTAGACAAGACTTTAGTTGAAAGTGGGCACCCACATGGCAACTTTCAAACACCCACATGGCAACTTTCAAATACCCACATGGCAACTATCAAACACCCACATGGCAACTATCAAACACCCACAAATCTATCAAGTAACAAGCCCTCTTTTAATTGAAAGTTTCTTACTGTCTAGAAAAAACTAAAATAAATCTTAGCATAGTGTCGCTTCAAACCGTTATAGACTTCAAATTTCTAAAGCCAAATTGTTTAAACTGCTATGCAACTGTTATCTGGAAAAAAACAATACCAATAAAATATTAAACTCTGATGGGCAACAATGAAAGCTGTTGCCATTTAATTTGTTGTAAAACTATTATTACAGCATTTATTCTCATTGCTGAGAACTGAACAAAGTGTTACAGTTTAAGTAATCGACTACAAGCTTGTATTTGATCATGGACATGAGGAGGGTGAGGGTCAATCGAAGGTGGAGGGTGAGGGTCAATCAAAGGTGGAGGGTGAGGGTCAATCAAAGGTGGAGGGTGAGGGTCAATCAAAGGTGGAGGGTGAGGGTCAATCAAAGGTGGAGGGTGAGGGTCAATCAAAGGTGGAGGGTGAGGGTCAATCAAAGGTGGAGGGTGAGGGTCAATCAAAGGTGGAGGGTGAGGGTCAATCAAAGGTGGAGGGTGAGGGTCAATCAAAGGTGGAGGGTGAGGGTCAATCAAAGGTGGAGGGTGAGGGTCAATCAAAGGTGGAGGGTGGCCATATGTCAGAATTTGCGTGGAAGTCTTTACTGGAAGACCCCTTTTAGTTTGTTTCTCCAGAAGCTCATTCTATCAGACATATATGGTTAAAAAACACAGGACTTACTGTACTGTACATGTACAATATTGGAGACACGATTGATTGTGCTTCATTGAATACGACCTTCCAGTCCCTTTCCTTTTCCTTTTCTCTCTCTCTCTCTCTCTCTCTCTCTCTCTCTCACATACACACATATCCACACACCCGTTCTATCTGTGTCTGTAGGAGTGTATGTGAGTATATGTTCGTGTGCGGGTGTGTGTTGAACACTAACATCCTGCTCCTCGCTAGCGTGGACGGACGATGATGTATGACTCCCACCTGATTGCAGTAAATAACCCTTGACTGGCCCTGGAATTGTAGTCGCGCATCCAGAGAGCGGACACACGATTAATGAATAGGGTTTGTCTGGGCGCGTTCTTTGATATGTGGTACTTGATGCGCGCGGAGATAATTCATTCAGTGCTCACTGAGAACGTTTAATGGCATGAACATTGGAAGGCTGACGTTCATACCTGTAGAGATGGTTGACAATGTTTCATGGCATGAACATTGGAAGGCTGACGTTCATACATGTAGAGATGGTTGACAGAATGTTTCATGGCATGAACATTGGAAGGCTGACGTTCATACATGTAGAGATGGTTGACAGAATGTTTCATGGCATGAACATTGGAAGGCTGACGTTCATACATGTAGAGATGGTTGACAGAATGTTTCATGGCATGAACATTGGAAGGCTGACGTTCATACATGTAGAGATGGTTGACAGAATGTTTCATGGCATGAACATTGGAAGGCTGACGTTCATACCTGTAGAGATGGTTGACAGAATGTTTCATGGCATGAACATTGGAAGGCTGACGTTCATACCTGTAGAGATGGTTGACAGAATGTTTCATGGCATGAACATTGGAAGGCTGACGTTCATACATGTAGAGATGGTTGACAAAATGTTATAGCAGTCGTGGCAGGATGACGATAGAAACATTGGCACTGAGTCGTCAACACTCAGAACATGACATCTTTTTCGTGACTGTTTGTATGTTTGTTTTTCCGAAATTGAAGGTATCCTGCGTGTTAGTATGGTTGCTGACCACCGTGAGAATTCCTTGTCCGACACAATGCGGCTTAAACACACTGCAGCGTTCAAATACCCCATTTTAATGTGCTTTCTTCATCTTGCGACCCCATCCTCTTTCCTCTCTCTCTCATTCACTATATCTCTATCTCCCTCTCTCTTTCCCTCTCTCTCTCTCTCTCTCTCTCAAATGTCAAAAAACTAGGATAATCATGGTAATCATGCACACGATTTTGATAAAGGTGTCGGCCCAGAAAACGGAAAGAAAGGAATAGATATACTCTCATGTAAAAGTAAATTTGAAAAACAGTAATAGTTATAATTTACACCTTCACATTCGATGTATGACAGCCGAATGTCTATATCAAAATGCAAATGGTGAAATTAAGTTAGGAATGGTCAAATTCTTCTGCCTAAAATAGTCCCAAAAGAAATCAAGATTTCTCAGAAAACATACAAGTATTGCAATTCAAAGCAGCAATCGAGAACAACATGTAAGAGACCAGCTTAAATGGAGTCAGCAGAAACACGCATTGTATTACTTTCCGTATCCACTACTTGAGCACAAACGTTCAATAGTCTCAAGACAATCACCTTCGTATCTAAATATGTACTACTATCTGCTGAGGGATCTGGTTCTAATGAGAAGTGCCGGGAACTTTTCTACAGGATCCCAAAATATTTAAAAGGATTAAGTCACAGAGAGAGTTATTTCATTTAACGAGAACTAGAAAGGCGGCTACTGTTTGTGACAGAAGTTAACACCGTCTTAATTAGAAGCGTCAATCAAAACTGAAACGGATCAATAATTAGAAGCGTCAATCAAAACTGAAACTGTGAAATGGATCAATAATTAGAAGCGCGTCATCTATGACGTTGTTCTCTTGGAAGAACGTGATCTGATTCGACATTTTTCACAAGTAGGGAAGGAACTATTCTTTGTAAAGTAAGTATTAATCCTATGTAGCTAATTTTTGATAACTTTTAACTAAATCTTTTGTCTTCTGAAAACATGACCTACATTACGATATAAAATGCTTCAGTGAGAATTATTTCACCATCTGAATTGTAGCATAAACAAATATGTTCGAATACAATGAGCTTTCTTCTATCTCCTCTTTTAAAATAAATATTTATCATGGAATTTATCCATTACATCACACTTTTTATTTTTTTAAATTTTATTTGTTCGCCTCACTAGTTTCTACTGGCAGAGGCGCGCCTATTCCACCCCAAACCGTAGTCAATTTGGGCGATATTAAGACGCATAAACCAGTGCTTGGATGCGTGGGTGTATCTGTTTGTACCTAACATGGTGTTTCCATGATGTTCCTCGCCATTTGATGGTATATATACATCACTCTCTCATCTCCCATACCCTTTTTTGGCCTTACACAGTGTTAACTGCAGTGAATAAAAACATGACTAATGGAGAAATCAAAAAATGGGCCCGAAATAAATTGTGTACCCCCTGGTAAAATTCCTCGGGTGGGTGTGGGGTTAGGGGCTGTGTGTTTATATATATTTGTCCTTTAGTCACACACACAAACAACGGAAAGTCCAGGACCTCGCTGAGTGCGGTCTGTAACCGGTTAGTGACCCTAGTGGATTATCTCCCAGGCAACAAACTGACGCCCAGCGCCATCTCTGCGATACCGTCCCGACAGTAAAAAAGCATCGTATGGTCGATGTGGCTATCCATTACTTCCCGGGAGGCGATAAATGTCCCAGCTGGTGGGTCTCTGTTTCCGGTCTTCTTGACAGGATGGCGTCAGGCCTGGCTAGAACGGAACTGCCGCCGTCTGAGTATTGTCGTCTGCGCTGACCTCCTGACGCACACATCCAAGAACCAGAATATTACAACGGCCTCATCGGACAGACAGATGATCAAAGTCAGGACCGGACAACGTCACTTCCCAGACACAAACTACATGACGGGCTTTATTATCAAACAAAAACAAAAACACACGACCTCAATTTACTGGCGTAGAAAAGCCTAGGGTAATAAGAAGAAAACATGGACATAGACGATTGGTCTAAAACCATTGTTCTAGACAGACAGGCTACGGATAGATAGATGTCTAGTAGCCATAGTGTCGCGTGAATAAAAGGGTAGGCGATGGTCACAACAGGTTTGTGTATGGAGGGACATCTTTCAGCTGTTTGTTTTTTTTAAATTACAACTTGTATGTTTTATAAGCTTCTCTATACAACGTTTTGACATTGTATTATGTTTCAATTTCTCTGTTGATTGCATTATCTTTTTTCTGTCGCTATATTTGTTTTCTGATATCTGTTGCTATATTTGTTTTCTGATATATATATATATGTTTTCTGATATACGTTTATTTATGTGTTTTCTGGTATATGTAGCTATCTTTGTTTTTTGTTATATGGTGCTATATTTATTTTCTGATATCTGTCGCTATATTTGTTTTCTGAAATATGGTGCTTTATTATTTTCAGATATCTCTCCATATATTTGTTTTCTGATTTATGTAGCTATATATATGTTCTTGTCTTGTATCACTCACTACATTTATAAAGGTCCAAATTATGGCAAATAACAAAGAGGAAATCAAAGAGGACATCACAGTAAATGGACATGCAATGGAGATAGTAAAACAGTTTAAGCATCAGGAATATATCATTGGAAAAGATGGCTTAACTCTTCAAATTACAGATAAATGAGTTCAGCTCTCAAAACAACTGAAACCAATATGACAGGACATGATCATGTCGCTAAATACCGAAATTCAAGCAAACCTTGACTATCTCTGTATATGTTTATTAGCGTTAAACATGGACATTAAATGCTGAAATATAAGGAAAATTAAAAGTAATAAAGATGAGGTTCTTCGGACATTTTTTTTTGGTTTAAAAACTATATAAGGATCAAATCGAAATGTCAACATATGAGATTGGAATCCATCAGTATATCGGACCAAGTTAAAACCTTTTGGCTATTGCAAAAACAGACAGACTGTGTTACGGGCATTTGTTGTTATCCCATTGCTACTGAGCAAGCCTGCTCTTGGCAGCCCAATGTCATTCTTTTATATATACAGGTCTTCTTCAGTTGTTTCATTGCTCCGTAAACTGTGTTGGCAATTGCCGGCAGTGCTTGTAAGAATCTTTTCCTCAGACCGCAAGCACCTTGCACGCAATGAGTAGGTGTCAAACTGTTTCATCAGGATGAGAGCAATGTCTGCACAAGGGCAGTTGCTGGGGATTGGTGCGGTTCAAGTGGCTATTGACTCTGGTATGTCCTACTCGGAACTGAAAGATGAGACTTTGAACTCTTCTGTGTAGTTTATTTATGGCATCATTACTTTTAGGATTTGACATTTACCTGAATACACTGCGACCCGTTGTTCCCGTCGTTCAAATGTTCATCCAGATTTCATTAATATTCTGAATAATTCGTTTTACAATGTGATTACTGCAGGGTCTATCCGATTGTTTCGAGGCTTCTGTTTTTGCCAATCAGTCAACCATCTCGTATCCTGGTAGCCCACTATCTCCAGAGATCCATTGCAAAGTGACAATCATGTGGACACCAAGAATATATCCTTTGTGTTGTATGAGGTGTGATTCAGCGCCTCCATAACCTACTTGGAGTCACTAAAAATCAGAATGGTCACGTGTTAATATCAAATAACCTAGTCAACTGGGGCCAGTACAAGGAAACAGTCCAGGGGACCAGAAAGGCAAAGATCCAAGTTGCGCGGGACAAAAATATTCAAAAATCCGGGAAAACCTTGACTGTCCCTTGACAGTCACAATGACAGTCATACTCACACGTTCATATGTGATGCCTCAATTATCTCCTAAGTTAGAGACAATGAGACTTGATTTGTTGTCTCTGTCACTTTCAAGTTGTTACCGATTTTATTTCACAATTTTTTTTAGTATTATGTCTTTTGGTTTCTTGTATCTATGACATTATTTTATGTTTGAACTATATTGAACTGCATTTGCTTCCTCGCGCACGTGGCAATATTTCTTGTCTCCTATCTCGTTATGTTTCTGTTGTCACATTCTGCCATACACGTTTTTTCTTGTCTGAGACGATAGTTGTTTTCACGTTTCTTTTGTTATATTTACTTTCTTATATACGTCACTATATGTGTTTTTAACGAGAAGTTATGATTTCACAGTATGATTTCACAGAAGAGTATTAAGAGTCCCATTGGCATTTAAAGAAACAAGTGAAGCAGCTTTGATGAAGACAAACGCGCAAATTGATCAGAAAGACTGTTTAATCTGCTCCCATCATCATCAAGTGCCGACTCAGCATCGGAGGTTGACGGCAATGGATCTTCAGCTTCCTCGTGCCAGGCTGGTACACTCAGTTAAACTGTGCCCCGAACACATCTTGACCACATCTGTACCTTTGTGTCCTCTTGCTCTCCGCGCATCCCTCCAATATAACTTTCAAACGACTGTCATGTCACTTGAAATAGGCAAACTATATTCTGTTTCTGCTTTTCATCTTCTTCAGAAGTATTTTCTCCACCTTGAGTTTTTCCACAACCTCATTATTTGTTTCTTATTTTTCCAAGAAACTTGTCCACTCCTGAATACTCACCTTTTGAAAGGCTTCAAAACTCTTCTCCATTTTCTTAGTCACACATACCTGCTCTAAATGATCTTTTTGTTGCTTATCTGTTTTATAACTCTTCCGTGTCTTGGCTTACCGTTTTGTCTTCGCCCTGACTATTATTTCATTGACTGTTCTTTATCCTGTCGCTGCCCCTCTCCCCCCTCCCCCACGTCTCTTTCTATTAATCTCTCTCTCTCTCTCTCTCCGTCTCTTCGTGCTGCCTATTTAAAATATTTAACATGAGTCAGTTTTAGCACAAAAGTGTCAGTTGTCTGATGAGTGGCGGAGGCGTAGTGGCGGGCTTTGTGTCCGATAACATCTGCCCCACTAACATCAACAATGAACAATCTTCTCAGCCTTTGATTTGAATTGAAAGCATTGATCGCTTGTTGTGGCTGGGAAAGAGAATGTGCGTGAGGAATCGCTTCTGACTAATTTGTGGAAGTCTCAGTTGCTGACAAATTGGAGAGAGAATGTAGTAGAAAGAGAATTGCCAACAATAGGCTAGAACGCCGTGACAAAACGACTAAGTGAACAAGACTATTAGGACAGACCGACACAAGTAGACAAAGTTATCGTCATTGGTCAACTGGGGAGATATAATTAGGACAGACCGACACAAGTAGACAAAGTTATCGTCATTGGTCAACTGGGGAGATATAATTAGGACAGACCGACACAAGTAGACAAAGTTATCGTCATTGGTCAACTGGGGAGATATAATTAGGACAGACCGACACAAGTAGACAAAGTTATCGTCATTGGTCAACTGGGGAGATATAATTAGGACAGACCGACACAAGTAGACAAAGTTATCGTCATTGGTCAACTGGGGAGACAGAATTAGGACAGACCGACACAAGTAGACAAAGTTATCGTCATTGGTCAACTGGGGAGATATAATTAGGACAGACCGACACAAGTAGACAAAGCTATCGTCATTGGTCAACTGGGGAGATATAATTAGGACAGACTAACAAAAGTAGACAAAATTATCGTCAGTGATAAACTGGAGAGACAGAATTAGGCCAGACCGACTAAGTAGAAAAAGTAATGGAAATTGGAGGGACAATGATATGTTTAAGAAGAGAAAACGGTTAATTGGAAAGATTAAATGAAACGGCTATGTAGGCAAAGTGCCGACAATGATAAAGTGGAGAGACACAACGGAACAAACAAGGAAGGAACGTGCTCGGCAATTACAATTTAGAGAAATGATTCTTTATCTTATCCATACTAATCCCACGCCTTCCAGCCACACCTTTAACAATGCGAACACGCCCTGATGTAATCATATCTTGTTATAACCCCACCTGAGGTGGAAGCAAGCACAACCTTACAAAACATTACACTTTATTTAACAATCATTATACTTCCCTAAACAAATGCATAATCATTACACAATCAGTCTAACGGCGCAAATATGTTCTTATAGGTGCAAGGGGAGATATATTCCTTCGTATACTTGACAACGATAGCTTGCTCTAAGAGGATGCAAACAGCGGGTTAGCTCAGTCCCAACTCGCTTTCTTTGTTATGTGATGTGTGTATGTATCTGTCATGCAAGTATTTGACTACCATGAAAGTCAAAGATTGAAGAGTAGGCGCCCATGACTAACGAAATAATTGCTTTATCTAATGAAAATAATTTAGCATTATCCTGTCAGCGCTGAATACCGCGTCCTTGCACCAAATCTCGCGAAGCTACGTTTGTCATCTCTACAACGATAGCCGGTGTTTATTAGACCCAGTAGTCCCCATGACTCAAGCAGGCCAGGTCAGAGGGCGTGCGGGTAGTGTTTCCAGAAAAGATAATATCAATGCGCGCTGACTGTTAGCACTTCCACGGTTTTAAAGATGTGAGCATCAGCATTAGGTCTTGTACAATTATAAACATGCTATAATTTGTATTAGTTCCGCAACATGTATACATATGTTATCATTATTAGGTCGGCAATAATTATACAGATAATATAAATGAAAGTTCAATTTCGTTCAAGAGGCAGACAACGGCTTAAGTGGGATGATATCATTAGATGGACTGTAAAAAGCCTCCCAGAATGCACCATTACGGCAAGAAATAAAGAGTACACTGGAGATCCATTGCAGTCGACCTTCGATGATGATATGGCACTTGAACTGAACTGAATATAATTGAATCTCAACAATTATTAATATGTTCGCAGTATACTATGTTCCCATTTATAACGATGTTACATCATTAAATGTTGAAAATTAAATTGATGTTACATCATTAGATGTTCAATATCATCATTTAATGTTCAACATTTATGAAATTGGAAGTTCATCATTTAGGTTGATGTCTCATCATTGTAAGTTCAACATTTATAACAATTCACTTCATTAGATGTTCAACATTTATAAAAATGACACCATAACTAGATCACAAATATAAAGATGTTAACATTAACACACCTTTCAGATCTTTCACAACTATAAGATGTTAACGTCACTATCAGATCTTCCACATCTAGATAAATGATAACCTCACAATAAGATCTTACACAACTATAAAGAACACTATGATACATTCACTTATTAAGCTATACTAAGTTCACACCAGTATTATAACAAAGACCTACCACATCACAATGACAGACCACAACACAATGACAGACCAGACAACACAATGACAGACCAGACAACACAATGACAGCCCAGACCAGAGACCACAGACAGCCTAGACCACAGCCCACTAACGAAATCCCAACGAATACAATGACCAAACAACAATGTTTGAGGCCATGAGAAGATCGAAATATTCCGCCGCAGTGACATTACAATCGTGTAATGTATTTAAAAAATGTGCATCTAACTTGTTTTTCATTGTAAAACATTTGTATTCTTGTCTGAAACAAGAGGCGAAACAAAAAATCAGTAGAAGAGGCGAAACAAATAATCAGTTGTTGACATGATGTCATTGAAATGGATTAACACCAGACGCATATTAGTCAGCGACTCATAGCTGACAGCTTGCATCAGGATCAGTGATCCCTCTATAACTGACTGACAGAGATCCTATTTCGCCTCCAAGCAGACTGCAACCATGCAGTCTGACTTAGATTTGGAGTCCTTAAAATACATTTCTGTAATCTGATGTATCGAGCAGAAGGGCGTAGATATGGCATCCTTGCTGTAAACTATGACATAACGTCATACAAGTCTGTCAGGACGAATGTCGAAGAAGAAATCAGCCACGCAAACTTGCTTTCACAAGCTATCTCCCCTGATTGTGTGAATTAGGTATAAGTGGTAACTGATAATTTTGCGGCTGCTGGGTAATTTCCCATCCCCGTCTTCTCCATAAAGAACGTCGAGATGACTAAGTTCTCATCTGTGCTATACAATGAGACCTAGTTTGAATGACCAATAATAAAGCATCTTTCATGTGTGATATCTTCTCAAAGGTCTAAAGTCGCATACTCATGCTCTCACACCACACGTTTCTGATAGTTATGTCCCAAGTAACGCTCTAATTATTTTCTCTTGGAATAAATAATACTTTGAGTCTAATATATTGTCATACACATGTGAATGTTTAGAAATTCCTTCCAACATTTGGGAATGTTTAGATATTCCCTCCAACATTTGACAAGGTTTAGACATTCCCTCCAACATTTATGAATGTTTCTTAGCCTCTAGTGTCCAAGCACTTTTGTTAGATGGTAATGTCCCAGCCTGGAGTTCATGTCGGTTGCTCATGGTAATACATTCGTGAATTATTCCGCTAACTGTAAGATAATCACCTCATTTTAATGCCAACATTACAGCCGAGATGCGGTTTGCGAGAAGAATCGACGCACTTAACGAACAGAAGATGAGTGGCGTTTATATTAGTAGATGCAAGCGTACAATTAGTCAAATGTGCTTTGAAAGTATGTATCAGTCTTTATCTTAGACAAGAGGAATAGACAAACCGTTGAGAGAGTTGAGGATAAACTAGTTTGCCATTTAAAAACTCTTTTTCCACCAGCATTCACTTTAGAATAACCGCACACATTTCTCTAATATAAATTGCTAGTCTGTCTCTTGTTTCTCTCATGACAATACAATTTATGCTCACAAATAATCAATTCAGTTTCCCACATTATTGTTACTGTTCAAGTTAACTCTTACAACGTTTCTGCGATAGACTGACAGCAGCTCTACTTACACTCCGAGCGGTACCTGCCAATGTAGGCAGTGTGTAACCGGGTGTTAATGGTTTTTGCTAGCGAAATTGGGAGCAGAGAATAGTAACATTGGCACGTCGTCAGAATTGTTGGACATGCGGCTGACTGTTCCATTCTGCAAAATAATCTGAATTTAGAAATATATATATATATATAACATCTTTTCAGAAGTTCAATCATGCTAGTAATGGGGATTGTACTATAAAATAAATCAACATTCTATAGGGTCTTCATATACAAGTTCATTTTTTTGTATATCAGTCGAAACATAACACCACCACTGCAGTGAACAACATTTAGGAAGCATGCGCCAAAGCACTTTGCATCGTAGTTGCTGTAGCAATTTGTTTTAGACGATGCGGTTGCTAGCTCCATGCACACATCTCTTTATTAGCTTTTTAGGCCATTCGTGGAGATGCAGTTAGCTTATTCTGTCATCCCCAAAGGGACCTCGGGATCCATGATATACTAGTTATGTGTACACGTGAAACAGGTGGAAGCGATGACGTAGTTCTCTGGGCACGCACGATGGCAAACATGCTGTATTTGGCTGTTTGTGTCACGAGATAGATCAAGTGGCGTAGTCTAAAATATAGCACATGTATGTCTGATATATTAACACAATAGACAAGAACTATCAGCTCTTAATGCAGTTTAATAAATAGCGATGGGTCATAGCAATAATAGAGCGAATACAGATATACAAGACCACTGCTTGCTTGAAATCTTAGGCGTCTCTTCGAGAAGGGAATGAGAGGGCTGTTGCCACATTATTGTTGTTATTGAATGCCTACCATGAGTAAGTTTACTCTTTTGTGTGCCACGAAAAGGGCGTTAGCCGGTGAGCGAGCCTGCTGATGAAGGTGGAGCGGGGTCATCCAGGCTGTTGTGCTATTCTTGGCTTTATCTGCGTGTCGCTCACTACTACGGGGATTATCGTTTCCCACCTCGTTTGTCAGACTGTCAAGTGACAAGTGTTTGGTCGCGCCAGACTGTCAAGTGGCAATTGTTTAATCGTGCCAGACTGTCAAGTGACAAGTGTTTTCTTGTGCCAGACTGTCAAGTGACAAGTGTTTTCTTGTGCCAGACTGTCAAGTGACAAGTGTTTTCTCGTGCCAGACTGTCAAGTGACAATTGTTTAATCGTGCCAGACTGTCAAGTGACAAGTGTTTTCTTGTGCCAGACTGTCAAGTGACAATTGTTTAATCGTGCCAGACTGTCAAGTGACAAATGTTTTCTTGTGCCAGACTGTCAAGTGACAAGTGTTTTCTTGTGCCAGACTGTCAAGTGACAATTGTTTAATCGTGCCAGACTGTCAAGTGACCAGTGTTTTCTTGTGCCAGACTGTCAAGTGACAAGTGTTTTCTCGTGCCAGACTGTCAAGTGACAAGTGTTTTCGCGAAGAACTGCATGAAAGTCAGGTAAAGGTCTTGGTAAGCATGTTCACCTGACAGTGACAGTCTGAGCAGTATGTTTGGTCTGACTAAACGTTAGACACCGCTTTTTTCCGTATCCACATACATCCATGTTTTAAAGTCAAGTTGCATCTTTAAACGTTTACTCTTCGTTGTCATATGTAGGTTGTTTGTACACTCTTGTACACCTTAAAGAAACTTCTGTCTGTCTAGCTGAGAGTCCAAAGAATCGAAGTTGGAAGACAAACCTGGTCCCAAAATGTGCCTTGCTGATAACGAACGTGTTAGGGCGAAAAGAACACATATCGCAGTCTTGCTACAAACTACGACATAAAATAAGAAAACATCGCAGTCTCGCTACAAACTACGTCATAAAATAAGAAAACATCGCAGTCTCGCTACAAACTACGACATAAAATAAGAAAACATCGCAGTCTCGCTACAAACTACGACATAAAATAAGAAAACATCGCAGTCTCGCTACAAACTACGACATAAAATAAGAAAACATCGCAGTCTTGCTACAAACTACGACATAAAATAAGAAAACATCGCAGTCTCGCTACAAACTACGACATAAAATAAGAAAACATCGCAGTCTCGCTACAAACTACGACATAAAATAAGAAAACATTCTTTCAGAACGATATACACATTTTTTTGGGATTTTTTTTGGTTAGTGTGTACTTATATACACATTTGAAGCGGAATCAAGTTCAGATTTTAAATAACTATCCTGTTGTCAATTGGTGCCATTAAAGTCACGTGCTAACAACAACTTAATGGCATTTGAACACTAATTTGTACTTTTCCGTATCGCTCTAGGTCTCTGACGTCATCATTTTAATCGTTTAGCTTGGTTAATGTGTTTCTTATGTACTGTTGTGTTGGTTGCCTCAGATCGTGATATAGACATATTGGCCGGAGCGTCGGTCCTCCCCTGCCTTCTGTCCCTCATATTATTTTCCTCTCTCCAGTCACTTCTAATTAAGTTTTTTTTTTTAAAAACCATCTAGCGCACGTGAGGCAGCTCCAACAAGGCTTGAGCATCTACTTGAGAAAACACAGCCTGCGTGTGCCCATTATTCTCTCCAGGCAGACCCCCGTGTGTTACTTGCATCACCGTGTGCTCAACTCTTACACAGCTGATTCGTTTTTCATTCCCATTCTTGCTTCACCTTGACCTTTCTTGTCCTGTTGGAATAGTGCCTACGTCAGCGATGCTTGAGTTCCTGGTGCACGTATGTGCTTGCACGACCACAGGAAAGACAATTTTCGGATCGTCAGTGTATGAGTGCATGTCTTATAGCTGTGTGTGTGTGTGTGTGTGTGTGTGTGTGTGTGTGCACATTCGTGTGCGCTTCTGAGTGTGTGAGTGCGTGTTGTGTGTGTGCGCGTGTGTGTATGTGTGTGTGTGTGGGTGTATCAATGACAGAAGAGCATGATTTGAAATGTGCTACACACCCGACAACTATACATTATAAACATGATTAATCAATTACACAACCTGACAACCATACATTACACACGAGACAAATATACATTATACACAAAAAAAGTATACACTACACACATGACAACTTTACTTCACAAACAAGACAACTATACATTACACACAGAACAAACATACATTACACACAGAACAACCATACATTACACACAGAACAACCATACATTACACACAGAACAACAATACATTACACACAGAACAACCATACATTACACACAGAACAACTATACATAACGCACAAGACAACTATGCATTAAATACATGCATCAATACAATGCATTAAACTCGTGGAAACTATAGATTACACACATTATAACCATTACATTACAAATATGACAGCCCTACATTACAAACATGACAGACGTAAATAACAAACATGACAGACGTAAATAACAAACATGACAGATTTACATTACACACATGACAGCCCCCACATTACATACATGACAGACCTACATTACAAACATGACAGCCATACTTTACACACATGACAGCCCCACATTACACCCATGACAGACCTACATTACAAACATGATAGTCCTACATTACAAACATGATAGTCCTACATTACAAACATGATAGTCCTACATTATAAATATGATAGTCCTATATTACAAACATGACAGCCATACTTTACACACATGACAGCCCCACATTACACACATGACAGACCTACATTACAAACATGATAGTCCTACATTACAAACATGACAGTCCTACATTACAAACATGATAGTCCTACATTACAAACATGATAGTTCTACATTACAAATATGATAGTCCTACATTACAAACATGATAGTCCTACATTACAAACATGATAGTCCTATATTACAAACATGATAGTCCTACATTACAAACATGATAGTCCTACATTACAAACATGATAGTTCTACATTACAAACATGATAGTCTTACATTACAAACATGATAATCCTACATTACAAACATGATAGTCATACACGACAAAACATGATAGTCCTACATTACAAACATGATAGTCCTACATTACAAACATGATAGTCCTACATTACAAACAGGACAGTCCTACATTACAAATATGATAGTCCTACATTACAAACATGATAGTCCTACATTACAAACATGATAGTCCTACATTACAAACATGATAGTCCTACATTACAAACATGATAGTCCTAAATTACAAACATGATAGTCCTACATTACAAAAATGACAGTCCTACATTACAAATATGATAGTCCTACATTACAAACATGATAGTCCTACATTACAAACATGATAGTCCTACATTACAAACATGATAGTCCTACATTACAAACATGATAGTCCTACATTACAAACATGATAGTCCTACATTACAAACATGATAATCCTACATTACAAACATGGCAGCCATACATTACAAACATGGCAGCCATACATTACAAACATGACAACCATGCATTACAGACATGACAGTCATACATTACACAGAGGACAACTATACATTACACACATGATAGTCATAAGCTACGAACATTACATCTAAACATTACACACACACACATACATTCACACACACGCACGCAAAACTATGCATTACACTGGGCAGCCATACATTACACATAGGATAACAGTACATTACAAATGTGCTTATATATATCAACGGGATGTCATTGGATCATTGCGGCCTCTTGTAGAAAGAAAGATCGTACGGCCTCTTGCAGAAAGAAAGATCGTACGGCCTCTTGTAGAAAGAAAGATCGTGCGGCCTCTTGCAGAAAGAAAGATCGTGCAGCCTCTTGCAGAAAGAAAGATCGTGCAGCCTCTTGTAGAAAGAAAGATCGTGCAGCCTCTTGTAGAAAGAAAGATCGTGCGGCCTCTTGTAGAAAGAAAGATCGTGCGGCCTCTTGAAAGAAAGAAAGATCGTGCGGCCTCTTGAAAGAAAGAAAGATCGTGCGGCCTTTTGTAGAAAGAAAGATCGTGCGGCCTCTTGTAGAAAGAAAGATCGTGCGGCCTCTTGTAGAAAGAAAGATCGTGCGTCCTCTTGTAGAAAGAAAGATCGTGCGTCCTCTTGTAGAAAGAAAGATCGTGCGGCCTTTTGTAGAAAGAAAGATCGTGCGGCCTCTTGTAGAAAGAATGATCGATCTAGAACGACCACTATTTATTGGCAACGAGAAAGTCTTTGATCGAGTCTCCTGTAACAATGTTTTCAGATGTTGTAACAAATAGGTATAGAGAAATCAATCAATAGGTTATTCCAGAACCTGAATGGCAATCAAGAGGCGATTATGTCCATGAAAGAAGGACTAACAGATCCAGATTTAATAAGACAAGAGGTACGACAGTGTTGCTTTCTTTCACCGAGTCTCTGTATTACATATTCTGAGAGGATGGTGGACAATGTTGTTCGGAGTTATAGTAAAAGGGGTGCCAAAGTCAGTGGTAGGAAAGTTAATGAATTGTAACAGGCGTTTCAAAGTCAGCGGTATGAAAGTTAATGAATTGTAACAGGCGTGTCAAAGTCAGTGGTAGGAAAGTTAATGAATTGTAACAGGCGTGTCAAAGTCAGTGGTAGGAAAGTTAATACCATCAACTGTGCCGATGATCAAGCAAAAATGTAGCAACGATGCAATGGCTGCTTCAAAAAAATAAACAGCGCAGCCATATAGTTTGGTTTGAAAATACACACATTGAAGACAAATATTAGGGAAACAACACATATAGATGAGTATAATCGTCAATGCAAAAATAGTCTACAGAAGATTACATGTATAGATCAAACCATCACAGAAGGTACCCGCAAAGAAATATAAACAAGGGTTGCATTGGCAAAGAAACGCATTCAGAGAAAAACAGAAATTGATAACCTTAACAATGATCACACTCATGTATGGGGGTAAAACATCATATTCTATAACAGAAGGATGAACAAAGCTTAGAACCGTTTGAAATGTGGCGCTACCGTAGAATAGAACAAGTGAGTTGGACAGAAAGAAGATCCAATGACAACGTCTTCACTGAGGTCAAACATAAATAATAAAAATGATATAAATGCGAAAGTTGAGTTGGCTGGGACACAATATGCGATATTAAAGTCTTATACAGAAGATACTAGGGGGGGGGGGGGGGGAAAGAGAAAGACTGGGGACGACTGTCGACTTGGCTTTACATCTTAGGCATAGGGGGACGACTGACGACTTGGCTTTACATCTTAGGCATAGGGGGACGACTGACGACTTGGCTTTACATCTTAGGCATAGGGGGACGACTGACGACTTGGCTTTACATCTTAGGCATAGGGGGACGACTAACGACTTGGCTCTACATCTTACGCATAGACACTAAAGTACGAACTTATGCCGAAATAAATAGAGCTACAGAGGATTAGGTCAAATGGAGAGACATACTCATACAACCAGTCTTAGAACTGATCAACCAGAGAATTAGGTCAAATTGAGAGACATACGCATACAACCAGTCTTAGAACTGATCAACCAGAGGATTAGGTCAAATGGAGAGACATACGCATACAACCAGTCTTAGAACTGATCAACCAGAGGATTAGGTCAAATGGAGAGACATACTCATACAACCAGTCTTTGGAAACAAAAACTGCCAGACTGAAAAAGAAAGGAGAGATACTACCCTAAGCTTCATATCGAAAAGCTACCCAAGCATGGACTGGACCCATGCATACACCGACGGTTCTGTAACAAACACTACACAGAACGGAGGGGCAGGAGCATTCCTGAACCTACCAAATGGCAGAAAAATAACACTGTCATTCGCTTCTGGTAAGTACACAAGCAATTTCAGAGCGGAGGCAGAGGCACTGAGGGCGGCAGTGGAAGAAATGGTGACACACAGTGAAAATGAAAGCCATATAGTCCTGCTTACAGATGCTCTCGCCGTAGTCACAGCGCTAGAAAGCCAGAAAAACACTGAGCTTAATGACTTAAGAGCAGCACTCTGCAAACTGTGCCAGCAGTCCGCACCAAAAAGGGTAGTGGTACAGTGGGTCCCATCACACTGCAACATCCAAGGCAACGAGGAGGCAGACAGACTGGCAAAAGAAGGTGCAAGACTACCACAAACAGATACTAGTATGACGTACGAAGAGTCAAAACGGCTTTTCAAAGCCAAATACATGACCAAATGGGAAACCGAACATACTGGTTACACCAAAAACGATGCCTATTACCAGTTGAACCGAAGAGAGCAGGTCGTTGTCTTCAGACTTCGCACTGGCCACAATAGACTGAGGTACCACCTATTCAACAAATTGAAGATAGGGTGTACCGACGAATGCCCGTGCGGTACTGGTAAAATGACCGCTGAACATCTGCTGCAGAACTGCCCGACATACGAGGATCAGAGAGAGCAGATGTGGCCATCACCAGTGGAACTGCAAGACAAGCTCTATGGCAGTGGCGACAGCCTCAGGATGACCGCCGCTTTTTTCGAAAAAATAATGGTTACTGTCTGACTGCGTACGAAGAAGAAGATACAACCAGTCTTAGAACTGATCAACCAGAGGATTAGGTCAAATGGAGAGAGATACTCATACAACCAGTCTTAGAACTGATCAACCAGAGGATTAGGTCAAATGGAGAGACATACTCATACAACATGTCTTAGAACTGATCAACCAGAGGACAGGGTCAAATTGAGAGATGTTCAGACAAACTTACAGCCAGTATTAGGGCTGATCAACCAGAGGATAGGGTCACATTGAGAGACTTGTTCATACAGACTTACAATCAGTCTTAGAACTGATCAACCAGAGGATAGGGTCAAATGGAGAGACATGCTCAGACAACCTTGCAGATAGTCTGAGAACTGATCAAACAGATGATGATGATATATATACACTAGTATATATTATCCACATCACAATGTTATCCTGTTGTCGTACTTAAGTATAACTAATACAATCTATGGTTGCCGAGCGACGCCTGCAATATTTTTGCGTAATTACAAAATTGAAAGTCCTGTGTACCTTTTTCTTTCTAAGAAAAATAGTCTATTGAAAGCAATAGGACATTGTGCAGTCTGGTTTGGTTAGAAAGTTTTCTAAGTTTACTCCCGAATCAGTCCACATTTTCTGGTGATTTTGTTTTTCTTTCTGTGTCCTCAAATGTCTGAATGTATTGTCCTACAGTTTCTTATTTCGTTGTCGCCAACTGTTCTTTGTGAGAAGTTACCTTCTGCATTTTTATTGATTATCACCCACGTGGTACTCGGGATTAGTGAATAGGTTGACTGCCACACTAACATCATGTCGTAGGAGGCACACACATGTGTATCTCATTTAGGACAGTGAACTTTCTATCCCAAGCAGCCATTCGCATAGACTAACAGCCTACAGAACTTTGAAAACGACATATGAGGTTTAAAAACATGTATGGATACAATAAATGATACGAGCATGTAAGAGTGAATAACATGTTTTCGCTCTTGTCAGAAGTAGAAGTCTAATTTCACGTATTCTAAATTAATGAGCAGACACAGATTCTCAAGTCTAACCACTATATGGCGCGCATTTGGCCATGATCGTTACCCCGCCTTGTACAACAACGCATATTTAATTACAACTGAAGTGCACAGCTGATTCTTACTTCACAATCAGCCTTTCCTCTGTGGAAATGAAACTTAGTTTTTAGCTAAAACAATCGTTTGCCCCTGGGTATTAAGGAAACGCCTGGATATGGATTGGCCAAGCCGTAGTGTGTAGACACGCAATGAATCATTCTGGCCTCGATAAGGTTCCCTCGTTTTTCCGCGGTTGTCGGAAACTGAATGTTGAATCTAATGTACGACCGACGGAGATGCGAGCATGCTGAGGAGCTGAAGGCTCAATGTGCCAGTGTAATATGTTTGTTTGTTCATGCAAATCTCAGCTAATGTCCATTATACGGGATCATCCCTTCTTCTCAATATTTTGACCTCTCTATTATATTTTTTCTTATGCATTACAGTCCATTTCTTATGTCGATCTGTCATTCTAAGTGTCACATTTTGCGTCTCTTTGCGTGTCTTTGTCAAAATGTTTCAAAATGTTATGTTTTTTTTTTTTTTTTTTGGTTTTCGTCATTTTGTCTCATTTGTCTCCACAAATGAAACAAAATGTCGAGGATTACGAAGGGAGACAAGAGGCACAATATAACACGACATGATTGCTAATACCATCGCATCGTAGCAGAAATGTTTCTAGCATGGAGTATTGAAGAGCTCATTAATTATATCTCCACGAGGTTTTGATGGTTGTCGGCCTGATGAAATGTAAAAACTTAATTGACCAGTGACCCTCAAACTTTTACTTGACGAAACTCCCCCCTGTTCTCCTTTCTCTTCGGCTTTCGCCCTGGACGTTTTGACGTTGTGACGTTTTGACGTTGTGCCATAGTTTACAGCGAGAGTGCGAAATCTGCACCTTTCTTCTTCTTCTTCTTCATCGTACGCAGGCAGACAGTAACCATTATTTTTTCGGAAAAAGCAGCCGTCATCCTGAGGCTGTCAACACTGCCATAGAGCTTGTCTAGTGTTGCCACTGGTGATGGCCACATCTGCTCTCTCTGATCCTCGTATGTCGGGCAGTTTTGCAGCAGATGTTCAGCGGTCATTTTCCCGGTACCACACAGGCATTCGTCGGTGCCACCTATCTTCAATTTGTTGAATAGGTGGTACCTCAGTCTATTGTGGCCTGTGCGAAGTCTGAAGACCACGACCTGCTCTTTTCTGTTCAACTGGTAATAGGCATCGTTTTGTGTGTAGCCAGTATGTTCGGTTTCCCATTTGGTCATGTATCTAGCTCTAATACGTCATACGTCTTACGTCATACGTCTTCGTACGTCATACTAGTATCTGGTTGTGGTAGTTTTGCACATTCTTTTGCCAGTCTGTCTGCCTCCTCGTTGCCTTGGATTTTGCAGTGAGATGGAACCCACTGCACCACTACCCTTTTTGGTGCGGCCTGCTGGCATAGTTGACAGAGTACTGCTCTTAAATCATTAAGTTCAGTATTTTTCTGGCTTTTTAGTGCTGTGACTACAGCCAGAGCATCTGTAAGCAGGACTATGTGGCTTTCATTACTTTTACTTGTAACCATTTCTTCCACTGCCGCCCTCAGTACCTCTGCCTCCGCTCTGAAATTGCTTGTGAATTTTCCAGTAGCGAATGACTGTTATTTTTCTGCCATTTGGTAGGTTCAGAAATGCTCCTGCCCCTCCGTTCTGTGTTGTATTTGTTACGGAACCGTCTGTGTATGCATGGGTCTAGTCCATGCTTGGGTAGTTTTCCGTTATGTAACTCAGGGTAGTGTCTCTTCTTTCTTTTTCAGACTGGCAGTTTTTGTTTCTAATACCTGGTATATTTTCTACCACCTCTGGAAATATATTCTGCCTCCAGGTAGGTTTTCGTACAGTAGGGATGGGCTTTGGTGTTAGTGCGTTCATGGGGTTTTCGTACATCTTTGCTTTGGCTATTTCTGCAAAGTTTCTTCGCTTTAGTTTCCCATTTCCGAAATTCTGCACCTTTCGACCTGATATTTTCTGTTTCAGCGCAGTATGTTTAGGTCCGGGTTTGCCTTCCCTTTTCGAACGCTAATGTCTGTCAGGCTGCATGATACCAGTCTATTTCCTGTGCCACCAATTGGAGGCAGAATATTATCTGGGTCAGTAATGGGTCGCTGACCCTGATGCAAGCAGCCAGCTATGAGTCCTTGAGTAATGTCAGCTCATTCACTCCTGTGTTTCGGCCCATCCGCATGATGACACACTTGACCAAGTTTACTCCATTTTGCAACACCTCCTACAATGGTACGTTATAGCTACTGTATTTCCTAAAGTAGCCATTTCGAAAGAAACAAATCCAACATTTACAACACACATTTTTAGAAAATGCTTTACGAACTATTAAAACCGCAACCAGTTTGCAGCAGCTTTTTCCGTAGCAAGCACGATATTTGATTTAAGCAAGGCGTTTTTATTGTTCATTTCAGAAGCAGCTGTTATCTTGTCTTTTGTGTACTTGGTAAGAGTGCCATTACATATGATCGATATATATTGTCATGTTAGAAAAGTATACGTTCAGACTAGTTTAAAAACAATTTATTTTACGCCTAAATAAACAATTCGACACATTCAGTATGCCCTAACCAAGAATATCCGCACGTGCAGACGTCTGGTTGTATATAGGTCACGTCTCATATTAAAATCCTGTACTGCTATCAGCTATTTGTATTAGTTTGTATGTTATGATTCTCGTATGTGTGAATATATGCTATATTTTCCGTATGTGTGAATGGATCTGTTATATTTCTCCTAGTGCGGATCTGTCTCATATGTCTCGCATGTGTGGATGAATTTGTTATATTTTTCGTATGTGTGGATGAATCTTATATTTCTCGTGTGTGTGAATGTATGCTATGTTCTCGTATGTGTGAATGTATGTGTTATATTTAATCGTATGAATGGATAAATCTCTTACATTTCTGGTATGTTTGAATGTAGTTGTTATATTTCTTGTATGTGTGAATGTGTCTGTTAAATTTTATCGTATGTATCGATGAATCTCTTACATTTCTCGGATGTGTGGATGTATCATATTTCTTGTATGTGTGGACACATTTGCAAGACTTACCGTAAGAGCAAATGTATGTATGCCAGCTATGTCTCTGGTTCATATTTGAATATGCTAATACATAACATATCTCGTGCATTCCTTCCAATTTGTATGTGGATCTGCTTTCAGTATATGTCTGTGCGTCATTTCATTGTCAAGTATTCCTATAGTACGCGTTTATTATTAAAAACGCGTATACATGTCACTTGTATGTGTGTGGGTCCATGTCTAGTTCACGCATGCCAAATACCAATTGAATAATTGATGTGCACCAGCATGTGTCACAGTCAGAAATATTACAAGGTTATGGAATGTACAAGGCCCACATCTCGGCAGACAATAAATGTAAATGTCACACTCAGTCAATATATAACCTATCCACATTCACCTCCATTTTGAATCGTAGAGGTTGCTAACAGCAGACAGACGAATTCGAAATTCCCACTCATATCAAAACTGATAGTCTAAAAATTGGAACTGATTCATTTTACTTAAAAAATATATGCGTCTAGATAATTGTCTAGGTTTTTTTTTCTTCACTTTTCTTGTATAATGTTACAATAGAACGTGTGCAAATGTACTTGCCAGTCTGTAATGTCAAAAAATATGGTTCCAGAAAGAAAAAAAAGCCGGATCTACTTTCGGAACTCTTTATCATCTCTTTCTGTCTCCTCCTTTCTTTCTTCTTCCTCTACTACAACTATTACTACTGCAACTATTACTCCTACTACTATTACAGGTACTACTACTATTACTGCTACTACAACTACTATTATTAATGGCTAACGACAAGACTGGTGAGGAATTCGATAAAAGAGTTGACATTTGTGATTAACAACAACATCGGCATTTCACTCCATGACAAAGATGACATTTATATCTAATAACACGCTTAGCAATACACTCCATGACAAAGTTGATATTTATGACTAACGACTAAACTGGCAATACACTCGATGATAAAGTTGATATTTATGACTAACGACTAAACTGGCAATACACTCGATGATAAAGTCGATATTTATGACTAACGACTAAACTGGCAATACACCCCAAGACAAAGTTGATATTTATGACTAACAACTAAACTGGCAATACACTCGATGACACAGTTTACATTTATGACTAACGACTAAACTGGCAATACACTCGATGACAATGTTGATATTTATGACTAAAGACTAAACTGGCAATACACTCGATGACAAAGTTGATATTTATGACTAACATCAAGAATTGTGGTTCACTTGTTGACATTCGTGTCTAACAAACTAGCAGTTCATTCGATAGCAAAGTCGACATACATGTCTAACAACAAAAACAAGACAGCTGTTTTTACTGTTCTTGATACATCCTGCCAGCGATTACGTCAATCCATTTTACTGTCCACAAATTTATGTTCTAAGTGTCTGAGACTCCATGTTGTTCTGTTCTGTCTACGTCAGACGGTTAAATATCCTTCACACTAAGACCACATGTTACACAAATTGGATAATGACCTGCACCTTTTTCATGACAATATCTTGGTCACTCGTTCACACCCTTTGGTGGGGGAGAGTATCGTACCTTTTCTCTCATCATTTTTGAAATTTAATTCAGGATTTGTTTGTCCTTAGTTATAATGTTCATTTAGTTTTCTCTCCCTCGCCCCCCTTTTTTTATTGAGACGTGTTCGTTTGCCCTTTACTAGTTTAATGTTTATTCGCGTGGAAACATGTCGGCACATGCCTGCTTCTGTCCTAATGTAACTACTTGCTAATTGTAAAGTTTCGTGACTATATAATCAATATATTGAACAGGGTGAGTTTATAGTGTAGAGAGTCTCAGACAGTCCAGTCCATTGATAGAGAGACTAGATAATGTGTTTAGAGTGAGTAGAGAGTCTCAGAGTCCATTGATGGAGAGACTAGATAATGTGTTGTTTAGAGTGAGTAGAGAGTCTCAGAGAGTCCATTGATGGAGAGACTAGATAATGTGTTTAGAGTGAGTAGAGAGTATCAGAGAGTCCATTGATGGAGAGACTAGATAATGTGTTTAGAGTGAGTAGAGAGTCAGAGAGTCCATTGATGGAGAGACTAGATAATGTGTTTAGAGAGTAGAGAGTCACAGAGAGTCCATTGATGGAGAGACTAGATAATGTGTTTAGAGTGAGTAGAGAGTCTCAGATAGTCCACTGATAGAGCGACTAGATAATGTGTTTAGAGTGAGTAGAGAGTATCAGAGAATGTGTTTAGAATGAGTAGAGAGTCTCAGAGAGTCCATTTAGAGTGAATAGAGAGTCTCAGAGTGTCCATTGATGGAGAGACTAGATAATGTGTTTAGAGTGAGTAGAGAGTCTCAAAGAGTCCATTGATGGAGAAACTAAATAATGTGTTTAGAGTGAGTAGAGAATCTCAGAAAGTCCAATGATGGAGAGACTAGATAATGTGTTTAGAGTGAGTAGAGAGTCTCATAAAGTCCATTGATGGAGAGACTATATAATGTGTTCAGAGTGAGAAGAGAGTCTCAGAGAGTCCATTGATGGAGAGAATAGATAATGTGTTTAGAGTGAGTAGAGAGTCTCATAAAGTCCATTGATGGAGAAACTAGATAATGTGTTTAAAGTGAGTAGAGAGTCTCAGAGAGTCCATTGATGGAGAAACTAGATAATGTGTTTAGAGTGAGAAGAGTCTCAGAGAGTCCATTGATGGAGAGAATAGATAATGTGTTTAGAGTTAGTAGAGAGTCACAGAGAGTCCATTGATGGAGAGACTAGATAATGTGTTTAGAGTGAGTAGAGAGTCTCAGAGTGTCCATTTATGGAGAGACTAGATAATGTGTTTAGAGTGAGTAGAGAGACTCTCTAGGAGATGATTGATGTCAGTAGTAAGCGTCAGTGGATAATACAACAGAGTGAACCTTTCGCTGAGACAGACATAATGTATTGGAGTGAACCTTTCGCTGGAACAGACATAATGTATTGGAGTGAACGTTTCGCTGGAACAGACATAAAGTATTGGAGTGAACGTTTCACTGGGACAGACATAATGTATTGGAGTGAACGTTTCGCTGGGACAGACATATAGTAGGGTCAGCCTTTCGTTGGGACAAATATAATATTATATAATGCATACAATAAAATGGCAAATTAACAATGGAAACACCAATGTCATGTAGGGCACATTTCCGCAACATGAAAGTCGCAAATTCAGAAGGACCGGGATGGGCAGTGCTCCTCTGGGTAACCACGCTCCCCGTGGTACCCACTGCTTCTCGGGGTGCGCACCACTCCTCGTGATGTTCGCCGCTCCTATTAAGTTTATCGAAAACGCTTCACAAAAGGTTACGATTTGGAAGACATAGGCCACAATGTCGTAGTGAGTGCAGGAAACATCAAAAATACAATATATATTCATAACACAACATTCATATCCCAGTATTCATTTCCCAAAAGAAAACAACGCAACGTACATACACAGAATGCGTAACACACCATACATAATTGAACAAACATTACACATGTTCACTAAAAATTAGATTCATTTACGAAAAAGAAAGCCCCCAAGAGAAAAGCCAGATGTGTACAGTAGCTATGGTAATGAGTGTTCTCGTGTGGAAAGAAATAATTCAACAAAATGTCTTTATACACAACTTGCGTACTCCTACGTCGTCTCTCCTAACAAAGCCCAGCTGTTTATGGTTATCAATAGATAAGTCTGGAGCACAGCCCTAGATAGCTCCCTCATTCTGTCGCTATAAGTTGGTCCAGGCATTCAGTGGAATTGGTTGGATGGGAATGAACATCTTAGTTTTAAGGCTAACTGATTTAGGTTTGGCATGGTGACTAGACAGAAGGATTGAAGGTTTGACAGGGTGACTAGACAGACTGGTTAAAGGTTCGATATGGTGACTAGACAGAAGGATTGAAGGTTTGATAGGGTGACTAGACAGACTGGTTGAAGGTTCGACATGGTGACTAGACAGAAGGATTGAAGGTTTGACAGGGTGACTAGACAGAATGATTGAAAGGTTGACTAAACAGACTGGTTAAAGGTTCGATATGGTGAATAGACAGAAGGATTGAAGGTTTGACAGGGTGTCTAGACAGAAGGATTGAAGGTTTGACAGAGTGACTAGACAGAAGGATTGAAGGTTTGACAAGGTGACTAGACATGACATGGTGACTAGACAGACTGGTTGAAGGTTTGACATGGTGACTAGACAGAAGGAATGAAGGTTTGATAGAGTGACTAGACAGACTGGGTGAAGGATCGACATGGTGACTAGACAGAAGGATTGAAGGTTTGACAGAGTGACTAGACAGAAGGATTGAAGGTTTGACATGGTGACTAGACATGACATGGTGACTAGACAGACTGGTTGAAGGTTTGACATGGTGACTAGACAGAAGGAATGAAGGTTTGACAGGGTGACTAGACAGAAGGATTGAAGGTTTGACATGGTGACTAGACAGACTGGTTGAAGGTTTGACATGGTGATTAGACAGAAGGATTGACATGGTGACTAGACAGACTGGTTGAAGGTTCGATATGGTGACTAGATAGACAGACTGGCTGAAGGTTCGATATGGGGACTAGACAGACAGACTAAACGAAGGCCTCACAATGTAACTAGGCAGTCTGACTAAAGGTTCCTCGATGTGACTAGACAGAATGATTAAATTCTTCCCAACGTGGCTAGATATACTATAGTTACCATACTGACTGATTAAAGGTTTGACTGACTGATTAAAGGTTTGACTGACTGATTAAAGGTTTGACAAAGTGACTAGGTGAGCTGAATTACGTGTACTGACAAGACAAACTAATGTCGGTTTGACAACGCTATCAACATGCATATTTACCTAGATGTTATAAATTATTGTGCATCACTCCCACAACTAATTTTCTCTAAAATGTTAACATTTCGCAGTACTGACATCATAGTCTCGAGACATGTGATTGTTCATTTGCCATCAGCGCAACTGATTACATTGTATCTTTAATATTTAGCGAACTCTGCATTATTGGAACATCAAAATGTAAGAAGGGCTCCTTCCTTTTTTACGTCATCAAAATCTAAGTAGGGATTCTTCCTTTTTAACATCAACATCAAAATACGTTTTTTAAAATAACATCTTCCCGGTAAGTGTATCTTCAAGACAATTGTAAAAATTATTCTCACTATTGACCGGGGGGGGGGGGGGGGGGGGGAAGGGGGGAAGAGGGGACGACGACGGAGAAAAATATAGGCGGAGGAATGAGGCAAGCAAGGGTACGAGAAGGTGAGATCTTTTAATTCTATAATTGATGTTCTTTCTTTCAAATTGTACTGTTCGATTGGCCGGGCAGAGTTTCTGCCGGAGTATTGCTAGTATATAAGTTCACAAACATTAACATAGATTATTATCACAACACTGGGCATATTCTTCTTGGCTTGTCAAAAATTCAAAGGCTGGACAAGATGGTGACTCAGTACGTTTGTTATGAGTCACCACCAGACTTTTATTTGACACGATCATGAAACAATATTGAATGACCTCTGAAAGAATCACTTGCGCGTGTGACGTCAAGTATGTGAGAAAAAATTAAGGGGCCACACATCCCCATTGATCTATATGTCTATCTTCAGTCGTTGAAGTCGTGGGGAGGTGGACCTCCTTTGTTTAATTTTTTTTTTTGTGAGGGAAAATTCACTGATTACTTGCTAGGTCAATCTCGACATCTGTTTGCCCCTGGAATATACGATCGCCTATTTTTGGGGCTGGTGGAGGTGCAAGCGTAAATTAGAGCAAGATAGACTCGCAACTTGTACGGCGATATCTATGCCGCTCCGCTACCAACATAACCAAGCCAACTAAAAAAATGGGAATGAAGTGGTGAATGTATGTTATTTTGACTGTCAGCAGTTACCGAATGTCTCACACTAGCACAGCATGTGCGTACAGTGTAGAGTGTTGCCTTATTTTTTGTTGGGTGAGTGAGGGGGGAGGGGCACGCTGCCTTTTTCGTGCAATCGTTTTGGTATATCAGGGCGTGAAAACAATTGTATTTGAAATAACTGGTCCCCAGATCTAAACAATTCAGTAGCAGTAAAAAGCAATGTGTCCTCAAAATGGCTCCACTCTGAACCAAAACACACGGGATTGTCGACACTTTATCGATTTATATGAAGATAGAGACTTGTTTGATTGGAGGACAATTAAAGCACGATCTCTTTATTACGTTCTTAATTAGCATAACTTTAACAAACGGGCCACATTTTAGGACCAGTCGCAGACAAGTTTAGAAACTTGAATGTTGACAGATTGGAGGCTGAAGTTTTGGTAGTTTTGTGCAAGAGTTCCCAACAACAATGTCTCGCTCTAAAAAAAGCAACTTAGAATTGTGTCTTAATATTTTTTTAAAGCTAACATTATTGATTAATCGAAATCTGTAAATTGTTTTATAAGCACAACTCGAAATGCGAAGTACAACAAGCACAAACATCCTTCCCAGCCTGTTTAACTTAACCTTCTAAGATAAACCTCCTAGGCTAAACCTCCTAGTCTAAACCTCCTAGTCTAAACCTCCTAGGCTAAACTTCCTAGGCTAAACCTCCTAGGCTAAACCTCCTAGGCTAAACCTCCTAGGCTAAACTTCCTAGGCTAAGCCTCCTAAGCTAAACCTCCAAAGCTAAACATCCTAGGCTAAGCCTCCTAAGCTAAATCTCCTACCTAAGCCATGTTGCTCGGCGTGCTTAAAAGCAGACAAAAACAGGTCAGCCTACCCGCCATCTGGTTTCGTTTCAAATAGTGAATTCTCACTTCCAACTTACCGTTGGTTGGTTACCGTCGTATCTAGGCCTTGCAGGCTGTAAGGGAGAACAGGTGGGGGCTTGATATGTTGCTCAGCTAATCATTCAGAACCGTGAGTGACGTGGCACTAAGACTTTCTATGAAGATTTTCCCTTGATATCAGTTTCCTCCTTCGTACCCAGTACAGAGCTCATTATGTCCATAACTTTTACTTTTCGTAAATGAAACTTTGATTGTATCAAACTGTGTAATATGCGTACAACAAGAACGAGGGAGTGGCGGATAGTGACGCGCGTAGTATATAAATAACAACGTGATTTTTTTTTCAGTCTGGTGAGACAAAACGTGGTATTTTTACCATACCTCCCAGTGTGGATTTAACATGAAACAGTTTTTTAAAGTATTTTGTCGATAAAAATAAGTACTATTATAATTATATTGATTTTAAAATTAATAAATATAAATTTAACACTTACACTAAGTTTAACTAACCATTGCTAATATATTTCCATGCATGCCGGTGGCATTTGTCATGTATTATTACTAGCAGATGCACTAGTATCAGTTAATACATTCTTACATGCCATATTGTCGTGTTACATGTAAAATAAGTTCGATAATCTGATGAACAGAAAATAGTTGTTATGTGTCACTCAGCAGAACTATGGTAGTACTGAGGTATTTAGTTCGTCACGTGACGCTCAAATACTAGCTACGTCACAAAGGTCCACACATCCGGGTTGTTGAATGAGTACGTTTACTCTTATGTGGGCACCGAAGAGGGCGTTATTTACGGGTTGCAGTAGCTTTCCACACATTCCGAGCGTACTGAACGGGTTGGACCCTGGGTCCTCCAGGAGGGTGTATTATGACTTCATCTGCATTTTGCTTGCTACTACGGAGATCACGTCGATCCCTCCGCGTAACAGAAGATATTGTTCCCTACTTTAAAAGTTCCTTTATCAACTTAGCGTCGAGCGATAACGGACTGTAATATAAACATCTTGTTATTTGATGATTAACAAAAGCGGTATGTTCTTCTCTTTCTTCGTTCGCTCTCAGATAATCGCATTCTGTTCTCTCATAAACCCGGACGGAGGTCCTTCTCAGATTTCTCTGGTTGCCATACAATTTATCTCGCAATTGGGTTGGAGAGGGCCATGTAGTCACTCTCTTACTCTGGTGGAGCCGGCAGAACTGCAGAACATGTTCCATTGTTTTATTTGTTCTCCCCCACATGGGCACATGTCTGTGTCTCCAATTGTTAATTTGTTGAACAGATGATTTATTGTCAATCTGCAGTGACCTGTCTGAATGCTGTCATTTGAAACTTCTTGCCAATAGTATGTTTCTGCTATAGTTCTTTTGTGTTCCCTTGTTCTCTGTGAAGTTAATTTTTATCATTGTCTTTATTTCTTCATGTGTAGCTCTGTCTTCAGTTTGAAGTTTGCTGCCTTCCTATTTTGCCAGTCAATCTGCCTCCTCATTCCCGTGTATCTTACAGTGTGCAGAGATCCACAGCATTGTCAAAAACATGATGTATGAGCAGCTAGACATGATAGATAAAACACTAACATCAAGGACAACACTAACAGCAAGGACAACACTAACAGCAAGGACAACACTAACAGCAAGAACAACACTAACATCAAGGACAGCACTAACATCAAGGACAGCACTAACAGCAAGGACAACACTAACATCAAGGACAACACTAACATCAAGGACAACACTAACATCAAGGACAACACTAACATCAAGGACAACACTAACATCAAGGACAACACTAACATCAAGGACAACACTAACATCAAGGACAACACTAACATCAAGGACAACACTAACATCAAGGACAACACTAACATCAAGGACAACACTAACATCAAGGACAACACTAACATCAAGGACAACACTAACATCAAGGACAACACTAACATCAAGGACAACACTAACAGCAAGGACAACACTAACAGCAAGGACAACACTAACAGCAAGGACAACACTAACATCAAGGACAACACTAACATCAAGGACAACACTAACGTCAAGAACAACACTAACATCAAGGACAACACTAACATCAAGAACAACACTAACATCAAGGACAACACTAACATCAAGGACAACACTAACATCAAGGACAACACTAACATCAAGGACAACACTAACATCAAGGACAACACTAACATCAAGGACAACACTAACATCAAGGACAACACTAACATCAAGGACAACACTAACATCAAGGACAACACTAACATCAAGGACAACACTAAAAGCAAGAACAACACTAAAAGCAAGAACAACACTAACATCAAGGACGAATCAAACTGCAGAAACTTCAACTGCAGAACGGCAAAAGTAATCGACATGTTTAGGAAGCATGTGCATTTGATTTAATACATATAGAAAACAGATGTAGCTCAGACATACAGTGATGTAGATCGGACATACAGTGATGTAGATCGGACATACAGTGATGTAGATCGGACATACAGAGATGTAGATCGGACATACAGAGATGTAGATCGGACATACAGAGATGTAGATCGGACACACAGAGATGTAGATCGGACATACATAGATGTAGATCGGACATACATAGATGTAGATCGGACATACTGAGATGTAGATCGGACATACAGAGATGTAGATCGGACATACATAGATGGAGCTCAGACATACAGAGATGTGGCTCAGACATACAGAGATGGAGCTCAGACATACAGAAAGAAGATGTAGCTCACACATACAGTGAATTAAGTTCAAACATACAGAGATGTAGCTCAGATATACAGAAAGACGATGTAGCTCAGACATACAGAGATGTAGCTCAGACATACAAGAGGAAGATGTTGTTCCGATATACAGAGATGTAGCTCAGATATACAGAAAGACGATGTGGCTCAGACATACATAGATGGAGCTCAGACATACATAGATGGAGCTCAGACATACAGAGATGTGGCTCAGACATACAAAGATGGAGCTCAGACATACAGAGATGTAGCTCAGACATACAGTGAATTAAGTTCAAACATACAGAGATGTAGCTCAGACATACAGAAAGAAGATGTAGCTCACACATACAGTGAATTAAGTTCAAACATACAGAGATGTAGCTCAGATATACAGAAAGACGATGTAGCTCAGACATACAGAGATGTAGCTCAGACATACAAGAGGAAGATGTTGTTCCGACATACAGAGATGTAGCTCAGACATACAGAGATGTGGCTCAGACATACAGAGATGTGGCTCAGAAATACAGAGATGAAGCTCAGACATACAGAGATGTAGCTCAGACATACAGAGATGTGGCTCAGACATACAGAGATGAAGCTCAGACATACAGAGATGTAGCTCAGATATACAGAGATGTGGTTCAGACATACAGAAAGAATATGTATCTCAGACATACAGAAAGACGATGTAGCTCAGACATACAGAAAGACGATGTAGCTCAGACATACAGAAAGACGATGTAGCTCAGACATACATAAAGACGATGTAGCTCGGACATACAGAGAGACGATGTAGCTCAGACATACAGAAAGACGATGTAGCTCAGACATACAGAAAGACGATGTAGCTCAGACATACATAAAGACGATGTAGCTCAGACATACAGAAAGACGATGTAGCTCAGACATACAGAGATGTAGTTCAGACATAGAGAAAGAAGATGTAGCTCAGACATACAGAAAAGAAATGTAGCTGAGACACACAGAGATGAGATGTAGCTCAGACACACAGAGATGAGATGTGGCTCATTCGTACAACGATGAAATGTACCTAAGACATATAGAGATGAGATGTAGCTCGTACGTACAGAGAAGAGATGTAGTTCATACATAAAGAAACACATAGCAGCCACCACACCGTCATTCTAGTCAAAAAAAAGCATCATTTCGTAGTGGCTGATCTCAATTTTGGGGGCCCTGATCAATGTTATTTTCTAGAGACAACATGCATACACAACTTAAGCGCTCTTCAGTCATGGTAAGCGGAAATCATACAGTAGACCCTCAATTTTAAAGTAACGTATACTACAGTCGCTTCTGGAGCCCCTCTGAAATAATGGTGCTTGAAATTTAAGCTTCAATAGTTTTATTGTAGTTCCGTCCCTGTCTTTATACAACAAGTCCGTCTCAGCCAAATAAAATGTAAGAGCTCTTGAGTGTTACATAGGGCGAGTCACGTCATAGGGAAGCGAATACTGGACAATTAATAATCCCACCTGAAAATGAAGATGTCACAGAGTTGTGAATGTTGAACGGCTATACAATTGTGTTTGACACAGAAGAATGTTAAGAATTCTATGTAGAAGCAAGAGTAGAGAGACTGGAAACTAACTCCAAACGAAGTATCAGACAGATCCATGCCTTTTGATTGTGCGCAGGTTATGAGAAAAGAATGCTTGCAACAGGCTTTGAAAACATAAAATGCTGGAACAAGATAACGAGGATAGAAAGGAAAGAGTATCGGACAGCTTACACAATTCATGGTTTGGACAGCTGACACAATTCATGGTTTGGACAGCTGACACAATTCATGGTTTGGACAGCTGACACAATTCATGGTTTGGACAGCTTACACAATTCATGGTTTGGACAGCTGACACAATTCATGGTTTGGACAGCTGACACAATTCATGGTTTGGACAGCTTACACAATTCATGGTTTGGACAGCTTACACAATTCATGGTTTGGAAAAAAGTGGACACCATAACTAATAAACAGGAAGTTGTTAAGAAGCAATTTTGATGAGGAAATAAAACATACATGTCTAAGAGAATAGATTACATGTACGGTGCTTGAGCACTACAATAATTAAGAAAAGATCATTCTCAAACAATGTGACACTGCTGCTTGTCTTGACCATAACGATGATGCTACAAGAACCATCAACCAAGGGCACGAGTTTACCAGGAAGACCACATAGCATGGATGACAGAGCAGCTCCACGAATCAAGATGGTTTATCTGTATTGTGGCACTGGCGAGAGCGATGTATGGCGATGGGCGCCTCATGAATCTTTCATGCGACTGAATCTAGTTGCCATTAACATTTGCATAGATCCGATATCTGTCAGTCAGGCTGTCTGTATTTTTGTCATTTGCGAGGGAGTAGATGGTCAGGAAATGGGAGACTTGCGCGAGGAAATGTCTGACTTTTCTGTATGACTATGAAACCTAATGCTCGATACACATTCTCGCAGACTATTAAACTGTAATGTTCAAACGTTAATTATTCTCTCGTTTTTTTGGTTGCATTTCTGACTTTTCTATTCAAATTAACCTAAACTGTTGTTTATCTTTGTCAATCTTACGTCTGCATAAACTGTTGTGTATCTTTGTCAATCTTACGTCTGCATTAACTGTTGTGTATCTTTGTCAATCTTACGTCTGCATAAACTGTTGTATATCTTTGTCATTCTTACGTCTGCATAAACTGTTGTGTATCTTTGTCAATCTTACGTCTGTATGATCTCTAAAACGCTTTCAATATAAGCGTTTGATGTGCACGCAGTACATATAGTCAATCGTAAAGTGTACTGTATTTGAAGTATGGTGAGATCGCGTGAGTGTATTATGGATGTTATGAGATGTAACGAGTGCAGATGTAAATTCCTGGCTAGTGAATGAGCTGATAGCAGTCAGTTACTTATAGCTGGCTGCTTGCATCATAGTTTGTAAATCTTAGACAAAGACCCTATTCCGACTCCACGTGGCGGCCCTGGAAACAGGCTGCATTAGTGTAGTCTGGCCAAGAGATGGGGATCGCAGTGGGAATGCAAAACCAGTACTAACAAAGACAGCTAAAATCTGATGTGTTGGGCCGAAAGACGCAGATAACGCAGCCTCTCTGCAAACTACGACACAACGTGGCAAGTTCTTGCATAAGAACTTCACCGAAAAAGAAAGTACTTCTGGCAGAATATAATTAGGCTAGAAGATCGAAAAGAGAAACACAACCTGCATACAGGTTAGGAACAGGAGCGGATCTTCTTCTTCTTCTGCGTACACAGTCAGACAGTAACCATTATTTTTTCGAAAAAAGCAGCGGTCATCCTGAGACTCTCGCCACTACCATACAGCTTGTCTTGCAGTTCCACTGGCAATGGCCACATCTGCTCTCTCTGATCCTCGTATGTCGGGCAGTTCTGCAGCAGATGTTCAGTGGTCATTTTACCAGTACCGCACGGGCATTCGTCGGTACACCCTATCTTCAGTTTGTTGAATAGGTGGTACCTCAGTCTGTTGTGGCCAGTGCGAAGTCTGAAGACAACGACCTGCTCTCTTCGGTTCAACTGGTAATAGGCATCGTTTTTGGTGTAACCAGTATGTTCGGTTTCCCATTTGGACATGTATCTGGCTTTGATAAGCCGTTTTGACTCTTCGTACGTCATACTGGTATCTGTTTGTGGTAGCCTTGCACCTTCTTTTGCCAGTCTGTCTGCCTCCTCGTTGCCTTGGATGTTGCAGTGTGACGGAACCCACTGTACCACCACCCTTTTTGGTGCGGACTGCTGGCACAGTTTGCAGAGTGCTGCTCTTAAGTCATTAAGCTCAGTGTTCTTCTGGCTTTTTAGCGCTGTGACTACTTCGAGAGCATCTGTCAGCAAGACTATATGGCTCTCATTTTCACTGTGTGTTACCATTTCTTCCACTGCCGCCCTCAGTGCCTCTGCCTCTGCTCTGAAATTGCTTGTGTACTTACCAGTAGCGAATGACAGTGTTATTTTTCTGCCATTTGGTAGGTTCAGGAATGCTCCTGCCCCTCCGTTCTGTGTAGTGTTTGTTACAGAACCGTCGGTGTATGCATGGGTCCAGTCCATGCTTGGGTAGCTTTTCGTTATGAAGCTTAGGGTAGTGTCTCTCCTTTCTTTCTCACTCTGGCAGTTTTTGTTTGCAATACCTGGTATATTTTCTACCACCTCTGGAAATATATCCTGCCTCCAAGTAGGTTTTCGTACAGTAGTGATGGGTTTTGGTGTTGTTAGTGCGTTTATGGGATCTTCGTGCATCTTTGCTTTGGCTATTTCTGCAAAGTTTCTCCGCTTCAGTTTCCCATTTCCCAGATTGTTTAGTCTCTGGTACATTGGATGGTCCGTCAGTCTTCGGAGTTTCTCTGACTGCAGCTGGGCTCTGCAGTCTCTTCTATCGGTCATGGATTGCAGTCTTGTAATCTTTTCAAGTTCTACAATTGGAACAGGAGCGGATAAAAACCAAGAACTCAAAGCCAGAATATGTCAATGCTAGAGAAATGTTCTATTGCTGAGAAAACCAGATGCATTTTCAGTAAAAACCCACACAGGAGAAACTCATTAAGTGATTCGGTGACACCAACAAGATATTGAAAGCCACACACATCGACCATGCCGCATTGGTATCAGACTAACGAACAAGATATTGAAATCCTTAACATAGACATCGTTCATACCATATAGGGGACAGACAAACCAACAAAATATTGGAGATCACAGACATCGGATGGGAGGACGGCGTGAGCTGCTGGTTTAGTGACACGGCTCACAACCCGAAAATGCTGGGTTCGATCCCCATCACAGCACCGGCCGATACCCCGGGGAATCAAACCCTTAGAAAATGCAGGAGGAAGCAGACCCTTACATAAAATGCATGCTGAAGTCGGATGCACTGAGCCGACAGGCGCAACATTAAAAAACCATAGTGTAACGCACGCCGTCTTGGGGGATTAAAGAAATAAGGCGAACGCAAACCCCCCCCCCCCCCCCCCCCCCAAAAAAAAAAACAACCCCCAAAAACCAAAACATCGGACATTCTATATGGATGACTGACAAATCAAACTGATCTCGTCCTAGACACTAACTCATTCACACACTCTCTCTATCGCTCTCGCACGCACACACGTACACGCGCACACGCGCGCGACATGCACACATTAACAAAGAAAGATGCAAAGTTCACTCTGAATTTACAAAATGAGTCACCATTAACAGCCTTATAGAACACACCATTAATATCCGTTAGTACAAATATTTTGAAGTTATCAGTATCCTAAGCCAAGAGGTAATTTGAAAGAGGAATGGACACCACTAACAATAAAAATAACACGGAAAGTCGTATGGGACAGGAATGATCAAATAGAATACAATAGAACTGCTGACACAATATTATCCAGATAATAAAACAAAACAAAGGTGGTAAAAGGAATAGAATGTCCAGAGAACGAAATATATTGCTTGCATTGGGAAAATGCAAATTTTACAAATGAAAAATAAAGGAATAGCTAGTCTGCTTAAACAGGAGGCGCGGAGCATGCGAGTAAAATCATTTGATCTGTACTTGAAATGCTCAGGCGACAACCAAATCAATAAATCATCAAGTAGGGAACATCCAATTAATAACGTAAATTCAACGATAAAAATAAAAGATCATGGTTGCACTACAGCTAGAGAAAACTTGAAAGACTTCAGAATAAAAAAAATTCATATAGGAGCCATGAAAGCAGATATTGCATCCATTTCGGATATTCTGCACAGGTTGTTTGAGATAATCTGATAACACATTATCATTGCCCTGAAATAAAGCATCCAAAGAGAGAATATGTATCTTTATGATGTCAAATGTCAAGCCATAACACTTCTGGTATCGGCAGGACAAACTCTGACCTCAATAATGTCAGATCAAATAAACGACAGTTTTAAAGAGGCACCGAGAAACAGGGAAGCATTTCCAGGAGGAGAGATTTTGTACAGGTCAAACAGCACGACTCAGAATTATTGCAGAGCTGTCATGAATTATCCGAGTGATATCCGGACATGACAGAGCAGTCGTGAATTATCCTGATGATATCTGGACATGACAGAGCAGTCGTGAATTATCCGAGTGATATCCGGGCATGACAAAGCAGTCATGAATTATCCGAGTGATATCCGGACATGACAGAGCAGGCCTACTTGAGCGTTCCAAGCATGTCGTAAAAGATGACTAAAGAGGGTGGGGCTAGTAATCTCCAAACGATACTCAAACTCAAACCTGTGTCGATCACCAGAGGAGGGGGGCGGGGGGGGGTGAATGTGGGCGATGGCAGTGATCTGATGTCTCCTGCACATCCGGGGTCAGGTAGAGACAGAATGCGAAGCAAAGACATTGGAAGTATGGTCGGCTCTAGGTCTTGTCCAGGCACAACGTGCGTTGGTTCGGTCATCTCATGAGAATGTACCCTCATCAACTTCCACTGATGGTTTAACACCGCATAGCAGATCTGGCTGCAGGGCAAGAAGCGTCCGCGAGACAGGTGGATAGATGACAGTGATTGTGCAGCGACGCGGGCTCACAATGACACATGTAACGCACTTGTCGCAGGACAGAGGACCTAAACTCCCCACGTGCATGAGTGTGTAAGTGTGTGTGTGTCGATATTTGTGTGTATGTGCATGTGTGTGCATGCATGTGTGTAAGTGTGTGTATGGTTGTGTATATAGGAGTATGTATGAGTATGTGTATGTAAGTGTATGTATGTGTATGTATGTGTCTGTGTATGTATGTGTGTGTGTGTATGTGTGTGTGTGTGTGTGCATGCATGTATGTGTGTATGTATGTGTATGGTTGTGTATATAGGTGTATGGTTGTGTATATAGGAGTATGTATGAGTATTGTATGTAAGTGTATGTCTGCGTGTGTGTGTATGTGTGTGTGTATGTGTGTGTGTCGATATTTGTGCGTATTTGTGTGTATATATGTGTATGTATATGTGGGAGTGTGTGTGTGTAAGTGTATGTGTGTCAATATTTGTGCGTATGATATGTTGCTTAACGTTTGCAGATGATGTGGTCCTGATCACGAAATCCAGATCAACTTGCAGGTCTGGGAAGAAGAGTTGAAGTAGAGAGGAACGCACATCAGCAACTCCAAAACAAAAACCACGGTGATCGCCAGAGATGTAAAGAGACATCAGATAACCTTGGGAACACGAGCACTGGAGCAGGTCAGCACATTTAAATATCTAGGAGTGGTAATAGACAGCAGGGGAGGAATCAAAGAGGAGTTAACTGCACGAAGGGCAGCAGCAGGTAGACTTTTCCATGCAATAAACAGAGGTTTCCTCAGTAAAAGAGAAATAAGCAGGAAAACAAAGATGGATGTATACCGTTCGACATATGTGCCTGTCTTGACATATGGATGTGAGTTATGGGCAATGACTACAGCCCAAGAAAGGCAACTACAAACTTCAGAAATGAGATATCTAAGAAACAGGTTCAGGTGACGACAAGGGACAAGATCTGTAACCAGACGATACGTAGCAATCTCGAAGTACAACCCCTGCAGACACGAGTGGAGCAGTCCCAGCAGCAGTGGTTTGGCCAGGTCTGTAGAATGGAAGAAGATCGGATACCAAAGTAGATAAAAAGTCAAGGACACAGACCCCCAGGACGTCCCAAAGTACGTTGGGAAGACAACATACGAAAGTCCCTAAGTGATCGAGGCCTGGATTGGAGAGAGGTCAGGAAAAAGACGGAGGATAGAGCAGTGTGGCGTTCTCTCTGAAAACCTCTATACTTCACGGTAGAAGAAAAGCGACTAAGTCAGTACGTGGACTGTTGCTGTGGTCTATTGTTGTTCCCTGACGTCTTATTGCGGCCTTTCCGTTGGTTTTTTCGTCCTGTTGTGGTAATGACCGTTACCAATATATGTTTTCATTGACTGTCTGTCGTATGTGTGTATATACTTTTTTCATTTTTATGTATTCCATATGTAATCATATTGACAATTTCTTGTTTTGTCGTCTTTTTCATAACTGGCATCTGTGACATCACGTGTCTGGCCACTATCCGGTTTTGTCTATCAACGTTAACCGTTTGTTATAAATCGTGACGTATGATTTATTAGTTGTTTTTGTATGTCCTTTCTCCCTGACAAGGATCCCGTGTCCGTAACGTAGAATTCTTGTTGTTTTTGGTGCGATCAGAGTCATTACCTGTATATGTTTTAACCGATGCAAATTTGTTTAAAAAACTAACATATGTTTGTTTTTGTTTGGTGGCCTTTTTTTAAAGGTGTCCCAAGCACGTGCTTATTTTGCTTAGTGATTAATCCAGCACTGGTCATACATCTATCTTAAGTAAACCCACTTTAGTTAAATATCTGCTTAGATGCTCTGGACCTCTAGAATGACAATACAGCACGATGCAGTCAACCTTTGGAATCAAGACGAACGAGGGAAACAATAAATCACACAATTCATCACAAAACATGACGGTATGTCAGATCACGAAAAGTTATCCGCCACAATGTTGCCGGAAAGGCTGTGACACTAATGAAACAAATGACGCTTGAATTGTATGATAAGCTCTGTGTAGATGAATCCCATTTAAGGGAAATTAGTCGGAACGCTTACCAGCTCAAACTGTATTCATGATAGACATTACTATTATTTACAGACATCTTCCATGTATGTTGTTTGGACATTAAAAAGCAGGAGATCTGGGAACAATTGGCACTTTATAAACAATTTGAGAGAGAGTGAACGATACGCTGTCCTGTGTGCACTACCTTGATGTGATGAGACTACTTGAGTAACCTGAGCCACGGAATGCAGATAATTGTGCAAAGGGAGAGCAGAGCACAAGGTGAATCAGCTGATAACATGCAAGAGAGGGACGCCGTCATATACACCGACGGATCAGTGCTGCGCAGTGGCACATCAGGCTAGGTCTTCTCAGCTAGAGTGAGAGGCGATGTCATTACTGAGCGCAGATTTGCATACATGTCAACAACCTCCAGTTTGAGAATGGAGACGGAAGCAGTGACCTCAGCACTTAAATGGATATATGGGATGTCTATAACAAAAGCAGTCAACGTGTCAGACGAGCAAGCCGTACTTCAGAAGGTACAGAAGGGATGGCTTAGGTACATGTGGATATCAGCTGTTGAGGCCTCAAACCTCCAGGGGTTGACATGGATCTACTGTCCTGCTCATGCTGGGGTTCAGGGCACAAGCTCCCATCATGGGCACATTAGTGATGGATAGAAATGACATTATAAAATCAAGCAATGACCGCCTGTTAGATGAGGACACCGCAATAGATGAAGCAGCAATCAACTGGCTGCAAAGTTTTGACATTAAACTAGGTTCGAGAGGAATGTGGCGCATGAAAACGGAGCAGGGAAGTGTACAACAGCGAGCTACAGGGACCATCAGTACCCATACCCTACGCCATTGAGAGAGACCGATCACCTATTGGTATGTCTGGAGTGCAGTGACGTCGATTCTTAGAAACAGAACATAAACAGCTTGAGTGCTTGAATGATCACGGGGGCTATGTCGGCAGGAGTATCGTACCCTTGCTAGGTTCAACCAATCCAAAGAGGTCACAAAGGGTCAGACTACAGACTATATGTGCACAACTATTCAAGGTAGGGGGTGGGGGGAGGGCTTGGTAAGGGCTAGCAAACCAAACCTGAACAAATAACTTCAGAGAAAACGCAACAGAAAATCAAAATACTAGTACTATTTGCTGGATTCTCGACGATCATGCACAGGTAGGGCACATGGTCCAACCTGATGAAAGCCAGTCAATGAAGGTTAGAATACTGACAGTATTTCGTCTTCGTCATTTATCGATGAAGTATAAGCCAGGACAGGGTTCTGGACAATCAGAACCCTGCACGAACTCGGAAAGGCGTCCAAAACTGTCAAGAAAACGAAACGGTACAAGTTATGTCTCTTGGGTCTCGCAGAGGTAAGATGGAACGGATGATAATCCACCCCACTAAGTACAATAAAAACCATTATATATTTAGGGCACGAAGCGCAGGCCATGTGCACGAAGAAGAAGTAGTCATTTTTTGTCAAAAGAAGCAAGATTTTACTCAAAATGTAGAAAAACAACAATCATACAGTGTTACTCTCAAACAATCAATAATGGTCGAAATAACAAGAATTAATTGATATGCTTCAATAAATTACACAAATCAAGGTAGGATATCAAAATAGCAGTGGGATATCTAGATATAAAAGTTGAAGCAGAAACAGCAAATACGAATTGATCGTGGGCTAAATTATCATGGGTAACAGAAAGCTTTGGGAAAAGCTTTGTCAATTTCTATGACTTGGTTTTAGGAGGCACCAACTTCCCAAACATCATAAAAAGCCACCTGGTATTTGTCAATTTCCCAAAAAATTAGAAAAGAAGCTGCTTGCAGGATGTGAGGATATAGAGAGGATCAGATGGAGTGTCAGAACACCATCTGCTCTTAGTGAATATGACAAAATAACTAAATGGTTTCGAAGATATGACAGTAAAAACACACCACAAATACAACATATAATTTATCAAATAAAGACACAAAGGGTATATTCTACAAACTAAATCTGAAGAATAGATTTGGAATCCTCAGGAACCTCACAGACGAAATTATAGACAACATCTGGCATATGCTAGAGGGAACAATTGCGAACACGAGTGAAGAGGTTCTTGGAAAGGGAAGTAATCAGCACAAGGAATGACTCACAGAAAGTACATGAACATGGTTGGAGAAAGAAGTACTATGAAATAACAATAAGCGCATGTGACGGACACGAATAAAAGACAAGACTGCACACTTTATTCTGAATTGAATAAGAAAATGACAGTGCCTGGCAGGATCATAAGAAAAGTCGTAGATAAAATGGCTGGGAAGGCTGAAAAGACCGCAAGACTAGGTAATCTAAAGCAGTTTTACAATATAACTAATTCTATCAAGGAATAAACAGAATCACAACACACCAGTGAAAGACTAACAACGACAGAACATCTGCAGCGACAAGAAACAACGAGGCAGATGGGTGGAATATTTTAAAGAGACACTACACAAAAATTCCCCAATTTTGCAGGCTGCCACAGAATAAGCATAACAACCGCTAAAGTTAAATTAAGATCCAATAACGAAATAAGAGATCCAGCAGAGCCCTCAACTAATGAAACAAAGAAAGCTGCAGAGCCAGATGGAATCCCCAGAAGCTGTCAAAGCGGACATCTCAACCACCACAGATACTACACCAGCTTAACAAGGTAGGGCAACAAGAAACTTGACACACAATTATAGTAAAAGGGAAATCCAATGAAATTACTAAAGACAGGGAATCTGCGTTCATACAGTAACTGATGAGGAATAAGCCTTCTAACAGTGAGTGCGAAAACCCTGAGCACGATAATGTTTGATCGTATTAAAGATGCTTTAGATGGAAAACAGAGATGAACAGTCAGAACGAGCAAGAAGATCTTGCACAGATCAGATAGGGACGCTCAGAGTTATATGATAAGGGAGTGGAAAACATCTCTATACGTGAACGTTACAGTCATTGAAAGGGCATTTCATAGCCGCGTTAGTGCACTGGTCAAGGGAATTAGGTTAGATTCCATTTGATATTGTGTTTTTTTCTTGGTTAGAAACGGTTCTCGGGGTCGACCAAGTCTAAAAAATGTGGTACCTGAACAAGTCTGGGAATTAAGGGCGACCGGCATTGACGTTTGTCACATTTCCTCTAGCGTGTTGTTGGGCAAGAAAATATGGGCCTAACACATATTCCCAATATGCCTCACTCGCGAGTAAACTGAATCTTTCGTTTATTTTACTTATTTCAAAGTATAGATCGAACTGTAATTTTAAAAATAATGAAGCATACGTGAAAAGCAAGGAACATGACTGGTACTTGTTTGTACCAAGGATACCTCCATCGAGTTCTTTCTGTACATTCTACGCAATTATGTGCATGCGAGTAGCCCCAGACAAGAAGCACCCACTGCACATGAACATTATAGATATCAACAGTCACAGAATCAGAACATGGACGTCGTGGATGACGTAGACAAAGAGCCAGGTAACTGGTCAGGTAACCACAGTAGAGATCATAAAAAAAGGGGAAGAATGAATACAGGCTGAAATAAAATGACAAATTACCACGTGGTCATTTTCACTCTGGTGTGATAATGCAGTGAGAAGGCGGACATCGATGCTCTTCTTCTTCTTCGTACGCTGTCAGACGTCAACCGTTATTTTTTCGAAAAAAGCAGCGGTCATCCTGAGGCTGTCGACACTGCCATAGACCTTGTCTAGTGTTGCCACTGGTGATGGCCACATCTGCTTTCTCTGATCCTCGTATGTCGGGCAGTTTTGCACATCGATGTTCAAATACTAATAAGTAAAAATGACTAGGATGCTGACCCAGTCATATACCGATTGTTGTTGCATATGCTTAGAGAGACTGGACACCTATGTGTGTCCGATATGCAATAACGTTGATTCTTTACAGAACAGGAATACCAGATACAATTATAAGAAATATACATGATCTATATAAAGACGTCACACGCAGAGCAATCTCCAAAGGCAAATTGTATAAATTTACAGTTCAAACTGGGAGCTTACTGTAAGTAATAATCTTTCATGGTGAAGCAGTATACAAAAAAGGGTAGAAAAAAAGAAATACAGTGGACTTTTCTTGAGCAGCAAGTATGCTTCGTGTTAGAGGCAATGGCAAACGCAGATATGTGAGAAAGTACATGGCAACAAGGACAACACATGCCCCGCTTGAGTGACGTCACATGGGTCTATCGCTTAGGCAACAGCGTCAGATGGGCTTACACAACAATGTCATCCGGGTATTGTCACGCGTCAAGGATGTCATGCACCACGCCAACAACTCCAAGCACCGCAAGGCTAGCCATGTAGTCAAAAAAAAAAAGACGAAAGTTGGAGCACAGAAACCACTCTGTGGTACGCAAGCGGCAAAAAAGACCACTTGACAGCCACCTACCCCACACTAGATGGAAAGATTCACTCGAGCTGCACGGCAAGATTCACTCGAACTGCACGGCAAGATTCACTCGAACTGCACAACACTTGCGATTCTGAAACAAACAAGTCAGCCATCCACTGGACAACCTGTGCACGAGACATAATCGACTGAAGACCGAGATGAGAACCGCAGAAAACCAAAAAAAAAACAGTATACTACCAACTCCCACAAGAGTTGAGACCTGCACAAGTAAGAACGTCCTTGTATATGCACATGTCGACTAATACTTAGACATGGCATCAACCAAAAAGAACCAGAGGTTGAGGAGAGAATGTGAGAATAAATAGGAAATACTCGCAGAAAGAACCCGGACAACATAACTAGACAAGCCCGGGATAAGAATCCACACGAAGAACGATGTGACGATGAACTGCCAATCCAATAGGGAGTCTCAAGGTCGGAGTTCAATAAGACGGAAAAAACAGATGGAAAGCTTCAGTTGTAGCCCGATATTCCACGGGGAACCAGGCGAACAAAGGATGATGACGATGAACAACAGAACGTGCAGGAAAGCATATACAACCCACGGTGGAAGCAGCCAAAACACACCTCAGATTAACATGAATAATGATGGCATGTCAGGTCGTGATCTTAATCTCTTCCCTGTGTACAAATCCTGACCTATCGATCTCAACTTCCTCTTATAAACTCCAGCTGTACCGCTCTCTTGTTTTCGCCAACACAACAGTGCTTGATATCACATGTGACTGTCTGATATCAAGTATTCATGATAAACATTTAGTATTGGATACCTGCTGAGCTAACATGTATGCTTCCTAGCCATACAGATGAATGTACATTGCTGTCAATGGTATTTTCCTCTAAGGTAGCTGCAGAATGTTAAATTGGATAAAGAAGGGTCCCATTAATCTGCCTTTGTTAATCATGACACTGTGCGTGTTTTATTTTTGTTAAGTTTTGTACAGGGTCGGGGGAGAGCAGATTGGGAGGGTAGGGGGTGGGGGAGGGTTGTTAACATTTTAATTTCAGTTGCAACTGTTGCACACTTAGAATGTTCAGGAATATCATGTCTTCGTTATTCAGTCCACGTGCAAATAGACATTCTTGCAACTGGATGAAAATAATTGCTATAAACATGTCAGGGTGTTTCTGGAGCAATCGTTTAGGAACAAAGAAAAAGGCCACTGCATCAAACTAAATGTGTGAGGGGTAAAAACGAGGGCTTCTGGTGAAGCATTTCAAGCTTAATGAAACAGGTGACAATGAAAGCTTATTATGAAACATATCATCCCCAACTTAATGTGTAACGTGTGACAACGAGAATTTCTGATGATGTATATCAAACCCAACTTAATATGTAACGTGTGACAACGAGAATTTCTGATGAAGTATATCAAACCCAACTTAATATGTAACGTGTGACAACGAGAATTTATGATGATGTATATCAAACCCAACTTAAAATGTTACGTGTGACAACGAGAATTTCTGATGAAGTATATCAAACCCAACTTAAAATGTAACGTGTGACAAGAAGAGTTTCTGGTGAAATATTTCATCCAATAAAATGTCTAAGATGTGGACAGAACTGGCACGCGAGGCTCATGATAAGATTTGCAGGTATTTATTAAAGGCTTCTTCTCCGCAAGGAGTGGTCTGGTCTTTGTTGTTATTGATTGAAATGTGAAGGACAAGGTGTTGTGTATGAAGTGTCACTACTTCACTAGTAAATCAAAGTGCTACATACACTGCCCCTACATAAACATCTTAGATAATCTAACTCATCATCTCTACCAACCAGGAACTTCAGCGGTTGCCCCATGTTACCAAGGGAACCAGACAAAAACAGCTTCAGTAAATTATGATGGAGGCAATGGCGCGCTGTTTAGAGAACAACATAAATTACTGGAGCATTTTCTCAGCAGGACTCATAATGTAATGCACTGGTGTCGCCGGGAAACTTCTGAAACCTTGTCAAGTTTAAAATAAATTAAAACGGTTGCTTGAAATAGTTAACTTATCGTGTGTTGTTTAGTCTGTTCTAAATTATCGTGTGTTGTTTAGTCTGTTCTAGATTATCGTGTCTGTTGTTTAGTCTACTCTGAATGATCATGTCTGTTGTTTAGTCTACTCTAAATGATCGTGTCGGCTGTTTAGTCTACTCTAAATGAACGTGTCTGTTGCTCAGTTTAATCTTAAAGTATGCACCTGTTGTTTCATCATCACCATCATAGTGCGACCCTATTTTCAGGATATATTCCATTGACAACCCTCTTCCAGAAAATTCGATATTAAGCTACCAATAATGTATTGTCTCCAGTTGATTTATTTTCACGTTTTCTTCTCCGTTGATTCATTTTCACGTTTTCTTCTCCGTGTTTCTTAGACTACCTCTCTTTCTCTTCTACTGTGGATTCGTGTCAGGACCTGTCTGGCCACATTTGATGGGAATTTCCGTTGTGGAACAAGTGTCAAGCTATGTATATCTTGGCCAACTCATTTCAGCTGACGGCAAATGTGAAAGGGAGGTCATTCAAAGAATTGCAATGGTCAAAAATTCATTTAACAGCAGGAGATACACTTCTGTCAGAGCAGAAATCTCAGATCTTAGAGAGATACACTCCTGTCAGAGCAGAAATCTCAGATCTTAGAGAGATACACTTCTGTCAGAGCAGAAATCTCAGATCTTAGAGATACACTTCTGTCAGTGCAGAAATCTCAGATCTGTGAGATACACTCCTGTCAGAGCAGAAATCTCAGATCTTAGAGAGATACACTTCTGTCAGAGCAGAAATCTCAGATCTTAGAGAGATACACTTCTGCCAGAGCAGAAATCTCAGATCTTAGAGAGATACACTTCTGTCAGAGCAGAAATCGCAGATCTGTGAGATACACTTCTGTCAGAGCAGAAATCTCAGATCTTAGAGAGATACACTCCTGTCAGAGCAGAAATCTCAGATCTTAGAGAGATACACTCCTGTCAGAGCAGAAATCTCAGATCTTAGAGAGATACACTTCTGTCAGAGCAGAAATCGCAGATCTGTGAGATACACTTCTGTCAGAGCAGAAATCTCAGATCTTAGAGAGATACACTCCTGTCAGAGCAAAAATCTCAGATCTTAGAGAGATACACTTCTGTCAGAGCAGAAATCTCAGATCTTAGAGATACACTTCTGTCAGAGCAGAAATCTCAGATCTTAGAGAGATACACTTCTGTCAGAGCAGAAATCTCAGATCTTAGAGAGATACACTTCTGTCAGAGCAGAAATCTCAGATCTTAGAGAGATACACTTCTGTCAGAGCAGAAATCTCAGATCTTAGAGATACACTTCTGTCAGAGCAGAAATCTCAGATCTTAGAGAGATACACTTCTGCCAGAGCAGAAATCTCAGATCTTAGAGATACACTTCTGTCAGAGCAGAAATCTCAGATCTTAGAGAGATACACTCCTGTCAGAGCAGAAATCTCAGATCTTAGAGAAATACACTTCTGTCAGAGCAGAAGTCTCAGATCTGTGAGATACACTTCTGTCAGAGCAGAAATCTCAGATCTTAGAGAGATACACTCCTGTCAGAGCAGAAATCTCAGATCTTAGAGAGATACACTTCTGTCAGAGCAAAAATCTCAGATCTTAGAGATACACTTCTGTCAGAGCAGAAATCTCAGATCTTAGAGAGATACACTCCTGTCAGAGCAGAAATCTCAGATCTTAGAGAGATACACTCCTGTCAGAGCAGAAATCTCAGATCTTAGAGAGATACACTTCTGTCAGAGCAGAAATATAAGATCTGTGAGATACACTCCTGTCAGAGCAGAAATCTCAGATCTTAGAGAGATACACTTCTGTCAGAGCATAAATCTCAGATCTTAGAGAGATACACTTCTGTCAGAGCAGAAATCTCAGATCTTAGAGAGATACACTTCTGTCAGAGCAGAAATCTCAGATCTTAGAGAGATAGACTTCTGTCAGAGCAGAAATCTCAGATCTTAGAGAGATACACTTCTGTCAGAGCAGAAATCTCAGATCTTTAAGAGATATACTTCTGTCAGAGCAGAAATCTCAGATCATAGAGAGATACACTTCTGTCAGAGCAGAAATCTCAGATCTTAGAGATACACTTCTGTCAGAGCGGAAATCTCAGATCTTAGAGAGATACACTCCTGTCAGAGCAGAAATCTCAGATCTTAGAGAGATACACTCCTGTCAGAGCAGAAATCTCAGATCTTAGAGAGATACACTTCTGTCAGAGCAGAAATCTCAGATCTTTGAGATACACTCCTGTCAGAGCAGAAATCTCAGATCTTAGAGAGATACACTCCTGTCAGAGCAGAAATCTCAGATCTTAGAGAGATACACTCCTGTCAGTGCAGAAATCTCAGATCTAAGAGAGATACACTTCTTTCAGAGCAGAAATCTCAGATCTTAGAGAGATACACTCCTGTCAGAGCAGAAATCTCAGATCGTAGATAGATACACTTCTGTCAGAGCAGAAATCTCAGATCTTAGAGAGATACACTTCTGCCAGAGCAGAAATCTCAGATCTTAGAGATACACTTCTGTCAGAGCAGAAATATCAGATCTTAGAGAGATACACTCCTGTCAGAGCAGAAATCTCAGATCTTAGAGAGATACACTCTTGTCAGAGCAGAAATCTCAGATCTTAGAGAGATACACTTCTGTCAGAGCAAAAATCGCAGATCTGTGAGATACACTTCTGTCAGAGCAGAAATCTCAGATCTTAGAGAGATACACTCCTGTCAGAGCAGAAATCTCAGATCTTAGAGAGATACACTTCTGTCAGAGCAGAAATCTCAGATCTTAGAGATACACTTCTGTCAGAGCAGAAATCTCAGATCTTAGAGAGATACACTTCTGTCAGAGCAGAAATCTCAGATCTTAGAGAGATACACTTCTGTCAGAGCAAAAATCTCAGATCTTAGAGAGATACACTTCTGTCAGAGCAGAAATCTCAGATCTTAGAGAGATACACTTCTGTCAGAGCAGAAATCTCAGATCTTGGAGATACACTTCTGCCAGAGCAGAAATCTCAGATCTTAGAGATACACTTCTGTCAGAGCAGAAATCTCAGATCTTAGAGAGATACACTCCTGTCAGAGCAGAAATTTCAGATCTTAGAGAGATACACTCCTGTCAGAGCAGAAATCTCAGATCTTAGAGAGATACACTTCTGTCAGAGCAGAAATCTCAGATCTGTGAGATACACTTCTGTCAGAGCAGAAATCTCAGATCTTAGAGAGATACACTCCTGTCAGAGCAGAAATCTCAGATCTTAGAGAGATACACTTCTGTCAGAGCAGAAATCTCAGATCTTAGAGATACACTTCTGTCAGAGCAGAAATCTCAGATCTTAGAGAGATACACTCCTGTCAGAGCAGAAATCTCAGATCTTAGAGAGATACACTCCTGTCAGAGCAGAAATCTCAGATCTTAGAGAGATACACTTCTGTCAGAGCAGAAATCTCAGATCTGTGAGATACACTCCTGTCAGAGCAGAAATCTCAGATCTTAGAGAGATACACTCCTGTCAGAGCAGAAATCTCAGATCTTAGAGAGATACACTTCTGTCCGAGCAGAAATCTTAGATCTTAGAGATACACTTCTATCAGAGCAGAAATCTCAGATCTTAGAGAGATACACTTCTGTCAGAGCATAAATCTCAGATCTTAGAGAGATACACTTCTGTCAGAGCAGAAATCTCAGATCTTTGAGATACACTCCTGTCAGAGCAGAAATCTCAGATCTTAGAGAGATACACTTCTGTGAGAGCAGAAATCTCAGATCTTAGAGATACACTTCTGTCAGAGCAGAAATCTCAGATCTTAGAGAGATACACTTCTGTCAGAGCAGAAATCTCAGATCTTAGAGAGATACACTCCTGTCAGAGCAGAAATCTCAGATCTTAGAGAGATATACTCCTGTCAGAGCAGAAATCTCAGATCTTAGATAGATACACTTCTGTCAGAGCAGAAATCTCAGATCTGTGAGATACACTCCTGTCAGAGCAGAAATCTCAGATCTTAGAGAGATACACTCCTGTCAGAGCAGAAATCTCAGATCTTAGAGAGATACACTTCTGTCAGAGCAGAAATCTCAGATCTTAGAGATACACTTCTGTCAGAGCAGAAATCTCAGATCTTAGAGAGATACACTTCTGTCAGAGCAGAAATCTCAGATCTTAGAGAGATACACTTCTGTCAGAGCAGAAATCTCAGATCTTAGAGAGATACACTCCAGTCAGAGCAGAAATCTCAGATCTTAGAGAGATACACTTCTGTCAGAGCAGAAATCTCAGATCTTAGAGAGATACACTCCTGTCAGAGCAGAAATCTCAGATCTTAGAGAGATACACTTGTCAGAGCAGAAATCTCAGATCTTAGAGAGATACACTTCTGTCAGAGCAGAAATCTCAGATCTTAGAGAGATACACTTCTGTCAGAGCAGAAATCTCAGATCTTTGAGAGATACACTTCTGTCAGAGCAGAAATCTCAGATCTTAGAGAGATACACTTCTGTCAGAGCAGAAATCTCAGATCTTAGAGATACACTTCTGTCAGAGCGGAAATCTCAGATCTTAGAGAGATACACTCCTGTCAGAGCAGAAATCTCAGATCTTAGAGAGATACACTCCTGTCAGAGCAGAAATCTCAGATCTTAGAGAGATACACTTCTGTCAGAGCAGAAATCTCAGATCTTTGAGATACACTCCTGTCAGAGCAGAAATCTCAGATCTTAGAGAGATACACTCCTGTCAGAGCAGAAATCTCAGATCTTAGAGAGATACACTCCTGTAAGAGCAGAAATCTCAGATCTAAGAGAGATACACTTCTGTCAGAGCAGAAATCTCAGATCTTAAAGAGATACACTCCTGTCAGAGCAGAAATCTCAGATCTTTGAGAGATACACTCCTTTCAGAGCAGAAATCTCAGATCGTAGAGAGATACACTTCTGTCAGAGCAGAAATCTCAGATCTTAGAGAGATACACTTCTGCCAGAGCAGAAATCTCAGATCTTAGAGATACACTTCTGTCAGAGCAGAAATCTCAGATCTTAGAGAGATACACTCCTGTCAGAGCAGAAATCTCAGATCTTAGAGAGATACACTCCTGTCAGACCAGAAATCTCAGATCTTAGAGAGATACACTTCTGTCAGAGCAGAAATCGCAGATCTGTGAGATACACTTCTGTCAGAGCAGAAATCTCAGATCTTAGAGAGATACACTCCTGTCAGAGCAGAAATCTCAGATCTTAGAGAGATACACTTCTGTCAGAGCAGAAATCTTAGATCTTAGAGATACACTTCTGTCAGAGCAGAAATCTCAGATCTTAGAGAGATACACTTCTGTCAGAGCAGAAATCTCAGATCTTAGAGAGATATACTTCTGTCAGAGCAAAAATCTCAGATCTTAGAGAGATACACTTCTGTCAGAGCAGAAATCTCAGATCTTAGAGAGATACACTTCTGTCAGAGCAGAAATCTCAGATCTTGGAGAGATACACTTCTGCCAGAGCAGAAATCTCAGATCTTAGAGATACACTTCTGTCAGAGCAGAAATCTCAGATCTTAGAGAGATACACTCCTGTCAGAGCAGAAATCTCAGATCTTAGAGAGATACACTCCTGTCAGAGCAGAAATCTCAGATCTTAGAGAGATACACTTCTGTCAGAGCAGAAATCTCAGATCTGTGAGATACACTTCTGTCAGAGCAGAAATCTCAGATCTTAGAGAGATACACTCCTGTCAGAGCAGAAATCTCAGATCTTAGAGAGATACACTTCTGTCAGAGCAGAAATCTCAGATCTTAGAGATACACTTCTGTCAGAGCAGAAATCTCAGATCTTAGAGAGATACACTCCTGTCAGAGCAGAAATCTCAGATCTTAGAGAGATACACTCCTGTCAGAGCAGAAATCTCAGATCTTAGAGAGATACACTTCTGTCAGAGCAGAAATCTAAGATCTGTGAGATACACTCCTGTCAGAGCAGAAATCTCAGATCTTAGAGAGATACACTCCTGTCAGAGCAGAAATCTCAGATCTTAGAGAGATACACTTCTGTCCGAGCAGAAATCTCAGATCTTAGAGATACACTTCTATCAGAGCAGAAATCTCAGATCTTAGAGAGATACACTTCTGTCAGAGCATAAATCTCAGATCTTAGAGAGATACACTTCTGTCAGAGCAGAAATCTCAGATCTTTGAGATACACTCCTGTCAGAGCAGAAATCTCAGATCTTAGAGAGATACACTCCTGTCAGAGCAGAAATCTCAGATCTTAGAGAGATACACTTCTGTCAGAGCAGAAATCTCAGATCTTAGAGATACACTTCTGTCAGAGCAGAAATCTCAGATCTTAGAGAGATACACTCCTGTCAGAGCAGAAATCTCAGATCTTAGAGAGATACACTCCTGTCAGAGCAGAAATCTCAGATCTTAGATAGATACACTTCTGTCAGAGCAGAAATCTCAGATCTGTGAGATACACTCCTGTCAGAGCAGAAATCTCAGATCTTAGAGAGATACACTCCTGTCAGAGCAGAAATCTCAGATCTTAGAGAGATACACTTCTGTGAGAGCAGAAATCTCAGATCTTAGAGATACACTTCTGTCAAAGCAGAAATCTCAGATCTTAGAGAGATACACTTCTGTCAGAGCAGAAATCTCAGATCTTAGAGAGATACACTTCTGTCAGAGCAGAAATCTCAGATCTTAGAGATACACTCCTGTCAGAGCAGAAATCTCAGATCTTGGAGAGATACACTTCTGTCAGAGCAGAAATCTCAGATCTTTGAGATATACTTCTGTCAGAGCAGAAATCTCAGATCTTAGAGAGATACACTCTTGTCAGAGCAGAAATCTCAGATCTTAGAGAGATACACTCCAGTCAGAGCAGAAATCTCAGATCTTAGAGAGATACACTTCTGTCAGAGCAGAAATCTCAGATCTTAGAGAGATACACTTCTGTCAGAGCAGAAATCTCAGATCTTAGAGAGATACACTCCTGTCAGAGCAGAAATCTCAGATCTTAGAGAGATACACTTCTGTCAGAGCAGAAATCTCAGATCTTAGAGATACACTTCTGTCAGTGCAGAAATCTCAGATCTTAGAGAGATACACTTCTGTCAGAGCAGAAATCTCAGATCTTAGAGAGATACACTTCTGTCAGAGCAGAAATCCCAGATCTTAGAGATACACTCCTGTCAGAGCAATAATCTCAGATCTTGGAGAGATACACTTTTGTCAGAGCAGAAATCTCAGATCTTAGAGAGAGACACACTTATGTCAGAGCAGAAATCTCAGATCTTAGAGAGATACACTTCTGTCGGAGCAGAAATCTCAGATCTTAGAGAGTTACACTTCTGTCAGAGCAGAAATCTCAGATCTTAGAGATACACTTCTAGCAGTGCAGAAATCTCAGATCTTAGAGATACACTTCTTACAGAGAAGAAACCTCAGATCTTAGAGAGATACACTTCTGTCAGAGCAGAAATCTCAGATCTTAGAGAGATACACTTCTGTCAGAGCAGAAATCTCAGCTCTGAGAGATACACCTCTGTCAGAACAGAAATCTCAGATCTTAGAGATACACTTCTGTCAGTGCAGAAATCTCAGATCTTAGAGATACACTTCTGTCAGAGAAGAAATCTCAGATCTTAGAGAGATACACTTCTGTCAGAGCAGAAATCTCAGATCTTAGAGAGATACACTTCTGTCAGAGCAGAAATCTCAGATCTTAGAGAGATACACTTCTGTCAGAGCAGAAATCTCAGATCTTAGAGAGATACACTCCTGTCAGAGCAGAAATCTCAGATCTTAGAGAGATACACTTCTGTCAGAGCAGAAATCTCAAATCTTAGAGAGATACACTTCTGTCAGAGCAGAAATCTCAGATCTTAGAGATACACTTCTATCAGAGCAGATATCTCAGATAATAAATATTAGAATCATTAAATGCAATGTGCATTCAGTTTTATTGTATGGAGTAGAAATCTGAACTCTGACAAAGAAAATGGAAAAGCATTTTGAGGCCTTTGAAATGTGGGTATTCATAAAACTTGGACGAGTTTCTTGGAAAGATTGGAAAACCAATAATGAGGTTCTGAGGTTCTGGAACAACTCCAGGTTCAAAAGATACTTTTGAAGCAAATAAAATGCAGAAAAATAAAATATGTTGATCATGTCAAGCACCATGACAGTCTGCTAGTGGTTATTTTTTAGGGCAAAGTAGAGGGCGACAGAGCTAAAGGGCGACAGAGGTAAAGATGGACAGACAATATCAGGAAGCGGTCAGGACACAGTTTGACTGCGTGTACTAACCTGGCGCGAGAAAGAGACACATGGTGATCCATTACCCTCAACCTACGCTGCGGAGATGGCACGATGATGATGAAATGATGGTGCTGGTTCTGTAGTGGAATCTAAATGATGGAGTCGGTTGTTGAGCAATCCAAATATTTATTTTGTTTAATTTATTTGGATCTCTTTTGTGTCAAGTCTAAATTATGTCTCGTGTAGAGTCGAATCAAACTGACTAATGTCATTTAAATAACTGTCTATTATTTAGTCTAATCTAAATGGGTATTCTAAGACCAACAATTAAGTAGCTGTCCTTTGCAGCTATTTGGTTGTTATAGTTTCTTGGCAGGTGTTCAGAATGGTAGGCTGCCATTACTTTACTTACACAGAGCAGCGATCACACTGATAAAATATGTCTGCCAAGCTGGACACAGATTCGAACCGGATGCAGTGAGATTCGAACCGGATGCAGTGAGATTCTAAAAACTGACTTTTTCACCACCAGGACACGCTGCATCCATCTAATGTTATCTAATCTCAATAATGAGTTCGTCAAATCTAAATGATCATTTTACTGTTGTTAAATCTAAATAAGTATATGTCTATTGGGAATCAAGATGCTGAGTAGCGCATGAGCTGCAGTGGTTAGCGACCCATAGCTGACTGCTAGCGTCAGGGCCAGCGAACCATAGCTGCCAAGACCCTTCTACACCTCCACGCGGTGATCCTGGATAACAGGCTGCAGCAGGGCAGACTGGCCAAGGAGAAAGGTACTCAAAAAATGCTTGCTGAAGTCGAATGTGTTGGACCGAAAGGTGCAAATATCGCGGTCAAACTGTAAACTACGACAACGCATTCCGTTCTCTGGACTACATTCTGCTACTTAAGCCCTTTCAGGGTTTGGTAGCCGGAGATTGAGAACGAACGAGGAAGAAGAAGATATGTCTTGTTTATTTTACTCTAAATGACCCCGTTTATCGCTTAATATACTCTAAATAATTATAAATTTATTGGTTAGTTTAATTTAAATGCGTGTATCCAGATAAATTGCTTAGTCTAATCGGAATCATTACATCCCTTTTGTTTAGTCTGTTATAAAAAGTATGTTGTATTCTTCTTGTTTTGGCTCCCCATTCACGTATGTGGTGTGGTTATACTTATATTTACACCCTGTAATTGACTTTCCTGTCTAAACGCCTCCAAGCACGTGCAATGCATCAACAAATGACCTCATTCTGAACACAGAAGGCACATGTGCTCACAGGGACACAAGTCAGGCTGTGTGCCCGCCGGTTATTTATTCACCAGCAGTTCTCACGGGCAGCTGTGTACAAAATGTGTTGCTCTCATTGACAAGAGCCGTGGGTTAAAGCTGTATCAAACAGTGAAAGCTGATATGGGATACAAGCTGATAGAGGGCAGGGGACGTTGAGTGGTCGTGTGCGATGGTCTTACTCGATACGGAGACCGGGTCGTTAATGCTTGAACAATGAACATGTGTTCTTCTTGATATAACCAATCCCACATGGGTTTAAGCACGCGAGTGGTACCCGGTTTAACAAGAATAAGACCATTGTGACCTTTCAATCAGTTCAGAAAAAGCAACTAAATATGGTTTGCGCATAATGTAATTCCATTGCAAAGGAAACAGTCACTGTAAATTATGAATTACAGGCTGCCTTAATAAGGGCCACTGGATATTTGTTGTTTCAAATCAGCACCTTAATTAAGCAAAAAGCCAGTCATGCTTGGAGCTGAGGCACTGACAGGGGTGGGCACCGTCACAAACCAGTCATGCTTGGAGCTGAGGCACTGACAGGGGTGGGCACCTTTGCATATTTAGCAGCTTCATTGATACTTCAGGGGCAAACAGGCAGATGTAAAGGCTAGAATTAAAAAGGCAAGGACAGTATTCATGTTACTGAATAATATATGGAAATACGTGGGTGGGGGAGGGGGGGGGGAGACTAATACCAAGTTAAGATTGTTTAATTCAAGTCAGTACTCCTGTACAGAGCAGGAACTTGGAGAACGACACAGACAATACAGAGTAAACTCCAGTCGTTTGTCAATAAATGTATACGGAAGATAATTGAATTGTGTTGCTGACAAGACATGGGGATGGACAAGGACCTATGGGAGAGGAGTCAACAACAACCAGTAGAGCAACAGATCCAACAGAAATGGGGTTGGATAAGCCACACGCTACGGAAACCATCAATTTTGGTCAGGCAGGTCATCGTATGGAGTCCACCGTGGAAGGGGAAAAAAGGTAGACCAAGAAACACCTGGGGAAGATAATGAACTTGGGTCCATGAACCTCAACTAGAGGCAGCTCAAGACAGAACTTGCTGGAGGAGGGTTGTCAATGGCCTATGCCCTAAAAGGAAGAGACGGATATTTATGTTGATGTATAAGGGTCATCGCTAGAGGTGACTCTATGCTTTACTTGAAGCGAACAAGACGAACCATCATCATCCTGAAATGAGCTTCGGATGAGTAGCTTACAACAAACATTCATGAAACAAGTCGTTTCTCAAATCGTAGGCAGGCGGATAGTCTAACACTGCCTACTTGAAGGCGTTAAGATAAATGTCGTTGCTCTTCTCATCTGCCATTCTCACACTTGAGTTTTCATAGAGATATTTCCGATGGTATACATTTTGTTGGAAAAATGACAATGTGGAGGCCTAAACATAATTTTGTGTAACTTTTTTTTCGTTTAAGAGTTTGTCTTTGTTTTTAAAGAAGGCATGCCACTATCAACCTGAGACAGTCTTTAGGATTATGACTTGACGGTGATTGTGTGGATGCATGCGTGTGTGTTTGACTGTACCTGTATGTTTACACTCTCATCTTGGGCCTACTGTTCCTTACAATTTCTAGCCTTGAGTTGCATAATTGGGGGGTGGGGAGGGGGGGGGAAGGGTGTGGAAAGATAAAAACATGAATGGGTACCTGTGTTGCGTCCATAAGTGCGAGGGCGTATCGGGCTTAATTCACACACGCACTTAGATGTATGTAAACACACATATATATCTATATCTATACACATAGTTGAAACTATTATTAAAGCGGTAAGCAGGGATACATTATTCTCCTTCGGCCTTGTCATTTTGTGGATCATGGGCCATCAACCAACCTATTACCGCTAGCTGTTTGGTCCAACTTCTGTGTTTTTCTTTCTCGGCCTCTTGATCTCTTATCGTGTTTTATACCGGCGATAAAATGGCGGACTACTTCTGTCTAAGTTGACATCATGCTCAGCAGGGAGTGCTGAGAATGCGGTTCGATGGAAAAGTAACGTTTTGACCTTATACAGCTGATTGATTGAAGAATGCTGAATTTCCAGAATGAGCACATGTACTCTTTTGCGCGACCTGAAATTGGCGTTAAATGGCGGTTGCAGTAGGTTTCTGATGTAGGTGGACCGGCGTCATCCAGGCGGTTGTGCTTCATCTGAGTGTCATTCACTACTGCGTGGGATCACGTCGATCCTCATTTTTTTAACCATGTTTACACGTCCTGTGACACAGTGAAAATATGATAATAGGGCCCTGATATCTTGACCAACGGCACACTAAGGGTGATGTGGCCAGCATCACGTCGGTTTACTTCCTATGTTGTTCTGGTATCCTATTTTAGGCTGGGTCGACCCAGGAGCCGTTTTGTGATGGGGAAAACAACACACACAAAGTAGGGACCGAATCTAGATCTCTCGTCTGGGAAGTCAGTCCACAAACAATTGCGCTTTCTCGCGGTGCTGTCGTGAATACACTCAATGAACGACTGCTTGAGGGCTTTTCAATTGATAAATTAGCTATCCACAGACCGCATTAGCTTAACATCAAACATTGATGAATCAGAGAGTGGCGGCTTAAAATACGGAGCAAGAGTGTGTACGATCAGCTAGCTACGAACCACCAGTATCCACACACTTCAATGTTTGCTCAGAAACTGAGCCCATAAGGGTATGCCCAGAGTGCAGTGATGACGTTTACGTCTAAGACAACATTACGAGTTGACATGTATGTTTTTATCATTTAGAATACAATGTGTACAACATAAACACAGGACATGAGGACACAACTTTCCACAGTGTGACGACAAGACTTACCAAAGTATTGGTATGAATTTCTCTGTATTTCTTCTCAGCTTGATTCATGGGCCTGCCCTCGGTGTATCCAACAAACATGATAAGAAAGATGGTGAGACCTAACAGATGAATATACTGGGAAAACGCACAGCATTGCATGAACCTGCCTCCATTGTTCTTGCGAGCAGGATTTCCTGAGCCTGGGCACATGTTGTTGCAAGAACCACGATCTCTGAGGCAAATGAAGTTATTATTTAAGTGATTGTCACAGCGATCTTCTGTAGACAACATGCCCACAGAACCATGATCTGGTTCAGAGTGTTGACCAGGTGTACAAGTCTGGAACTGGCAAGACCATCTGTCTAACAGCTTCTGGCCTGAATGTTGTTGGTTGTGTTGACAGTCACGTTCGTTGTGCTGCCATTGATGCTGTCGTCTGTGCTGGTGATAATGATCTGGTGACCCCGGTATCACTGTCAGCTCATCGAATAGCGTCGCTGCTGGAGTTTCTGATGCCACAAATTCCTGGTTGGGGAAGTGTTCTTGATGTTTCATTTTGTACAGTAACTTTTCTTATTGTTCAACAATTTTTTTTTAAACTACTTAACTTGAAGAAATGTTTCTGTGAGTCTGTTTATCACACTGGATGAGTAACCAATACGGCGCTACTACTGTAGAATCTAGAAATTTTGTTAGTGATGGTCTGCACGTACACCCTAGTTTGCGGTTATATACGATAAAAATATCACAGACCCTAACCACAAATTAGTTAAAACTACAGCGATTCTACACTAAAGCACAACTTAAAAACAATTTCAACCTGTAAGTAACATGTATTTTATATGTTACATACACGACAAAATCACTAAACTGTTGTAATCTGGGTTTTTTCTTCTAAATACTTCATATCTAGTAATTCATTTTCATTCTTCAAATACTGCTCTTGAAAATAAATAAGAGTTATACCATCACTTCTTGGTGACCACAATTGCTATGTACAATTTATAAAACACGAATACAGTAGCATACAATACACACATTTGCGTTTCATACTAGGGGGCCCAACAACAGCTAACAAAACTCCCACAAATATCGGTATACTGACGTAGTAATGTAACTACAAAGTGGAAGCAAACACATTTAAAACAGACGGCGATCTGTACTCCTCAAATACATGTTAAAAGAAAGCTATTTTTTTCCATTTTCTTTCAGTTATTTTGTTACCTAAAATGGGAATATATATTATAAATTAGGCGTCCTGTTGTGCAACAATAAGTCAGTCGAAGACTGAAATCAGAATATTTAATTACAGTATCACCCAAACATTTATTAGCAAAGATAAATCAGCAGCTATCCCAACCTGAACACAAATCACTGACAGAAGAACCACTTCAGCTGAGATGTCCAGATGAAAATAATCACAATAAGCGTGAATGTAAGCTCAGAGGAAAACCAGCGACGCATGACAAACTATCATCACTGCTCTCGGAGGGTAATAGAATGACTGAATTAACCGCCTCACTGTTTCAGTTGATACGCACGTAGTCAATGGGAGTTCCAGCGGCAGAAATCACGAGTACGATGGATGTCAGAATATCTGGCAATCAGGACCCACGCTGCCAGCAGAACCCCCGCCTGATCAACTTCCCTCTTACTATAATTACCTTCAGTGGCGTTCGATGCCCCCCCCCCCCCCCCCAAATCATAAGAACATTCCAATCCTCAATCAAAACATCCATAGTTGCTAAAGGGCAGTACAGACTTCAGGCAAACAACTTACCACTTACTTACAAACACGTTAAATGCAATCCACGAAACTTCAGCAATATACAACGTCTCATCATTTGTTATCAATGTGATTGAAATAATTTCGCTTTTGTAAGACACGTTGAAAATGAGATGCGTCCGATAAGCGCAGTGGTAGAGCACTCGCTTTTCACAGCTAAGAAATGGGGTTAAATTTCTGTTTCGGTTCGCTCCAGTCGACCCAGTTGTAAATGGGTACCTGGATAGGGGCTATGTAAGAAAACGGCACCGATGAAGGGAACTGGGGACCTCATCAAATCAACAGGCTGTGGATTGGTTCAAAGATATCTGTCTAATGCATCATTTCCCGTTAGACAACTACTGCTCCGTGGCTGCCATTTTTAAGACACATTGAATAATTGACTATTAATGCGATTGATAATGTACACTAGATCTAGACACAACGCTGAACTTACTTATATATATATATATATGGGGAGAAGTAATGGTAATCTACCAAGAAAATTATAACAGCCATATTGGAAGCGACAATCTGCAGATGGCACGCTACTTACATACATAAATATACATATATATAATATTAAAAGTACACGTCTCTCACAATCCGCGCACAAATGAATCAAAATACTACTAGTTATTATTTAGATAAGTATGACATACCATGTGAATGAGACATGTTTGTGGTTAGAATTTCATAGGCCATTCCTATATTTTCTTTGTGCTGCGCGTCATTTGCAGAGGCTAAAATTTCGCCCACGCCCAACCATAGCAATAATTGCAAAAGCGACTGCTCTAAATTTCTAGAACCATCAACCAGAACAATGACACTATCCTCTCCCACTCTGCAGATACTCTAATACTTTCAACCAGAACAATGACACTATCCTCTCCCACTCTGCAGATACTCTAATACTTTCAACCAGAACAATGACACTATCCTCTCCCACTCTGCAGATACTCTAATACTTTCAACCAGAACAATGACACTATCCTCTCCCACTCTGCAGATACTCTAATACTTTCAACCAGAACAATGACACTATCCTCTCCCACTCTGCAGATACTCTAATACTTTCAACCAGAACAATGACACTATCCTCTCCCACTCTGCAGATACTCTAATACTTTCAACCAGAACAATGACACTATCCTCTCCCACTCTGCAGATACTCTAATACTTTCAACCAGAACAATGACACTATCCTCTCCCACTCTGCAGATACTCTAATACTTTCAACCAGAACAATGATACTATCCTCTCCCACTCTGCAGATACTCTAATACTTTCAACCAGAACAATGACACTATCCTCTCCCACTCTGCAGATACTCTAATACTTTCAACCAGAACAATGACACTATCCTCTCCCACTCTGCAGATACTCTAATACTTTCAACCAGAACAATGACACTATCCTCTCCCACTCTGCAGATACTCTAATACTTTCAACCAGAACAACGATAGCGCAATCTCCCACTCTATAGGTTCACTCCTACACTCGTCCAGAATAAGAAAATAGCGTCATCTCACATTGTACATGTCCATTCTAATGCTAGACCAGAATAAGAAAATAGCGTCATCTCACATTGTACATGTCCTTTCTAATGCTAGACCAGAATAAGAAAATAGCGTCATCTCACATTGTACATGTCCATTCTAATGCTAGACCAGAATAAGAAAATAGCGTCATCTCACATTGTACATGTACATTCTAATGCTAGACCAGAATGAGAAAATAGCGTCATCTCACATTGTACATGTACATTCTAATGCTAGTGTAACAGTTCCCGCCGGAGCAAGGGGAGTTTAGGATGCCTGAACATGTTAAAGCTTAAAGCTACATGAATGCATGTCAAGGTCACTCACCGTCTCAGCAAAGGAGAACAGAGTTGAGTTAAGGAATGTGGACAGATAGAAACTGACCACTGGCCTTCTGATTTTGGTAGGGGGAGATTGATTGACAGACGAAATTGGCAACGGGGCTTGCTGCGAGAGAATGAGTGACAGGTGTGCAAAGTGTTTCGTTCCAATTGGGATTGAAGATGCCGATACCTGAGATCGATTGGTCAAGCTCTGGCCTTGCTTGAGGATATATAACTCTAGACAAAGTTTAGCTCGAGAGGCTAGATAGAGAGAGGCTGTATGGGAGAGAGAGAGACTGAATGTGGATAGTATGTTTAACTCACCGACTTAGATAAAGGAGCAATTGATTGACGGTTGGACGAATGTTTAGTGATATAACAGGATCGCTCAAATAGGTGTGTGAGTTTTGCATTAATAGATAATCTGAACATGTGTTTGTAAGCAAGGACACATTGTGAACGAGTTATGTCGAGATCGCCCGCCTGAGGGGATTTCAGTAAGGAAGAGTATTTGATAAGGTGTGTTGAAGACGCAGTTAAGGCGATGTGTGTGTGATGTAATTGCAAGGCAATAGAACTGGGTTTTTAGATAGTTGGGAATTCCATCAATAGCTAATGCTTACAATTCCCGTTTTAGTAGAATGTTTAGTTAAGATATGTATTATATTGTGTTTGTAATTTCTCTACTCATTCTATGATATGAGTATGATATAATAAATATGCCACCTGCTGTGTGATATGTCATTTATTGAGTATGGTCATGATGATGTGGATGAGTGTGAGAATGTTCTAAGTTAGATCACGGCCAAGGCAAACAGTGGGATCTGCTACACTAGACCAGAATAAGAAAATAGCGTCATCTCACATTGTTCATGTACATTCTAATGCTAGACCAGAATAAGAAAATAGCGTCATCTCACATTGTTCATGTACATTCTAATGCTAGACCAGAATGAGAAAATAGCGTCATCTCACATTGTACATGTACATTCTAAAGCTCGACCATCTCGCACTCTACAGAAAACACTTCTACACTCGACCATTTCACACTCTACAGGTACCCTCCCACACTCGACATGCGTGTGGTTTTGATGTGCTCGAGCCCTCACCACAATGAAGTGGTTGTTACATACGAATCAGAGTCAGACCTGTATACCGACTGTTATATTTGAGCTTCCATATATTGAAGGAGACCGATCACATAGGATTTGCCCAGAGAGCAGAGACACTAAAGAAGATATTAAAGGCGTTTGCCTTTCAGGACATGACCAGAAGCACGAAACGGTGGACGTTTGAAGCAAGTTTCAGGCGACCGTAGTCACAATGTGAAGTGAGATCGAACGCCTAGTCCTATCGGAGACCGACTATAAGCTAAAACGCCCGCGTACACTGTGCACATAAAATATCCGTGGGAGTTGGAAATCGGAAGGAGCAGGCTGTTCGCCGATTTTCAGTCAAAAATTTAGAAACATAACAAAATTCAGATTGCGTTAGGAACGTACATTCCAAGAAGGCCTAGTAAATGACAGGAAGACAAATCGCAGAAAGGATTGTACTACTGATAGCTACGCTACATAGCATCAGGCATACATGATTTAATCTTCTCTAAAATAGGCTGCCCAGGCAAACTGTTACGACTAATAATATCGCAGTCCAATTTGATGGTAGCATAATACGACCATTGATATTCGCAGTGTGGTAAGCAGCAATGTCCTGGCCCCGACATTGTTCGAAATCTTCTTTGTTATGCTGCTGAAGCATGCATTGGTAACGCAAGCAAGAGAATCCACCTTTACAGCAGATCTGGTGGTTGGCTGTTGAACCTTGCAAGACTCAGTCAAAACGAAGATGCTGAGGTCACCATCAAGAACTTGCTTTTTGATGATGATGCAATTATGACCCACAGTCAGCAGCGACTTCAGAGCTTGATAGATCGCTTCTCCTAGACGTACAAAGGTTTTGGTCTCATAACAATTCTCAACAAAACAAATGCACCGGGACAGAAAGTAGATGTCACGCCAACTTTTAAAATCGATAATTATGATTTGGCGGTTGTGCACCATTTCACATATCTGGGAACACTCATTAACGACAAGCTCCCTCCCTAGACCCAGAAATAAACAGCCGCATTGTCAAAGTTTCCGCCTGACAACGCAAATTTGGGAAAACCAGAAACTTATAATTAAAACCAAGATCATGGTTTACAATAGTCAGCACGCTTCTGTAGGGTAGCGAAACGTAGGCAACCTTTGCCAAACAATAGCACAGGCTTAACACGTTCCTTCTACTGCGTCTGATATACATTCTTGGGATAACGATGAGGGTCACATCGACAAGGTCGCATTCCCAAAGATATTATTCATGTGCAGTTGGCGAATGACAAAAGAACAGTCGGCCGACCACAGCTGAAGTTAAAAGATGTATGTAAGCTGGACATGAAAGCACTGGGAAGACGAAGTTGCAGACCCATCCAAGTGGAGATGTGCCCTGAAGAGCCGCCTCATGATGGATGAGAAAGACCTCTTACAACACGGAAACGTGAAACGACAACACCGGAAAGAGAAAGAAAAGCAAAAACTCGGTAGAATGACCACTCCATCGTCGCATCATCTTGTAGTCTGTCATTCCTGAGAACCAAAATGAATGATAAAGAGGATATTGGTGTCCTAACCGTGAGTCTTGAACTTTCTACGTATTTGAAGGCCTACTTTCTCCAACCAGGATAGCCAGTTATAATATACTAAATGAAGCGAAGAGCTGTCAAACTGTCTTCAACATGAGTGGCGTCAAAAGAGTGAGATTGGTAGAAATTAGAGATTTTAAAATGTTTGTAAAACAAAATATCTACTTATTTTAAAAAAGAAAAACAATAACCAAGACAAAAGAGAAGCACCGACTAAATGTGAGATGAAGTTAGAAAGAATAAAACATCAGAAGCAAAGTTAAATGAGGATTTAAAACAGACAGGCATTCACATCATTTAAATGAAAGGAAATAACGGCTTTCATTTTAGAAAAGAGCGACAGGCACAATGACAAGAAATTGATCATAGATAAGATAGAAAAACAATAAATAAATAAAAATTAAAAAACTCCAACTGGTAAATAAAGTGACAACGGTTAATCTATCTTGCCGTCTGGGGATCTTCAACGTTGTCTCTATTGTCTAAAAATAGTTCAGTTTTGATCAAGTGTGTAGTCATGGTAACAATTGTTAGGAATCATTGAATTTAACAGGTGAGATCTTTGCACACCAGATCCTGATCTGATCTGAAAATCTACGTCTTGGCAAAGAAGGAATGTTCTGAAAGTCACTTTCTGTCTCGGACAGGCATAAGTAGGAAATCGATAATCACTGGAAGCAAAGAATAAGGCCACTATTTAGTAGACATAGATGAACGTAAAGGTAAGTTACATGTGCATCTGAGATTTTTTTATTACAATAAATATCTTTCTAGAACACGGGTCTCAAACTCAAACCAGCCTAAGTGGCACACGAATACATTTTTATTGACCCGCATGCGACACCTCAGTATATCTCTTCTTCTTCTTCTTCTTCTTCTTCTTCGTCTTCTTTTTCTTCTTCTTCTTCTCCTTCTTCTTCTTCTTCTTCTTCTTCTCCTTCTTCTTTTTCTTCTTCTTCGTCGTCGTCTTCTTCTTCTTCTTCTTCTTCTTTTTCTTCTTCTGCTTCTTTTTAATTTTCTTCTTCGACGTCTTCTTCTTCTTCTTCTTCTTCTTTTTTCTTCTTCTTCTCCTTCTTCTTCTTCTTTTTCTTCTTCTGTTTCTTCGTGGTCTTCTTCTTCTTCTTTTCCGTAACCTAGGAAGTCTTCTGCGCCACCACACTCTACTGTATCATGAATGTTAGATAAGACATTGTGTTGTTCTTCTTTCAAGATAAATGAAGTACTCACCTCCAACCTTAAGCTAAAAGTACTGACCTCCAACCTTAAGCTAAAAGTACTGACCTCCAACCTTAAGCTAAAAGTACTGACCTCCAACCTTAAGCTAAAAGTACTGACCTCCAACCTTAAGCTAAAAGTACTGACCTCCAACCTTAAGCTAAAAGTACTGACCTCCAACCTTAAGCTAAAAGTACTGACCTCCAACCTTAAGCTAAAAGTACTGACCTCCAACCTTAAGCTAAAAGTACTGACCTCCAACCTTAAGCTAAAAGTACTGACCTCCAACCTTAAGCTAAAAGTACTGACCTCCAACCTTAAGCTAAAAGTACTGACCTCCAACCTTAAGCTAAAAGTACTGACCTCCAACCTTAAGCTAAAAGTACTGACCTCCAACCTTAAGCTAAAAGTACTGACCTCCAACCTTAAGCTAAAAGTACTGACCTCCAACCTTAAGCTAAAAGTACTGACCTCCAACCTTAAGCTAAAAGTACTGACCTCCAACCTTAAGCTAAAAGTACTGACCTCCAACCTTAAGCTAAAAGTACTGACCTCCAACCTTAAGCTATTTGCAGATATGACAACTCTCCCGCTGATGGAGGTAATTTACATTTTTCATCTACTAGCATCCTCTAATAAGGCGACGTAATTTTAGAAGAATCTGATTACAAAAAATACTGAGGAAAATTCTTGGGTCCCCATCTATATTTAAAAACGATATCTTACTTACTTAGTCGCTCCTCTTCTACCGTGAGGTGTAGAGGTTAAAAACGATATCAAGGGGATAAAACAAGTTACAGTCACTAAGCATTGCATCTCTTCTGAATGTATGTCTTCACTAGTCACCAGTAGCAGTTACAATAATTATAAATATTGTGCGAATGATTGTTACCGAAAGAACAAATCTAAATTAATCTTCCCGCAACATCATCATCATCATCAGTCCCATAACCTAGAATGTCGTCGAGGCACCGTTATTGCAGTTTGTAATACCAGCTCCCACAATACAACAACGGTTCGTCTTGGGCCGCTACACACCTGACGGAGCCCATCTCTCTCCAGGTGGCAGTTCATTATAGTTGTGTCAATATTTCATACAACAAAGCTAACACTGTCTTCAGCTAGGGCGAAGAGCGCCAATCTCGTGAAGTTCAGCCGGGTGAACTAGACCGTGAATTATGACACATGTTTAAGCGTAGTGATATTCATATAGCCGATGTCCATTCTAGGATAATGGAATAGAAGAAAAATACACAAAACGAACGAATGAACCAGTCCAAATGGAAAACAACAACACGTTTCCATGAACACAAGTATAGGCCGTCGACTAGTGTGAATTCTCGGCAAATCCATGGTCTGGCGGCATCTATAATGAACTAAAAAAGAAGAGCAATGTAGACCCGCAGCCAGTTAGGGCGCCATCTTTGCTGATCTCCCCGCAATAATAGAACATCATTTAGCTCGAGATAAATTGACCAGCAAATGGAAACGGAGATTAAAAACTTAAATTACTTTTATTTCCTTCCTGAAAACCGTGGGTGGGTTAGAAGAAAAGGAAAGATTTGGATGAAAACGTGCCGACGGGAGTATCAATTGGATATTGAAACTTGAATTTGGTAAATATGCCGCTGTTTTGGACACTTATGTTATTTGCTTTTATAAAAAAAATTGTTATTTATTTCTTCAATGTCAAATATAAGTGAGATCTTCTCACAAGTTTCACAATATTTCTGGTTTGACTCTAATATGGTACATAATATCCTACATTCTTGTCGTAACGTAATTGTCCCTAATCACACGATAAAACTTCAATCAGGTCAAGGGTTACAAAAAACGTCTTCTACGACACCGAGTTTGAGACCCTTGCTCAAGAACCTAATAGATAAAAACAAAATCTATTAATCTGCTCATACACATACACACGAGCACTCATACACAAACACACGAGCACTCATACACATACACACGAGCACTCATACACATACACACGAGCACTCATACACATTCACAGGAGCACTCATACACATACACACGAGCACTCATACACATACACACGAGCACTCATACACAAACACACGAGCACTCATACACATACACACGAGCACTCATACACATTCACACGAGCACTCATACACAAACACACGAGCACTCATACACATACACACGAGCACTCATACACATTCACACGAGCACTCATACACATTCACACGAGCACTCATACACACGAGCACTCATACACATTCACACGAGCACTCATACACATACACACGAGCACTCATACACATTCACAAGAGCACTCATACACATTCACACGAGCACTCATACACATTCACACGAGCACTCATACACATTCACACGAGCACTCATACACATTCACACAAGCACTCATACACATACACACGAGCACTCATACACATTCACACGAGCACTCATACACATACACACGAGCACTCATACACATTCACACGATCACTCATACACATTCACACGAGCACTCATACACAAACACACGAGCACTCATACACATTCACACGAGCACACATACACACGAGCACTCATACACATTCACACGAGCACTCATACGCATACACACAAGCACTCATACACATTCACACGAGCACTCATACACATACACACGAGCACTCATACACATTCACACGAGCACTCATACACATACACACGAGAACTCATATACATTCACACGAGCACTCATACACATACACACGAGCACTCATACACATACACACGAGCACTCATACACATACACACGAGCACTCATACACATACACACGAGCACTCAAACACATACACTAGAAATAACACGTTGATGTTCGACACTACTCGTGCTAAGTTGAATTCATGCTTGGCTTTCAGTGGCTCTTCTTAGATCCCGAGTCAAACATGCAGATGAACCAGGACCTCCTGGCTTTAGAGCAATGCTAGACTCCACAGTGACTATCCTCACCTCGTTGGCTAGACTGATGTGAAACTACATCATGTTTCCATGAACGTGAGCTGGGATCTGGATCAGTATGTTTCATCTGACCCTGATTACTCTTCGCTCCCGGGTTGGGTTGACACAGACATCATTCTAGGTCGCCGATATGCTGTGTACTTACGGCGGCGTTGGCCTGCTTACAATGAAGCACGCAACAAAGTGAATAACTGTCGAGCTGTATGTGCAATGTGTAACAGGAATTCGATTCTTGATCTCACCAGGATTGGCTAATTCGTCAAACGTAGGCGTGGTCAGTTGGGTGAACAAGGGAGATGACGCAAGAGATACGACTTCTCAAACATTTCATCCATCCACATCCTTTAGTGGGGAATACGCTGGTTGAAGGAAATTCTCCAAGATTGAATGCTCTTCACCTCTAGAATTGGCACATTTCGCTATCCACGTGTGCCTAAAGACTGCCGAACGTCTAGAAATCAAAACCCCCCAAAATATAATATTGAGAATATTAAAATCAGTTTTTTTTAAAATATCTGTTGGGACGAAAATAGAAACCGCAAAGAATTGCTTTGATTACTAAGAATGTATACTGCCGACATTTATTGATCCAACACCTTGTTTAGCTCCCCGGAATACCTACGGCTAACACGGGTCGGAGCCTATATCTTGATTGTTCATACTTGCATCTATAAATATACAGGATATGGTCACTGGGGCATGGACCCGACTATCGCAACCTGACGGCAGTTTATAAATAGTGACTTCTTCTTTTTCTTCTTCTTCTTATTCTTCTTCTTCTTCTTCTTCTTCTCATTCTTCTTCTTCCTCTTCTGCTTCTTCTTCTTCTTATTCTTCATCTTATTCTTCTTCCAGTGAATTTGTTCCGAAAAGGACGTTGTATATTAGTTTACAGCGAGGCTGTGATATCTGCGCCTTTCGACACGACACATCTGATATCAGAAAGCTTTTTTTAGTATTGGTGTGTCTTCCCGCAGCGATCCCTGTTCTCTTAGCCAGACTGCACAGGTGAAGCCGGTTTCCAGGGCCATTGCTTGGAGGTGGAATATGGTCTTGATCAGTTGTGGTTGGATGACTCTAATGCACGCAGACAGCTATGCATCACTAGCTGCTGTCAGCTTATTTACTACTGCATCTTCGGTCCCCTAAACAGGGACTAATGAAGGTTCTGCATGGGCTAGCAACGTTGCAATGTACAGCAAGTGTTACAGAAGCCATTAGCTGCTTAAATATAATTCTGCCTGTGCTTCCTGCAGCTGTAATGGTGCCCCCATCCTTCCTTCATTGAGCCCAGCTGTAATGGTGCCCCCATCCTTCCTTCATTGAGCCCAGCTGTAATGGTGCCCCCATCCTTCCTTCATTGAGCCCAGCTGTAATGGTGCCCCCATCCTTCCTTCATTGAGTCCAGCTGTAATGGTGCCCCCATCCTCCTTTCAATGAGCTCAACTGGAATGGCTACACCTCCCCTACTTTCCCCCCATCCCCGCTACTCCACATACTGAGGCCATGACGACAATAATTGTTGCTGCCTTCACGTGCATTGAGTCATAGATTGTAGTGACACTGCTCGTACTAATGAACCGCAACTGTAAACGTGCATTGAGTCATATATTGTAGTGACACTGCTCGTACTAATGAACCGCAACTGTAAACGTGCATTGAGTCATAGATTGTAGTGACACTGCTCGTACTAATGAACCGCAACTGTAAACGTGCATTGAGTCATAGATTGTAGTGACACTGCTCGTACTAATGAACCGCAACTGTAAACGTGCATTGAGTCATAGATTGTAGTGACACTGCTCGTACTAATGAACCGCAACTGTAAACGTGCATTGAGTCATAGATTGTAGTGACACTGCTCCATATCTGGAATGCTGGTCACAAATATCAAATAACTTGTTATCTTGTCGAGACGGAGAGAACTGGCCCATTTACTGGACGAAAGTAGAACATAGTTAGAGGTCAAGAATAGAGAGAACAATAACACAAAGAACACTAACTCGTACTCCCACATGCACACGTTAAACACATCAGTTGCTGTAGACTGTCGTGAGAATAAAGAGTGACCACAGGAAACGAGCACTTGACGTGGGCCTGGGACCGGCCACGGTTGAACTTGAGAGCAACTTGATTACACGCTTAATTATTTATAATTTGTGATTGGAGCCTCCAGCAAACCGAGCCTCGGTCCTGCCCTCATCAGCTTTCTGGTCTACTGAAGGGGGAGCTGTAAGTGGATGTTCGAGAGTTCACTAGGGCACAACCAAGAGTCGCCTCATTCATAGTCTATGTAACATATTTCCTCCAACTTGTCCTTTAACAATATCCGAGATAACATTTTTATCTTACATAATAAGTATAAACCTGATACCGCTTGCTACCGTGGTTTTTGTTGTTGTTGTTTTAACGAACTGATATATCATAAATGGAAACACAGAGACATTTTCAAACACACACACACGGAAAAACACACACACACACACACACACAAACATACACCCACGTGCGCGCGCAATCGCGTATCTAAGACCGCAGAGATGAGAAACATGTCAAGGTTTTTAGACTGTACCCTTAACTGAGAACATATGACGATAGAGGACATCCTGTAAGCCTGACGAATGACGAAAACCAGGCAGGTTTCAATGGTGGTAGAGTGCACCGGATGCACACTTCCTGCTAAGACATAAACAAACCAGATTTCTGCTGTGCTTCAACGTTGTGCCTCTTGCTCGGTCTGTTGTGGAATCCTCTATCAAGCAGCGTTTGATGAGATAACTCTATCACACCATCCCAGTTGTTCCCCTTTGTTATGCTATATCGGTGCCTCCAAATGTGATGCTTTGTTCGTTTTTTGCTATCTCCCGTGAAATATCTAACGACAGAAATCGAATGCGAGATACAAGGGGCTTGTCATAAGCCTTTATCTTGACCATGAAGGAGTAGGAGGAGAAAGTTGAAATTTTGCACAGTGCTTATTCCTTCTCAATGTAGCCATCACCTGAATTTATACATTTCTGCCATCTCTGCGTGATCTTGAAAAGACCTTCAGAATAAAGTAATCTGTTTTTCGAACTAAACCAGTTATCACAAGCCAGAATGACATCTTCGTCACTGTCAAAATGATTTCTTTTCAGCTGTTTTATTTTAAGTTTTGGGAAAAGAAAAAAGTCTGATGGAGCTAAATCCGGAGAATATGATGGTTTGTGGAAGAATTTCAACATTCAAAGCCTTGCTTTATGGGAGTGCGCGTTGTTTTGAAGAATAGGCAGAATTTGAGTGCGCGCTATCCCTCGTTTTCTGGTCACAGTCTTTCTTAGTTTGATAAGGAGATCTGCATGATATTGCCCATTAACCTTGTTGCCATGAGGCAGGTAATCTTTCAATATGACACATTTGACGTCCTAAAACAACAGTCAGCATCACTTTTCTTACAGATTTCTGTGCTCTTGGCTTGACATGTGTTAGTGAGCCCGGGGTTTTCCACTGCGGGCTGGAAATTTTAGATTCTGGGTCATAATGGTGAACCCAAGTCTCATCTACTGTAACCATGGTCGGCAACTTGTTTTTCGATCGACACATTTTGAACATCTGGCCACAGCAATCAACCCTCGTTTGTTTCTGTTCACATGTCAGCAGACGCGGGACCCAGCGGACACACACTTTTCTCATGTTCAGTCTGTTGTGTAAAATTCTAAAAACTACTTTCATTCAATTTTCAGACCTAGATATCTCTGCAATTATCATTTTCCTATCCTGGTCCATGACTTTCTTCACTCTTGCATCATTTTCATCGCTGCACTCTGAGGTTTCATCGTTGTTCTCTGAGGATGGTCTTCCTGATCTTTGAGGATCAGTAACATGGGAATGGCCACACTTAAACTGCCCACACCAGTTTTTTTACAGAAGCATACGAAGGACAGAATTCATCAACACTGGTTCCATCTCTCTGTTTATTTCTGTAGGTGTTTTTTCCTGCAACATCAATAATTTGATCACAGTTCTTGCCTCTGATTTCTCCATTGTTCTGACAAACCGTTAGAGTAGCAGATCCGATCAATAAGGTGTGTAAACCCGTCGAGGAGGGAAATTCATACTTCTCATGTCCAGTACAAATTGAATGAGCTACTTATGTGCCAAATTTAAACTTTCTCCTCTTACTCGTTCATAGTCAGGATAAAGACATATGACAAACCCCTTGTATGGTTGATAAACTCATCAGTTTTTAACAATTACAGGATTTGCGTTACATCTGCTCTTGAAATAGGAGCATCAGCTGATAAAGCAATGCTTTCAATCGCTATATGTTACCATGATTTTAACCCGTTTGCATGCCCTGCGAAGTAGAGGTATATTTTGTATGGTGAACTATACCAAATAGTTTTTCAAGATCCATTTTAGTTACTAAGTCTAAACAAAAGTGACAGTAATGACCGATACAAATTGACATCTGCACACTTCTGATAAGTATTTGATGGCAATCAGAATAAGGGGCATTCCACATTTCATCGCATGTACACTTTGTAAGGTATTGGCCCGGTGTTAGCATGTTCCAAATTGGCAATATTGATTGCATATGTCTGCTCATGTTCAACTGAAGCTTCTGACTGGCTGTGCAGGCATGTTGTAAGAGCTTCTGTTATTGACAAATCAGTGCAGTGCAAATACTACTTCTAATAATTGATATAGTCCAGAGATTATATTTCAAGACACATTCTCTGCTGACTTGACTCAGAACTGCTTCCTTTCTACCTTCTGGGGGACAGGTCAATTCTTATATTGGGGTGAAGAGTTTCTACAGGATAGCAGTCACCCACTCTATGCCGAATAACTTTCAATAGCGTCATATCTATGAATTGCTCGGAGGTTTCAGTGCTACTGTTCAGTCCACAGACTCTACTGAACCTCTGTAACACACGACGGCATACGTTGAGTTGTATAAATAACGTAAACCTAATAGCGATGTTCCTCGTGTGAGTGCTGGCGTAGGGATGAGAGAACAGGTCCACAGTGCCCTACTATAGATGTCCCGAGAGGCGACAACTATGATTATGTATGAGGCGCCATAATCTCAAACAAGGCTTAGGCGCAAACTTCTTGTAGTTGTGACACATGCAACTGACAAAGGTTTGCTAAATAAGGAATAATGTTGGAAACCTTGGTTGGGAACCATCTCGTCATTATTCCCAACTCGCCATTATTCCCAACTCGCCACCGGAACCAAACCGCCATTATTCCCAACTCACCACCGGAACCAACTCGCCATTATTCCCAACTCGCCACCGGAACCAACTCGCCATTATTCCCAACTCGCCACCGGAACCAACTCATCACCGACACACAGAGCCGCTTATGTTGTTTTGTAAATGTACATTGTAAAAACATGCAGAAAGAGGTAGCTGACGACTAGAGATAGGAGACAGATTCAGTTGACGGTATGGAAGAAATTAGACACGTTGGTTTATATTATTTCAAGTGACTTTAGCAAACAAGAAAAATTGGAAACAAGTAAATATTGTAAATATTAAGTTTTCAGTTCCAGCTTGACTTCATACCAAGACTTTTATTTTGTTTTGGGGACTACTGCAGTTTCTTCTCCACCATCACCTTCAATGCTTCTTTCGGGTGGTTCGGGATTGTCCATCTCATTGAAGGCGCCTGCCACACAGTTGCCTATCTGTGCATTTTGAATTTGGAAAGCAAATTATTTAAAGACAGGTTATTTGAGGATCCGTCAATATTTGACAGATCAACATCTTGCACTAGTAGCGGCTCTGGACAGTATGCCAACTCTCTAGATTATCAGGACAGTTGTTACAATAGAAAAATAGAAGTCCACGCAAACGGAAAACAGTCATGTGACGTTAAATAAAAGGTGGTTAACAACAAGAATGTCCGTGGCATTAGCTACATAGAAACTGCGAACGATAACTTCTCAACATACCGTCTACATCATAGAAATTCTAAATATAGTCCATAGGTATGCATCACGTTAATCGTGTCGTGTCCCCTTTTGTTTATATCTGACACATGCAACTCGTGGCAGCTCACTAGATCCGATACCTCACAACTAACAGACGTGTTCCAACACCATACAAGCACACCACACATTCACACCACCGATATCTACAAGTGTGTTGACACGTGATTTCCTGCTCTCAACAACAACAACATTAGTTCCAGCAAAACCTAGTGTCACGCGCGACGGCTATCTTCGTCTGTGACGCGCTTGGATTGTGGTCTGCTAGATAGACAGATAAATGTCAATGCTGAAGTATACATTCTGACCCTGTATCCCAGCTGTTTGTGAATAGCACAGCGAACTCCAACTTTATATACTTGTATATTTGCTGAGCTGAGGTAGCAGAAAATTGAGAGATAATGGGACACTGGAATTGTTGGAATGGTGTCTGAGGAGGACATAATTGGAAAGAATGGGCTGGATACTAGGAATGAAAGAGGACAAAGACTAGTGCACTTTTGCAACCAGAAAACTTACTTGACAACAAACGTCTGAAATCAAGTCCCGAATAGAAGGAAATACACGTCGGACAAATTTGGAGAATCTAGGGAGATATCAAATAGATTTCATCATAGTGAAAACAGATATAGAAACCAAGAAACTGGAATATATCGCTAACTATAGTGAGGGGCCTGATACTGATCATATTTTGCTGATTATGAAATGCCAACTAGGATGACAGAAACTAGCAAAGTGGAATTTAAGTGCTTTAAATGAGTTAACTTCCAGAACTCAGGGAAGGATACCTTAAAGAAAAAAACAAGTCACTGAAGATAACAATAAATAGTGGCATAATATAAAAGAGGTCATACAACAGACAACTGAGAAAAATTCGGTAAGAAGAAAGCAGAAAACCAGAAACCGTGGGTAACAACTGAAGTGCTAAGCAAAATGGAGGAAAATCACATAAGCAGAAATAGTAATTCAGAGCAAGGCATTGCTAAATATAAGAGCATCAAGAACGAATTAGATGACACGAGAAAAATGGTGGATAGACCAATACAAAAAAACATTTAAAGACCTGGAGAGAACAATGAAATTAGAACAAGTACAAAAGAAAGTAAAACAATCTTTGGTTAAAGTAGAGGCATACAAAATATAGATGAATAATGATAAGAATAAAAAACCGAACCAGACAGCACAACATAGAGAATATAATAAGCGTATGAAGTTGGGTTCCTGAAACAGGCTAACAATCTCCTGAATGACCTGCCTTTGATAGAACAGAGATTACCTTAACCAGAGAAGAATTTAATAAGACATTTTACTCAATCTCGAAAAACAAAACACAAGGGATAGACGTGATGAATATTGAGCTCTTCAAAACAGCGGGATAGTCTCTACACAATTTACTTTATAAACATGACCATAATATTTGCAAGAATGGAGATTTGCAAAAAGAAGAGAAGTTGCATCCCATATAAATGGGGCATATCATCACAGACGATGCTCGCAATGAGACGGAAATTGGGACAATGGCAGATAAGGGCTTCAGAGAAAAACAGGAATTGCTTATCTCATAGAAAATCGTGACTGGACTGAGGCAAAGAATAATCACCACTCAGGTATGGCCAATTGCACTGTATGGCTGAAACATGGACTCCAGCAAAGAAGGATGAAGAAAGCTTGGAAGCGTTTGAAATGTGGTGCTATCGTAAAATGGAACGAGTGAGTAGGGCAGAAACAAGACCCAGCAGCAATGTCCTCACTGAAATAGGCGCACAAAGACATATATTGAAAATAATACAGAAACGAAGAATGAGATGGCTGGGGCACGATATACGACGTGAAAGTATGGTACAGTAGAAACTGAGGGAAAATTCAGCGGAAAAGAGAACGGGGTGACCACGACTCAGCTTCACATCTCAGGCATGCAGAGGCATTAAAGTACGAACCCATGATGAAATGAAGGATAGGGTCAAATGGAGATACATGCTGAGACAACCTTGCAACTAGTCTTAGAACTGATCAAATGGAGATACATGCTGAGACAACCTTGCAACTAGTCTTAGAACTGATCAACCAGTGAATGGTGATGATATTTATGTGTGTGTAATTATATATATATATGCGTGTGCGTTTGTTCATGTGTGTGCGAAAGAGCATTTTCATACACTCCATATTATGATGCATTTTATTCTTTTTTTACTAAGGCATATGTTCGTCTCCAAACAAAGAAATGCAACGTCTATAATATGTGATATTAGTATCAGATGGAAACATGACAAAGACAACTGGTCATATCGGTTGATCCAATGAAGGTGCTCTTTTCATTTTAAGAATTTGTGCGGTAATTAATTATGAGTGTTCAAGATGTGCATTCTTATGTCATCTTTCCCATTAATCCATTGTACCTGTGAAATGAGGTCAACCATTGCACCTGGGAAATGAAGCCAACAATTGCACCTGGGAAATTAGGCCAACCATTGCGCCTGAGAAATGAAGCCAACCACTGCACCTCATGGGAAATGAGGCCAACCACTGCACCTCCTGGGAAATGAGGCCAACCACTGCACCTCCTGGAAAATGAGGCCAATCACTCTACCTGGGAAATGAGGCCAACCACTGCACCTGGGAAATGAGGCCAACCACTGCACCTCCTGGAAAATGAGGCCAATCACTCCCCCTGGGAAATAAGGCCAACCACTGCACCTGAGAAATGAGGCCAACCACTCCACCTGGGAAATGAGGTCAACCATTGCGCCTGGGAAATGAGGCCAACCACTCCACCTGGGAAATTAGGCCAACCACTCTACCTGGGAAACGAGGCCAACCACTGCACCTCGTGGGAAAGGAGACCAACCACTGCTGATGGCCCCTATTTCGAGTATTACTCTCGAATCACTTCACTAGCACCGGAAGTGCTGGTTCATGATGTACAGTTTTGTACATGCGAACATTATGAGGACCAAGCATCCATTTACTGGCGTGTACAATTTGTGTATACAGTGAGACACGTCTAGTCGCCGTTTTGCTATGCTAGCTGGTATACAGTGAGACACGTCTAGTCGCCGTTTTGCTATGCTAGCTGGTATACAGTGAGACACGTCTAGTCGCCGTTTTGCTATGCTAGCTGGTATACAGTGAGACACGTCTAGTCGCCGTTTTGCTATGCTAGCTGGTATACAGTGAGACACGTCTAGTCGCCGTTTTGCTATGCTAGCTGGTATACAGTGAGACACGTCTAGTCGCCGTTTTGCTATGCTAGCTGGTATACAGTGAGACACGTCTAGTCGCCGTTTTGCTATGCTAGCTGGTATACAGTGAGACACGTCTAGTCGCCGTTTTGCTATGCTAGCTGGTATACAGTGAGACACGTCTAGTCGCCGTTTTGCTATGCTATCTGGTATACAGTGAGGCACGTCTAGTCGTTGTCTGTCTTACTATGCTAGCTGGTAAACAGTGAGACACGTCTAGTCGCCTGTCTTACTATGCTAGCTGGTATACAGTGAGACACGTCTAGTCGTCTGTCTTACTATGCTAGCTGGTATACAGTGAGACACGTCTAGTCGTCTGTCTTACTATGCTAGCTGGTATACAGTGAGACACGTCTAGTCGTTGTCTTGCTATGTTAGCTTGTATCCAGCAACCATTCCCTACAGCTCATGGACTGTCACAACGGTGGTATGCTCGATGTCATTCCTTGCATTTCATGGTTGTACAGATACTTACAATAATTTACAAATAAAGTCCATTCTACATCACGCAATTAGGTCCCACTGTGTGCTTATAAAAAATTACCCAAATGGCAAAAAATGACCTTACATCAGATTCACATAAATGGCTCTGCAGGCTACAGGCTACCAGGAGAATACTTGATGCTGTCGCACAGTGGAAGCTGTGAGCGACATTCCGTTATGTGGGAACTAATGTCACGTTTATACTGAGCTCCATCATTCACGCTATATATATATATATATATATATATATATATATATATATATATATATATATATAAAAGCAATGCAAAGGCCGCCGTCAATCGAAGACGATTAATTTTTCGTCTCGTTCCCCCATATATACATCCACGCACACTAACTGCGGTACCCGACGTTGCCCAGGATAATTATGAGCAGTTAATTGTTTACACACCTCACATTTGCGTGTTCAAATGCCATGAAGCTAGTTATGTTCTAGAGTCCTGCAAATAAAACTGTACACGCTCGGGTTCAGATCGGTATTTTATTTTTGTATATGTTTCATATTGCTAAAGGCTTGTTTATTTCTTTTCCTCCACGTTGCTGCTTTAGTTTGCATGTCCCTCCAGTTGTCTTGAGAGTGGATAATATTAATATTCGTCGAACGATAAACTTGTGTGTTCAAACAACGGTCTCTGACAGTGAGGACTACTAGCATTTATTCCTACCGTGTCTCAGCTTCTTTAGTCAGCAGCATGTCATGACAGAAGAATGTCTATTGTTATACGGCGCTACTTTATGAAACTTTCTGAGCTTGTTACAGAATCTTGATCCTCTTGCTTGGCCTTTATGCAACTGTTGATTGAAGTGAGGGGAAGTAGGGACATCAGCTTGTGTTTATTGAGGAGATTAATGCTTTACTGACATCTACGAAGTCTTCTTAAGCATTGTCCACATATTTAATCATTTCATTTGATTGGCGATAAGAGGCATTATATAGGGATTGGCGTGCACAGTGGTATCTGAGATACCTAATATTATTTTTAATGATGTACAGTTTAGTACATTTAGTGATGGGCTCCGACATGTACAACCTAGTACATATAATGATGTGCCGAGGACATGTATAATCTAGTACATCTAATGACGGGCCGAGGACATGTCTAATCTAGTACATCTAACGATGGGCTTAGGTCATATACAATCTAGTACATCTAATGATGTGCCGAGGACATGTATAATCTAGTACATCTAATGATAAACCGAGGACATGTACAATTTAGTGCATCTAATTATGGGCTAGGACATGTACAATTTAGTACATCTACTGCTAGATTGAGGATTACAGCTGATCTGGTTTCTCAGATTTTCCCAAAAAAAAGGGCTCCACGTTTTCTCCTATGTCTATTCTGATAAGCATCAGAAGTATTTCAGCTCATCATAACTACCAGGTCTCTCTGAGAGTTGTTTCACACTCATCAGAATATCATCATCTCCGCTACGTCGGTATTATATTTGATTTTTTCTCCCAATAAGTGATTGTATAGTATTTGTCTTGTCGCTGAGCGGTATCATCGAGCTAAATAATATACAACTACGTCATTATTAAAGTTATTGGGAAGAATCACAAACCACGCGCGGATTATGAAATCTACAGCTGTGTATGTGTGTACTTGGGTGCATGCGTGTGTGTGTCTGTGTTTGTTGGTGTGCAGTAGTAATATATGCGACGCACGTACGGCGATTTTGTGCTCTCCTAAAACGAACGACGGATCAGACAATGACAATCGATCGTTTCAAAAATAATGGACACACTGTGTTCGACAGTGAGGGAGTGGGTGTTCTATTGTAGAGGCCCCAGTCGGTTGCAGTGACAATGAATTATCAGCGAGCCGCGTTCGACAGCGATCAATAAAAGGTAAGAGAGGAAGGGAAGGGTGAGAAGTCCTTGTTGTGACCTGGCATAGAGAACAAACATCCACCGTCCTTAAATCTAGTGCAATTAGACTTAATCATCGTCTAGCGTTCAAACAGTGTAGTCGCTGCTGGTCACAATGTACTGTCCACGGCCACAATATGAAGGTCAAGGAGTGTTAGCAATGTTAACTAATTAATGTCCAGCTGCTTTCGGACCGGAGAGTCAACTACTCGGTCCTCCTTGGTACAAAGTGAGTTTGGGCCATTAAGAGAATCAACTATTTGGACGTCCTTGGTACAAAGTGAGTTTAAGCCCTTAAGAGGATCAACTACATGGACCTTTTTGGTACAAAGTGAGTTTGGACCCACAGGAGAATCAACTGCTTGGTCCTCTGAGACAGAAATATTGGCAAGTGGCAGTCTGAACTGACTACGAACAGACAGATAGATAGATAGATAGATAGATAGATAGATAGATAGATAGATAGATAGATAGATAGATAGATAGATAGATAGATAGATAGATAGATAGATAGATAGATAGATAGATAGATAGATAGATAGATAGATAGATAGATAGATAGATAGATAGATAGATAGATAGATAGATAGATAGATAGATAGATAGATAGATAGATAGATAGATAGATAGATAGATAGATAGATAGATAGATAGATAGATAGATAGATAGATAGATAGATAGATAGATAGATAGATAGATAGATAGATAGATAGATAGATAGATAGATAGATAGATAGATAGATAGATAGATAGATAGATAGATAGATAGATAGATAGATAGATAGATAGATAGATAGATAGATAGATAGATAGATAGATAGGTAGGTAGGTAGGTAGGTAGGTAGGTAGGTAGGTAGGTAGGTAGGTAGGTAGATAGATAGATAGATAGATTGATGCCCATTATATTATAGTCTATTAAACAAGCAACATGCATTGCTACATGCACCGGTGAAGGGCAGTCGCACATAATGAAACTTGACAGCGACGAATGGTAACAGTTAACAATCGATTCTCTCTCATTCACGTACAAACAAGAAAGTAGGTTACTTCGTACGTTGAGTCAGAGGGAGGGAAAGAGAGTGAGAGAGAGAGAGAGAGAGAGAGAGAGTGAAAGGAGAGAGCGAGAAAGTTATCTGAGAGGATTTGAGCGGGTGCTGTTCCATCCTGGGACTAGCCAATCCTCCAAATCCTTACAGTTTTGGACCACAAAATATTGGAGCTAATCCTTCCTCGCGTGTACTGCACCCTCTGTGTGTTAAATACGCAGATTAGGCAGGCAATGAAAGGACAGGCACTCCAGATTCCTGGCACGTGACCAAAGTTTAACCGTCCTGTATTTATTTCACACGCAAGAGAAGCATTTCTGCCTATGACGCTTAACGAAATAAAGCAGAGAATAAAGTTGTTTTAACTCGTGTGTGTGTGTGTGTCTGTGAGAGAGAGAGAAAGTGAGAGAGACAGTGGATCTTGTGAGGAGACTAACGACTGGTCAAGCAAAACATACTGACTATAACATGTTAGTCTGGGTCAGGTAAAATATACCGGCCAAGATTGTTCACCTCAAGTCCACGCAGCCTCCCCAGGAAACGGGCTGTTCTCATGGCAACCTGATTGTCGAGGTGGGGTCGAGGGAGGGGGGGGGGGGGGGGGGGTGTCGACAAAATCCCAGAAGCAATTAGCGACACGCAGATGGCGCCAAGCTTAGCTTAGCACAACCATCAGGAGGACCTCGGTGGGCCACCTTCATCAGCACGCTCGGGATAGGATGAAAGCTGCTGCAACCTGCCACTTAAGGCACTGTCCAGGGCGCACACAAGTTTAGTCTTACTGATTGGGGGGGGGGGGGGGGCATGCGCTAGCAACTCCCACTCTGACCTTGAAAGAAGTGTTTGCAACTTTTGTCGGTTGACTTCTGTCTGACAGTGACCGGAAGCGATGTTACAGACTGGACGGCGGGCCACATTAATCTAAAGCTAAAAAATGAAGGCAGTAATCCTTAACTATTAATAACAAATTCTTTATTTTTAATCCTCACGTTTATAAACGAGTTAATCCATATAATTAAAGAAAATAATTGTTTCATATCTGAATAATATAAATTATTTGCACATGACCTCACTCTAATACCGTCTAATAGATGGGCATCAACACTCCACTCCCTCGACATTTTCAGCATATTCTCTCTGTCCAATGTCCCATCTATGCCCGTCTAAAACGTTCCTCTTAGCAAGCTACCATTAACCATGCGCCTGGTAGCGGCATATATCTCCTTGTAGACGATATACTGTTTACATAATCCATCTCGGATTTGGAAACCCTCTTCCTCCCCCTCACCATCACCACCTTTGCAGTAATGACCTATTGCTATCTTCATGGATCCCTTCCATTGCCAACAGGTAAGTATGCCTTGACCAAGCGTTGAACATTCTTTCTGCTGTAGTTAGTTACGATATTCACAAAACTATTCTAGTCTGAAACCCAATATACAGCAGAGTCCTCAAATTCGCGGCACCGACTACCCCTACCTGCTGCCTGAAATGAGATTCGTGTCACAACATATGATTACATGTCAGGTGAGAAAGGTAGGTCAGATGAGATAGGTAGGTCAGGTGAGATAGGTAGGTCAGGTGAGATAGGTAGGTCAGATGAGATAGGTAGGTCAGGTGAGATAGGTAGGTCAGATGAGATAGGTAGGTCAGGTGAGATAGGTAGGTCAGATGAGATAGGTAGGTCAGGTGAGATAGGTAGGTCAGGTGAGATAGGTAGGTCAGATGAGATAGGTAGGTCAGGTGAGATAGGTAGGTCAGATGAGATAGGTAGGTCAGGTGAGATAGGTAGGTCAGATGAGATAGGTAGGTCAGGTGAGATAGGTAGGTCAGGTGAGATAGGTAGGTCAGGTGAGATAGGTAGGTCAGATGAGATAGGTAGGTCAGGTGAGATAGGTAGGTCAGATGAGATAGGTAGGTCAGGTGAGATAGGTAGGTCAGGTGAGATAGGTAGGTCAGGTGAGATAGGTAGGTCAGGTGAGATAGGTAGGTCAGGTGAGAAAAGTGTTAACAGAGGGTGAAGAGACGGTAGTGTACACACGCCAACTAGTTCCCATTACAGGATTAAAAAGGGGAAAGGTAAAGTAGTTCAGCGGCACATAATGTCGTCAGAGATTAAAGGGTAAATGTCCCTGTGCAGGTCCTAGCCGGGAGGATTTCCTACTCAGCTGTCTAGGCTCGAGCAGCTTATTACTCTGCAAGTTATTACTGAGACAAGTGCCACGTAGGGTGGTTAACCGATGTGCGAGTCCATCTTAAATGACTCAAACATTTGAGCAAAGTAGACATGCAGCCTTTTAGGCAGCATCTATTCTTGAACATTTGCTTTCTTACGCTATATTTTCCTGTAAGTTTCTATGTGCTGTTGAACATTTGCTTTCTTACGCTATATTTTCCTGTAAGTTTACATGCCCTTCCCATTCCTTTCGTTGCATCCTCTGTCACTCTTGCTTACTCATAAATTTATTTTCTCTTGTTTCTTTGCATGTCTTTCCGTAATTCTTTGTTGGTTTCAGATTTGGCTCTAGTATTTCTGGTGTTGCTTCTGTTCAAATCTTTTAAGATTTTCTATCTTCTATCCTTGTTTCTGATGGTAGCCATGTTTTGTGTTGACGTCCTCTTTTCCCAAGAACTTGTATACAAGTCTCTTTTCATGTATTTGTTATCGGCTACCAGCGCCCTTCTGTATCCTACATTTCTTCTACTTGTAACACATGATACCCACTTGATATCGTGATTTTAAATCTTGCATGTCCTTGTTGCCGGATGAGTCATTGAGCTGTTGTTTTATTTTGTTGTATGTTTTAAACATTTCTTTGCTTTATTGTTTGTTTACATAAGATAATGTATTACACGCCTGCTTCCCTTCTCACATTGATATAGGGCGTTAATGAATGTTCTGCTTTTTAAAATACATAAATGGTTAACCTGCTTTCCTGTTGTTTTGTCTATTATTGTATGTGCCAACATGTCCACCAATCACAAACTGATATCAAGCCCACAATTCAATGAATAATTCTCTATTTTCATGTCCAGTCGAGATTCCACGATTGCTAGGACTCTCCCCAACCGATATCTCTTCCAACATTTTTGTCTACTATCAAAGTCTTTCCTTTTCCTTCTTCTTTTAATCATTTTATTTTAAAGTTGGTAAACAGTTATTCTTTAGCAGAGACTTCTTTGTCATTAGTTGTTACATAACATAACATAACATAACATATGTGTCTTTATCTGCTCTTTGACAATTTTGAATGTAGGTAGTATAATAGTGAGTTTTGCCCGTCCCATTATATGACTCTACTTCTTGCGCATCGTTTGGTATCATTAGGGTCACGTTTTCATTTTGGTGTGTATCTTCTTCAGTGTGCAATGAGGACAGCAACATTTCCTTCGTGATTAGTTTCATTCGTTCAACTCATTTCCACCTTAGTTAAGCCAGTTCTGATATCAGCTTTGCAGATTCTCATTGTCATACCACCTCAGCCTTCTTATTTTCTTACACTGCATAAAGATACCAGCTTACACAATCTGCTGGTTTTCTTAGATGACAATAGAGAGGTCAAATATGTTGACTGATTGTAGCTTTCACCGCTTTTGTCCTTGATGGTTTGAGTTGTATTTTTCATTTCAGGTGACCTACTCATGTTCGTGTCTTTAAATGTATACAAGATAATGTAGTAGGACCAACCCTCCTTAGCCGAAACTCACAGTAGCCGCTTGGCAGGTTTACAGTGTTACTATTCTTTGGTTGCCTTTCGGACCCAACCAACACGCTGTCGTCTGTTGCTTATTTACTATCATAAACACAATATAAAACAAAAGAAGCTAACAAATATTATAAAGTTTAAACAATATATATATATGAGAGATCACTCACAACAACAACAAAAACCTGCCTTGTCCAGAAATAACAAATGTAATCAAAATACCAAGCATATAAAACAGAGAAGAATTGCTTTATCTGGCCACAGTGTTAACGTTTAAAATTCTCTAGGATATAACAGGAATAGCAGAACAAGGACAGTGAAAACCGTTCGTGATACAGTCTTACAATCGTGAAAGTAAAGACCAGCTAAAGGAAGTCGTTGATATAGTCAAATGACAGACAGTAACAACAAATAGATCAGCGAGAAGAGACGGAGGTCATCTTCGTCAATAACAAACACCTCATTTTCCAGAACGTCAACAACATAGTAAAATATTTGAATTTTTATAAGATATGTGTGTGTTACATATAGTCGATCTGTCTTATGACCGTGAGTCATGGATAGGGAGCAGAAATACATTTAGATCACTGGCGTCACAGAGATATGGTTCTACATAAGAATATTTCGAATCCAATGCCCAGCTGAAAGGACCAACGATAATGTGCTGATATCAGTCAACGCACTTGGGAATCTGATTGTACACGATACTAAAATGCAGACCACCACTGTGGTGTGTTTTATAGAATGAGTGTCCTGTGGGATTATACTGTGAAGATACGAAGAGTTGAAGGACAACGGGCGAGGAGAGATGTAGATGGGGGAGAGGGGGAGAGGTATTATAGACAGAAGTCAGCAACGAGGAAAGTCAACAACACTTGTTATGATTTGGAAATGGGGGTGGGGGGAGGTATTATAGACAGAAGTCAGCAAAGAGGAAAGTCAACAACGCTTGTTATGATCTAGATGGCAGGCTGGGGATATTATAGACAGACAACAACAAAGTGGGTGTACTGAGCAGTTGAACATCTCGTGGGTAGGATGAAGAAGTCAACGATCAATGTATTTTATGATCATCACTAGACACAGGATGTTGGGGAATGATATGAATGTTCACCTAATACCAGTTGGCAAAGAGGAAATGGAAAAACTCATTTCTCACTACTATTTTCGATCTCTATTCTATTTAAGTCACAATATAGATTTGTTTGTGAGGTATAAATATGCCGGGTTATGAAAAAACGTATCGCACCGCTAGATACTAGAAAGCGATTTTTTTGTGTCAGTTTATAACTCAAACAAGTTGAAAATACTCACCAGAAAACTCATACGCGGTAGGCATAACAAGTTCTAAGATACACGGCTAAATAATCAAGAGAGAAACATGCCCTAGCTCTAAACAGCACAGTATGCCTAAGTTGCACACAGCTTCCTTACAGGAACTCCGCACCTGTGCTATCAGAATTTACAAACACAAACTGGGCCAGATCCCAGGTTTGACTTGTCTCGGCTGGCATCGCTACCCTCCAGCTTCCTGATCTTCCAGCTTCGTGTACTCTTTCCTTCCATCCCAATTCCAAATCAACCGATCGCGCGGCAGAGAGCGCGTGCAGAGGAAGAAAATTATGCAGACATGAGTATTCGCAAAAATGGCGTATCCAAACCTCACTAAATGAGCAGAAAGAGGAGGCAGCCTATTTCTGTCTCTCATCGGGCACGAGTATCGACAATTTCGTGCGGTGTGTTCGCACGCGCGCTGGGATAGCGCAGACCGTTACTTTTATACGAGTATTCATATTCTCACCAGCTGTACGCTTCTTCCGTCTCTCGCCTTCTCAGTATCATCTTCTCGCCACTTTTCTTTCTAACTCATCCTCCACTCTCCATCACTCTCTTTCCCCTTGCCCTCTCACCTCTTTTTCCTCACCCCTCCCCTCTTTCTACCATTTTTCTTTTCCAGGTTCAGTGTGAAAGTGTCAGGTCCAAATTTAACGAGTTTCACAGTTTGGGCCCTCAACTTGAACTAGTTTCTTTTAGTTGACCAAAATTGGAGATATCAGAGTACACCATCATATTGTACACTGCATAGTAGCGAGATGTCCACTACAGAGTAACGAGATGTCCACTACAGAGTAACGAGATGTCCACTACAGAGTAACGAGATGTCCACTATAGAGTAGCGAGATGTCCACTACAGAGTAACGAGATGTCCACTACAGAGTAGCGAGATGTCCACTACAGAGTAACGAGATGTCCACTACAGAGTAACGAGATGTCCACTACAGAGTAACGAGATGTCCACTACAGAGTAACGAGATGTCCACTACAGAGTAACGAGATGTCCACTACAGAGTAACGAGATGTCCACTACAGAGTAACGAGATGTCCACTACAGAGTAACGAGATGTCCACTACAGAGTAACGAGATATCCACTACAGAGTAACGAGATATCCACTACAGAGTAACGAGATGTGCATTACAGAGTAGTGAGATTTACACTACAGAGTAGTGAGATTTACAATACAGAGTAGTGAGATTTACAATACAGAGTAGTGCGATTTACAATACAGAGTAGTGAGATTTACACTACAAGGCAGTGAGATTTACAATACAGAGTAATGAGATGTCCACAATAGAATAGCGAGATATGCACTATAGAGAAAGGAGATGTACGATTGTGTAATGAGGTGTCCACTATAGAGTAGCGAGATGTCCTCTAGAGTAATGAGATGTTTTCTAGAGAGCAACGAGATGTACACTATAGAATAGCGATATGTCCACAATAGAGCAGCGAGATGTCCACAATATAGTAGTATGATACAGGCGTGCGTGATGTCAACACTAACTAGACATCCACCACAGTATAGTAGGTTAATATGATTTTGTTATCACCTTTGTCATTACCGCAAAGTTAAACAAACCCATACCTCCTCTCTGTTCTATCGTATACTCGTTGATGTCTTCGAGATTCCGCAAACTATCTGTAAGACCATCTCTACCTGCGACATTGCTTATGTATTAACTAGACTATAAGGGCCATACCCCACACCCCTTTTTTATAACAATCCTAGACGAGCATATTTACATCAACAAGGGAAAACCATTATTTGTGTGTTTGATAAAGACCAGTGCATGCCATACCAACAGGATATGGCATTCTGAAACAAAGAAGTACAATTACTACAAATTTAGAAAGTATGATCAAGCAGATCGAACAGGCAGAGAAAAGAGATAAGCGCAGAATGAGTATAATGAAAATGCTTGCAGGACAAATGTTCAATGCAGATAATAAATATAAAATCCTGAAAAAACTGTAGACAAGAAAAGTCCGACCAGTACTGGAGTATGGCATCATAACTTGGGCCACTTAAACGAGAATACACTTCGCTACGACAAGTCGAGTTCAGAGCCAAGTCACAAGCATCATTTACGCGACCATCAAGTCCACACTCATAGTAGAAAAAGAAATAATGACGGACATCCAGACCATGGAGAATAGACGGGACATAAAATGCATGCAATCGGTAAAGAAATACAAACATCCGTAGGCTACCTGGCAGCAGGTACATCTCTGTTTGAATACCAAGATTACAAGAATTCCATAGGTAGAGTATGTAACCATCATCATCATGTAAGCATGCCCTTTGCAGAACGTTGTACTCGTGACAGCCGAAATGCATGCCACTGGATCCCTGGTCAGCTCTCTGGCCGCTGCTACTGTCAACCCCAGAGCCTCTGTAATGCTTCTTGTCAACCATTCCTCGGTCTGCCTCTGTCTCTTTTGCCAAGAACTTTACCGTCCAGTGTCGTTCTTTCTGGTCCATTATGATGTTTGATGTGACCACAGAATGATAGTTTTCTAGACGTAAAGTTGTTCGAGCTCCTGTAGGATTTCTCTTTTCCGCTGTTCCATGGAATTTTGAGCATCCTGCTGTAGCATTTTAGATCAAAGGATTCAATATTCTTTTCTATATATGTATGTATGTCTGTGCGTGTGTGGGTGAGAGAAAGAGAGAGAGATAGACAGAGAAAGAAAGAGAGAGAAAAAGTAACGATTTTGTTAAAAATGTTTCAATATATCAACTATTACGCTGACTTTGAAGCCGGCTTTGTTCAAATGGTTGTTTTCTTTTAGTTCCTTTAAATCTCTTCATTTAATTATTTCTCGTACATTATTTGAAATAGCCATAGGTTTCTTGTAGCTGTTTCTACCAAATATTTCAATATCAAAGCACCAAATTGGACGGAAAGTAAGTACCAAATATTCAAAACTATATTTTCCTGCACACTCCGCATCCAATATCTTCTTCAATATATCATCTTCTGTCTCTTTGTTTAACTGCTTTAGAATTGAGGTAGGTAAACAAAGACTATGATAATTAGCATAGCACACATGAAATCCACAGTAAACATGACAGTAAACGGGGAGGTAAACGGAAGTAAACAGGGAGGTAAACTGGAGTAAACGGGGAGGTAAACGGAAGTAAACAGGGAGGTAAACTGGAGTAAACGGGGAGATAAATGGTGAGGTAAACTGGAGTAAACGGGGAGATAAATGGTGAGGTAAACTGGAGTAAACGGGGAGGTAAACGGGAGTAAACAGGGAGGTAAACTGGAGTAAACGGGGAGATAAATGGTGAGGTAAACTGGAGTAAACGGGGAGGTAAACGGGAGTAAACAGGGAGGTAAACTGGAGTAAATGGGGAGGTAAACGGGAGTAAACAGGGAGGTAAACTGGAGTAAACGGGGAGATAAATGGTGAGGTAAACTGGAGTAAACGGGGAGATAAATGGTGAGGTAAACTGGAGTAAACGGGGAGGTAAACGGGAGTAAACAGGGAGGTAAACTGGAGTAAACGAGGAGATAAATGGTGAGGTAAACTGGAGTAAACGGGGAGGTAAACGGGAGTAAACAGGGAGGTAAACTGGAGTAAACGGGGAGGTAAACGGGAGTAAACAGGGAGGTAAACTGGAGTAAACGGGGAGATAAATGGTGAGGTAAACTGTAGTAAACGGGGAGGTAAACGGGAGTAAGGGAGGTAAACTGGAGTAAATGGGGAGGTAAACGGAAGTAAACAGGGAGGTAAACTGGAGTAAACGGGGAGATAAATTGGGGGGTAAACTGGAGTAAACAGGGAGGTAAACTGGAGTAAACGGGGAGATAAATGGGGAGGTAAAATGGAGTAAACAGGGAGGTAAACTGGAGTAAACGGGGAGATAAATGGGGAGGTAAACTGGAGTAAACAGGGAGGTAAACTGGAGTAAACGGGAAGATAAATGGGGAAGTAAACTGGAGTAAACAGTGAGGTAAACTGGAGTAAACGGGGAGGTAAACGGAGAGATACTGAAACGAGGAAACAGTACTTGTATCTAGGACAGATAATAGCAAGTGATGGTAGATGTGAACAGAAAATGAAGAACAGAATAGAAATGACCAAAAAAACACATTTAACACCGTGACAAATATATTGACGTCAATGAAATAACAAAGAAAATTTTAAAAATAAGAGTTATCAGGTACATATATTCATCATGTCTGTACGGTGAGGAGAGGTGGAGGACAAAATAGAGGCCCTTGAAATGGGGACCTACATGGATCACATTAATAGAAAGCAAAGCGAACAAATAAAGAAGTCCTGGCGAGATTGGAAATGAAAGGGAAAATACTTAAAGACATGAAATTAATTGGATCAAATATTTTAAACATTTGAAAAGACACAATGCACTGCTAAAAACAATACTAGAGGGAGAGGTTGAAGACAGGCGGCCATGAAGAAGACAACGCTATATGTGTGAAAGCAACATCAAGAGATGAATGAATAGTAGTCTGTAGGAGCGAACCATCTTAACAACAACATCCCCATCATTGAGGCAAAGACCTGTTGCTGAGAGGTATGGGCTTGAAGTCACGTGGAGATAGAGGTTTTCCGTAATATTATCATCACCTGTCTTGTTAAGATATTGAAGGTTCAAAACATTTTTCGGAACCAAGAACCGTAATTGTAGATGATAAATGTCATATCTGAGATATCCAACGTTTACAATCGTAATATATGCATCTGTTTACATTGTTTCCTAAACACCTGAACATGTATGATTTGAAATTAGTCAGCCCTTTGTGAACTATGAAGAAACTATCATAATCTTTTCAATTCATTGTTTATTGTTGTGGTGCGTGCTCACTAAAGAGTCAACTTTTGTTTTTATCAATGGACATGAATCCGAACTGTGGCACTTGCGAACGTACATTATGCACATATATACGTAATATATATATATATATATATATATATATATATATATATATATATATATATATATATATATATATCACTGTTCATAAATGGCTGCCATATTTGATTCAAATATTCACTGACTTCCGCATTACGTGATTCAATCTAAAGATAATTCTTCTTTGCTTCATCGCTGTTGCACGAGATACTCTCTGGTTTACATGAATGCTATGTTTTATTTGAGCTTCACTACTCTTTCTGCTGCTGTTGCTGCTGATGTATTCTATGTTTAGTGAGATCTTTCTTTGAGAATTATGTCATTCCCACCAATCATTTATTGTCGCTCGCCTCTCGTTTCTTGCTGTAAGACTGAAACATTTCAACTTGCTGTTGTTATGCCTACTGATTATTATTCCTGGCATATTCTCCCTGGATCTCATTGTGTATTCGCTGCGTGTGCAGAATATATTAAGCAATGCTTATACGCTGTTTCACAAGCCATACTTCATCGACTGGATACTTCCTATTATGTAGGAAATTCGTATTGCTGCATGTTGCCAATACACTTTCACAATTATTCTCCGTTCTTTGTTGTCTCTATTTAAGCTTTATATAATTTTGGTAGTTTCCTTACATTTACTTTAGAAACAATTTAGTGCAGCTTATAAAATGTCAATGTCAATTTGTTTACATCCATGTCACGCACTATAAAACGGTTCTCTCTCTCTCTCTCTCTTTCTCTCTCTCTCTCTCTTTCTCTCTACAACGTATTCCGGTCTCCGGACTACATGCTGCTACTTGCAAACGCCTGTTCAAGGATTAAGAACGAACGCAGAAGAAGAGGAAGAAGAATATATATATGCAATATCTTCCTTGCAAAACAGCAAGTCACACAAGAAGTGAAAGATTACACATACTTAGAGTTCACGTTATCAGTAAAACAAAAGAATCACAGTGGAAATTCAACAAAGATACAATACAGTTAATCAGATCATAATTGCCCCCGAAGACGGATGTGTCGGACCGAAAGGTGCAAAAATCACAGTCAATCTGTAAACTAGCGACACAACGCAGTCCTGCTTCTTGCAAAGCCCTGTTCAGGGCTTGGTAGCGGGAGATTGTGAACGAACGCAGAAGAAGAAGAAGATCATAATTAATACCAATATTTAACTGCACCCACGCGACCTTAACTACCAAAAGAATTGTATACAACGCAATTTCCATCCTCACACTAGGTTACCAATGTCAAAATTGGGCACTAACATCACTAGGTTACCAATGTCAAAATTGGGCACTAACATCACTAGGTTACCAATGTCAAAATTGGGCACTAACATCACTAGGTTACCAATGTCAAAATTGGGCACTAACATCACTAGGTTACCAATGTCAAAATTGGGCACTAACATCACTAGGTTACCAATGTCAAAATTGGGCACTAACATCACTAGATTATCAATGTCAAAATTGGGCACTAACATCACTAGGTTACCAATGTCAAAATTGGGCACTAACATCACTAGGTTACCAATGTCAAAATTGGGCACTAACATCACTAGGTTACCAATGTCAAAATTGGACACTAACATCACTAGGTTACCAATGTCAAAATTGGACACTAACATCAATTGAAAAAGGACAAATCGTAAAAACAGAAATGAAATGCCTGCAAAAAATATTACCTGTAACAAGGAGAGAGATCAAAAACGATGACATCAGGAGACTAATGTAGCATCAATAAAATCATAAATGCTGATGATACAATGTTAATAGCTGAGAATCCAGTACATCTGCAGAGCTTAATGGATCAACCAGCAAAAGTCAGCAATATGTGTTGGAAATCAACATCAAAAAGTTATGATGTGCACCAAAAACAAAAGAAAGTCCAAAAGCTTTCAACCACAAACATTGACAAATTCTGGAACAAGTGTCAAGGTATGTTCACATTGGCCAACTCATTTCAGCTGATGGCAAATGCGAAAGAGAAATCATTCAAAGAATTGCAATGGTCAAGAATAGATTTAGCAGCAGGAGAGAGAAATGAATGGTTGCCCATCGCAAGCGATGATGACCCAATATCAGCAGGCGGTTGTGTCTTGATGATGTAGCTTACGCTATATTTGGATTATAGTGAAGAAGACACTGCGATTGTCATCGACCTCGCTCTCTGGTCTCGAGCTACCTTCAACCAGTTGCAAGACATTAATCAAGACGACTGGAGGCAACTCAGGATGCAGGCACTCTGGTCCCCCCTCCTGTGAGACCAGGGGCCACTATGATACTTGTGGGATTCGAAAGTCCACCGTTTCTGTTCATCGCTTTGGGAGGCAAGTGCCTGATCTCTCGACCACAGAGACCCAAAAAAGACTCTGCAGAGTCTGTAGACAACCAGTGTTTCATTCCAGTCGTGTATTTTGGTCTAAAAGGGACCAGAGGACGACTGAGATGTTCATGCCTCCCACCTCCACCCGCCCCCTCACCAACCCCTGTCACCACGAAGTTAATGTTAATGAGAGATACACTTCTGACAATCTGATCTCAGATCTTAAAAATGAGAATCATAAAATGCTTTGTGCATTCAGTTTTATTGTATGGAGTAGAAACCTGGACCATGACAAAGAAAATGGAGAAGCGTATTGAAGCCTTTGAAATGTGGGTATTCAGAAGATTTGGACGAGTTTCTTGGAAAAATAGGAAAACTAATAATGAGGTTCTGGAACAACTCTTAGTGAAACATACTTCCGAAGGAAATAAAAATCAAAAAAATAAAATATTTTGGTCATGTCAAGCCCCATGACAAAGGTTATTTTGGTCATGTCAAGCCCCATGACAAAGGTTATTTTGGTCATGTCAAGCCCCATGACAAAGGTTATTTTGAAGGACAGAGCAAAGGGCAAGAGCGCCAAAGGTCGACAGAGGTACAGATAGATAGACAACATCAGGGTGTGGTCGGGACACAGTTTGACTGCGTGTACCAGCCTGGCGCAAGACAGATGGATATCCATTACGACCAACCTCCGTTGCGGAGACGGCACTTGATTATGATAAGTAGAAACAACACCAGTATTAGACTACATCAAAATACAGCAACTAAAATGGTTTGGCCATCTAGCAAGACCACACCCACAAAGAGACGATTAACTATGGCAAATATGGACTAAAATTTTTTTATTTTTTTTAAAATTTAAATGAAAGAATATATTTTTCAACAGAGTAAAAATGAAGAAATCAAAAATGATGAAAATACTTTCTCTCACATAAACTAAGGACACCGTGTCATGGATATTGAGGGTGTCTTTATATCTACATCGGAGCTCACACTTTTGACAGAGCCAAATGGGAAGTGGAGTGTATTGTTACAAGGAATTAAATGGACAGCATCAAGGGGCGAAAATGAATCACTGAAAGCATTATGGTACCTAAAAGGAGTAGACGATATAGTCCATATTCTCTTTGTTTATGCACAGAAAGCTGTGAAACAGAGAAGATGTTAATGACCAAGTATTTGAGCTTCTTAAAAAGACAGTGGATTTTTGTCGTGACGAAATTAGTCATTTTGAAGATTTCAATGCCAGAAGGGAAAATTATCATTTTAGATGGGATGGGGTGATCGGGAGATGAGATACATAAGAATGGCATGCGACTCCTTGGATTATTCAGCGATCAATTCCTGGTCATCACAAATTGAGTTTCCTCACAACCGTATATACACATACGATCGATGTGAACCGGCAAGGAATAAGAAATCCATTATTGATTATGCTCTCGTAATGACATACTACTTTAGGTATGTGAGAGATGTCAGTGGCTGGAAATGACCAGAAATCGAAAGTAACAACTACCCCATGACAGTAAAGAGAACATCCGAATGAGCAAGCCCTAAACAGCGCTTCCAATCAATCAACAAAAATAAACTCCAGAGAAGGAGACGTAAGATAGCCATAATGTAGGTCAAATACCAGAGGCCTATGTCGACAGCAGCTAGAAGTGTTAACAACTATCTATAGGCTCTCTAGTTAACATTCAAAAGCATGCTCGAGACAACTGTAGTAGAAGCATATGGCGAAGGCAAAGAAAGATATCAAGAGGACAAAGTCAAAGTAAAAAAGATTATAGGGAAAACGAAATACGCCATTGTAACTTTACTATGGTTTACATTTTCAACTGATGCTGTCACATGATGGTAGTGTAAAAGGAGCAGCTGTAGAAAAGACACGTCAGCTAGCTCAAAATGGGGCTTCAGTCTAGGAGTTTCTCATCCACACAACTTGTCCCCTATCCCCGTGATATCATACTCAGAGCTCGACTTGAACAGACAGGTCCTACATATGAAGAACAGCAGCTCTGTCGTCCTGGATGTTAGCGGTCAGTTTGGAAACAATTTGATGTACAAAATATAGTTACCTTCAAATGGTCAACCTACTGGGTCAAGGAGTGTTTTCTAATATCTGTATCTACAAAGTAACAACTTTTTGGGGGGAAAAGATAAATTTAACCTTTTCCAGTTTTGAATACATTTTTCGATTTGTGTCTTTTAGTCTGGGGCAAGTGCGTAACTTTGTATGACAAAGGTATTTTCAAAATAAAATAAACTAAAATTTTGTAAATGTTGCTAACATTGTGATTTTTTACATGAAGTATTTATATAAATATATCAAAGAGGCTTGTCTAAGTCTTTACCCTGAATGAAGAAGTAGGACGAGAAAGTTGAAATTTGGCACATAAGTAGCTCATTGAATTTTTACTGGAAGAATATGTAACACTCAAAACGAAAGGTAAGAACAATGTGCTAAAAAGAAAACAAAAATCATCGGAAGGCTTTGGAGAAAGACTGGAAAAGAATGCTGGAGACAATCGGAAACTCTTCAACAAGACCTTAAAGAACATAGAGACAAAAAAGAGTACCCATTGAAATTTGTAAAAGATAATCAATGTGCTTTGCTTACCATCTAAATGGAGATAACGGATAGATGGAAAGACTATTTCTTAAAGATCTTTGGTGTGGAGGAAGACCGACCCCGGTGTGAAAGGCTAAAATACAGGAGGAAATCAATGACGAATTAGGAGCTGAAGCCAACATTGGGAAAATTAACATTAGCACATCAGTTGTACATGCTGGTAGAACACCATGTCTTGTCTATGTGTTGTTTTTTTTCGTCGGGTAATGGCAACACAAATTCTACGCGCGACTACGTTTCCTTTAGTAAACAAAATAACTTGTAGTTAATTGGTTAAGTACCACAAAGGCATGCATCTACTCATATGAATATGGTCTGGAGCGGGTGAACCGAGCTTGATTTGGTGTTCCCGGTCCTGCTTAGTGTTCGCAGTCCGTGCTTGGTGTTCTCAGTCCGTGCTTGGTGTTCACAGTCCGTGCTTGGTGTTCCCAGTCCGTTGTTAGTATTCGCAGTCCGTGCTTGGTGTTCCCAGTCCGTGCTTGGTGTTCCCATTCCGTGCTGGGTGTTCCCATTCCATGTTCCCAGTCTGTGCTTGGTGTTCCTGGTCCGTGCTTGGTGTTCCCATTCCATGTTCCCAGTCTGTGCTTGGTGTTCCTGGTCCGTGGTTGGTGCGTGGTTGGTGTTCCCATTCTATGTTCCCAGTCTGTGCTTGGTGTTCCTGGTCAGTGCTTGGTGTTCCCATTCCATGTTCCCAGTCTGTGCTTGGTGTTCCTGGTCCGTGCTTGGTGTTCCCATTCCATCTTCCCAGTCTGTGCTTGGTGTTCCTGGCCCGTGCTTGGTGTTCCCATTCCATGTTCCCAGTCTGTGCTTGGTGTTCCTGGCCCGTGCTTAATGTTCCCATTCCGTGTTCCCCGTCCGTGCTGGGTGTTCCCATTCTATGTTCCCAGTCTGTGCTTGGTGTTCCCAGTCTGTGCTTGGTGTTCCCAGTCTGTGCTTGGTGTTCCCAGTCCGTGCTTGGTGTTCCCAGTCCGTGTCAGGTGTTCCCAGTCCGTGCTTGGTGTTCCATGTCCGTGTTTCCGGTACGTGCTTTGGTGTCCGAGAAATATTTCGGTATTGTTCTCCTATTGTATTTGTTGTCAAATGTATTTATTTATGTTGTACTGGTATTGTCAAACGTGTTTATTTATGTTGTACTGGTATTGTCAAACGTGTTTATTCAAGCTGTGCTCGCATTGTCAAACGTGTTTATTTATGTTGTATTCGTATTGTCAAACGTGTTTATTCATGTTTAAAAAAACATATTTTTCATCATTTCCCTCTTTGCGAAGCATGGGACGACCATTAGATATGACCCTTACAGGAAGTTCACGTCAAACACTTTGTGTACTCATGCAGTTGGGTAACTAGTAACAGGAAGTTGTGAAGAGAGCATATCATAGATGCACATCGCTTGATAATGGTGTTTGAAACAACAAATATATGTGTCATTTATGGACTTCACACAGTTTATTGTCTGACTGTACGCCTGGCACATGACTGTAATCTGGCTCATGACTGTACGTCTAGCACATGACTGTAACCTGGCTCATGACTGTACGTCCGGCACATGACTGTAACCTGGCTCGCTCATGACTGTACGTCCGGTAGATGACTTCGCCCGGCACATGACTACGGCCGGCACATGACTGTAACCTGGCACATGGCTGTACGCCTAGTATATGACTGTACGCCTGGCACATGACTGTATACCTGGCACATGACTACTCCTGGCTCATGACTACGCCCAGGACATTACTTCACCTGGCACATGACTTCGCCCGGCACGTGGATACGCCTGGCACATCACTTTTAGCCTGGCTTATAACAGTAATCTGGCACATTACTGTACGCCTGGAACATGATTGTACGCCTAGCACATGACTGTAACCTGGCACATGCATGAAAGCTTGACACATGACTGTAACTTGGCACATGACTGAATCCTGGCACATGATTAACGCCTGGCACATGACTGAACACCAGTTTTCTTGCTTGGATCTAGACTTCGAACGATCTTCGAAAAAATAATATTGTCTCTCGATCAGAACATGATGTCCGACATTTTCTTTCAAATAAAAACGGATGGAACTCTTTCGATATATAAATTATTAACATTGAATGCAAATGTCAGATGATCTTAATATAACTATGGTCAATGAATTGGGCACCGGTCCCTACTGAAATATATTCATCCTTGCTAGTCAATCACAATGAAAAGTTTGAGAGACACTGGCCTACATCCTTCATCCAAACTCAGGAAGCTATTCCACACTGGGCAAATGTTCGACTTGAGTAGCTGGATAGCAAGCAGCGCACAATTCATTCAGGGACTGCATAGTTCTCAGGCGAACAGCACCACTTCTGATATTGGATGCTCTTACGTGATTGTGTTCCTGTTTGCAGCCGAGACAAGCCAAAACAAAATCTTTGCTAAGTGTCCGACCGCCTATTGCTGCTGCTAATCTGGCACACTTACAAGACTGGGTATTAGACAGCTGCGTCATACATTTTCGAGGCCAGAGTTCGCAGAAACAAAGAGCCCAAAGCGGGTCGACGGTAAGAAACCTGACACAGTCAACAGTCATCGGGGAAATTTATTGACAAAGTGTGGCCAGTCATAGCAGAGGCTATCACGTCAGATCGTATTCGTGGCTTCGTTAATTACAACGGCTGTCAGTGACTCACAACTGGTATCCATTGCAACTTATCAAAAAGGGTCGGGGCGGTGTGGGGTAAGAGAACGTTAAATAGACTGGCTTCATTAGCCTGAAAGCAAGGTCCACTGCTCTCGACTCATTCTTCTCAAACACTGGCCTTTATTTGTTCTGTCTATTTTGTTTCGTCCAATATTTTCGTTGTTCGATTTCGACATTACGGATTGAACATTGAGAACAAAAGCATCTGACAACGCATTGCTTTGTTTTCGCTGGTCACTTTTTCGTTCATTATTTGTCAAGTTTAGATATGAACTCATTGATAGAATGAACACATGTATTGTTCCAATGTCTCCTGGTCTAACCGTGACACACGTCAAATCAATCAAACCAAAAGCTTTACCTCTCACTATGGAGCACACATTTTCAACAAGTACAAGTCAAGTTTTCTTGTCATGTACCCTCTGCATAAACTCAAACTACGTCTTCCCAGTTTCTTTATTATTTACCTCTCCTACATGAGTGAGTAGACCTGCCTCTACTTCTGTTGGGTCTGGTGTTGCATACATGATTCTGACTTGTAATACTGGTTTCAGTAATGTATTCTTGAGCCACGCCTCTTCTGCATGTAATTTTCCACCCGTGCATGTCCGGTTTTCCACCACAGATCTGCAGTAATGATCGTATCACTATTTTCAATATCTGATTACGAGGGACAGCCATTATGTCAGAGCAATTTTATAAATAACAGTTTTACCAGATACAGTCTTGTTCGCACAATCATGCATTTTGTGTGTCTTATTATTTTGACTTAGTCCACGTACATGGCGACACACTTTGTTCACCTGTCCACTAATTTGTGGATGCCCTCTAGAAAGGAAAGTCTTTTAGTGTGACCTTTAACCAATTTTGCACCATTTTCATTACCTGGTAGTCAGCTGCCTTGGGACCCATATGATACACACGTATACTAAACCGATGTCATCATCGACAATTTCGTGCACATATTTTAAAACCTACAGCTATTTCATCAAATAGTGATCAACCTGTTGCCATGAACTAGCTGATCGATCTGCTGTTTCACTGTGTCCGTTTGCTGGTCTCCAACGCCGGAGTTCATCAATGCCGTTTTGTCTTCAGTTTGAAATCTTTCTTCCCAATCATACAAAAGACTTTTCCCATTTTCCCATATCCCATTTTGTGACGAAAGAAACTGTCTTCATACTGAACTTTCATTCTTTTGTGGATTTCAGGTTTCGTACCCTCTGGCCACAAACAAACTAATAAGGCCTCGCTGTACTTCCACGGCGCAAGTCGACAGTGCGGCGGCCATGTTGTACACTACATTGTGCATGCTCATACTGCTCGGTCGTCAAAAACCGTAAATGGGGTATTGCTAAAGAGCAAATTTGTGTACTGAAATACGATTTTCCACTGTACATGCTCTTACGTACAATTTATAATAAAATTGATGTTACTGAATGACTGGCCCTCGCATATACTGATCTTTCGGTGAAATCAAACTGATACAAAGATCAGGATTTTCAACTTGAATGTTAACGCAGTGTTACTATTTGCATCAGAGGCTTGACGTTCGACAAAAGCGGTAACAGATTTGGTGCTAACGTTCATAAACAGACTGGCTACGCAGAAAATTCCTATTGAAATGGTCCGATATGTTTGCTAGCGTAGACTTGTGGCATTACCTGGACAACTGTCAGTCAATCAGGAGATAAAGAGAACGATGTTCTTGAATTCGAAAGGTAACAGACACATAAGGTGTCTACGACACACGTTGCGAGTAGCGCTTGAGAAGTCGACGAGCGACGCGGGATAGACGTGGCAGATGTGAAAGATGAGAAAGAAAGACAAGGCATGGCGTGTGTTAGTCGAAGACCTATGCATCGACTTGAGTAGCGGGAGAGACAGTGATTTGATTGATTAATTAAATATAATCTGGTAATTAAGGTGCTGGAATCTGCACACCCAAGGATTATTTGATGAATAAATGACAAAATCACAGAAAGTACAACAACCTTCAAATATGAACTAGTGGCAGTGCACGATATACTATAAATAGTAACAAAATACTCACTACTCAATGGCAGACTAACTTTCGTCAGTACTATCACTCAAGAAAGAACACAGAGGTCAAAGGTCGGACATAATGGAATATATATTAAAGCAGAACATACCTTTTTTTTTTAAACGTAGCAGTGTCACAATTATGTCGACATTGGTGCATGTAGGCATACACGTAGTGAGTGACAAAGCGCGTACAGAAGTCAAGAAAGAAAGACATACTACGTTAGAATTAACTGGACTAGCCGGTCAGAATTTTAGAATACATTTGAAAGATCCTATATGAATAATGGACGAAGTTGTAGAACAATAACAGCAAGCGGCAAGATGCTCACAAACTTCTAAAGAAAGCACACTACAAAGACCAGATGAAGGATAAGTTAAAAACACCATCGCAAAAAACCTACATTATTTCAGTTGTGCACATATTACTTTGAGCACGAACGAGCCCACAAGAGTGAAATCTGCACTGATTAATTGATTGTCAGAGGTAGGAGCAACAAAGAATAAACCCGAGAAACTATATGATCAACTGTAATCTACAATCAAGTCTGGTAAATATGATAGATCCTAACTCGACATAAGAAATATAAAAACTAGTAAAAATAGTTCATGTCCCCAACAAATTAACAATACATCACAAATATCGACTTCCAACATCGTCAAATATCACAAAACAACCACTAATGGATAATTATGGTAGTTCTCAAGTATGTGATATCTTCAAGTATATGTTTTGTTTGTTTAGGGAGGAGGCGAACAGGCAATGCTTGCATACAACTGTACTGGCATTGTTCTTCTGTAATGTGAAATGCTTATTTTACTGTGTATGTGCAAAACTGTACTGGCATTGCTCTTCTGTAATGTGAAATGCTTATTTTACTGTGTATGTGCAAAACTGTACTGGCATTGCTCTTCTGTAATGTGAAATGCTTATTTTACTGTGAATGTGCAAAACTGTACTGGCATTGCTCTTCTGTAATGTGAAATGCTTATTTTACTGTGAATGTGAAATGCTTATTTTACTGTGTATGTGAAATGCTTATTTTACTGTGAATGTGAAATGCTTATTTTACTGTGAATGTGAAATGCTTATTTTACTGTGAATGGGAAATGCTTATTTTACTGTGAATGGGAAATGCTTATTTTACTGTGAATGTGAAATGCTTATTTTACTGTGAATGTGAAATGCTTATTTTACTGTGAATGTGAAATGCTTATTTTACTGTGAATGTGAAATGCTTATTTTACTGTGAATGTGAAATGCTTATTTTACTGTGAATGTGAAATGCTTATTTTACTGTGTATGTGAAATGCTTATTTTACTGTGTATGTGAAATGCTTATTTTACTGTGTATGTGAAATGCTTATTTTACTGTGTATGTGAAATGCTTATTTTACTGTGTATGTGAAATGCTTATTTTACTGTGAATGTTAAATGCTTATTTTACTGTGTATGTGAAATGCTTATTTTACTGTGAATGTGAAATGCTTATTTTACTGTGAATGTGAAATGCTTATTTTACTGTGAATGGGAAATGCTTATTTTACTGTGAATGTGAAATGCTTATTTTACTGTGAATGTGAAATGCTTATTTTACTGTGAATGTGAAATGCTTATTTTACTGTGAATGTGAAATGCTTATTTTACTGTGAATGTGAAATGCTTATTTTACTGTGAATGTGAAATGCTTATTTTACAGTGAATGTGAAATGCTTATTTTACTGTGTATGTGAAATGCTTATTTTACTGTGTATGTGAAATGCTTATTTTACTGTGTATGTGAAATGCTTATTTTACTGTGTATGTGAAATGCTTATTTTACTGTGTATGTGAAATGCTTATTTTACTGTGAATGTGAAATGCTTATTTTACTGTGAATGTGAAATGCTTATTGTACTGTGTATGTGAAATGCTTATTTTACTGTGTATGTGAAATGCTTATTTTACTGTGAATGTGAAATGCTTATTTTACTGTGTATGTGAAATGCTTATTTTACTGTGTATGTGAAATGCTTATTTTACTGTGAATGTGAAATGCTTATTTTACTGTGAATGTGAAATGCTTATTGTACTGTGTATGTGAAATGCTTATTTTACTGTGTATGTGAAATGCTTATTTTACTGTGAATGTGAAATGCTTATTTTACTGTGTATGTGAAATGCTTATTTTACTGTGAATGTGAAATGCTTATTTTACTGTGAATGGGAAATGCTTATTTTACTGTGAATGTGAAATGCTTATTTTACTGTGAATGTGAAATGCTTATTTTACTGTGAATGTGAAATGCTTATTTTACTGTGAATGTGAAATGCTTATTTTACTGTGAATGTGAAATGCTTATTTTACTGTGAATGTGAAATGCTTATTTTACTGTGAATGTGAAATGCTTATTTTACTGTGTATGTGAAATGCTTATTTTACTGTGTATGTGAAATGCTTATTTTACTGTGTATGTGAAATGCTTATTTTACTGTGTATGTGAAATGCTTATTTTACTGTGTATGTGAAATGCTTATTTTACTGTGAATGTGAAATGCTTATTTTACTGTGTATGTGAAATGCTTATTTTACTGTGAATGTGAAATGCTTATTTTACTGTGAATGTGAAATGCTTATTTTACTGTGAATGGGAAATGCTTATTTTACTGTGAATGTGAAATGCTTATTTTACTGTGAATGTGAAATGCTTATTTTACTGTGAATGTGAAATGCTTATTTTACTGTGAATGTGAAATGCTTATTTTACTGTGAATGTGAAATGCTTATTTTACTGTGAATGTGAAATGCTTATTTTACAGTGAATGTGAAATGCTTATTTTACTGTGTATGTGAAATGCTTATTTTACTGTGTATGTGAAATGCTTATTTTACTGTGTATGTGAAATGCTTATTTTACTGTGTATGTGAAATGCTTATTTTACTGTGTATGTGAAATGCTTATTTTACTGTGAATGTGAAATGCTTATTTTACTGTGAATGTGAAATGCTTATTGTACTGTGTATGTGAAATGCTTATTTTACTGTGTATGTGAAATGCTTATTTTACTGTGAATGTGAAATGCTTATTTTACTGTGTATGTGAAATGCTTATTTTACTGTGAATGTGAAATGCTTATTTTACTGTGTATGTGCAAAACTGTTAATATTCTCTAATTCTCCAGAATTTCTCTTTTTTTGTTGTTGTTGTATCCAGGGCAACCAAGAAATGGATCGAGCTCGGATTCCTAGATCATTCACAGCTTCCCAATCATTCTTTGTTGTTGTTGATTGGTATGTGATCCGGGCGATTAGATCAAACCCTTGCTTCCACAGCCTCGGGTGTACTACGTGGCGGGATCTGATCACGTCTTGGATGTACGCAACTTAGAGATGATAGTGTTTGAAGTATGTAATCCCACCAATAGATAAATGCAAATGTGGGTAACGATGGTAGTATCAATATGGAGAAAGGATGTAGATGTTGGGGGAAAAAGGTTAGTGTGAATGGGAAGAAATAATGTCAACGTGAATGTGAAAAAAGGAAGGATTATTTCGTGAATGTGATTAAAGGATTATTTCTTGAATGTGAAGATATGATTATTACCTGAATGTGAAAATGTAACTATTACCTGAAAATGGAGATATGATTATTACTTGAATATGGAGATATGATTATTACTTGAATATGGAGATATGATTATTACGTGAATGTGAAGATATGATTATTACGTGAATGTGAAGATATGATTATTACTTGAATGTGAAAATGTAACTATTACTTGAATGTGAAGATATGATTATTACCATTTCATATTACTTGCTAAGATAACTGTTAACGCGAATGGAGTTACAGAATAAAAACATCGAGGACAGAGGCTGACGTGTATGTGGATAATGGATGTTAATATAGAGGACAACGGCTGACGTGTATGTGGATAATGGATGTTATTATAGAGGTCAACGGCTGACGTGTATGTGGATAATGGATGTTAATATAGAGGACAACGGCTGACGTGAATGTGGATAATGGATGTTAATATAGAGGACAACGGCTGACGTGTATGTGGATAATGGATGTTAATATAGAGGACAACGGCTGACGTGAATGTGGATAATGGATGTTAATATAGAGGACAACGGCTGACGTGTATGTGGATAATGGATGTTAATATAGAGGACAACGGCTGACGTGAATGTGAATACAGGATTATTACTTGAATGTGGATAATGGATTTGAACGAGCCATTATAAAACGTCTGTAGCACATAACTCAAATAATGGAATATACTGTCTGGCATGTTGTGTGAATTCTAATTAAGTTAAGAAATTGAAGCATGCGCAGTCATTGCCCTCGATAATAAACACGACAGTCCTCTCTGTTTCCTTTATGTATAACCCATACACTATGTCTGACAGAATAATGGTCGTGCATCCTGATCTGCATTTTCTAATGCAAAAATATTTAATTGGCTGGAATGATTTGTGTCGAGTGATCCATGCAAATATGTTGACTTCTGATGGAAGCTACACTGCGGGGACAAACGACAAACTGGTCTTGAACTAAGGATGCATTGAAAGTAAGGACGAGCGGTCTCAGAATGGGTATCATTGCATTTTCTAATGGACACATACACAAACTATCTTTGCTTTCAAATGTTTCATTTCCCCCACGTTCGCGTTACATCTTTACTTCGCATAATGACTTTAGCTTAATTACGTGTCTTGTTTTGCATATTCAACAATTCTCTCAGAACGTAAGAATAATATGACAACATTTCTTTCAACATTCATCTGCTTCTGCGTTCGTCATGAAAAAGATGTTTGAGACGTTGTGTCGTAGTTCACAACTGGGCTGCCGTATCTGCGCCTTTCGGACCGACATATGGGTTGCTGACCCTGGTAAAAGGAGTCAGCTATGAGTGGCTGGCTGCTGTTAGGTCATTCACTGATGCATCTTTGGCCCCAATTTGAGCATTCAGTATTATCATATCGTTTTTAAATGTCTAGCGCTCATTTAAAAAACTGATTCCACTCCAGTCCCTCCATCTTCTACACTAACGTATACACACACACACACATACAATAGCACAAAACAAACGGATTACAATTTCCAACTCAGCTTGTTCATGTTTTTTTTCAAAATAGCGTCCATGAAAGCAATCACATGCTTACAAAAGCAATCACATGCTTACAAAAGCAATCACATGCTTACAAAAGCAATCACAAAAATACAGACCTATTCAAAGCCTTTGCAAAATATTATGACTCGTACTGTACAACACATTCCGATGGTAACTACTCGCTGCAACTACTAGAATGGTTGCCAATACTCTAGGAATACTCAAGAAATAGCAAACAGATAAAAGGTCATATATATATATATATATAAACGGAGGTCTAAACCCTGGATCTCTGAACCTATACTACTAATATGTGACACCAGGGAAGCTCTAAAAAATGAGAAATAAACAGGAAAAATACAGCGCTATAAACAAGACTATAAGTTAGGACATGGTGGGAGCAAAGGAGGAGTTGATAATAGATCAGTGTACACATATTCAAGCCTGCATTTTCAAGAACAATGGTGAAACATCTTACCAACTAGTTAGAAACTTGACAAAGAAGTTCACTCCCACAATAAGAACATTTCAAGATGAGGCAGGGAATACCATATGAGTGCAGAAAAGGACGTCATGCAGAGATGGACGGAATATTGCTTCCAGCTGTACAATATGAAGTCCCCTAGTGATCCTAGAGATGTAACCCCAGCAGTACAATATGAAGTCCCCTAGTGATTCTAGAGATGTAACCCTAGCTTTACAATATGAAGTCCCCTAGAGATCCTAGAGATGTAACCCCAGCTGTAGAATATGAAGTCTCCTAGAGATCCTAGAGATGTAACCCCAGCTGTAGAATATGAAGTCCCCTAGAGATCCTAGAGATGTAACCCCAGCTGTAGAATATGAAGTCCCCTAGAGATCCTAGAGATGTAACCCCAGCTGTAGAATATGAAGTCCCCTAGAGATCCTAGAGATGTAACCCCAGCTGTACAATATGAAGATAAATTTAGCATCATACGTGAAGAAGTTGAGGTAGTGGTTAGATCTCTTTAAAAGGGTAAAGCGGCCGGAGTGGATAACATACCAGGTGAAGTATTCATTCTTGGAGAGACAGTTGTGATAGATTTTCTAACAAAAATCTGCAACATGATATGGCAAACGGGAGAATGACCTACACGTTGGACAAAATCATTAGTCACACCAAAGAAGGCTAACCTCCAACAGTGTCAGATCTACAGAACCATCAGTCTGATAAGCCACGCCAGTAAAGTGATGCTCAAGGTCATCCTTAACAGACTGCAACCACGAGCAGAAGACATTATTGCCGAAGAACAACGAGTTTCAATAGAACAATAGAACACATTTTTAACCTGCGCTTGATAAGTGAAAAATACACTCAGCACAAACAGAAAGTGTACCAGGACTTCATTGACTTTAAAAAGGCTTTTGATAGGGTGGGACACGAGGCCCTATGGGAAACTGCGCAAGTACAAGATAGGATGACGGCTTACCCGCGACATTAAGACACTTAATCCGATGCCAGCAGTGCAGTTTACCTCAACGCGACCACAGGTTCTGCACGACAGTCGGCGTGGGTCTGGGGTGTCTCCTCTCTCCGACACTTTTAAATATTTTTCTAGAACGCATTATGTCAGAAGCATTGGATGAACACGTAGGGGCGGTCAGTATAGGTGGACAGTCAGTATAGGTGGACGGTCAGTATAGGTGGACGGTCAGTATAGGTGGACGCATACTCACCAACCTCCGGTTTGCCGACGACATTACCGGTCTGGCTGGAACAGAGCCTGAACGTGCAAGGCTAGCCGCAAACCTGGACAAATGCTGCCCAGAAATTTGGGATGGATGTCAGTGCAGAGAAGAGTAAGATCAGGGTCAACTCCCCAGAGGGTATTTAAAACCCAATTATTGTCAAAGGTGAACCTCTGGAAAGCGTTACGCGGTTCAAATATATGGGAGCAGAAATAAATGCGGAGGGGAATGGAGTGGAGATCCAGTCAAGAACAGCAATGGCCACGGTCGCTCTGACCAGACTGAGAATAATCTGGAAAGACAAGAACATTAGCCTTACATCTAAGCTGACTTGAATGTATACAATGGTTACCTCGGTATGACTACGCGTGGGAGACTTGGACTCTGACGGCTGCACTAGAACGTCAAATGTGCGCAATGAAAATGCGATGCTTGCGAAGAATTCTTGGCATTTCATATCTGGATCGCGTTACAAACGAGAGTGTTCTTGAAACTGTTAGGAAGGAGTTCGGTCAATAAAAAAACTTAATGACTGAAGTAAAAACATAAAAATTGACATGGTATGGGCATATATCACGATCGGTGGGGCTGACCAAGACCGTCATGCAAGGCACTGTGCCTGAGAAGCGTGGGAGAGGGAGACCAAAAAAGAGATTGGAGGACAATATAAAAGAGTAGACGGGAAGGTATATAGCTGAAATTAATATACTGGCAAAAAATCGAGACATGTGGTGGGAACAGTTTCTAAAACTGCAATAACGGTGTGTCAACGACCTTCTAGGTTATGGGACTCGTGATGATGATGAATACGGACATGCACTCAAAGTTGTGTTTTGTTGTTTAACAGTTAGACCAAAAACAATGTTTTTACCAGTTTCCTCAAACATCGTGTACAAGAAAGGTATAACTTAATACTTGAGTATTTTTCCACCTATTTGTTTAACATGTTTTTGCACGTTCTGTTGCACAGCTAAAGCCAGTCGATGACTAAAACTGAAATAATCTAGCTTAGGATATTTTCATCTTGTCTGGATTCATGTTTCACTTTCACATAGAAACGTGGTCGCCTGTAACCATAAGGGAAGTAGCTGTACAATATATTCTACATGTTCATCTTGTGAAATGTCAAGATAACAGCAGTTACTTTATTTGGCGAGATTCAAGCCATTAATCACAAATTGTGTTTTGCCGATTTGTTTTGTTATCTAGCCTGAGCGGTTTTCTCATGTATTAACGAACTGCTGCCAATTCCGAAAAGGTCATTCATTTTAATTTCTTACAGCTTTCACTTGGGCTATAACGCTATACGTATTCAAGCAATCAATCATTTGATACGGGGTGTTTCATGAGTAAAGGTCCTTAACAACATTTATTCAACCATTCCTCATTCGCTCTCTCATTCTCTCTCTGGCTCTCTTTCACGCTCTCTTTTCTCTCTCTTTCTCTCTCTCTCTCTCTCTCTCAATATCTCTCGATTTCTTTCAATCTCTCTCTTTCACTATCTATCTATCTATCTATCTATCTATCTATCTATCTATCTATCTATCTATCTATCTATCTATCTATCTATCTATCTATCTATCTATCTATCTATCTATATATCTATCTATATATCTATCTATATATATATATATATATATATATATATATATATATATCATATATATATATATATATATATATGATATATATATAAATATATATATATATATATCTGTCTGTCTTTCTTTCTGTCTTTCTATCTATCCATCTATCTTAAGTTCTCCCGTACACATAACACTATTACTTCATTTGGTTTTCTTTCTTCCTAATTATATCCAATGTAGAAAAGTTTCATCACATTTTCTAGAATGAGGTGCAGGGGGTATTGAAATCTTTTTGCCTCATTTCGTCTGAATCAAGCCATCGATTCCAAGCAGCAAAATTTCAAACTCGTCCATCAAAGGGAAATAACGCATATAATTGAAAAGATCCGAAGGGAAGCAATTGATGTAGCGAGATATTCGCAAAATGATGTGCATAGCTCAGTGAGCACCAGGAAAGGCCACATCACTATGTCATCATGTACATCGGTCTCTTAAGGGCAATGATTAGCAATCCATCACAGCCAATATGGATTAGGATATGATTAGTCATACCCGATGTTACGCTGAATAGGATACATTCGATTCTGTCAGTACCTGTTTGACACGTCTACCGTGGCGTCTATCCCATGTATTAATTTGAGGTTCGTCATGTCACATTTTTTAGGCTGTTCTATAGCCATTTTACGTTTAATCCCTCATCTTCTACCCGCTTGGGTGTAGAGGTCTGTGAGTACATACTTGCATCCGATCGTGCAGAAAAAACAGATGGTTTGTCTGTCGTGTATTTGCATGTTGTGGGGGAGAGGGGATGTCACGGTGGTAATAGTGGACAACTACCAAGTATTCTTTTACGTGCACAGCGTGTACAGAACTTCAAAGTCCATCGTCCGTCTCCGATTGGACTAGGCAGTTCGATGTCTCAAGGGACGCTTGAAACGTGTTAGATTCGACACACCCCACTGTTTCGCACTTTCGTCCATTTCTTAAGAGACGAGCACCTTATATCTCGGCTATTACCAACCATGGACATGTCTAAAATGTGAAATATTTCAGTTAGTGTTTTTTTTTAAATAATTGTAGTTGTTGCTCCAAATAAGTATAGGCTCGCCACAGACGTTGGTCTCGTTGCAGGACACACACAGCAAAGCATTGATGTCGTTTTACAGTAGAGGTTTACAGTGGAGGTTTACAGTGGAGGTTTGGATCATTGGATTTTAAATTATGAAATTGTCAACATCATCATTTTTCTTATCCTTCCAAATTGGTATGGTAGCCTTGCGTGCAGTGCCTCTATTCTATCTTCACCAGGATCTACATTTTGGGTTGTATGCTTTGTTAGAGAAATCAAGTCTCATAAAACTTTATTAGACCTTGGAGTAGACAGACCGTGCCAGTGGTAGACATACTAGGTGCAGCGTAAACAGAATGGCATAGACAGACCAGGCATAGAGTGACAAGAATGGTGTAGAATAACCAACCAGAGTGGACAGAAGGGTGTAGATATTTATATACACAGATTACATTTATCGAAAACAGATTGATGTAGACATATTTGGCAGAGCGGAGACCGAAGACACTGTCTTACCTGCCATGGGTTAAACATAATGGTTGAGACAGCACAGTCATAACATAGACAGAATGTTGTTTACATATTTGGCACATGGTAGACATAATGATTTTGACAGACGATACACAAGGCAGACACACCATAGACATATTTAGGCAAACAGACTAGAGACAGTGTAAACAGAATGGTGTAGCAGACTGATTTAGCCCAGCGGAGACAGAATGGAATTGACAGGACATCCACATAGTAGACATAATAGTGTAGCAGACTGATTTAGCCCAGCGGAGACAGAATGGAATTGACAGGACAGCCACATAGTAGACAGAATGGTGTAGCAGACTGATTTAGCCCAGCGGAGACAGAATGGAATTTACAGGACAGCCACTTAGTAGACATAATGGTGCAGACTAGCCTGCAACATCGTAAATAAAATAGTGCATACATTCTAGACAAAACGTTGACAAAATCTTTAGGACAGACCAAACAAAATGGTTTAGACATATTTGCACATCGTAAATACAATGACGAGACTAACATGCCCCAGAGTAATTTGAATGTTGTAGACATACCAGACATAATGTAAACAGAATCTTGAGGACAGACCAGACAAAATGGCTTAGACATATTTGCAGAGGGTAGACTGAATGGTCTATAGACAATATATATCAAGAACTTCGATATCAAAAGTTCGATAGGATAAAATATTAATTTAGGAAATAATGAACCTCACAGTGGCGATATTATCAAATTGTTTGATCACGCCATACAGAAAGTTGTGGCAGGAACGATTATACATCAATACCTATTTTAAAACATATTCACTTGATCTACGACATATATTAAGGAAGCAGGAGAAATAAAGGTCAACTGAAATATGTGGAAGAATTTTCTGGGATCAAGATGCTGAGCAGCGCATGAACTGTAGTGGTCAGCAAACGATAGCTGGCTGCTAGCGTCAGGGCCAGCGAAACAGAGCTGCCAAGACCCTTCTACACTTCCACGTAGTTATCCTGGATAACAGGCTGCAGCAGGACACACTGGCTAAGGAGAAGGGATCGAAGACGGAATGCTAACCCGGTACTCAAAACATGCTTGCTGAAGTCGGATGTATTGGACCGAAAGATGCAAATATCGCAGTCAAGCTGTAAATTACGACACAACGCATTCCGCTCTCTGGACTACATTCTGCTACTTAAGCCCTTTCGGGGTTTGGTAGCGGGAGATTGAGAACGAACGAAGCCAAGCCAAGTCAAATATGTAGAAGGCATATCGTTTTCAGTATAATTACACAAACCAAAAACGTGGCCTTTTTACTTCAAAATTAAATTCATCAAACCCACGCCTTGTTCTCAAGACTTCTTTTAGTAGTGTTGGGTCATAACAATATGTCTAATTCTATTTTCAAGCTATCATCAATCTTGTATTAAAAACACAATTGAAAAAAACTTACATTTTAATTTCAATGCTGCATGGATAACTGTCCAAAAAAAGAGGCTCTGTTTAAAATTGGAGGTTCCAAGAACACTGGGTTCGCTAATTATAAGTCCAACTAAAACAGCGAGCTGATTACAAATGGCGTCTTAAATGTCACATCAAGTCACTAAGTGATGTAAGTACTACGCAATGTAGTACAAATTAGTTGAGTGAAGTCTGTTGTGAGATGAATACACAATTATGAATAACAATTTTGGCACTGGTCCGTTACAAAAGATATATAAGAAAGCAAACCTAGTGACATATGTGCTCTTATACTGCAGTATCATGCATGTAGCATTACTTTATTTGCACTTTCTTTCAATATTGCGACATCTTTTCTCTTTGTTAATTCGTTGCAGCTATTTTAGGTAGGTAAATATTATGTCATATTTGTCAAATTCGGTCCAGAATGTTGAGCACGCATTATATCTTGATTTAACGAAACACATATTCCTAATGTTGACTTCGCTTTGCGCGTGTGCCTGCTACTAATCACAAGACACTAGATGCTGATGTCCTGTCTACCAAACAAAAATATATCTGCGTTATACTGGTATTTAGAGTTTGTTTGCCCCCTATCGGGACAGGGTCTTATCAAGAATATAAACACTGCAAAGACCAACACGGGGATGTAGTGTGAGATTTTTATTGTAAATATAAATGTGTTTGCTCGTGTTGTTTTCCACACTTGATAGCCTTGTAAAAGTTAATAATTTAAGGAGGTTTCTGCACATTAGATTTGTCAGAAGAGAAGCCAGATTTTACAAGATGCTATACTGAAAAAACGGAAACATTTGAGATTTTGTTTAGTTGTCTTTTATACCGGTATGAGTACTGAAAGGTCTACAGCTAAAGTTAATGAATTATTGTATAACGATGGAACAAGCTCAAACAAAAGACCCTTCATTGAGGCAAGTATCAGAAGTGTGTGTGTTTATTGTGCAACAAGACAGGACACCACCGGCAATATTAGAATGTGTCATACTGGATGCTAAAGTGGGGTAAGCCGAAGCTGTTGAGAGATACACGACTGAATTAAAATACTATGGTTGGATCGTAGATTACTAGAGTAAGAATCACTCAACAGTATGTTAATATATATAATCTTGTGACATATTCTTTCTCGGCCTAGTGGAAGTCTGTCCGCGTCATACAAAGTCATACAATATATCATACAATATCTTACGTCATATGATATATATATATATATACATAATTAATAGTCATTAATTAGAAATAACTGACTTATTTAGTCGCTCCTCTTTGACCCTAATGATTGAACGGAAAGAACGCCAGCCTGTTATATTTGCTGCTATCCTTCTCATCTGGCACCAGTCTCCTCATTGGTTCTTCAGAGATTGTCATATTTTATTACCATAGCAACCATTTAACCGTTCTGTTGGTTTGGATTCGAGGCTCTTGTATGCCTGTTGTAGTAGGCCTTCCTTCCATATGTAGATATGTTCAAACCACAGTGCTAGTTCAGATTGCTTAACTATTCGGCATATTGTTTGATTGCAGACGTTACATATAAACCGTTTAGTAATTCTATTTTTATTATAATAGGAACATTTGTTTTAGGATGCGACGAATACTTCAAAAATATAATACAGCATTTGAGTTTTAGGATGTGACGAATACTTCAAAAATATAATACAGCATTTGAGTTTTAGGATGCAACGAATACTTCAAAAATATAATACAGCATTTGAGTTTTAGGATGTGACGAATACTTCAAAAATATAATACAGCATTTGAGTTTTAGGATGTGACGAATACTTCAAAAATATAATACAGCATTTGAGTTTTAGGATGTGATGAATACTTCAAAAATATAATACAGCATTTGAGTTTTAGGATGTGACGAATACTTCAAAAATATAATACAGCATTTGAGTTTTAGGATGTGACGAATACTTCAAAAATATAATACAGCATTTGAGTTTTAGGATGTGACGAATACTTCAAAAATATAATACAGCATTTGTGTTTTAGGATGTGATGAATACTTCAGAAATATAATACAGCATTTGAGTTTTAGGATGTGACGAATACTTCACAAATAGAATGCAGAATAAGTTTTAGGATGTGACGAATACTTCACAAATAGAATGCAGAATGAGTTTTTGGATGTGACGAATACTTCACAAATAGAATGCAATCTACCGAAGACGGATGCGTTAGACAGAAAGATGCAAAATATCGCAGTCAAGCTGTAAACTAGCGATACAACGCATTCCGTTCTCTGAACTACTTACTGCTACCTGCAAAGCACTGTTCATGACTTGGTAGCGGGAGTTTGAGAACAGACACAGAAAAAGAAGAAGAAGAAGAAGAAGTAGAAGAAGAAGAAGAAAAAGAAGAAGAAGAAGAAGAAGAATGCAAAGTGAGTTTTTGGATAGGAGTACTTCACAAATAGGACGAAAGCAGAGTGAGTTTTTGGATAGGAGTACTTCACAAATAGGATGAAAGCAGAGTGAGTTTTTGGATAGGAGTACTTCACAAATAGGATGAAAGCAGAGTGAGTTTTTGGATAGGAGTACTTCACAAATAGGATGAAAGCAGAGTGAGTTTTTGGATGCAAAAAATACTTCATAGATCAAATGCAGCGTGTGAGTTTCTGGGTGCGATGAATACTTCACAAATAGAATAAAGAGTTTGAGTTATGCCCATTTGTAGATTTACTGCATTCTCATTTATGTTTATCTGTACTCATTTGTATTCCTAATATTTCGTCTCACTACCGCTGCTAATATCCACGGGCCTTCCATAACATTTATACTGAACCTCCACTGACACACGTGTGTCATTAGGCCAACACGTGATGACCCAATTTTTGATGTCCAATAACTGGCAGTTGCATCACTGTGATTGAACTAGAGGTCACCAATACCGTATTCCTCCTGCAAGCTGCGGTCCTGAAAACAGCCTTTAGTAGAAACGTCTGCCTAAGTAAATATGGTTCGCAGTAGAAAGACAAACCCGGTACTCAAAAAACGCGGGCTGAAGCCGGATGTGTCGGGTCGAAAGGCGCAGATATAACAGCCTCGTAGTAAACTACGACAGAACGTCACAACGTCCTCTTAAGAACGAAAGTCGGTAAAGATGAATAAATCATTTATTACATACAATAAGCAATTTCTAAGTTGCATTTGTCCAGTTGTAGCACCTCTCACCATTTCACGTTCTCTAACTTCACCATTAGAGGGCCATATCTAGCACCTCTCAGCTACCCACATTATCTAACGTCACCACTAGTGTACCGGTTGTAGCACATCTCAACTTGACATAGTCCAATCACATGACAGATAAATAAAAATGGCGGATAACACTGTTAGTGCTTGCATGGATTTGACTTTTTAGATCGCTTTTTTTCATGTGACAAAACCTGGGCGCATTATTATATTTCTGAATCGAAAAGAGCATCCAAGCAGTGGAAGCATACACAATCACCACCACCCGAAAATGTCGAACAATTACGTCTGGAGTGATGGCGAGTGTTTTCTTGGACAAACTTGTCATCATTCATGTTGATTTTCTACCCCGTGGTGTACCTGTCAACAGTGAACAGCATATACGCATTTTGAGTGATATGCATAACCGTCTGCGGAAAAAACGGGCTGGTTTGATCACAAATGGCGTCATGCTCCTGCAAAACAACGCTCACCGCACTATTGGACATCTGCAGCAACTCGGCTGCGAGGTAATGCCACTTCCACCTTACAGCCCAGACCTCGTTCCACGCGATCTCCACCTCTTTGGACCCCTAAATTAATAGTCATACTTGTGCGCATATATTATATGATTATGCAGTTGAGATCTAGTGGGTCTAATGTGCACCATGTTGACTATATGTGTAAATTATGGTGACTATACGTATGCGCTCTGGTGTCTATACGAGTGGGTTCTGGTAACTATACGGGGCAGTTCTTGTGAGTATAAATGTCGGCTCTGGTGACTATACGTGTGATTTCTGGTAACTATATATGTGAGCTCTGGTGACTATACGTGTGAGTTCTAATGAGCAATAGTTATGATAAGTGAATGTGTGTATTTGCAGGATTATACATGTGAGTCCTGGCAACTATACGTGTGAGTTCTTGTATATATAGGCGTGAGATCTGGTGAATGTACGTGTGAATTCTGGTGGGTATACGTGTACATACTGGTGAGTATGCGTCTTAGGTTTTGTGAGTATACATATGAGTTCAGCTTGTTGTACTGTATAATGAGATGCATAACATCACATGCAAACTATAAATATCAACACACATTACGCTACATTGGTTGCTTTATATGTATTTAGTTATTGAATACCAACTAGAGACATGCAGACTACAGAAACCATGTTCAAATCACGCTTCACTGGTTGATTGTTACACGTACCGAACAACGTAACAACAACTTGAGACATGCATATTACAGCAACCATGTACACATGGTTGATTGTTACATATACCGAACAACGTAACAACAACTAGAGGCATGCAGAATATAACAAGAAAGTATAACCACGGCACTCTTTTTTTTCTACAGACCTAGAAAAATGATCAGCGAAAACCGTCAATTTCAGCTTTCACAATTATTGAGCTGGTTTATTACTTTTGGAATATAATTTGTTTCTTAATCTTGATGTTTACTCGAGTATAATCTAGAAACTTTGAAGGCCCAGAGTTACAGTCGAAATAATGTTATTGTTTCTGTTAGTGATATTAAATATGTTGTTATTAATGGTCATGAGAAAAGCAAACCATCTGTCCTCTAATGTTACAATACACACGCACACACAGACCGTATTATAAAGTTGATTTCAAGTCGGTTATCATTAACAATATCAGAATAAACAAGAAAATGGGCTCAATGAATCAAACAAAATATTGTATGAAGACAAGCAAATACAATGGGCTGTAGTCACTAGTAAATCTCACCTGTCATGTCACAAGCTGACACGCTCCTCGTCATTGGTTTTCTTGGAGGGAACTGACTACATCAAAACTTAGTGCACGGACTCTGATTTGCGTGATGTGTTCGTCACGATAATGTCGCTCTTTTCTGCCGTAGCCCCGTAGTCACTGAAATATAAAGTAAAATAGTTTTCTTCAACGGTAGGCATTAATTATTTCATAAACAAAAACAGTCTTTCTCAGAAAACCAGTCATACGCCATCCAGCAACTAATCAAAGACAGCTTTCTATGGTAACCTGCCAAATATAGCCACCTTTCTTGGAAAAAAAAATGTAGCCCTACTTTGGTAGCCATTCAAAAAAAGCATCACTGGCAGATAATCAAGAACAATACGCCACTCCCTCTTTTTGACAGCCAATCAAAGAACACCTTCCATTGCAGAAAGTCAATGACATCCCTTCTATGTAGACAATCAATCATGTTCCGCTTTTGTAGCAAGCCAATGCCATCCCTCCTTCTATGTAAACAATCAATGACGTCCCGTCTTTGTAGAAAATCAATGACATCCCTTCTATGTAGGCAATCTCGCTTTTGTAGCAAGTCAAAGCCATCAATATATGTAGACAATCAATGACGTCCCGACTTTGTAGTAAATCAGTGACATCTCTCCTTCCATGCAGACAATCAATGCCATCCCTCCTATGTAGACAATCAATGCCGTTCCGCCTTTGTAGCAAGTCAATTCTATCCCTTCTATGTAGACAATCTATGCCGTCCCGCCTTTGTAGCAAGTCAATGACATCCCTTCTATTTAGCCAATAAATGACACCCCTTCTATGTAGTGAATCAATAACGCCATTTATTAATAAACCTTTTAATAAGCCTTCCTTGTCAAAAATAAATAGCTGTATTAAAGCAATCTCGCGACGAAGCAGTCATTTAACCTTAGTGTACATCTGATCATGCTAAAGAGCATTAGCTATTACAACAGTCAAGAAATTGTTCAATTGTGCCATATTGAGAAGCAAGCAAGTATTTCTTTCAACAATAAACGTACTAAAGCCTCCAATAACTACATATGAACGTGCATTCTTATTTCTTCTTCTTCCTTTTCTTCTTCTTCTTCGTTCGCAACTAAGCCCTGAACATGGCTTTGCAAGTAGCAGGATGTAGTCCAGAGAACGGATTGCGTTGTGTCGCTAGTTTACAGCTTGACTGCAATATTTGCACCTTTTCTTCCGATACATCCATCTTTGGCAGGCATTCTTATTAAACATTTTAACTATGCAACTACAACTAGTGCAAGTGTACATATATTCTGGGATTGCGTGATTATCTGCATACAATTTGGTTTCTTCCTTACATATCTACAAATGAGAATGGACGGCTGAGAACATTACATATCATCTAACGAAATAATTTAGCTTGAACCTCTTCAGTTTTGTTGTCCAGCTATTTGTTGACATATAGTTTGTGTGAATTAGAGAACATATCGTACGTTTTTGTTGGCTGCTCAAAATGTTATTAAAACTAAAAGTTATCAACGCAGTTATGAGCACTGACGTTTCAAGTACCATTTATTCACGGATCAGCTACTCAATTTTCAATAAATTAATAAATCATTAGATCTGCTAGATCTGGCTACAGGGCAAGGGGCGGTCGCGAGAAAGGTGGATAGATGACATTAGAGTGACTGTGCAGTGACAAGGGCTCACATTGACCGGCGCAATGTGCCTTGGCGCAGGATAGACGACTGAAGCTTCCCAGACGCTCAAAGGGACAAGTGGAAAGAAAACTAAACGAACTAATATGTGAAGCATATGTCTTTAACAAAATGGGCAAAATTATAAAACATTAACCTGTCCATACATGTTGGGGCATTTCTTTTTTTTTTTTTTTGGCTCAAAGTTTCTATTATGGGATAGCCAGACATATGCCAAACCTTCCTTAGTCGCATCTTACAACATGCCCGGCAGGTTAAAGTGTTACTATTCTTTATTCCACTTTCGGACTTTGGTAATGCTAAAAAAGATATATTTAAACACACTAATATTATCTCAATTACTAAATACCTGGAGAACTCGCCATTTGACTCTGAGAAATATTTGATGCTCTACCTCACAATAACACCTTGTGGGCATCATGAAGCTAATACAACAAATATAATTTACCTGTTTCTCGCTGCCTCCAATATTGAAATTTTGCTAGGTGCCCATGCAGATACACGGATGAGCGTTATCATGGCGTCATAAGTCAAGGCAGTCGCACAAACTAACGGTGACTGTCGCTTCTAATGAAGATGAAGTGTGCCAACTAGAATACGCTTGGCGTCGGCTCAAAGTGCGCTGCAAAATCAATGTGGCCCGTTATTAAAAGTTGCTGTTGCGCTGACCCTGGAAGTCAGAAAACAAACACTAGCTGTGCTATCTAACAATGTTGCATGGACACATGTAGCCTGCAATGAGATCATCTACATTCAAGTATGGACGTCGAGTTTACTCTACGGACGTCTCTGTCACAGTCTTGGTCTTCTTGTGGCCTCACCCTGGAACGTCCGATCTCAGAATCTGTGTAAGTGTCCTGTTCAAGAATGTTATTGGTTACGCTGGCCTCTCTTACTCCAGCGAATCAGAATGGAGAATCTTGAAGATGCTGGGGCTTCCAGACTCCTCATTTGAATATCGATTAGAGGACGGTGCTCACAGGAATAAGGTTTAGATGTTGTGGAATGATAGGGCCCTTTCCAGCCCTGCAACGTTACACACACCCCACCCACACTCACGCACTCACTAAAACACGCACACTTACCCCCGCACACGAAAAGGAGCACGGAGCCAGACTGGGAGGAACACATTTCAAAGCAAAAAGAACTTTGATTGGAGGAACATCGTACACTAGATGGTAAAGAAAGATGAGCGCAAAAAAGACCAGAGCAATCATAAAATCGCAGGGATGGTTTCAGAGGGAGCATGAGAGTAATCACGCTGCGAAAAGTGTTCAACATTATCCTGTAAGATTAAAGCATCTAAAACAATGAAAGTGATCAAGAACTATAATGTCAGGCTAACGTGTCTAAATCATTTCCTGTAAGATTAAAGTGTATAACACTATTACGTAAGATTATAGCGTCTAAAACTATTATATAAGATTAGTGTCTAAAATTATTTTGTAAGACAATATAACAAATTATCAGCTAAGATTAAAGCGCATAAATCTCTTCTGTGAGATTAAAGTGTCAAACCTATCATCTACGATTATGTTGTATAAAACTATTCTCTGAGATTGATATTTTGTCAGATTAAAGTGTCTAAAACTATTTTGACATATTAAAGTATTCAAAATGCACGATTAAAGTGTGTAAAACTGTTATGTTGAATTAGAGGGATTAAACACTATCCTGTCATTAAAGTGAAAAAACAAACTGTACTATTAAAGGGATACAAAAACTGTCATGTGATTTGAAAGTGAACAAAACTGAAATGATCAAAGCTGTCCTGTTACTTATAATTGTCCTAAACTGTCTTGTTACCTTAATGTCCAAAACTACTCTGTCCCAGTGACATGATAAACAAACTATCATATAACATTTAGGTGTCTGAAAAGTTTATCTAAGATTAAAGTGAATAAAAAGTATTCTGCAGGATTAAAGTGGCTTCAATTATTATGTAAGATTAAATCATCTGAATCTTTCATGTAAGCTTAGTATCCAAAATATCATGAGACTAAGGTGTCAAAATCTATCATCTAAGGTTAAAGTGCATAAAACTATTATGTAAGATTAAACTGTTTAAAACTATTCTTTAACATTGAAGTATCTTGAATAATTCTGCAATATTGCAAATTACTGAAACAAGTATGTAAGAACGTATCTAAAACTGTTATGTAGGATTAAAGTAATAAAACACTATCATCTCATATTAAAGTTACCAAAATGAATCTGTCACATTACAGTGATAAATACCATCCTATGATATTAAAGGGATAAAAAACTCTCATGTGATTTGAAAGTGATCAAAACTGTCAGCTCACATTAAAATGATCAAAACTATCCTATCAAATTGTTCAAAACTATAATGCATAATTAAAGTGTCTCAAGTTTTTCTGTTGATTTCTTCTTCTTCTTCTGCGTACACAGTCAGACAGTAACCATTATTTTCTCGAAAAAAGCGGCGGTCATCCTGAGACTCTCGCCACTACCATAGAGCTTGTCTTGCAGTTCCACTGGCAATGGCCACATCTGCTCTCTCTGATCCTCGTATGTCGGGCAGTTCTGCAGCAGATGTTCAGTGGTCATTTTACCAGTACCGCACGGGCATTCGTCGGTACACCCTATCTTCAATTTGTTGAATAGGTGGTACCTCAGTCTGTTGTGGCCAGTGCGGAGTCTGAAGACAACGACCTGCTCTCTTCGGTTCAACTGGTAATAGGCATCGTTTTTGGTGTAACCAGTATGTTCGGTTTCCCATTTGGTCATGTACCTGGCTTTGATAAGCCGTTTTGACTCTTCGTACGTCATACTGGTATCTGTTTGTGGTAGCCTTGCACCTTCTTTTGCCAGTCTGTCTGCCTCCTCGTTGCCTTGGATGTTGCAGTGGGACGGAACCCACTGTACCACTACCCTTTTTGGTGCGGACTGCTGGCACAGTTTGCAGAGTGCTGCTCTTAAGTCATTAAGCTCAGTGTTTTTCTGGCTTTTTAGCGCTGTGACTACTTCGAGAGCATCTGTCAGCAGGACTATATGGCTCTCATTTTCACTGTGTGTTACCATTTCTTCCACTGCCGCCCTCAGTGCCTCTGCCTCTGCTCTGAAATTGCTTGTGTACTTACCAGTAGCGAAAGACAGTGTTATTTTTCTGCCATTTGGTAGGTTCAGGAATGCTCCTGCCCCTCCGTTCTGTGTAGTGTTTGTTACAGAACCGTCGGTGTATGCATGGGTCCAGTCCATGCTTGGGTAGCTTTTCGTTATGAAGCTTAGGGTAGTGTCTCTCCTTTCTTTTTCACTCTGGCAGTTTTTGTTTGCAATACCTGGTATATTTTCTACCCCCTCTGGAAATATATCCTGCCTCCAAGTAGGTTTTCGTACAGTAGTCATGGGTTTTGGTGTTGTTAGTGCGTTTATGGGATCTTCGTGCATCTTTGCTTTGGCTATTTCTGCAAAGTTTCTCCGCTTTAGTTTCCCATTTCCCAAATTGTTTAGTCTCTGGTGCATTGGATGGTCCGTCAGTCTTCGGAGTTTCTCTGACTGCAGCTGGGCTCTGCAGTCTCTTCTATCGGTCATGGATTGCAGTTTTGTAATCTTTTCAAGTTCTTTCTGTTGATTTAAAGTGTCTAAGACGCTTCTGTAAGATGAAAAAATACATCATTATTATGTAGGACAAGAGTGTCAAAAAAACTTTAATCTAAGATTAAAGTACATAAAAATAATCTGTAAGATTAAAGTGTCCAAAACTTTTCTGCAAGATTAAAGTGTGTAAACTATGCTGTAAACTATCATAGTTTGTAGGATTCTGCTAGATTAAGGTGTCTACAATTATTCTGTAATATTGAAATGTCTAAAATTATTGTCTAAAAAAGTGTCTAAAACTATTTTGCAAGATTAAATAGTGTAAGATACGTTTTAAGATTAAAGTGTCTAAATTATTTTAAAAGATCAAAGTGTCAAACAGAGTTACGAAATATTAAAGGTGATCAAACACTATCGTGTCACATTAAGGTGACCTAAAACTTCCCTGTCACTTTAAAATGATCAAAAACTTCCATATGGAGTTGAAGTGATCAAAAAACTATCCGGCCATACTAAAGTGATCAAAAAAACTAACATGTGATATTAAAGTGCACAAAGCCGCACTATCACACTAAACTATCATAAACCGCCCTGTCACATTGAAATATTTAAAACTATCATACCACATTAAAATGTACCAAAACTACCCTTCCACGCTGAAACGTCCATTAATGTAGTATAAGATTATCAACCTGTCCTATCAATGTTCACACTAATAATAGACTTTACAGATCTAATCTGCAACAAAATCAGGTATGTGTGCTTGTGTATGTGTGTGTGTGTGTGTGTCTGTGTGTGTGTCTCTGTGTGTGAGTGTGTTTGTGGCTGGTATGTGTGTGTGTATGTTCGTCCATCACATGTGATGCAGACCACTATATTTGTTCAGCCGTATGAACAGTCTTTTCTTTTGCTGTGTCCGCTGAAATGTGTGACTTGCGGGGTGTTTTAGATTAAAGTGAGAAAGAAACTGCGCCTTTTGTCAACATCACTCTCTGGTCCTGAGCTATCTTTGGCCAATGGCAAGATTTTATCGCGACAATTGAAGATAGCCCATTTGTCCTCAGGGTTTAACCTATGTCTTTCCCATAAACAGGGATGCCGCAAGGCAGTCGAGAGAAGTGACATCTATCACTATGTGTCGTGCCTTTCCCATAACCGCAAGCGGTCGTAGCGACACCACTCAGCTTGTGCGTGATGTGTGGAGCATCTCTCCCGAATCTAGACCATTATAGTCCTGTCTAAATTTCACAGTCACACCAAAACCGACACTATCTGCAGCAGGGGTGAAGGGCGCCAATCTAATCAAATTCAGCAGTGTGCACTAGACCGTGAAAATACGAAACAGGTTTACGCGTATTGCTAATTCATGTAGATCATGTGCAGACCAGGGTAATCAGTGGAAGAAGACAACAAAATACGCATTATTAGCTAGTCAAAACGAAACATAACGACACGTTTTCGAGAACACAAGTGTAAGTCGTCGACCTGTAGGAAATTCCAGGCAAATCCGTGACCTTGCGGAATTCATAAATGAGCTAAAACATCAGAGCAATGTAGTCCTGCAGCTGGTACGGCGCCATCTTTGCCCCTCTCTCTCTCCTACGTATATACATATATATATATATATATATATATATATATATATATATATATATATATATATATATATATATATAAATATATACATACATACATACATACATACATACATACATACATACACACATATACATACATACATACATACATACATACATACATACATACATACATACATACATACATACATACATACATACATACATACATACATACATACATACATACATACACACGTATACATACATACATACATGGTGAAAGACTGAGTGATGAAGATTTTAAAGTGGAGAAACGACTAATGCACAGGACCTGTAGCAGATAGTACATGTGAGAATGAACATTGGCGATAACCGAATGAAAACAGTTGAAAACCTTATTATTTCGAAAAATTCAAAAAACTGTAATCACTAATTATCAAGAATAATCCCTATTAGTAGTTTATCTAGCATTGTAACACAAAACTATTTCTTGCAAACATATTCTCTTTAAATCTATTTCTAGAGAAAGCCCCATGATTGAATTGTCCTTGAGTTGATTTTTGTCATAAACATTTGTTAAAGGAGGGTAATGGTATTTCTTTGAACTAATTAATATAAAGCAACTGTTCCAATAGCTTTTATCTGTGCTTAATGTTCATTACAACATTTATTGTACCTTCTCAATTCAAATGTGACGGACATATATACTGATTATTTCTAGTTCCATTCGCATTTATTACTAATTATCCTTTCCACTTCGGACTACGGATGAACAAAAAAGAAAACTCAATGTCTCAGAAACCTATACTGCCGCAAATGCGAGATCGAGCTGTGAAATGAGCCAGTCAAAAAGTTCAGCTCTTATACTTGGGACAAGAAATAAATGCCACCCACACCCTAGACACTGAAATCCTGCAGCTGAAAGACACCATGGCAAAGACACACCTTTTTAATTGTGCGATGTGGAATGTGAAATCTAGGCAACGCGGATGCAGAGAACTACGCATTACCCAGCGAGCGATGGAAAGACGCGTCCTTGAGATCTCGATCAAAGATCGAATCCACAATGTTAAAATCAGAGAACGCACTCTATTTCCAGACGTTGTGGAAGATGCGTTGCCTCGCAAATACCACTGGGCTGGCCATGTGGTGCGCATGCCAGATAACCGATGGACACGCAGAACGACGTTTTGGTGGCCATATAATTATACACGACCACGCGGCCGCCCGTCCATACGCTGGCGAGATGGTCTGTTGAGAGAACTAAGTCTGAAATGGTACGACACGGTAAAAGATCTGACTGCATACATGACATTGTTGACTACCTTGCATACGGCCCACCTGTCGGACTGAAGTTGAGGATATTGTATTATATTGTATCTTGCATTTCCCACAGGCGAAAGCAATGAAAGCCAGATAGTCCTGTTCCCAGATGCCCTGGCAGTGGTCACATCACTAAAAAGCCAAAAAATACTGAACTTAATGATTTAAGAGAAGTACTCTGTCAACTATGCCAGCAGTCCGCACCAAAAAGAGTAGTGATACAGTGGGTTCTATCCTACTGTAACATCCAAGGCAACGAGGAGGCAGACAGACTGGCAGAAGAAGGTGCAAGACCACCACAACCAGATTCTAGTGTGACCTACGAAGAGTCCAAAAGGCTTATTAGGGACAGATACATGGCCAAATGGGAAACAGAACACACTGGCTACACACAAAATTATGCCTACTACCAGCTGAACAGAAGAGAGCAGGTCGTGGTCTTCAGACTCCACCCAGGCCACAACAGACTGAGGTACCATCTATTCAATAAACTGAAGACAGGTGGCACTGACGAATGCTCGTGTGGTACAGGGAAAATGACCGCTGAACATCTGCTGCAAAATTGCCCGACATACGAGGACCAGAGAAAGCACATGTGGCCATCACCAGTGGCAACACTAGACAAGCTCTATGGCAGTGTCGACAGCCTCAGGATGACAGCTGCTTTCTTCGAACAAATTCAAGTTGACGTCTGACAGCGTACGAAGAAGAAGAAGAAGAAGTATATTGCATAGTTTGTGCGGTGGTCCACATTTCACATCCATACGTTGCCACCGGAAAGTTTGCAAGATTTTTATGTTCGTCATTTTATTAGAGTTCTGGCCCAAGCGTTTCTCATTTTATTAAACCTCTGCATTGTCATAGCCATGCGCCATCTGATTTTCTTCAGGCATTGTTGTTCTAGAACAACTTTAGGTTTGGTCTTTGTCTTGTCTGTGCTCATTTTCTTGGTTTTACTTATATTCTGTTATAGATTTTGATCTTCGTTGTTTTACCTACATCATCATTCATTCTAGCCACGCAGCGTTCTTTGAGAAAACAACTGTGTCATATGAGTTCTGATATCTCGTTCCCATCAATTGTTAATGGCTCGAACTTGTCATAATCGTCAAAGTTTTTGACGTTCCTCGTTACAGATTCTGCATTTATATTGAATAGATAAGGGGTGAGTATACATCACTGTCTTACATCCTTTTGAACTTCAAATCAGTTTGACGTTTCGCCAGCTATTCTATCCGCAGCTTGTTGTTCCTAGTATAGTGATTCGATCAAGTGAATCAAATGCATTGGTAACCCCATGTCTCTCATTATGGTCCACATCGCTCAGTGTTGCACAGTCAAACGCTTCCGTGTAATCTATAAAGCAAGGGTGTACGTCGACATTGTACTCTCTACATTTTTATAAAATATTTCTTATGTTGGGGATGTGATCCCTCATGCCCCTACATTGTCTAAAACCTGTCTGTGCTTCATGGACCTCCTCATGGAACTTTTTTTTCTTTTCTCTTCATGATGATAAGTAGAAGGATTTTTCTAGCGTGACTTATTAATAGGATGGTTCGATAATTGGTACATTGCTTCAAATGTCCTTTCATGGGGAGAGTTATATGCACAAATCTTGTCCATGCTCTTAACCATATTGCACTGCCAGACCTTCCTACATAGTGTGTGATAGATGCTAATACTTCCCTACCCCCCCCCCCCCCCTGCTTGAATAAATCACTGTATATATCATCGCATCCTGGTGATTTCCATTTCTTTAAACCTTCGATTGCGGAATGGACCTCTTGTACACTAGGTTTCTGTCTCTGGATCAGGTGGCCTAGGCGTTGTATTGGAGCCGCCTCCTGTGTTTTCTGTCTCTGGATCAGGTGGCCTAGGCGTTGTATTGGAGCCGCCTCCTGTGTTTTCTGTCTCTGGATCAGGTGGCCTAGGCGTTGTATTGGAGCCGCCTCCTGTGTTTTCTGTCTCTGGATCAGGTGGCCTAGGCGTTGTATTGGAGCCGCCTCCTGTGTTTTCTGTCTCTGGATCAGGTGGCCTAGGCGTTGTATTGGAGCCGCCTCCTGTGTTTTCTGTCTCTGGATCAGGTGGCCTAGGCGTTGTATTGGAGCCGCCTCCTGTGTTTTCTGTCTCTGGATCAGGTGGCCTAGGCGTTGTATTGGAGCCGCCTCCTGTGTTTTCTGTCTCTGGATCAGGTGGCCTAGGCGTTGTATTGGAGCCGCCTCCTGTGTTTTCTGTCTCTGGATCAGGTGGCCTAGGCGTTGTATTGGAGCCGCCTCCTGTGTTTTCTGTCTCTGGATCAGGTGGCCTAGGCGTTGTATTGGAGCCGCCTCCTGTGTTTTCTGTCTCTGGATCAGGTGGCCTAGGCGTTGTATTGGAGCCGCCTCCTGTGTTTTCTGTCTCTGGATCAGGTGGCCTAGGCGTTGTATTGGAGCCGCCTCCTGTGTTTTCTGTCTCTGGATCAGGTGGCCTAGGCGTTGTATTGGAGCCGCCTCCTGTGTTTTCTGTCTCTGGATCAGGTGGCCTAGGCGTTGTATTGGAGCCGCCTCCTGTGTTTTCTGTCTCTGGATCAGGTGGCCTAGGCGTTGTATTGGAGCCGCCTCCTGTGTTTTCTGTCTCTGGATCAGGTGGCCTAGGCGTTGTATTGGAGCCGCCTCCTGTGTTTTCTGTCTCTGGATCAGGTGGCCTAGGCGTTGTATTGGAGCCGCCTCCTGTGTTTTCTGTCTCTTGATCAGGTGGCCTAGGCGTTGTATTGGAGCCGCTTCCTGTGTTCTCTGTCTCTGGAGCAGGTGGCCTAGGCGTTGTATTGGAGCCGCCTCCTGTGTTTTCATACATTTCTCTACAGTATATCCTTGCTTTTGTCAGGGTACTGCTATGGTTATCGTTTATGACATCCTCTTAATTCCGGAGTTCCATGAGTTTTAGAATGCGCTCATTCCTTCAGACTTGGCTTCCATGTTTTGCCTTATTTGCAAAAGGATACAGTTAGCTTTTCTAACATTGTTCTTTAAGCATTTCCCCTTTACATCGATTTTGTCATCTGCATTTTCACTTTATTCTGCTCTGTCTTCCAATTAGAAGACTCTCATATATGTCCTTCACATCTATACTATATGTTTCTGGTAAGTCACGTTGTTTCACATCTATACTATATGTTTCTTGTAAGTCACGTTGTTTTATAGCTGAGCAGCCTGGCTGTTTTCCTTTGACAACTCCAGTTTTTGTGGCCCTTGAATCTATTTTTACTTTTGCCCCATGAGGATTTAGGACTGAATTAATATGTTTTTACTTGTTTGACACTGCTCCTAAATCTGTCTCTGATAACAAAGTCGATCTGATTTATGTTTCTATCACCCGGAATTTTCCTCATGTGCTGTTGAAGAAAGTATTGCATACAACTAGGTGATTATCCTTACATAATTGTAAAAGCCTAACTCCTCTGTCATTGCTTTTTTCCAATACAAAATCCTCCCTCTATTTTTGGATGTTGACCTTTCCCAAATTTAGCGTTCATATCACCCATCACTATCAGTACATCCGTTGTTTTTTTACTAATTTTAGTCCTTTTTTGGTACTATTTGTACGCCATTGTAACTCTTTCTTTATTAGGAATGTGTGTCCCATTGTGCCGATCAACTTAATCTTCGTTGCTGTATTATTGTCAATATTTGCCTTTGTGCGCCTATCTCAGTAAGGACTTTGTCTTCTGATCTTCACTCTTTCTATTCTACGGTAGGGACTACATTTCAAATACTTCCAATCAGTTGTGATCTACCTTTGTTAAAGTCCATGTTTAAGCTCCATACCGTAATTGACGCACTTTAGTAGTGATTATTCTTTCCCGCAGTTCTATCCTTATGTTCTGTGAGGTTAACAGTTTATGTTTTTCTCTGAAAGATTTTTATTTTTGCCATTGCAGACCATGTCTTAATTGATGTGTCATCGCGGGCATCTTGTGTGATAGTTTGCCCTAAATTTGTAAACTTTTGAATTTGTGCAATGACTTTTCCATTGAGGATTATATTCGTTTGCCTATGTTGCGTGGCTCTTACCATAACCTTTGTCTTAAATGTTAATTTTTTCAAGCAGCTCTATCATCGCTGCTATTGATCCTTCCACTGTGGCCTTATCATCAGTAAATGTGATGGCCTTATCATCAGTAAATGTGATGGCATTATCTTTCAAACCATTGACTTTGACACCATTATTACAACTGAAAACAATATATTTCCACACCATCTCATAATTTGCGTTATAGAGACTCCCTGAATGAAGCAATCCTGTCGTACCACCTCATCTTATTGAAACTGGATCTGTTAGTTCTCCTCTTGATTTTCATACAGGTTCTGGATTAACCTTATGACTCGATACCTATTTGTTGCAACCTATAAACAAGCTTGTTCTATGAGACTCGATCAAAAATTGTCTAGCAGTCTAATAACGCAGATACATTTTCGTCGTCTTTGGTCGACCATTCTTTCTGCGAGAAACCGCAATAATCCTATAGCAACACGTGTATCTCTGACCTTCCGAGATCCAAATGCGTATCTTTTAGCACCTCCTCTATATTGGATGCAGTGTGGCCTAGAGGGGGGGGGGGGGGGGGGGGGAAATAAGTTCCACAATCCTAAGGCCTTGAGTACGAATCCCGTTGTGTCCAGTTTAGCAGACACGGAATGTTTATTTGGCACGATCGCGTCTCCACGTACGGAATATAATGGTAGCCTACTATACTGCACACCAGTCAAGAAACTAATAACAGTCAAATAGGTTGACGGTTGAAAGAACAACGTTCTGCAAAGGACATTCTACTTGTATCTTGCCATCGGTTCTCTCCTCAACTATATTTCATATAATGTTAGATGCATTAAGTTTCTTGTTCGGAATTTGCCAGTTCCTGTGGCATTCAGCTTTTTGGCAAGGGAATTATTATAAAAATGTCTAGGAAACTGAAATACTTTGGCCACATAAAACGCCAACAATCTGCAAAAAATCTATACTGGAAGCCAAACGAGGCAGAGGCAAACCGAAGAAAACATGGATGCACATCATCGAAGATGCTCTGAAGATGGCGGTGACGAAGGCAGAATAACTAGATGAATATAATGAGTCTAACAGTTACGAAGGCAGAAAAACTAGATGAATATAATGAGTCTAACAGATACGAAGGCAGAATAACTAGATGAATATAATGAGTCTAACAGATACGAAGGTAGAAAAACTAGATGAATATAATGAGTCTAACAGATACGAAGGCAGAATAACTAGATGAATATAATGAGTCTTACAGATACGAAGGCAGAATAACTAGATGAATATAATGAGTCTTACAGATACGAAGGCAGAATAACTAGATGAATATAATGAGTCTAACAGATACGAAGGTAGAAAAACTAGATGAATATAATGAGTTTAACAGATACGAAGGCAGAATAACTAGATGAATATAATGAGTCTAACAGATACGAAGGTAGAAAAACTAGATGAATATAATGAGTCTAACAGATACGAAGGCAGAATAACTAGATGAATATAATGAGTCTAACAGATACGAAGGCAGAATAACTAGATGAATATAATGAGTCTTACAGAATAGCCGTGATAAGAGCAACGCTCTGCAATGGACATGCGTGTTACATTATCTATTTTCTCCTCATATTCTAATTAGTAACTAATTTTAATTCATTATAATTATTAGAATATTTTATGTGCAAATAACTAAAAGCTACAGATGGATCCCGACTTTCAACCGCTCGACTTACGACCGCTCGACTTACGACCGCTCAACTTAAGAATCAATGTTCAATGGCTTCATTTAAAGTATATCCTGTTCTTACATTTTTCTAAAGCCAGATAGTACAGCTAATATGAATCCACTGAGTAATGTGTTTTTGTATTGCCCTAATACATTCCGGGAAGTTGGTTCATTACCAACCACTGCTTAATGCTTACATGTAATGGACGTTCTTGTATCCATTAGACAAGATCAAAATATATCAAAAGTAAGGTTATTTTCTGGCGAAGCGTGAGAGCAATATATTTATAAATCCCAGTCTTAGACTTAATATCGAATTAAAGGTGAACGTTTTGTCATCTTCTTCTAATTCGGCGTTCGCCTGAAAAGGAATTTGTGTCGTAGTTTACAGCTAGGCTTCGATATTTGCACCATTGGGTTCGACACCTCCGTCTTCGGTGGGCTTTTTTTTTGGGTATCGTGTTTGCCTTCCAAGTGCGATCCCTATTCTCTAAGCCAGACTGCACTAGCGCAGCCTGTTTCCAGAGCCGACGCTTAGAGGCAAAATAGGGTCTTGGTCAGCTCTGGTTCACCGGCCGTAATGAAAGCAGCCAGATATGAGTCCATGGCTGCTGTTAGATCATTCACCTTGCTGCACGCTCGGCATGTCACGTGACATGGTCTGCATGTGTTGCAGAACACGGAAACCTCCCGATGTAAAAGTGCGCCATATTAGAGCATTTATACATTCTTTGGAAGACTCGAATGAGTTACTTTCAATCTGCAATACTTTTCAATTTCACTAAACGCAATTAAGCGCTTAAGAGTATTAAGTCATATCGTGACATTTCTTAAGGCAGTCTGGCGTTACAAGACTACGCCAAAAGACATCTTGTTCTTTATCTTGATCTTGATGACCCATTCCTCAGCGTAGCTGCCGGTCCCAACTTCATCTCCAGCGGACCCTGTCTTGGGCCACGGAAGTCCAGTGCGTGGTAAGTGCTCCTCTAGAGGTATCTCGGATCTTGTAGCGTACAGCAAGCGAGTCTGACCAACGCATTGGAGGTCTTCCCCGAGGTCTCTTCTTACCTCGGAGGTACCAGACTGCTGTCGCTGTGCTCCATCGACCAACGTTTCGTCGCAACATGTTACCTGCCCATCTATGTTTTGCCCTATCTGCACAGATTACCCTATCCTTCACCAGGGACAATCAGAATCAGACATTGTTATAATAATGTCATACGATATTTTTCCCATTGCTGGGATAGTCGAGGGATTTTGAAGGCTGAGAACTACAGACCGCTTCGCCACTGCTTGCTATGTTTGTTTATTTCACCCCCAACAGAAAAATAACATATGCCATACCGGGGATTCGAACCGCTGCCCTCCTTGTTGGCAGGCAGGCATTGAAACTATTCGGACAAGCGCTTTTCTATTATAATACTACACAAATTTTAAAATGGCAATCGACAATGTAAAAACCACAGAGGTATTTCTTAAGTTAGACAGGGAGACATCTTATATTCATATCTTTCTATAATCCTCGTTAATGATGCCATCAAAGGAAAGGACAAAAATGGTAGGCAGATGAAATCAACTCATGCGAGTATACGGAAGCTGTCATTTGCAGATGAGGTGGCTTGAAAGGCGAAACAATGAATACACGGTACCATTCATTCCACGGGTCGTCCGGACAAACATGCAGAAAAAAAAGTTTAAAATATTCAACAGCTCCGCGCATGTCATCATGGAAACACGTTTAGGATAATATTCAATAATCTAAGAATCAGATTTGAAATATTGAGACAACATCAGGAATTGGAAGATATTCATTCTCTGAAAAACGACTTCATTGGACTCCATGTTATTTTCTGCTGCGAACGTGATGTTCTGCAACATCTGCGCGTTACGACCCGGCCCACCCGCCTTCGGCAATCCTTTTGTTATTGTTAACTCTCCCTAGCCGTTAGCGTCCCCCAGTTTATCTACACGGCAACAAGTGGTTTGGAGTCTTCTCCCAAATCAGCAGCTTCTCAAGTAAGCGCGTTATCTTAGATTGTTTCTAGTACTTTTATGCGCAAGTTTTTCATTTGTCCTCCCATTGAAGGTTTGCTGATGCTCTAGTCATCATCAGTCACAGTACCCAAGAGGCTGAGCAATGCCCAAAATGAGCTAAACGATGTAAATAAAGCAGTAGGTCTTAGGGAACTCAATACACACTGAACACTTTCTTCCGAGGGGAACTAGAAAGTGAAAACATCTAAAACGTGGATTCATATATTTTCTTGGGCCAAGAGATTGCAACTTGCACATAACCAATCGAGAAATTTCACGTAGGATAACAGCAGGATGGTTCAGCCTCAAACAAATCAAACCCACACTTCAACAATTGAGAAGTCGCAATCGAGAGCTCAAACCTTCAACAGCGTGACAGTGCTGTTGTCCTTTATGTGTAAAAGGGCATGTATGAAGCATGGGAGTTATAACTTTCGACTTGTCCACTAAAAGGCTAACGTCAGCTAAAATAATCCAAGCAGATTTTATCACAGGAGAAAGGGTTCAGAGGTCACGCACGACGTGCATTCTTTGACAAAGTCGGTCTGGATTTGTCCCTTTCCGATAGTCAGAACAGGGGAGGGGAGACGCTTTACTCTAGTAAGTTTGAAGTGATTGTTCTAAATGTTTTAACACGAGTAGTAGACGGGTGTTCAAATTGGTGGGGGCATTTTATTCTGAGTGATGGGGAGAAGAGTTGGCGTGTCGCGGTATTGTAGAGTTCAGTTGTCATGGAAAGAAGTTGATCTGGGTGTAGGGCGACCCATTCCAATGTGGATAGGAGGTCTGAGCTACGTGTGATTTGATGACAAGGTGTTACAGAGAGATTGAAAGGGAGACAGGATAGGTAGGGAAGGTGGTAGTGGCTACAGAAGGTAGGAACTTAATAGATTGTCAGAATGTGCTGGCCGTATAGTGACACGAGCTACTGTCTGATCAACGGGAGGAGACAGGGGTATCACGTGACCGGTGGCCATATATATATAGAGGAGCATAGGGGCTAATAAAACACAAAGAAAAACAGGCAGAGCAGTCAGGGGTGTTATCCACTAGGAGTTCCTTAGGTATTCCACTGTTGCCTAATGGAAGGGATAGTGGCCAACCCCACCGACACATTCCCAGTGCCAGTAAAGTGTTGCAAACACCTGAGAGTCAATTCCCAAATACCAAGTGTCAGTAAAGTGTTGCAAACACCTGAGACTCAATTCCCAAATACCAAGTGTCAGTAAAGTGTTGCAAACACCTGAGACTCAATTCCCAAATACCAAGTGTCAGTAAGGTGTTGCAAACACCTGGGATTCAATTCCCAAAAGGCACAATCTGTAGTGTGTTGCCTTAAACCTCATGGAGAATGTTCTGTCAGATACAGATTCGTCACAAGGTACCAGGGATCACATCCCGAAAACCAATCAAAGAGCACGGTTAAAAACCACGAGTAGAAAATATTTAATTCCCCAGCGGAGCCCAGACGAACGGAAGATGCAAACTGTCATGAATCAGTCAGATGCCGAAGAGTACTACAAAACTATGATAGTAGATATTAAATTAAAAACTAGTTACATATTGTTAGTTAGTGATAGAATCCAGAACCCGTGGCAGTTTCAGAAGTTTCATCTAGAGCATGCTGCAAAGCTTCTTCGTGGAAATATTTTTCGTAGAAACGTTATTCATAAATAGATTAGTTAATAATGTTGCAAATGATTAGAGATGTAATAAATTAATTATCTTGTGTTTTGTTGTATTCAATGATGTGTTCGTATTTTTCTTTATTGATATTGTGTAGAAGAATAACTGGTTGAGCAGAAATGGGGTAGGACAGCTACAATAGCACGGTTATTCCAGCCGCGGTATATGGCAGCGAAGTATCTACGAACAGCACACGCAGAGCAGCTTCGAGTTGCTCTAAGGGCGATAGAGCGAAGAACATTGATAGTTTCAGTACCCGACATAATCCACACTTAAATCTGGCTCCGACCCACCACCCATGACGTCATACGCTGTTAAAGAAACTGATGACGGGCCGGACATGCGTGTGCCTGACAACAAATGGACACGGCGGCCTTACAACTTTATTCGCTCCCACAGCCGTCCACAAGTGAGGTGGAGAGATGGCCTGAGTAAAGCCGTTCATCCAACACGGTACTCCAAGGTAAAAGACCTAAATTAGTTTAAACAGCTGTTGTTTGCCTGTCATCATATACCTGATATATCTGATTGAACACGGGAATTATAGATTCAAGATTTCGAGCGATCTGTCCACTGTCCAGGTTGATGAGACTCGTCTACCGGAATAATCTGTTTCAATAATCGCCCGTCGTCCTTTCACATTTTGGTATAATAAAAAGTGAGCCGCGCGACGGCCGGGAGTCTCATATTGCTGTCGGATGCTATATATATGAGACACATGCTGTGGGTGCATTTGATCGGAGTTGGAGAGCGTGTCCTCTACTCCACTCCCAGCTGTGACTCAAATAAACCCGTGCTCGCACTCCGAATGACTTGACGTTGGTGACTAAATCCACAGTGATACTCGAGTCGACTTTATAGTTGTCACGCAGCAAATGTTCAGTCAGTTGAGATTGCCAGTTCCAGATTTACAACACTAAAACTGTGTCTAATAGGTCAGACTAAGCCACTCCTCACCAAACAATGCGATGCTCTTCATAGTGGGTATTATGATGACATCGACGAGGGGTGACCTTCTCCGAACTGTAAGCAATCTTAGGGAACACAACACCCATATCGATTTGACCGTACCGTTGTTTGTTGTTACTTATGATATCTAAATTCAAATGTCACAAATGTATCAATAATATTTATATCATAATTCAAAATATAAATTGTTTTAATGAAAGTTATTATTATAATATATATCTTTTACCTCAATGGAGATTGGGAAAGCACAACTTGTTTATTTGAGCTGACTCATCAAGAATACAATAATATCTCATCTGATGTTGTCAGGGCTAGCAGTAGCCTAGCAGGCATTTTAAGTGATGGACTTGATAGCATTTATTTTCTGTTGTTTTACCTACACAACGTTCGGGAACTTCCATTTTAGCAGTAGAGTTCCATCACGAATATAGTCCAGATTTACAACAGATTGAGCAACTTGTACGACAAAGTCTAGAACTAAACATGTTAGCCATATCCTTATTCTTGTATGTAAGTTCTATACCTCGGGTTTTCTGGGCAAATAAATCGTAGAAAGAAGGTTCTGTTATAAATTTCAAATCAGTGTCTGTTCAATAGATATCAGTGATAGGGCAGATAGTCTATTTCCACTCTGAGAATTGCGTAAGTAGGTCTAGATTCTTTTTAAGGCCGAAAATAGCCGTTCACTGGAGGCACTTGTAGCAGGAATGGTAACCATTAGAACAACACGTTTATACACTTCAAGAACTGTGTTACCCATTTCCTCCGTACACAAATATCTCAGCAAATCATAAACCCTTTTATCGCAAAAATTCTTGGTTTGCATCTTGTATTGCCCAAAGTTCACCTCTTAGTTGTGGACATTCGAAATCCTGTCCATATGATGTTTTCAAGGAGACAAAATGTTGTTCTGGAAATCTCGAAACAAACTCCGAAAATCTTGCGGATTCTGAAAAGACCGTGAATTGAAGTTGTCCAACATCTGAAAACTGTTGCTTCATTTTAACTGTGACTGTATCAATAACGTCGTAGTACAGTCTCCTATATGAATCTTTGTTCTCATCTGAGACATCATTAATTCTTAGTCTTTTGCTACGATGTTCATTTTTATTGCAACTCTCAAGTTCCAAACAAAAAATTTCAAAGTGATTTCTCATGTCACCTAGACACTGTTGAAAGTATTTAATTCGTGTCATGCAGTATCCATTGTCAGAAAGCTGTGCCTGCAACACCTCAAATATTAAATCCGCTTGTGTGAGAACAGAAGTGAACAGATGAAGCATAAAGTTGAAGTCAAATTTGTTGAAGCCCATTGCACCATTACAGGTCTAGATGTCCAAGTGATCTATATGTTCAATTATTGAATTAAAAAGTCGAAAAATATCTTCCTTGTTCTCCTAGACTGTAGAGACCAATCTACTGGTAGAGTTCCACGGTGTTTTTCTGACATCTTGATCACGAGCAAACGTTCGTTTAGACGATTGGGAAAAATGTGAAGCAAGCCCAGATAATGTTGAGAACTACATTTTAATTGATTTATGACAATCACACTGTTCTTTAATACCAGGTTCATTCTATGGGCCTAGTGAACAAATAACGTTTGACTGTACTTGGCTTTGACCTGAGCTTGTAACCCCGCTTGACTGTACTTGGCTTTGACCTGAGCTTGTAACCCGTACTGTTTTCCTGCCATTGTTGCAGATGCCAACTTGTCCTCACACCCATATTCATGCAAAATAACAAAGACATGTTGGGCTAAAGCATTTGCTGTACGGCCCTCGATAAAGTCATTAAAACCAAGAAACCCTTCCTGCACCTCCGCTTCTTTGCGTAACAAAGTAGATCCTTGGAATTTATTTGTTACATCAGTTGTTTTGTCCAGTATAACTACAACAAATGGGGTGTCTATTATTTCCTTTTTCATTTCTAATATTACCGTTTGTGAAATACATTGTATTAAATAATTGTGAATACCACCGGACAATCCAGAGAAAACATTGGCACTTTTAAGATGTACATTAAATTCCTTGTCAATGCTAGTTAACAGTTTGACTAACTCAACAACGTTTCCTTTGTTCAAAGACGCCCTAGATTCATCATGTCTATGGAGAGAAAGCTCATTTTCTGCTAAACAACAGGTGACATCAATGAGCCGTCTTACAAACGTGCCTGTTATTTTTAACGAGCTCATTGTGTTTGTCTTTGTTGATTCTGAATTGGTGACTTAGTGAAGTTTCTATTCTAGTTTTCCCAAACTGTTTTAGAGCTATGAGAGAAACAATGTGTTAGCGAGTGTTGTTTCTGTAAGTTGTGCAGATTATTGAAATCGGAAACTTCAAACTTGCTCTAAATATTGATCTCGCTAGAAAACAGAAGGGTTGGCCAACAATACAATTTCGATAATTTTGTGCATCCACACATCCGGCTTATTGCATCGTAATTTTCCTTTAAAAAATATCGAGTATGCTTGTTTTTTTATATTCCCTAAATCGAGAAGCAACGGTGTAGGTTGTCCATTCGAAATAATTTTCAATTGATCTGGGAAATCCCTGGCACCAAAAGACTTAACGAATAACAAATCTTCCACAACACAATTACACACACACTCTCTCTCTCTCTCTCTTTCTCTCTCTCTCTCTCTCTCTCTCTCTCTCTCTCTCTCTCTCTCTCTCTCTCTCTCTCTCTCTCTCTCTCTCTCTCTAACGATACGAATGGAGGCGACATTTTGCTTGAGTAAATACATTTTTGGAAATAGAACTAAAAATGCCTGAAATTCAAATGAAAATATCATAGAGTTACCTGCCCGAAGTAAACATTTATTTAAGTGCTTACAGGCCCTAATGAATTTAGCGGATGAGCTCTCTTCTTTTGGAGAAATCTAATATCCTTTCTTTGTTATGCGTGTCGTCTGTAAGCGTCCCACGTGTCGCTTACAAAATACAATACTTTGCTCACGGGGATTTATTTTTTTGTTTTGTTTTTGGCACGCACTTTTGGATTAATACTTTCACTATGTTAGTGTGTATTTCAACTGTAAAAAATTAACAAGATACAAAATTGATACACTTGTAAAATATCTGGTAACATAATCCTATTATACTGCATTTTGTTAACAAATAAATCGAACTTGTGTACGTAAGCAATGCTTACAATGCTTATTTGGACACCTAGCCATTGATTGATGACGATTTTGAGATCTTCTGTGAAATACTGGACCAACATCTACGACCAACCGTGTACAAAAAAATCCAAAACTTAAATTCATGAACGCTTACTTTGAAACATAGGTGTATCAGGCATTCCTGAAATCTAAGGCTGAGAATAACTATGACGATTAATAACGATATCAAATATTTTACGAAACGCAGAAGTATTGCATCAGCTAAATATTGACAGCACCACAAACCAGTTAGGGCAACCATAAATATGAGCACTCTCTCTCACAAAGGCTAATGCTGGTCCTCACATTCATTCGATGCTGTTAGACTCGCATACAAAATGAGAGATAGGATTAACAGTGCACAGAATATCCCACCAGGTATCTGTTTCAGTTAATGGAAAAGCTGAATAATTGCATCACAGTGTCAAAAATACTTAGCGTAACAAAATGCAATCAGATCAGTGACGACACCCAAAAGCCTGTACCAAAGTGGACAGTTCTCCTCTGTAAGATCAAGCTATGCGAGCTGAACAAGCAGATCTATGAGCGATCTATGAACAAGCATATATTACAAAAAACATCAAAGCGGCCGAGACAAGACGAAGTGTAATCGATTGTCGACAAAAATCTTCATCAATCTAAGTGTCTTATGAAAGTCGTAAAAATGACATACGATTACATGGTGGTGACCATGACAGATAAAGCGAAAATAGAGGAAGAATATAAGAAAGGATTTCACTGACATTTTGCATGGCACGCGGAATAATACATTGTCGTGTTCACTTGTATATATGAACACCTGTTTGGGTTTCTGTGTTTTCTTTTGGGTAGAAGTACGATACATGGCAGGTGATTGCTCTCTTGTGCACCTAATATGTTCCAGTGTGTGGATGGAGCAACATCACGAGATATCAGTGCCAGGCTAATAACACCATCTATTACCAGGCCTAGATGCTAATCTTGTTGGACGTTCGTCGTTCACGACAGTGAGGTTTACGTGAATTAACGCCTGGCTCAAAGCGACTCTTTGCCTATTTTCAGTGGCATTTCCCCACTCCTGTGAATTAGCTTCACAAGTTCCCATCATGGGCACGTTAGTGATGTATAGGTGTGCCATTTTGAAATCAATCAACGACCGTCTGTTGGAAAATGACTCTGAAATAGATGAATCCAGCAACCAAAACATTCAAAGTTTTGATTTTAAACGAGGTTCAAGCGGAGTGGGGCGCATGACAGGACTGTGGAGGAGAGTGTAAAATCAGTGAGCTGCAGGGATCATCAGCATATAAACTCTGCACCATTTGAGGGAGAGACTGAGCACCTATGAGTATGTCCAATCTGCAGTGACGTCGATTCTAAGAAACATAAATTATCGAAGAAATAAGCGGAAAAATATTCACCTAGGCTGGGTTTCCTGATCAGAAGTCAGCTTGAGTCACAACGTCAGAGAAGCTGAGCGATGCCCAAATGAACTCACCTTAACAAATCAAGCGAGACAGTTGACTTCAACCTTAACAGTAAGAAAGCTCATTACCTACTAAACAGTTATTGCCCACAAGTGGATTATACAGCTAGGAAATTATCCCGTCGAGTTCATGAATTGATACATTTATCTGGGTAAAAAAATGACAAACTTCCACAGAACATATCGTGAGATTTTAGCGAAAGATATCTATCTCCTGAGTCAACTTCAATCGTATCAAACTCATACTTCAGCAGATGAGAAACGACAAGGTAAAAACTTACACATTCAATGGTAATTTCGTTTTTCATTTATTTCATTTTATTGTGTAGTATCAACTTACAGCTGGTCGACTTACAAATGCTCGGGTTAGGACAATTTAACAAATGATTTGTATGAGAAGGGATGGCCTACACAATAAAAAATGTACACATATGAATAAAATTCTGTAACTAGCTTCTTAATGGCTTCTTTGTTGTCTGTCGGTTGTCTACGTGTTTTATTGTTGTTCAATTCAGTTGAGGTGCCATCTCCGCATCAAAGGTGGCTATAATGGGTCTCCAGTGTACTCTACCTCTTGCCGACATGGTGCTATCTGAATGGCTTTTTCCAGTCCATCTCCTGATGTTGTCCAACCACTTAAAATGATGTCTACTTCTTGAACGACTGCCTTCTAGTCTACCCTCTAGTGTGGTCTATATGACAAAAAAACGTAACTGTCTAATCCTGATATTGGTCATTAATTCTCTTTTCACTTCCAACTTTTTTAATACCTCCATATTTGTTTTCTTCTCTTTTCAAGAAAGCGACTCAATCTTCTATATAGCCACATTTCGAAGGCTCTAATAATATAACAATGGAGCTATTGACAAAATGATGAAAGTGTTTCCCAACCTCTAAGCTCCAAAGGTATCAGAGTTTTCTTTGACTCTTAAGACTAGAATGCGCCGAGCTAGCAGCCGTGTGAATATATAATTTATGGAGTTGATAGTTCTGTGACAAAGAGCAGGAACAATACCAACATCGTCACAGAATCTCACTGTGACGGCATCAACAACATTGGACGGACAACAGATTTCCATACGCACGCACATACAGAAAGTTATTGCCCATCGCAAGAGATGATGGCCAAAACATCTGACAGGTTTGTCTTAATAATATGGCGTGCGCTGTTTTTAGATTATAGTGGGGAAGAATATGCGCTGATCATTAATATCACTCTCTTGTCCTGGGTTACCTTGGATCAGTTTCAAAATAATTTTAGAACAACTAAAAGTGGAGTGTGCTCCATGTAGGGAGGTAAACACCAAGCATAAAAATGGGGATAACTAGATTTGTAGTTAAATGTAGAAGAGCTAAAAATAAAGCATGGAAAAATATATTAAGGCAAGTAAATCAAAAGAAACATATTTAAAATATTTGAGCAAGCAGAGCATAGTTCAGAAAGTGGATAAAACAGGAAAAATAGACATCGAAAAAAAGCTTACTCAGAGAATCAAGACTGATAGTAAAAACTTTTTTTCTTATGTTAAATAAACAAAGAACGAAAGACAAGGTAGGCCCTCTCATAGATAGCGCAGGTAAAATTATAAGAGAAAAATAGGGAGACAGCTAATCTACTAAATCAGTACTTATGGCACAGTCTACACAAAAGAAGACTGCTCCAAGATCCCAGAGCCTATAGATATTTCCAAATGTGAAATGGATATAGTGGGATTAAAATCATTCTGTATTACGGACGAACTTGTTTTTAAAAAAAAATAGATGGGTTGAAAGTGGATAAATGTTCAGGTCAAGACGGTATCCATCCAAAAATGCTATTTCAAATTAGAGACCAACTAGCAAAACCATTGGCTATATTATGTTCCCAATCACTTGCAAAAGGGATTGTTCAAAGAGATTGGAAAGATGCAGGAGGTGATGCCCTTATTCAAAAAGGGAAATAAATCAGATTCAGGAAATTATAGACCAGTGAGTTTAACGAGAATAGTTGTTATCGTTAGAAACAATAATCAAAGAAAACATTGTGATGCATCTGATCAAAAAAAGTCAGCATGGGTTTACTAGAGGGAGATCATGCTTAACAAATCTATTAGAATTCATTGAGGAGGTTACTAAAATGATAGATAAGGGAGAACCAGTGGATGTTAGTTATCTAGATTTTGCAAAGGCTTTTGAAAGAGTACCTCATTGAAGATTATTTTAAAAGTTAAAATCACATGGAATAGGTGGGGAGGTTGCCGAATGGATTGAAAGTTTGTTAACGGGAAGAAGGCAGAGAGTGGGCATCAATATGGAGTACTCTGAGTGGTGTGAAGTAAAAAGTGAAATGCCACAAGTCTCGGTTTTGGGACCGATGTTGTTCTTGATATATATAAACGATTTGGACATTGATGTAGCATCCATGATTGAAGAATTTCCAGATGACACAAAACTATTTAGGCGTGCCCAATCTATAGCAGAGGTGGATATAGTGAGATCGGATTTAGATACAATTCGAGCCTGGTCTGTGAAATGGCATAGGGAGTTTAATATAGATAAATGTACAGTCATCCACATGGGTTGATCCAATATTGAAAATAATCACAGAATAGGCGAGAACAATATTAGAAAGATAGGTAAGCAAAGAAACCTAGGAGTTATAATATATCATACAGGAAAAAGGAATGAGCAAGTCCAGGTTCCAGTGAATAAGGCAAATGAAATGTTAGGTATGATCAAAAGAAATTTTAAACATAGGAAAAGGGAGGTGATTGTCAAACTGTATAAAACATTAGTTAGACCTAGGTTGGAGTACTGTGTACAGGTATGGAGTCCTTATCGTAGAGGAGATTTAAACATGCTGGAAAAAATACAAAAACAAGAGCAACAGCTGAAAGTGGGATTCCAGAATTACAGTTACAAGGAAAGACTCAGAAAAACTGGTATACAGTGTCTAGAAAAGAGAAGAATTAGAGGTGACTATTACAGGTTTATAAGATAATCACAGTAGAGCTTAAATTAGACTATAACACTTTTTACAAAATACAACCACCAACGAGAACAAGAGGGCATAGATGCAAACTAACTAAAGCAAGGTCCAGATTGGATATTAGAAAATATTTTTTTAGTGGTGAAGGAAAAGAGCGTTAATGCATTTAAGAATAGATTAGATGTGCTTAGCTTTTAAAGCAGGGTAATGCAAATGTGACTGGATGTCTACATGCTGATGAGTCGTCTAAACCAGTATAAAAACATTAAGTTAAGTTAAGTGGCACGACTATTGGTCGAGACCACCACAGGTAATTCGGGATGCAGGCGCTATGGTCTTTCCTCCCGTGAGACCAGGGGTCACTTGAAACTTGCGGAATTCGATCGCCCACCGTTTCTGTTCATCACTGTGGGAGGCGAGTGCCTAACCTCTTGATTAAAGCGATCCAGCCCCCCCCCCCTTCCGCCAGTGACATACATTTAAACATACACACACAGACATGAAGGCACGCACGCACACACACACACACACACGTATACAGCGTAGCAGTATGATCAACCTACTACGAAGTTATACTACATGGAGGGACACGAACAAATGATCCACCTCAGTGAATAGAGGGGATCAAAGAAACACTACAAAAGTTCCTCACATCAGTAGCACAAGTCTCCAACTAAGCCCAGACCACAAGTCTCCCACCGAGCGCAAACCACAAGTCTCCCACCGAGTGCAGACGACAAGAATTCCACCGAGCGCAGACCACAAGTCTCCCACCAAGCGCCGACCACAAGTCTTCCACCGAGCGCAGACCACAAGTCTCTCACCGAGCGCAGACCACAAGTCTCCCACCGAGCGCAGACCACAGGTCTCCCACCAAGCGCAGACCACAAGTCTCCCACCAAGCGCAGACCACAAGTCTCCCACCGAGCACAGACCACAAGAATTCCACAGAGCGCAAACCACAAGTCTCCCACCAAGCGCAGACCACAAGTCTCCCACCGAGCGCAGACCACAAGAATTCCACCGAGAGCAGACCACAAGAATTCCACCGAGCGCAGACCACAAGTCTCCCACCAAGCGCAGACCACACGTCTCCCACCGAGCGCAGACCACACGTCTCCCACCGAGCGCATACCACAAGTCTCCCACCGAGCGCAGACCACAGGTCTCCCACCAAGCGCAGACCACAAGTCTCCCACCGAGCGCAGACCACAGGTCTCCCACCAAGCGCAGACCACAAGTCTCCCACCGAGCGCAGACCACAAGTCTCCCACCGAGCGCAGACCACAAGTCTCCCACTGAGCGCAGACCACAAGTCTCCTACCCAGCGCAGACCACAAGTCTCCCACCGAGCGCAGACCACAAGTCTCCCACTGAGCGCAGACCACAAGTCTCCCACCGAGAGCAGACCACAAGTCTACGCATATGTCCTCTTTGTGACACCGAAAGGCAAGATCGGTAGGACAAAAGAAGCATAAAGATGAAGATGATAGTTCTATAAGTCTGTACTGATCTTGATGAAACCACACGTATAACAGTCATCTGTACTCTCGAACAGAAGTTACAAATTTGTTACGTATGTTTGTTTGCCTGTTGTCCACGTAGGATAATCGGGGTTGAAATTGACCTTGATCGAATAACGTAGAAAGGTCTAATTGTTTGCTTGATAAGTCACATTCAGAGATAACAACCTTGCGGAATTAAGCAATTGGTTAAACCGCTGTGAAGAAACGTCAGTTCTCTAAACCAACAAAAATTCGTTTGGACCGAGCAAAGCAAAGGTTATGGTGAAAGTTTTGTTTTTAAATTGTAGGGTATTATCTACCATGAATTCATTCCTCAACAGTTAACAAGGAAATGTACATTGATAATCTCTCAAAGAGATGCAATCAGACGGAAACATCAAGAACAATGAAGGACAAACAGTTAGATTCAGTTGCACGACAATCACCTAGCACGTAGATCCCTACAGGTGGAGCAATACCTCGCAACGCATAATGTAGCTTCCTCCATACTCTCCCTTCATGACATTGCATGATTTGTTCTTGTTCTGTCAACTAAAATCGGCACTGAAAGGGCAGTGATTTAAGTAAGCCGAGGACGCTATCACCAGTGCGACAAGACAGCTGAGACAGTGGGCAAAGTATGGGTTATATGATTGTTTCCAACAGCTGCATGGGAGTTGGTAAAAGTGTGTAGCTACCAAGGGAACTCTTATGAAAAAAATGTAGTGTAAATTATTGTATTGTTACTTATTTTTGCACAATACATATATCTCCGGATATAGATATATTCACAATCTACTCAACGTATGGATTTCAAATAGTTCATGGCGTAAATGACCCCGGCGGACGTTCATTTGATTAACGCTAGATTTGCTTTGAGTGTTTTTCAACGAACCCTAAAGAGAATATGAATGCATTAGATAAACATTAGTGCTCGTGTGGAAAGAATGTATAAGACCGCTGGGACATCAATCCATACTCGAATATTATTATTTCATCAGCTCTCACAGATCCCATTATGGTGAGCTGGTGAATCAGTCCTGAACGCAAAATAAACCGCCGGAAATGACACATCCAGACATCTTATTGTCTTTTTTTTCGTCTTGATTCAAAAAGAAGATTTTCGTTCTTTATATTTGATCTTCCGTATACTGTGACACATAAGATGTTAACGTTCGTCATTACGTTATACAGACAACTGCGAATCATTATTATTATTATTATGATTATTCCTATTACTATTACCACTGTCAAGTTTTAAGTGGATTTTCCTACTGTGAGATGTCACTGCTCTGACAAAAAGCAAACAGCGCCAACGCAAGTTCTGGAACGCCGTACTGTTACTTAAACTGAAGCGAGCACTTCTCTATCTTGTTACGGAAAGCTGTTTGATTGGTGACGCGTCAGAACGCGGAGCGTCTCGCGCGCAAATTGAACCAATCGATCAGCGTGTTTGCTCAAACGAGATTAGTTACCTGCCATTTACGGGCAAATACCGTTTATTACGGCCCTTGGGAAGAGAAAGAAGGAACCGCTGAGACGCCAGCTAGTCCGAGCATCCCCACTCTGATGGATTTTTGGCAATCGTCACGGCCGATCCTATCACTTGGACTCCGGGGTCAATTTGTCGGGAAGGCAATTTACTTTCCTGAGCTTTCGTTCTACAAGACGATCCATATCCAGATTAAACTATTCATATTTCATTCTCTCGCCCTCTCTTTCTCTCTGTCTCTGTCTCTCTCTCTCTCTCTTTCTCTCTCTCTCTCTCTCTCTCTCTCTCTCTCTCTCTCTCTCTCTCTCTCCGTGCAAATAGCTCTCCTCCCGCCCTTGGCTATTAGTTGTTGTTTTTTCAACAAACCAAATTCGTTTCTGATAAATATATGATGGCCCGAGATAGCTGAATCGAGACAGATAGAGGGAGAAAGTTAGCAACAAAGGATTCAATTATTCTAGGTGGGATACCTAGAATAATTGAATCCTTTGCTGCTAACTTTCTCCCTCTATCTGTGTCGATCTGTCGTATGATCACACCTCATTTCTGCTTTATACTTCTCTCTCTCTCTCTCTCTCTCTCTCTCTCTCTCTCTCTCTCTGTGTGTCTCTGTCCCTACATATATGTATATGTGTGTGTTTGTGTGTGTGTATGTATTTCAGAACATGGTTTTCCATTAGATCAGCGAATATACTCGTTCAGCGAACTGAACTTAACATAACAGCGACAATTCATCTGTTAATAATTTTAACGTACAGAACATCACATTTAAAAGTCAGCAATATTGCTCTTTTAACGAACAAGAGATATCGTAATGCAAACTGAATATAATCATTTTACATCAGCAAATCTGCGTATTCCATATAGCATTTGCGAGCTTGAGTAACGTGTGAAGGTGTTATCGGTAAAGCACAAATACCAAACTAAGAATATTCAAGACTTGCCAACTGTTTGTGCTTCTGTGTGGTGCAGAGTGTTTAAGAAGAAAGGTCAAAATTGTCATCTTAACTTAACGTCTTTATACTGGTTTAGAAGACCCTGCAGAGTCTGTATACAACCAGTTACATTTACATCACCTTGCTCTAAAAGCTATGCGCATCCAGTTTATTCTTAAATGCATTAACTGTCCCTGCCTCCACTACCTCCCCTGGCAATGCATTCCAAGCAGACACCACTCTCTGACTAAAAAAATATTTCCTAATATCTAACCTGGACCTCTCTTTAGTCAGCTTGTAGCTATGCCCTCGTGTTATTGTAGGTGGCTGTATTTTAAAAAACTTGTTATAGTCTAATTTATCTATTCCTCTGATCATCTTATAAACCTGTATTAAGTCACCACGAATTCTTCTCTCTTCGAGACACTGTAGGCCGGTTTTTCTGAGTCGTTCCTCGTAACTGTAATTCTGGAATCCCACTATCATCTTTGTCGCTCTTTTTTGTATTCTTTCTAGCATGTTTATGTCCCCTCTATGTTAAGGACTCAACACCTGTACACAGTACTCCAATCTATGTCTAACTAAAGCTTTATATAGTTTGACGATCACTTCCTTGCTCCTATGTTTAATATTTCTTTTCATCATGCCTAACATTGCATTTGCCTTTTTCACTGCTACCTTAACTTGCTCACTCACCTTTCCTGTATGATCTATTATAACCCCTAGGTCTCTTTCCTTATCTATCTTTCTAATATTGTTTTCTCCCATTCTGTAGTTATGTTCCATATTGGATCTACCCATGTGGATGACTGTACATTTATCTACATTAAACTCCATTTGCCAGCTTACAGACCATTCTCGAATTTTATCTAAATCCGACATCAATATATCCACTTCCGCTTTAGATAAAGACACTACTGCATAGTTTTGTGTCATCGGCAAATTTTGCAATCATGGATCTCATATCAATGTCCAAATCATTTATATATATCAAGAACAAAATTGGTCCCAAAAGCGAGCCCTGTGGCACACCACTTTTCACTTCACACCACTCAGAGTACTCCTTATTTATGCCCACCCTCTGCCTTCTTCCCGTTAACCAATTTTCAATCCATTTGGCAACTTCCCCACCTATTCCATGTGATTTTAACTTTCGAAATAATCTTTGATGAGGTACTCTATCAAAGGCCTTTGCAAAGTCTAGATAAATAACATCCACTGGCTCCCCTTATCTATGATTTTAGTAACCTCCTCCGTGAATTCTAATAGATTTGTTAAGCATGATCTCCCTCTAGCAAACCCATGCTGACTATTTCTAATTAGATTAAATTTGTCTAAATGCATTACAATGTTTTCTTTGATTATTGACTCTAACAATTTACAGACTATGCTCGTTAAACTCACCGGTCTATAATTTGCTGGATCTGATTTTTTGCCTTTTTTGAATAAGGGGATCACTCCTGCATCTTTCCAATCCCATGGAACAATCCCTTTTGTAAGTGATTGAGAACATAATATAGCCAATGGTTTTGCTTGATACACACTCTGTCTAAGAAGGATTCATATAATGTTCTTGTCAAATACCATCACCAGCCAAGAAATGATGGGACAGAACATCGAAGAGAACAGGCACACCATCACAGGCGAAGCTAGCTGGGACTGTGCCATCCATTTACTCGGAGAGGACATCACCACCAGAATCACCATATGATGTAACACAGTGGGAACACGAAAGCGATGACGACCTATAACATCTTGGCAAAAAAACCGTTGAAATGAAAATTATGAAACAAAGCTGAGGCCCGTACGAAAGATGACTAGAGAAGATGTGAAGTAGATGGATTGTGTAGCCGCCCTTAATGATGCCACCATGCGTGATGGCTGTGCCCATCCGATGACGAAGGCTATAATATGAAGAAAAATGTGCTTCTTAATCGCTGAAGTCCATATATATATATATATACACTGGACGTGTGTCACGAGCTTTATATTTGGCAGCTAAGAATAATCACCGTGTTTAACCAATTTTGTCCAAAGGATTCTTGTGACCAGAGTGGGCATTATCAGCGTGTATAACGAATGATTTCTCAACCTGCATGCAGATCTTCATGATAGACCAGACACGATGCTCAATTGTAGACAGGACTATTATGCCCTTTGTGAATATATGAAAGATTCTGTCATGTGTCAATCAATACCAGGTTATACTTCTTCTTTACGTTCGGTTTCGTATGCTCGTTTTATGCCACCAGATGGGCTGCCTCCATGAAGTGACACGTCAGTCGCAGGTCCTCAATGGTTCCCCACAGTTTGTCTTGTATGTTTCTCTCCTCGGGTCAGGTCTTCTCACGGGAGCCTTGGTACAGTGGACATGTTTACAGGATGTGTTCTGGAGTCTGGGGTCCTCTCTGACATGTGCAATGTGCAGTCTGTGCTGCTTTCATTTTATGCATGTGTGCATTTAGACTGCAATGACCTGTTCTGAGACAAAGAATTGTCGTATACTGTTTCCTATTAAGTCTATTGATTGGGTCCTGTGGGTATTTACTGTTTGTTCTTTCTATCCACTGTTGTTTATATTTCCTTTTGGATGTTTGCCTTGACTTCTGGCAGTGACACTGGGTGGGTGAATTGTTCTCTTTGTCTTCCCTCCCTGGCTAGCCTGTCCACCCATTCATTCCCAAGTATGTCGCAATGAGCTAGAATTCACTGGAGGGTGATTTTATTGTGGTCTGAGAGTTTGTTTAGCTGGCATATCAGTTTCCTGTCCATACTATTTTCTCTTTGTGTGGCCTGCAAAATTTTCACACAGTCGCACAAAAACACTATTCTGTTATCCTTTAACCCCTTTTCATCCAATAGTTTGACTGCTTCAATTATTGCCTGTTGCTCTGTTCTTATATTTGTCAAGGGCTTCCCGGCAGCACTTGCTTTTCCTATAACGGCTCTATCCTGTAGAAATATGACGAGTCCCGCCCCTCCTTTCCTCAATGCTTCCTCTGATGATCCATCTGTGTAGACGAGTGTCCACATGGGTTGAGGATAGGCGTCTCCAATATGATTCAGGGTTTTTTCTCTCAATGCATGGTCTGATTCTTCCACCTTTCTATCGATACCTGGTATTTTTGCTTCCACCGAGGTTGGGCTGTTGGTCTGTATTTTCATATACTAGTATCATTTCCCATGTCGTTGGACATTTTGATATGATGTCACTGTTCCTGGCTGTAAGGGCTTTTGATAGATGATTGAAGCTTGTTCTTTTTATGCGGTTTTTTTTTAAATTCATTGACTTTTTCCTGCATTGGATGTTTATTCATACGCTTGAATTTTTCTGTCAGGCTTAGTATTTTTCCTTCTCTGCGCTCACCGAGGCTCTGGAGACCTGCTACCGCTTCGAGTTCTCTAATTGGGAAGCTTCGCAGACCTCTGGTAATAATTCTGAGTCCGGTATTCTGTGCCCTGTCTAGTTTCTGTAGGTTGGTTTTTGTCGCTGTTGCATAGTCACCCATGCCATACTCCAGTGTTGGCCATCCAGTGTAGACCTGTCTGACTGTGTTTGCATCTGCGCCCTATTTGTCCCCGCCAGTTTTTTCATCAGTTTAGTCTGAGTGTGTGAGTGTGGCCTTCTTTTGAGTATCCTCTATGTGTGGGCCCCATGTTAATCTTTTGTCCTATCTCATTCCTAAATACCAAGTTATATAACTTGAAATGGACAATCGTTGTCTGTTCGCCGCCAACGGAGACATAGAAACGGGGTTTACACACATACGAGTATCTCTATGGTCTAAATTGATGTATAGTATCATTATTTTTCCAGACATACATGACGTTTTCGGAATATCGTACGTGAACAATGATTTTTGTTGTTTTGTTGTTTATGTTGTTTGTTTCTTATTAGACTTTAGTCCAAAGATGTCTAATATGTTCTCTTTACTTTGTTGTGCCTATTATTGCACGTGGCGCATCTGAAGATTCGTTGATGCATTTTTGCACGAAGAATTTCCTACTAGTAATAACAAGATTGAGTTTAGTTAATGTATGCAAAGTTTCCCTAAATATGGCCATCTTGTTATCCGTAACTCTGATCGTTAATTCCAGAGCTGTCCATTTTCAGATTAAATACAGCAATTCTCACAGAAACACGAGTCTCGATTCAGCCAACGTATCCGTCAGATCGGGATAGGAAATTAGACTTTGTCGTTTATCACGAGTGGTCTGGGAGAACCGACACTTGAAAACTGGCAGAATACGAGAAATAGCAATGGGGAGTATTGATATACGACAAGAGGAAGTAACGGGGAATATAATGGTAGAAAACAGGACGGAGTTAACGGGGAATATTGATGGGAGACCAAACGGAGTAACGGGGAATATTGATGGGAGACCAAACAGAGTAACGGGAAATCTTGGTAGAAAAAAGGACACAGTAACGGGGAATATTGATGGGAGATCAATCGGAGTAACGGGGAATAGTGATGGGAGATCAAATGGAGTAACGGGGTACATTGATGGGAGATCAAACGGAGTAACGGAGAATATTGATGGGAGATCAAACGGAGTAACGGGGAATATTGATGGGAGATCAAACGGAGTAACGGGGAATATTGATAGAAAACAGGACAGAGTAACGGGGAATATTGATTGGAGACCAAACGGAGTAACGGGGAATTTTGGTATAAAACAGGACATAGAAACAGGGAATATTGATGGGAGATCAAACGGAGTAACGGGGAATATTGATGGGAAGCCAAACGGAGTAACGGGGAATATTGATGGGAGATCAAGCGGAGTAATGGGGAATTATTATGTTGCACTTGATGTCCTTTATTTAATCGAGTGTTTTGTGGTTTAGCGGCAAGTTCGTGTTGTGTTCCAGTTGTTTTGTCATCCGGACGCCAAAACTATTTGAAACACAAATATTTGATAATGATGACCTGTATGATCTGCTAGAGCTGAGCGCGAGACAACAACAGATATGCCTTTAAGTTATCTTCAAACTATTCAAAGTGAAACTGGAAGGAAGTTTGGGAAAAATGTTTTACGTCGTTACCCTCCAGGTCAGCGAATCGATGCACAATGAAATGTAGTAGAAATGCTTGGCACGTGCATGTTTGTAATATCTAGAACACCAATAAAGAAAGTATCTCACGTGACAGCGTTTGAAGGCCAACACTGAGCCATCTGTAAGGCATGAACTTGGCCAGGACAAGAATGACAAGATTGACCAATGAACAATTCCCCACTAAAGCCAACTATTTTGGGGAAAGACATCCTTTAACAGTCACAATCAAGCAGTCAACACTTCATGAATGTATTATAGACAGATTAACATAGTTGTTCGTCATTCATTCAGTTCGCCAATCCTCGAATTTATGGCTATTGATTGGATCATGAAGAGGCCAACTGCGTTAAACGACTGGCGAAGAAACTAGACGATCTGGGCTTCGCTGATGACTTTGCGCGTCTACCACAGAACTGATATCAAACGCAAATTTAATTTGAATGACGATATATTTTTAAGCTCTCAAAAGTTATAACAATTTGTACCCAATACACATTCTACCTTCTCTCCAGATATAGTAAGCCACAAGACGTAAACATTGCAAAATCTAGAACGTATTTCGGAAGTTTTCGGCTACTTGGCAGCAGGCGTAACCTGCCTGTTTCAATACCAGAATTCACAATATTTCAAGAGGTGTAGTCTCTGAAATTGGAACAAAGAATTCACAAAAGCGAAAGTACCATTTTAAGTGTCAATGACAACGACTATTATTAAGTTATGGAGCATAACTATACAGGGTGTGGACTTATTTACTTATCTGGAAAGTATCATAGTTAGTGTGGGACATACAGAACATGATCCCAGACTAAGAATACAGGGCGTGAGGGGGGCTTCACTGCACTCCAGAGTAATCAGCTCCGACACAAAGATCACGATTTTGAACTCTAATCTTAACGTGGAACTACTGTGTGGATGAGAGACTCGGCGGCCAATAAAGACACTAACAAAGACGTTGCAGACGTTCATAAACAAATGTATACACAGGATACCGGGGATGAGTGTACAATATGGTTGCTAGAATGGGCTTACGGTATATAACTTGGCAGTAGATCAGAAGAAAAAGTGAAGGTGATAGCGATGAAAATGAAAGTTTTGCAAAAAAAAGGATAATGTCATCGCTAGACTTCTCTGTTCTGGAACCTGATAGACAAGAGACATAAAGGCTGTTCAAAATATACTAGGCGAAGACTGTTTAAGAAAACCATGTGGGACATAGATCAGAGGCGGTATTTTGCCGAAGACGGATATGTCGGACAGAAAGGTGCAAATATCGTTGTCAAGCTGTAAACTAGCGACACAACGCATTACCGTTTTCAGGACTACATCCTACTACTTGTAAAGCACTGTTCAGAGCTTGATAGCGAGAGATTGAGAACGTTCAGGGCTTGGTAGCGGGAGATTGAGACGTCCAGGGCTTGGAAGCGGGAGATTGAGAACGTCCAGGGCTTGGTAGCGGGAGATTGAGAACGTTAAGGGCTTGGTAGCGGGAGATTGAGACGTCCAGGGCTTGGTAGCGGGAGATTGAGAACGTCCAGGGCTTGGTAGCGGGAGATTGAGAACGTTAAGGGCTTGGTAGCGGGAGATTGAGAACGTTAAGGGCTTGGTAGCGGGAGATTGAGAACGTCCAGGGCTTGGTAGCGGGAGATTGAGACGTCTAGGGCTTGGTAGCGGGAGATTGAGAACGATAAGGGATTGGTAGCGGGAGATTGAGAACGTTCAGGGCTTGGTAGCGGGAGATTGAGACTTCCAGGGCTTGGTAGCGGGAGATTGAGAACGATAAGGGATTGGTAGCGGGAGATTGAGAACGTTCAGGGCTTGGTAGCGGGAGATTGAGAACGTTCAGGGCTTGGTAGCGGGAGATTGAGACGTCCAGGGCTTGGTAGCGGGAGATTGAGAACGTCCAGGGCTTGGTAGCGGGAGATTGAGACGTCCAGGGCTTGGTAGCGGGAGATTGAGAACGTCCAGGGCTTGGTAGCGGGAGAGTGAGACGTCCAGGGCTTGGTAGCGGGAGATTGAGAACGTCCAGGGCTTGGTAGCGGGAGATTGAGAACGTTAAGGGATTGGTAGCGGGAGATTGAGACGTCCAGGGCTTTGTAGCGGGAGATTGAGAACGTCCATGGCTTGTTAGCGGGAGATTGAGAACGTTCAGGGCTTGGTAACGGGAGATTGAGAACGTTCAGGGCTTGGTAACAGGAGAATGAGAACGTTCAGGGCTTTGTAGCGGGAGAGTGAGAACGAACGTGAACGAACAAAGAGGTGGCATATGTTGGAGACGAAAGCGAAGGAGAGACAGAGACTTGGCGAATGTTAGTTGAAGGCCTTCATTCTGCAAGGAGAGACAGAGATTGATTGATTGTTTATTTGATTGGAAGAATATCTCAGGATAGGCAGCACAAATATGCTTCCCAACATATATGACTCTGTGAATGAGAAACTGAATTCAGTACCAACTTTCAAATAATCCAGATAATTATAACCATTGTCTCAAAAAACACAATACAGATGAATGAACTCATGGCCTTATTTGTATTATATAGGTTATATATAAAAGATGCATAGGAAGTTCTTAAACGATTTTTCAGTTTGTTATAAGATGCACTCAAACGTCGAGCAGGCTTTAGAAATAGTGGAACATGTATTTAAGAAAAAAAACTTTATTTCAATGTCATGAGTCAGTCTGGGCCAATGTCACTAACTCGTAATATGTATTGACTGAAATTATTCTTGACAGTAATGGCAAAGATGGCAAACATTACACTCCTCAAAAACTGACATACTAATACTTCCACAGGGCTGGAAGGCATCCAGTCACCACTAAATGTCGCCCGGAGCATGCCACAATCGCACCAGTATATGTGGTGCCGTACAGAGAGCGGTGTCTAACAGACAACCTCCCTTGCAAACGGATAGTTTCCACAGCTATGTATTTGTTGTAGTCAGCCATATCTATGTATCATATTCCACAGAAGTATGCAAGCAATGCACTTTCTATATTTCCCATTTTCTCTGGAGATTATTGACGAGAACGTTCAAATAAACTTGGTTGACCTGCAAGTACCAAAAGCGATGGAAAGTGATATTTCATACACACTGACTATGCTGGCTTTTTGTGTACAATTCTTAAGGCATTTGAATGGCTTGCCTGCAGAGGGTATTAATTTTATGCATAACAAATAACAAACAATAAAAAAAATCTTGATAACGACCGTCTACCTTATCTGATCCGCTTATCCCTAATCATAGATTTGAAAATCAGTTGACCAGCCAGGATAGATGACATAATCCAAAATCATTTGTAAATTGCAAACTTGACAAGGCATTATGCTGCACTGTCCATCATCATACCAGCTCGTCATGAGCGAGTTAAATGTAGTATTTGAAGTCCGAATATGCGATCACACCTTCAAAATTGCTAGATGCAGTAATCTGGTTATGAATTTAAGCCAACCATGGTTCCTACACAAAGTCATAGCTATAGAAAGGATTACAGGAGGTTTAGCTGCACACGATGATTAGGTTACTCGTGTTATACTGATCTATGTCATTTTTAACTTCTATGTTATAACTTTTAGAAATAAGCTTTTTGATGTCAATAAGATATGACATGTCATATTGTCATTGTTTTTTCTTGTCACGATGAGTTGCTCCCTATTTGCTTCTCTCTCATGTCTCCCCTTTGTCGAAGTAGAGACAAGTTTGTGTCCCAGTGAGCTTCTCTCTCATGTCTTCCCCTTGTCGAGGTAGAGACAAGTTTGTGTCCCAGTGAGCTTCTCTCTCATGTCTCCCCTTTGTCGAAGTAGAGACAAGTTTGTGTCCCAGTGAGCTTCTCTCTCATGTCTTCCCCTTGTCGAGGTAGAGACAAGTTTGTGTCCCAGTAAGCTTCTCTCTCATGTCTCCCCTTTGTCGAAGTAGAGACAAGTTTGTGTCCCAGTGAGCTTCTCTCTCATGTCTTCCCCTTGTCGAGGTAGAGACAAGTTTGTGTCCCAGTGAGCTTCTCTCTCATGTCTCCCCTTTGTCGAAGTAGAGACAAGTCTGTGTCCCAGTGAGCTTCTCTCTCATGTCTCCCCCTTGTCGAGGTAGAGACAAGTTTGTGTCCCAGTGAGCTTCTCTCTCATGTCTCCCCCTTGTCGAGGTAGAGACAAGTTTGTGTCCCAGTGAGCTTAGAACTCGGTAGCATAGCTACTAGCAGTGCCTCCCAAGTCGGAGAGATCAAAGAGTAGGGACCAGGCCAAAGCGAAGATGCACATCTGATATTCTGCAGATAAACTAGGGATAGTCAAGGACCTGGGAATGCAAATCTAACCTAATAACATAAACGTTTATTGAAAACGGATACACAGGCCTGACGAAACAATACAACGTCATTTTTGCTTTAAGAGAACGAACAAAGAAAGAAATAAAAAGAATAAAGAAAAATAGTGCTTGGCCTCCCGCCTCAAGTGGTCCACACAATTTTATTGGTGGCCACCCTCTTCTGTTCTGTAGAATCAAGGTACAGAGAGAAGGGGTAAGATCTATTATAAAAAACATCAAGTTCACTCAACATTTGTATTCCGATGAGGTCCTGAATTTGGCTAACAAGGATCACTATCAAAACGACTGCATGAAGATGAAATTGACGTGGCATGAATCCAGGAGACCTCGATAGCAGCCACAGGTTTGGTGATAGAATACTAGACCTTCAGACTCGACCGGGAAAGACACAAAGGATGTGTTTTTATATTAACGCGAAACTCAGTAGTAGTTGCGAAGTATCAATGAGCGAAAAGAACGAGGAATAAATAATATGGGCTGATATAACTGTGAAGAAAACCAACATCCACACTTATACCCTATATGGTCCACCAACAAAAGATCTCTTACTGTCTAGTTTGGAAATAAAGAGTTTCAACTGTGTAGCAGTAAATCTTCCGTCTGCTGATAGCATGCTCCCTAAGTATGTGAAATCTTTCACCTGTTTGATTTGCTATTTTTCAATGGCGATATTGATGTTTCCGGCTTTTCTAGATATTTTCAATACCTCAGTTTTTTTTTACATTGATTTTCATGCTGTATTCTGTACAAGCTGTATTTATTTTATCAATATGTCTGCACCTTTATGGAAAACCTAAATATTTAGGTATTACCTTTCATAGAAAGTTGACGTGGAAACCGCCGATAGAGAGAAACCGGATGCGTTCAATGCAGAGAATGGCAACCATGAAGAAATTGGTGCAACAACTTGGGAGCAGAGAGTATTAGAGACAGGATGTATGAGACCAGTCTTCAAATATGTCGTAGCAGCATGGAACACTGCTATCAAATCAAATTTAATAAAATAAATAAAGTTCAAAACCAAGTCATGCGAATCAAATATAACAGCGGGACTACGCCATTTAGAGAACGGGGGGAAAAAAATCACTCCCAGTACATTAGACACGCATGATTTGGTAATCGTATCTAAAGATGTAAAAGTGGCATAGATCGGTCTTACATCCCAAGTATAAAGATAAGTTATATCAGGAACGAAGAGGAGATAAGCTTCCATTTACAATCTATGCTCATAATGCGTGCGTCTTATATATTTCGGCTGACCTTCATTTAAACTAATAGGATAAGTGGTGAAGACGGGATCTAGTCTTATAAAAAACAGACTCGTTCGCCTGACAAGCATCTCATATGGGTGAAGGAGAATTCTGATGTCAAACTATCTACTGTCGAGCAGATGAGATACTGACATATCAGAGGCTACAGGCACTACCGAAGAAAACCGGTAGGAAAGCCATAGAAAACAACAGATGCATGCAATGTCACGGTCATCATCATATTGATCATTTATCCTTCTGGTTCCCCTTGGAGCATAGGGCCACAACAGAGGCTCTCCATATGTTTCCATTGTGTGTCGTCTTGTTTAGTTTCTCACAGGAAACCCCGATTAAATTGACTGCTCCTCGACCGTTCGCCGTCATTTGTTTCTTGGCCTTCAAACTCGTCTCTTTCCTAAATTTCAATCCAGCGCATGCCTGGCTATGCTTTCTGGCTTCTATGTGAGAGTGGGTCATATGCATACTCACGGTCTCTCCCAAATGTCCTGCTCTGTTAGTTGCTGTCGCATTCCCCCCCCCCCCCCTTCCCCCCACAGATCTGTGTTTGGCATTACCTCTGGTTAATGCAATCAATATCGACAACAATTAAAAATAGCAAAGCAAGAAAACAATATCAACAGATCACTGCTAACTTTAAGAACTTAAATTAACTTAACGTTTTTTACACTGGTTTAGAAGACTCATCAAAGTCTGTAGACAACCAGTTACATTTCCATTACCCTGCATTAAAAGCTATGCGCATCCAATCTATTCTTGAACGCATTAACTGTATTTTCCTCCACTACCTCCTGGGGCAATGCATTTCAAGCATTCACGACTCTCTGACTAAACAATTTTTTCCTAATATCCAATCTAGAAGTTTCTTTAGATAATTTGTATCTGCGCCCTCTTGTTCTCGTCGGTGGCAGCATTTGGAAAAACTCGTTACAGTCTAACTTAATCTTTCCTGTGGTTATCTTATAAAACTTGTCGCCTCGAATTCTTCTCTTTTCATACAGGTTAGGCCAGTTTTTCTGAGTCTTTCCTCATAACTGTAATTCTGGAATCTCCCTATCAGTTTTGTCGCTCTTCTTCGTATCCTTTCCAGCATGTCTATATCCCATCTACGATAAGGACTCCACACCTGCACACAGTACTCCAATCTAGTTCTAACTTATGCTTTATACAGTTTTACCACCACCTCCTTATTCCTATGTTTAATATTTCTTTTTTATCATACATAACATTGAATTTGCCTTATTCATTGCTACCTGAACTTTCTCACTCACCTTTCCTGTATGCTCTATTATAACACCTAGGTCATTTTCCTCGTCTATCATTCTAATATTGTTCTCACTCATTCTGTAATTGTGTTCCATATTAGATCCACCCATGTTGATGACAGTACATTTATATATGTTAAACTCAATTTTCCATCTCACAGACAAGTTTTGAATTTTATCTAAATCCGACCTCAATATATCTATCTACCTGTGCTATAGATGAGACACTTCTACATAGTTTTTTATCATCCGCAAATTTTTCAATCATGGATCCTATATCTATGTCCAATGCGTTTATATATAAAACAATATCGATCCCAAAACCGAGCCCTGTGGCACTTCACTTTTTATTTCACACCACTCAGAGTACTCTATATTGATGCACACTCTCTGCCTTCTTCCCGTTAACCAATTCTCAATCCATTCGGCAACCTTTCCACCTATTCATGTGATTTTAACTTTTTAAATAATCTTCGATGAGGTACTCTGTCAAAATATAGATAAATAACATCCACTGGTTCCCCATTATCTATCATTTTAGTAACCTCCTCCATGAATTCCAATGAATTTGTTAAGCACGATTTCCCTCTAGTAAACCCATGCTGACTATTTCTGATTAGATTAAACATGTCTAGATGCATTACAATATTTTCTTTGATTATTGATTCTAACATTTTACAGACGATTCTCGTTAAACTCACCGGTCTATAATTTCCTGATTCTGATTTCTTACCCTTTTTGAATAAGAGAATCACTCCTGCATCGTTCCAATCTCTTTGAACAATCCCTTTTGTATGTGATTGGGAACATAATATAGCCAATGGTTTTGCTAGTTGGTCTCTAATTTGAAATAGCATTTTTGGATGGATACCATATTGACCTGGATATTTATACACTTTTAATCCCTCTAATTTTTTTAAAACCATTTCCTCCATAATACATATTGATTTTAATCCCAGTATATCCATTTCACATTTGAAAATATGAATAAGCTCTGAGATCTTGGAGCAGTCTTTTTTGTGTGTAGACTGTGCCAAAGTATTGATTTAGTAGATTAACTGCCTCTGTATTGTCTCTTATTATTTTACCTCTGCTATCTATGAGAGGGCCTACCTTGTCTTTCGTTCTTTATTTATTTCTAACATAAGAAAAGAAGCTTTTACAATCAGTCTTGATCCTTTTAGAAATTTTTTTTCAGTCTATTTTTGCTTCTTTATTCACTTTCTGTATATTTTTCCATGCTTTATTTTTAGCTCTTCTATATTTAACTACAAATCTAGTTATCCACTTTTACGCTTGGGGTTTGCCTTCCTTCATGGAACACATTCCACTTTTAGCTTTACTAGAACTGTTTTAAAACTCTCCTACTCTTGATCAACATCTGTTCCTCCGACAATATCTTTCCAGATTATGTGCCTCGCTGCCTCTTTCATCTTCTGCACATGTTTTGTGGACTACAATTATCGAGTGCAAGATAGGCAGAGAAAGACAAAAAATATATTTCAGATTGAAAAACAGAGTAGTGTTTGAGAGGATCAGACGATGGAAGGATAAATTGTTAATGGAGGAGATAAAATGGAAAATGGCTTATGGAACCGATTTCACTTTACCAGGGTCCTCTCTTTTATGTGCTTAGCCTTTTTCATTACAAACATTGTCCACATCAAAGACCGAACTCGTATCTCCGAAATTTTGACCTGGCTTCATCAGGTACACATTTACAGATGGGTCGATTAAAAGAAATGGTCATGCTATGAAAAAAACTCCTACTTGCCTGGTATGATCAATACGGGATTTTAACCTAGTACGTTGGGATTGTAAGGAAAGCGGGTAACCCCTAGGTCATACTCTTCCTATGAAGGAGCTCAAGGAGTGGACGGCAACACTTGATGTGTGTTTGTCTCATTTTTGACATCGGCGAAGATCATTTGGGTGGGCATTTTAGATATGCGTTCCTTAGAGCTCAAGAATGTTAAGTGCGATTGGGAGAGAATAATTTGGGAGAGAATAATTGGGAGAGAATCATTGGGAGAGAATTGGGAGAGAATAAATGGGAGAGAATAATTGGGAGAGAATAATTGGGAGAGAATAATTGGGAGAGAATAATTAAGAGAGAATAATTGGGAGAGAATAATTGGGAGAGAATAATTGGGAGAGAATAATTGGGAGAGAATTATTGGGAGAGAATAATTGGGAGAGAATAATTAAGAGAGAATAATTGGGAGAGAATAATTGGGAGAGAATAATTGGGAGAGAATAATTGGGAGAGAATAATTGGGAGAGAATTATTGGGAGAGAATAATTGGGAGAGAATTATTGGGAGAGAATAATTGGGAGAGAATAATTAAGAGAGAATAATTGGGAGAGAATAATTGGGAGAGAATAATTGGGAGAGAATAATTGGGAGAGAATTATTGGGAGAGAATTATTGGGAGAGAATAATTGGGAGAGAATTATTGGGAGAGAATTGGGAGAGAATTGGGAGAGAATAATTGGGAGAGAATTGAGAGAGAATAATTGGGAGAGAATAATTGGGAGAGAATAATTGGGAGAGAATTGGGAGAGAATAATTGGGAGAGAATTGGGAGAGAATAATTGGGAGAGAATAATTGGGAGAGAATAATTGGGAGAGAATTGGGAGAGAATAATTGGGAGAGAATTGGGAGAGAATAATTGGGAGAGAATAATTGGGAGAGAATAATTGGGAGAGAATTGGGAGAGAATAATTGGGAGAGAATTGGGAGAGAATAATTGGGAGAGAATAGGGAGAGAATAATTGGGAGAGAATAATTGGGAGAGAATAATTGGGAGAGAATTGGGAGAGAATAATTGGGAGAGAATTGGGAGAGAATTGGGAGAGAATTGGGAGAGAATAATTGGGAGAGAATAATTGGGAGAGAATTGGGAGAGAATTGGTAGAGAATAATTGGGAGAGAATAATTGGGAGAGAATAATTGGGAGAGAATAATTGGGAGAGAATAATTGGGAGAGAATAATTGGGAGAGAATTGGGAGAGAATTGGGAGAGAATAATTGGGAGAGAATAATTGGGAGAGAATTGGGAGAGAATTGGGAGAGAATTGGGAGAGAATTTGGAGAGAATAATTGGGAGAGAATTGGGAGAGAATTGGGAGAGAATTGGGAGATAATTGGGAGAGAATTGGGAGATAATAATTGGAAGAGAATAATTGGGAGAGAATAATTGGGAGAGAATTGGGAGAGAATAATTGGGAGAGAATAATTGGGAGAGAATAATTGGGAGAGAATAATTGGGAGAGAATTGGGAGATAATTGGGAGAGAATTGGGAGAGAATAATTGGGAGAGAATAATTGGGAGAGAATAATTGGGAGAGAATTGGGAGAGAATTGGGAGAGAATTGGGAGATAATTGGGAGAGAATTGGGAGAGAATTGGGAGAGAATTGGGAGAGAATAATTGGGAGAGAATAATTGGGAGAGAATAATTGGGAGAGAATAATTGGGAGAGAATAATTGGGAGAGAATAATTGGTAGAGAATTGGGAGAGAATAATTGGGAGAGAATTGGGAGAGAATTGGGAGAGAATAATTGGGAGAGAATAATTGGGAGAGAATTGGGAGAGAATAATTGGGAGAGAATTGGGAGAGAATAATTGGGAGAGAATAATTGGGAGAGAATTGGGAGAGAATTAGGAGAAAATTGGGAGAGAATAATTGGGAGAGAATAATTGGGAGAGAATAATTGGGAGAGAATTGGGAGAGAATAATTGGGAGAGAATTGGGAGAGAATAATTGGGAGAGAATAATTGGGAGAGAATAATTGGGAGAGAATTGGGAGAGAATAATTGGGAGAGAATTGGGAGAGAATAATTGGGAGAGAATAATTGGGAGAGAATAATTGGGAGAGAATTGGGAGAGAATAATTGGGAGAGAATTGGGAGAGAATAATTGGGAGAGAATAGGGAGAGAATAATTGGGAGAGAATAATTGGGAGAGAATAATTGGGAGAGAATTGGGAGAGAATAATTGGGAGAGAATTGGGAGAGAATTGGGAGAGAATTGGGAGAGAATAATTGGGAGAGAATAATTGGGAGAGAATTGGGAGAGAATTGGTAGAGAATAATTGGGAGAGAATAATTGGGAGAGAATAATTGGGAGAGAATAATTGGGAGAGAATAATTGGGAGAGAATAATTGGGAGAGAATAATTGAGAGAGAATTGGGAGAGAATAATTGGGAGAGAATTAGGAGAGAATAATTGGGAGAGAATAATTGGGAGAGAATTGGGAGAGAATAATTGGGAGAGAATAATTGGGAGAGAATTGGGAGAGAATTGGGAGAGAATTGGGAGAGAATTTGGAGAGAATAATTGGGAGAGAATTGGGAGAGAATTGGGAGAGAATTGGGAGATAATTGGGAGAGAATTGGGAGATAATAATTGGAAGAGAATAATTGGGAGAGAATAATTGGGAAAGAATTGGGAGAGAATAATTGGGAGAGAATAATTGGGAGAGAATAATTGGGAGAGAATAATTGGGAGAGAATTGGGAGATAATTGGGAGAGAATTGGGAGAGAATAATTGGGAGAGAATGATTGGGAGAGAATAATTGGGAGAGAATTGGGAGAGAATTGGGAGAGAATTGGGAGATAATTGGGAGAGAATTGGGAGAGAATTGGGAGAGAATTGGGAGAGAATAATTGGGAGAGAATAATTGGGAGAGAATAATTGGGAGAGAATAATTGGGAGAGAATAATTGGGAGAGAATAATTGGGAGAGAATTGGGAGAGAATAATTGGGAGAGAATTGGGAGAGAATTAGGAGAGAATAATTGGGAGAGAATAATTGGGAGAGAATTGGGAGAGAATAATTGGGAGATAATTGGGAGAGAATAATTGGGAGAGAATAATTGGGAGAGAATTGGGAGAGAATTAGGAGAGAATTGGGAGAGAATAATTGGGAGAGAATAATTGGGAGAGAATAATTGGGAGAGAATTGGGAGAGAATAATTGGGAGAGAATTGGGAGAGAATAATTGGGAGAGAATAATTGGGAGAGAATTGGGAGAGAATTGGGAGAGAATTGGGAGAGAATAATTGGGAGAGAATAATTGGGAGAGAATTGGGAGAGAATTGGTAGAGAATAATTGGGAGAGAATAATTGGGAGAGAATTGGGAGATAATTGGGAGAGAATAATTGGGAGAGAATAATTGGGAGAGAATAATTGAGAGAGAATTGGGAGAGAATAATTGGGAGAGAATTGGCAGAGAATAATTGGGAGAGAATAATTGGGAGAGAATTGGGAGAGAATTAGGAGAGAATAATTGGGAGAGAATAATTGGGAGAGAATTGGGAGAGAATTGGGAGAGAATTGGGAGAGAATTTGGAGAGAATAATTGGGAGAGAATTGGGAGAGAATTGGGAGATAATTGGGAGAGAATTGGGAGATAATAATTGGAAGAGAATAATTGGGAGAGAATAATTGGGAGAGAATTGGGAGAGAATAATTGGGAGAGAATAATTGGGAGAGAATAATTGGGAGAGAATAATTGGGAGAGAATTGGGAGATAATTGGGAGAGAATTGGGAGAGAATAATTGGGAGAGAATAATTGGGAGAGAATAATTGGGAGAGAATTGGGAGAGAATAATTGGGAGAGAATAATTGGGAGAGAATAATTGGGAGAGAATAATTGGGAGAGAATAATTGGGAGAGAATAATTGGGAGAGAATTTGCTAGAGAATAATTGGGAGAGAATAATTGGGAGAGAATTGGGAGAGAATAATTGGGAGAGAATAATTGGGAGAGAATAATTGGGAGAGAATTGGGAGAGAATAATTGGGAGAGAATAATTTGGAGAGAATTGGGCGAGAATAATTGAGAGAGAATTGGGAGAGAATAATTGGGAGAGAATTGGGAGATAATAATTGGGAGAGAATAATTGGGAGAGAATAATTGGGAGAGAATTTGCTAGAGAATAATTGGGAGAGAATAATTGGGAGAGAATTGGGAGAGAATAATTGGGAGAGAATAATTGGGAGAGAATAATTGGGAGAGAATAATTGGGAGAGAATTGGGAGAGAATAATTGGGAGAGAATTGGGAGAGAATAATTGGGAGAGAATAATTGGGAGAGAATAATTGGGAGAGAATAATTGGGAGAGAATAATTGGGAGAGAATAATTGGGAGAGAATTGGGAGAGAATAAATGGGAGAGAATAATTGGGAGAGAATAATTAAGAGAGAATAATTGGGAGAGAATAATTGGGAGAGAATAATTGGGAGAGAATTGGGAGAGAATAAATGGGAGAGAATAATTGGGAGAGAATAATTGGGAGAGAATAATTGGGAGAGAATAATTAAGAGAGAATAATTGGGAGAGAATAATTGCGAGAGAATAATTGGGAGAGAATAATTGGGAGAGAATTATTGGGAGAGAATAATTGGGAGAGAATAATTAAGAGAGAATAATTGGGAGAGAATAATTGGGAGAGAATAATTGGGAGAGAATAATTGGGAGAGAATAATTGGGAGAGAATTATTGGGAGAGAATAATTGGGAGAGAATTATTGGGAGAGAATAATTGGGAGAGAATAATTAAGAGAGAATAATTGGGAGAGAATAATTGGGAGAGAATAATTGGGAGAGAATAATTGGGAGAGAATAATTGGGAGAGAATTATTGGGAGAGAATAATTGGGAGAGAATTATTGGGAGAGAATTCGGAGAGAATTGGGAGAAAATAATTGGGAGAGAATTGGGAGAGAATAATTGGGAGAGAATAATTGGGAGAGAATAATTGGGAGAGAATAGGGAGAGAATAATTGGGAGAGAATTGGGAGAGAATAATTGGGAGAGAATAATTGGGAGATAATAATTGGGAGAGAATTGGGAGAGAATAATTGGGAGAGAATTGGGAGAGAATAATTGGGAGAGAATAATTGGGAGAGAATTGGGAGAGAATAATTGGGAGAGAATTGGGAGAGAATAATTGGGAGAGAATAGGGAGAGAATAATTGGGAGAGAATAATTGGGAGAGAATAATTGGGAGAGAATTGGGAGAGAATAATTGGGAGAGAATAATTGGGAGAGAATTGGGAGAGAATTGGGAGAGAATTGGGAGAGAATAATTGGGAGAGAATAATTGGGAGAGAATTGGGAGAGAATTGGTAGAGAATAATTGGGAGAGAATAATTGGGAGAGAATAATTGGGAGAGAATAATTGGGAGAGAATAATTGGGAGAGAATAATTGGGAGAGAATAATTGGGAGAGAATAATTGAGAGAGAATTGGGAGAGAATAATTGGGAGAGAATTAGGAGAGAATAATTGGGAGAGAATAATTGGGAGAGAATTGGGAGAGAATTGGGAGAGAATAATTGGGAGAGAATAATTGGGAGAGAATTGGGAGAGAATTGGGAGAGAATTGGGAGAGCATTTGGAGAGAATAATTGGGAGAGAATTGGGAGAGAATTGGGAGAGAATTGGGAGATAATTGGGAGAGAATTGGGAGATAATAATTGGAAGAGAATAATTGGGAGAGAATAATTGGGAGAGAATTGGGAGAGAATAATTGGGAGAGAATAATTGGGAGAGAATAATTGGGAGAGAATTGGGAGAGAATAATTGGGAGAGAATTGGGAGAGAATAATTGGGAGAGAATAGGGAGAGAATAATTGGGAGAGAATAATTGGGAGAGAATAATTGGGAGAGAATTGGGAGAGAATAATTGGGAGAGAATAATTGGGAGAGAATTGGGAGAGAATTGGGAGAGAATTGGGAGAGAATAATTGGGAGAGAATAATTTGGAGAGAATTGGGAGAGAATTGGTAGAGAATAATTGGGAGAGAATAATTGGGAGAGAATAATTGGGAGAGAATAATTGGGAGAGAATAATTGGGAGAGAATAATTGGGAGAGAATAATTGAGAGAGAATTGGGAGAGAATAATTGGGAGAGAATTGGGAGAGAATAATTGGGAGAGAATAATTGGGAGAGAATTGGGAGAGAATTGGGAGAGAATAATTGGGAGAGAATAATTGGGAGAGAATTGGGAGAGAATTGGGAGAGAATTGGGAGAGCATTTGGAGAGAATAATTGGGAGAGAATTGGGAGAGAATTGGGAGAGAATTGGGAGATAATTGGGAGAGAATTGGGAGATAATAATTGGAAGAGAATAATTGGGAGAGAATAATTGGGAGAGAATTGGGAGAGAATAATTGGGAGAGAATAATTGGGAGAGAATAATTGGGAGAGAATAATTGGGAGAGAATTGGGAGATAATTGGGAGAGAATTGGGAGAGAATAATTGGGAGAGAATAATTGGGAGAGAATAATTGGGAGAGAATTGGGAGAGAATTGGGAGAGAATTGGGAGAGAATTGGGAGATAATTGGGAGAGAATTGGGAGAGAATTGGGAGAAAATTGGGAGAGAATAATTGGGAGAGAATAATTGGGAGAGAATAATTGGGAGAGAATAATTGGGAGAGAATAATTGGGAGAGAATAATTGGGAGAGAATTGGGAGAGAATAATTGGGAGAGAATTGGGAGAGAATTGGGAGAGAATAATTGGGAGAGAATAATTGGGAGAGAATTGGGAGAGAATAATTGGGAGAGAATTGGGAGAGAATAATTGGGAGAGAATAATTGGGAGAGAATTGGGAGAGAATTAGGAGAGAATTGGGAGAGAATAATTGGGAGAGAATAATTGGGAGAGAATAATTGGGAGAGAATTGGGAGAGAATAATTGGGAGAGAATTTGGGAGAGAATAATTGGGAGAGAATAATTGGGAGAGAATTGGGAGAGAATTGGGAGAGAATAATTGGGAGAGAATAATTGGGAGAGAATTGGGAGAGAATTGGTAGAGAATAATTGGGAGAGAATAATTGGGAGAGAATTGGGAGATAATTGGGAGAGAATAATTGGGAGAGAATAATTGGTAGAGAATAATTGAGAGAGAATTGGGAGAGAATAATTGGGAGAGAATTGGGAGAGAATAATTGGGAGAGAATAATTGGGAGAGAATTGGGAGAGAATTGGGAGAGAATAATTGGGAGAGAATAATTGGGAGAGAATTGGGAGAGAATTGGGAGAGAATTGGGAGAGAATTTGGAGAGAATAATTGGGAGAGAATTGGGAGAGAATTGGGAGAGAATTGGGAGATAATTGGGAGAGAATTGGGAGATAATAATTGAAAGAGAATAATTGGGAGAGAATAATTGGGAGAGAATTGGGAGAGAATAATTGGGAGAGAATAATTGGGAGAGAATAATTGGGAGAGAATAATTGGGAGAGAATTGGGAGATAATTGGGAGAGAATTGGGAGAGAATAATTGGGAGAGAATAATTGGGAGAGAATAATTGGGAGAGAATTGGGAGAGAATAATTGGGAGAGAATAATTGGGAGAGAATAATTGGGAGAGAATAATTGGGAGAGAATTTGCTAGAGAATAATTGGGAGAGAATAATTGGGAGAGAATTGGGAGAGAATAATTGGGAGAGAATAATTGGGAGATAATAATTGGGAGAGAATTGGGAGAGAATAATTGGGAGAGAATAATTTGGAGAGAATTGGGAGAGAATAATTGGGAGAGAATTGGGAGAGAATAATTGGGAGAGAATAATTGGGAGAGAATTGGGAGAGAATAATTGGGAGAGAATTGGGAGAGAATAATTGGGAGAGAATAGGGAGAGAATAATTGGGAGAGAATAATTGGGAGAGAATAATTGGGAGAGAATTGGGAGAGAATAATTGGGAGAGAATAATTGGGAGAGAATTGGGAGAGAATTGGGAGAGAATTGGGAGAGAATAATTGGGAGAGAATAATTGGGAGAGAATTGGGAGAGAATTGGTAGAGAATAATTGGGAGAGAATAATTGGGAGAGAATAATTGGGAGAGAATAATTGGGAGAGAATAATTGGGAGAGAATAATTGGGAGAGAATAATTGGGAGAGAATAATTGAGAGAGAATTGGGAGAGAATAATTGGGAGAGAATTAGGAGAGAATAATTGGGAGAGAATAATTGGGAGAGAATTGGGAGAGAATTGGGAGAGAATAATTGGGAGAGAATAATTGGGAGAGAATTGGGAGAGAATTGGGAGAGAATTGGGAGAGCATTTGGAGAGAATAATTGGGAGAGAATTGGGAGAGAATTGGGAGAGAATTGGGAGAGAATTGGGAGAGAATTGGGAGATAATAATTGGAAGAGAATAATTGGGAGAGAATAATTGGGAGAGAATTGGGAGAGAATAATTGGGAGAGAATAATTGGGAGAGAATAATTGGGAGAGAATTGGGAGAGAATAATTGGGAGAGAATTGGGAGAGAATAATTGGGAGAGAATAGGGAGAGAATAATTGGGAGAGAATAATTGGGAGAGAATAATTGGGAGAGAATTGGGAGAGAATAATTGGGAGAGAATAATTGGGAGAGAATTGGGAGAGAATTGGGAGAGAATTGGGAGAGAATAATTGGGAGAGAATAATTTGGAGAGAATTGGGAGAGAATTGGTAGAGAATAATTGGGAGAGAATAATTGGGAGAGAATAATTGGGAGAGAATAATTGGGAGAGAATAATTGGGAGAGAATAATTGGGAGAGAATAATTGAGAGAGAATTGGGAGAGAATAATTGGGAGAGAATTGGGAGAGAATAATTGGGAGAGAATAATTGGGAGAGAATTGGGAGAGAATTGGGAGAGAATAATTGGGAGAGAATAATTGGGAGAGAATTGGGAGAGAATTGGGAGAGAATTGGGAGAGCATTTGGAGAGAATAATTGGGAGAGAATTGGGAGAGAATTGGGAGAGAATTGGGAGATAATTGGGAGAGAATTGGGAGATAATAATTGGAAGAGAATAATTGGGAGAGAATAATTGGGAGAGAATTGGGAGAGAATAATTGGGAGAGAATAATTGGGAGAGAATAATTGGGAGAGAATAATTGGGAGAGAATTGGGAGATAATTGGGAGAGAATTGGGAGAGAATAATTGGGAGAGAATAATTGGGAGAGAATAATTGGGAGAGAATTGGGAGAGAATTGGGAGAGAATTGGGAGAGAATTGGGAGATAATTGGGAGAGAATTGGGAGAGAATTGGGAGAAAATTGGGAGAGAATAATTGGGAGAGAATAATTGGGAGAGAATAATTGGGAGAGAATAATTGGGAGAGAATAATTGGGAGAGAATAATTGGGAGAGAATTGGGAGAGAATAATTGGGAGAGAATTGGGAGAGAATTGGGAGAGAATAATTGGGAGAGAATAATTGGGAGAGAATTGGGAGAGAATAATTGGGAGAGAATTGGGAGAGAATAATTGGGAGAGAATAATTGGGAGAGAATTGGGAGAGAATTAGGAGAGAATTGGGAGAGAATAATTGGGAGAGAATAATTGGGAGAGAATAATTGGGAGAGAATTGGGAGAGAATAATTGGGAGAGAATTTGGGAGAGAATAATTGGGAGAGAATAATTGGGAGAGAATTGGGAGAGAATTGGGAGAGAATAATTGGGAGAGAATAATTGGGAGAGAATTGGGAGAGAATTGGTAGAGAATAATTGGGAGAGAATAATTGGGAGAGAATTGGGAGATAATTGGGAGAGAATAATTGGGAGAGAATAATTGGTAGAGAATAATTGAGAGAGAATTGGGAGAGAATAATTGGGAGAGAATTGGGAGAGAATAATTGGGAGAGAATAATTGGGAGAGAATTGGGAGAGAATTGGGAGAGAATAATTGGGAGAGAATAATTGGGAGAGAATTGGGAGAGAATTGGGAGAGAATTGGGAGAGAATTTGGAGAGAATAATTGGGAGAGAATTGGGAGAGAATTGGGAGAGAATTGGGAGATAATTGGGAGAGAATTGGGAGATAATAATTGGAAGAGAATAATTGGGAGAGAATAATTGGGAGAGAATTGGGAGAGAATAATTGGGAGAGAATAATTGGGAGAGAATAATTGGGAGAGAATAATTGGGAGAGAATTGGGAGATAATTGGGAGAGAATTGGGAGAGAATAATTGGGAGAGAATAATTGGGAGAGAATAATTGGGAGAGAATTGGGAGAGAATAATTGGGAGAGAATAATTGGGAGAGAATAATTGGGAGAGAATAATTGGGAGAGAATTTGCTAGAGAATAATTGGGAGAGAATAATTGGGAGAGAATTGGGAGAGAATAATTGGGAGAGAATAATTGGGAGATAATAATTGGGAGAGAATTGGGAGAGAATAATTGGGAGAGAATAATTTGGAGAGAATTGGGAGAGAATAATTGAGAGAGAATTGGGAGAGAATAATTGGGAGAGAATTGGGAGATAATAATTGGGAGAGAATAATTGGGAGAGAATAATTGGGAGAGAATTTGCTAGAGAATAATTGGGAGAGAATAATTGGGAGAGAATTGGGAGAGAATAATTGGGAGAGAATAATTGGGAGAGAATAATTGGGAGAGAATAATTGGGAGAGAATTGGGAGAGAATAATTGGGAGAGAATTGGGAGAGAATAATTGGGAGAGAATAATTGGGAGAGAATAATTGGGAGAGAATAATTGGGAGAGAATAATTGGGAGAGAATAATTGGGAGAGAATAATTGGGAGAGAATAATTGGGAGAGAATCATTGGGAGAGAATAATTGAGAGAGAATTGGGAGAGAATAATTGGTAGAGAATTGGGAGATAATAATATTAGAACGATAGATTAGGAAAGGGACCTATGGGTTATAATAGATCATACAAGTAAGGTGAGTGAGTAAGTTCAGGTAGCAGTGAAAAAGGCAATTCCAATGTTAGGTATGATAAAATGAAATATTAAACATAGGAGCAAGGAAGTCATAGTCAAACTGTATACAGCATTAGTTAGACCTAGATTGGAGTACTGTGCACAGGTATGGAGTCCTTATCATAGAGGGGATATAAACATGCTGGAAAGAATACAAAAAAGAGCGACAAAGCTGATAGTGGGATTCTAGAATTACAATTATGAGGAAAGACTCAGAAAAACCGGCCTAACCTTGTATGAAAAGAGAAGAATTCAAGGTGACAATACAAGATTCATAAGATGATCACAGGAAAGGTTAAACTATTTTTTTTTTCTTCAAAATGCAGCCACCAAAGAGAACAAGAGGCATAGCTACAATTTAACTAAAGTGAAATATTTGTTTAGTCAGAGAGGGGTGAAGGCTTGGAATGCATTGCCACGGGAGGTGGTGGAGGCGGGGACAGTTAATGCATTTAATAATAAATTAGATGCGCATAGCTTTAAGAGCAAGGTAATGTAAATGAAACTGGTTGTATACAGACTCTGCAGAGTCTTCTAAACCAGTATACAGACGTTAAGTTAATTACTGTCCATTGACGATGAGTCACGATCAGGTGAAACATACTGATCACCACCTCACGGTCTTGTTATGGTCCTGAAAACTGGTTGTGTTACATCAGTCTGGTCATGGAGGGGACGATTCCGATAATAGTACGTCTACGTAAAATAAGCGAATTGCACTACAGTCATGGGGATCCCAGGTATATCTTCTTCAATACGCTTCATCCTATGAAAACAGTCACTGTATTCCACTACAAGAGCATCTTTATCAAGAGTGACAAACTCAGTAAGAGCATCTTTATCAAGAGTGACAAACTCAGTAAGAGCATCTTTATCAAGAGTGACAAACTCAGTAAGAGCATCTTTATCAAGAGTGACAAACTCAGTTAGAGCATTTTTATCAAGAGTGACAAACTTAGTAAGAGCATTTTTATCAAGAGTGACCAACTCAGTAAGAGCATTTTTTATCAAGAGTGACAAATTCAGTAAGAGCATCTTTATCAAGAGTGACAAATTCAGTAAGAGCATCTTTATCAAGAGTGATAAACTCAGTAAGGGCATCTGTGTCAAGAGTGATAAACTCAGTAAAGGCATCTGTGTCAAGAGTGATAAACTCAGTAAGGGCAGCTGTGTCAAGAGTGATAAACTCAGTAAGGGCATCTGTGTCAAGAGGGATAAACTCAGGAAGGGCAGCTGTGTCAAGAGTGATAAACTCAGTAAGGGCATCTGTGTCAAGAGTGATAAACTCAGTAAGGGCATCTGTGTCAAGAGTGATAAACTCAGCATCATCTGTTTTGAACAACAACAAGGTCAGACAAGGATGCAACCAATGGAAAAAAGTCTCTTCTCTTAGCAGTGAACCGAAGATTTCGATCTTCAAAACTGAAGAATACGCAAATTAACAAGCCATTTACTGCACAAACATTCAAATCATTATCTGCGACAGATAATTTACAAGGCGGAGACGTTTCAAATTTGCCACCCCATCAGCAATTATCATTCTGTGACTCACAGTCATTGGCCTGGACTCAGTCAATGTTCTCATGGGTGTGATTATCTTCAGATGGTTTAGGGCATTTTGGGGGCCTCTCGCAAGATAACGTCAATAGAAAATAATATGAAGCAATTGGGAATATTTAAAAAATACATGACAAATACATGACAAATAATGACAAATTGTAAATGTTGTCATTGCCTCGTGAATGTCAAATTGCTTCAAAATAAATAACAATAAATTGAAAAAGAAGAGGCAAATACGTTAATACTACCAAATGTAACTGATGTCATCTTCCTAAAAACTTCGTTATCTGTAGTGCTTTTTCACTTCAGTTAGTGGACAGCTTATAATTTGAAAAAGTGTACCGCTTTTTTAATTGTTGTTTTTTTTTTTTTTTTTGGGGGGGGGGGGGGGGGGGGGGGGGGGAGATTGAAAAAAGGGGGGGGGTGTTGCAAAGGTCTCACTTTATGTAAACAAAAATGTCTAGTTGAATTTGAGTAAATGACAAAGTGTGTCTTCCTACTGCTTTCCTAGAAGTGGATTCCCCTATCAGTAATCGCAGTTGTGCGTGTCCCATTCTGTGAACACAAAAGTGTATTCAACTTTCTGTAAAAATTGAAATGTATATCACTTTATGTAAATAAAGAAGATTGTACCGCTTTCTGTGAGCACATAAGTCTATGATATTTTCTGTTAAATAGAAGTGCATGCCAACTTCAGTAAACATAGAACTGTATGTCATCTTCTGCCAAAATCGAAATATATGTCAGTTTCTGTCAACATCAAAGTTTGTGTAACTAACTGTCTGTCAATAATGAAGTGTAGCTCACCTTCTGTAATCGAAGTGTATGTCAATGTCTATCATCATCGAAGTGTATCTCACCTTTTGTAAACATCGAGTGTATCTCACCTTCTGTAAACATGGAAGTGTATCTCACCTTCTGTAAACATTAAAGTATATCTCACCAACTGTAAACATCGAAGTATATCTCACCTTCTGTAAATATCGAAGTGTATGTCCCTGTCTATCATCATCGAAGTGTATCTCACCTTCTGTAAACATCGAGTGTATCTCACCTTCTGTAAACATCGAGTGTATTTCACCTTCTGTAAACATCGAAGTGTATGTCACTATCAACATCGAAGTGTATCTGACCTTCTGTAAACATCGATTGTATCTCACCTTCTGTAAACATCGAAGTGTATCTCACATTCTGTAAACATCGAGTGTATCTCACCTTCTGTAAACATTGAAGTGTATCTCACCTTCTGTAAATATCGATTGTATCTCACCTTCTGTAAACATCGAAGTGTATCTCACCTTCTGTAAACATCGAAATGTATATCACCTTCTGTAAACATCGAGTGTATTTCACCTTCTGTAAACATCGAGTGTACCTCACCTTCTGTAAACATCAAAGTGTATGTCACTATCAACATCGAAGTGTATCTCACCTTCTGTAAACATCGAAGTATATAGCACCTTCGGTAAACATCGAAGTGTAGGTCACCTTCTGTAAACATCGAAGTGTATCTCACCTTCTGTAAGCATCGAAGTATATCTCACCTTCTGAAAACATCGAAGTGTATCTCACCTTCTGTAAACATCGAGTGTATCTCACCTTCTGGAAACATCGAAGTGTATCTCACCTTCTGTAAACATCGAGGGTATCTCACCTTCTGTAAACATCGAAGTGTATCTCACCTTCTGTAAACATCGAAATGTATTTCACCTTCTGTAAAAATCGAAGTGTATCTTACCTTCTGTAAATATCGAAGTGTATGCCACTATCAACATCGAAGTGCATCTCACCTTCTGTAAACATCGAAGTATATCTCACCTTCTGTAAATATCGGAGTGTAGCTCACCTTCTGTAAACATCGAAGTGTATGTTCCTGTCTATCATCTTCGAAGTGTATCTCACCTTCTGTAAACATCGAGTGTATCTCACCTTCTGTAAACATCGAAGTATATCTCACCTTCTGTAAACATCGAAGTGTATCTCACCTTCTGTAAACATCGAAGTGTATGTAACTGTCTGTCAACATCGAACTGTATCTCACCTTCTGTCAACATCGAAATGTATGCCACTTTTTGTCAACATCAAAGTGTATGTCACTGTCTGTCAATATCGAACTGTATGTAGCTGTCTTGATTACCTTGATGAGTAAATGTCACTTTTTGAAAACATGGAAGTCGGCCAATACGAAAAATGTATGTCCCTTTTTGTCAACATGTTGTAGTTGTTGTTATATTTGTTGTGATTCAATGACCACAATGAGTGATTGTACTCTTTTCCGCGACCTGAAAATGTCGTTAAGTGGTAGCGTGTAGTAGCTGTCCTCACATGCCGAGCGTGCTGATGATAGGGAAACTGTAGTCCTCCAGGCTGTTGTGCCATGCTTGGCTTCGTCTTCGTGACTCTCACTACTACTTTGAGAACAACTATCTCCACATCGTTAGCCAGACTACCGTGAAAACAGCTTGTCTCCAGTGACCACTACATGGATGATAGACGTGATCTTGGTCGGTATATTCCGTCTGACAATGACACGACAACCTGTTCAGTATGTTGTGCCTGACCGGACGTTGTGTCTCAGTTCCCCGCTGATCAGCATAGAAGTGCGTACCACCTTCTGTAAACATAGAAGTGTATGTCATTCTTTGTAAACATAGAAGTGTCTGTATATGTTCTAGTGTTTATTATTGTAATACTAGTTTTAGTACCCGGCTTAGTCCGGGAAATAACATAACTTGTTAATACACTGTATCATTTTCAGTATTTGTTTTTGTGCGTCCACCTCAGCGAGGACATTGTATTGGATCTTCGTTCTGTCCAACTCACTCGTTCCAATCTATTATAGCACCTCATTACAAGCACTTCCAAGCTCTCTATGCGCTTTACCTTCATACAGTGCAATTGACCATACTTGAGTAGTGATTATTTTTTTCCTCAGTTCTATCCCGATATTATTTGAGGTAGCTATTTTTTTAAGGACATTTATTTGTAACCAGTCAATTGGTTTAATTTCTAATGTACCTGCTCGAATTTCTTTGTTTTTTTTTCTGGTCTTCAATTTCCACGCATCGGTCTATCCACAATTTATCTCGTGCCATCTTACATTCTCGAACAAATTTATTCTTGATGCAATGCCTCGCAATGCCGTGTTCTATCAATTAGACAACATTACGAGTTATCTTACTTCTATTTTAAATATATATATTTATGTTGCTGGCTTAGGGAAAAACTAATGAAAGAGTATAAAATAGGCCGTAAAAGAGACAGCATTAGGTACGAAGAAAGTAGAAAGCAAGAAACCAAGGGTAACAGCTGAAATGCTAAGCAAAATGGAGGATAAACGTAAATCCTAATTTGCAAAGACGCTCGATTAGGCAACCAAATAATTTGTTTGAATAACCAGCTGGGATACATGGGAATGCTGTGCTATGCAAATTATTCATCATCAAAAATAAATCACCTAAACACGGAGAACACTCTGTTCCCATATATTGCTCTAGTATCTATCTAAAATAGTTTGCTTTGTGCATCCTGCTTTTTCACGTCACGAATATATGTATGCCTGAAAAAAAAGAAAGAACTATTGGTTGTTAAATCTATTGATTTGCTACAATCAAACTGCAAAATAGTAAAACAGCCAGAAGACACATCCAGAGAAGTACCTCATAAGCGTTGAAACCAGCCAGAAGACACATCCAGAGAAGTACCTCATAAGCGTTGAAACCAGCCAGAAGACACATCCAGAGAAGTACCTCATAAGCGTTGAAACCAAGTAAGTAAATGTGTTCCTACCATCAACAACAAGCAAAGGCCAGAATAACTAGAGAGGCAAAAGAGTATAACAATCACGCATAATCTCCACCCTACCTTTTCAACGTCTATTTTCAAAATATAATGAGAAACGTCAAAATGTCAAATATTATGAACAGTTCCATCCGTTCACAATCGGCAGAAAAGAAATTCTAGATCTATGATATGCAGATGATACAGTTGTCTTTTCTAATGTGACAGTTCCAGCTGGAGCATGGACGTTTAGGGAAGGGGAGATTGGGTTGGCGACTGTGTTCGCTAGCATGGACGTTTAGGGCAGGGGAGATTTGGCTGGCGACTGTGTTCGCTAAGAATAAAAGATTGCCTGAATGCTTTGGACGAACGCAGGTCACGCTAGAGTTAAGCACCGTTTCGACACAAGGTCGGCAAGGAAACGAGGGGTTAAGAACACGTTAGGTAGAAGACTTTGTCTGGTACAGGAGTGGGTGTCAGAACTGACCACTCTAGAGTCACACTTGACAAGCATGAGGGTTATTGACAATATGATACTTACACGACAGGCTACCACATTTAGAATGACAGTGACTCGTGGATAGACATGCTACCACATTTAGAATGACAGTGACTCGTGGACAGACAGGCTACCACATTTAGAATGACAGTGACTAGTGGATAGACAGGCTACCACATTTAGAATGACAGTGACTAGTGGATAGACAGGCTACCACATTTAGAATGACAGTGACTAGTGGATAGACAGGCTACCACATTTAGAATGACAGGGACTAGTGGATAGACAGGCTACCACATTTAGAATGACAGTGACTAGTGGATAGACAGGCTACCACATTTAGAATGACAGTGACTCGTGGACAGACAGGCTACCACATTTAGAATGACAGTGACTAGTGGATAGACAGGCTACCACATTTAGAATGACAGTGACTAGTGGATAGACAGGCTACCACATTTAGAATGACAGTGACTAGTGGATAGACAGGCTACCACATTTAGAATGACATGGACTAGTGGATAGACAGGCTACCACATTTAGAATGACAGTGACTCGTGGACAGACAGGCTACCACATTTAGAATGACAGTGACTAGTGGATAGACAGGCTACCACATTTAGAATGACAGGGACTAGTGGATAGACAGGCTACCACATTTAGAATGACAGTGACTCGTGGACAGACAGGCTACCACATTTAGAATGACAGTGACTAGTGGATAGACATGCTACCACATTTAGAATGACAGTGACTAGTGGATAGACAGGCTACCACATTTAGAATGACAGTGACTAGTGGATAGACAGGCTACCACATTTAGAATGACAGTGACTAGTGGATAGACAGGCTACCACATTTAGAATGACAGTGACTAGTGGATAGACAGGCTACCACATTTAGAATGACAGTGACTAGTGGATAGACAGGCTACCACATTTAGAATGACAGTGACTAGTGGAGAGACAGGCTACCACATTTAGAATGACAGTGACTAGTGGATAGACAAGCTACCACATTTAGAATGACAGTGACTAGTGGATAGACAGGCTACTACATTTAGAATGACAGTGACTAGTGGATAGACAGGCTACCACATTTAGAATGACAGTGACTAGTGGATAGACAGGCTACCACATTTAGAATGACAGTGACTAGTGGATAGACAGGCTACCACATTTAGAATGACAGTGACTAGTCGATAGACAGGCTACCACATTTAGAATGACAGTGACTCATGGATAGACAGGCTACCACATTTAGAAGGACAGTGACTCATGGATAGACAGGCTACCACATTTAGAATGACAGTGACTCATGGATAGACAGGCTATCACATTTAAAAGGACAGTGACTCGTGGATAGACAGGCTACCACATTTAGAATGACAGTGACTAGTGGATAGACAGGCTACCACATTTAGAATGACAGTGACTAGTGGATAGACAGGCTACCACATTTAGAATGACAGTGATTAGTGGATAGACAGGCTACCACATTTAGAATGACAGTGACTAGTGGATAGACAGGCTACCACATTTAGAATGACAGTGACTAGTGGATAGACAGGCTACCACATTTAGAATGACAGTGACTAGTGGATAGACAGGCTACCACATTTAGAATGACAGTGACTAGTGGATAGACAGGCTACCACATTTAGAATGACAGTGACTAGTGGATAGACAGGCTACCACATTTAGAATGACAGTGACTAGTGGATAGACAGGCTACCACATTTAGAATGACAGTGACAGTGGATAGACAGGCTACCACATTTAGAATGACAGTGACTAGTGGATAGACAGGCAACCACATTTAGAATGACAGGGACTAGTGGATAGACAGGCTACCACATTTAGAATGACAGTGACTAGTGGATAGACATGCATCTCGAGTTTCGCCAGTCCTGCTCAATAGGTGTTTATAATGGACACCCTGTAAACAGTACGAGATCCAATTGTGTGTGAACGTACAATTTGCCTGAGTACGAGAATTGATTGTGTGTGAGTGCACAGATCGACTGAGTAAGTGATCTGAGTACACATGGGTACGTGATATGATTATATGTGAGTGCACAGATCGACTGAGTACGTGATATGATTATATGTGAGTGCACAGATCGACTGAGTACGTGATATGATTATATGTGAGTGCACAGATCGACTGAGTACGCGATCTAAGTACACATGAGAACGTGATATGATTATATGTGAGTGCACAGATCGACTGAGTACGTGATTTGATTATATATGAGTGCACAGATCGACTGAGTACGCGATATGAGTACACATGAGTATGTTATATGATTATATGTGAGTGCAAAGATCGACTGAGTACGTGATCTGATCGTGAAGACGAGTTTGTGATTGTGTGTTGAGGATGCAGATAAGAGGACGGCGAGCTAACTGGAGCCATTAAGCTTGGGCTAGAATCATTCTTGAGGTTGTGAAGTTTTGTTGTTTCAGGTATAGACTTAGAATCTGGGTTTTTATGTAGTTACAAAATGGATATCGACAGCAATTGCTTGTATCTTCCATGATAGTTAAATATATTATTATTATTAATTAGTTTAGAAGTTATTTTCTTTTGTTGAAATTGTGCAACAATTATTTCTGTTAATACATTATATTATTTTGTGTTATGGTCAGCGATAGTGTTTACTGTGTTTTGCTGTGTTGAAGTTGTGTTGAAGTTGTGTTGAAGTTGTGTCGTTGTGTAAATATATGTTGGTACTCTTTGATAAGATAATTACTCAGAAATAACCACAAAGCCTACGCTGCTACACAAAGAGTGCTGAGGTGTTGGAGGAACATATGCTTCTGTCGGATTAATAACATCGTGGAGAACAAAGTATATACCTAAAAACATCAGCAAGACCGGATAATGAGGACTGACACACCAAAAACCAGACCTGAACTTATCCTAGAGAAGCAGGAAATTACGAATGTCACAAGTATTGAATATCACGGCTTAATTATAAGCAACACTAGAAATAGCCAATAGGAAGTCAGAAGAATGGTCCTAATCGTAGAAGTTAATTAGAACGTAAAATTTATGACAGAACACACAACTAATTATACATATCGTAAAAACTTGCATTTTCCTAGTAGCAACGTACGGAAGCCAGATTTAGACAATCATGCACACATTAAGTAAGATTGAATAATTGGAACGAAAATGTTATTCTGTGCTCAAATTGTCATGGATATTCAGGAAAGAAAAACAAAGAAACTTAAAGCAACTGGATATTTAATACAATTGACTAGTAAAAAATAATAGGTCTAGGAAACTAAAATACTGGCCTGAGGGGTAAGGTACCTGGCGCGCGAGGCAGCGGCAGACCGAGAAGAATAGTATGGATAATTATATGGACTTCATCAAAGCAGCGATTATATATCAGTGATTGAAATAGTGCGATAAGATCACTAAGGTAGATCTGTGAGACAGAGCCGGACAAATACCGGGGATTGAAATGGTGCGATAAGATCACTCAGGTAGATCTGTGAGACAGAGCCGGACAAATACCGGGGATTGAAATAGTGCGATAAGATCACTAAGGTAGATCTGTGAGACAGAGCCGGACACATACCGGGGATTGAAATGGTGCGATAAGATCACTAAGGTCGATATGTGAGACAGAGCCGGACAAATACCGGGGATTGAAATGGTGCGATAAGATCACTAAGGTCGATATGTGAGACAGAGCCGGACAAATACCGGGGATTGAAATGGTGCGATAAGATCACTAAGGTCGATATGTGAGACAGAGCCGGACAAATACCGGGGATTGAAATGGTGCGATAAGATCACTAAGGTCGATCTGTGAGACAGAGCCGGACAAATACCGGGGATTGAAATGGTGCGATAAGATCACTAAGGTCGATCTGTGAGACAGAGCCGGACAAATACCGGGGATTGAAATGGTGCGATAAGGTCACTAAGGTCGATCTGTGAGACAGAGCCGGACAAATACCGGGGATTGAAATGGTGCGATAAGATCACTAAGGTAGATCTGTGAGGCAGAGCCGGACAAATAGCGGTGGAACAGAACATGAAAAGCAGGACATGGGCGTTGGGCAGGTGATACATTAAGGAAAGCAGTTGAGATAATTTCAAGATAGTCTCTGTTCTGGTGCCCCAGTTGCGGAAGAGGTAGAGACAAGCCTACTCATGGCGGAGTGAGCTAGAAGCACATGTCAAAGAGAATGAGAAGATATGGACTGAGCATGGCACAGGTGGATCAAATTTAGGAAGGTATTTATTGACGATCTGTACCTCATAGATAGCGATATACGTTTTGATTCATTGGTTGATCTACATGTGTGAAATCGGTACTTTGGAATTATGCGGGGCTTTGTTGTATACTATGTGATTGTGTATACATTGATTGTGGAAAGATGGTTTCTGAATTGATCAGATGATTTACATCCCATACACTAACGAGAAATTTCACCAATTAGATGACATTTGCTCAAGCAGCTCGTTCATTAAATAAATATAAAATTGATAGTGTTGTCAGTTTCTAACTTTTTGTTTTTATTTTCGACAATATCTCATCTAGTGTTTATCCACTAATGTTCGCATTTGATCATATCAATCTTGTATGGTAGTATCGTGGCAGTTTCTGTGGTGTTCTACATGTGGCAAACCTTTGTATGCACAGTATCGACATCTTCATGTCCGAAAAGTTTATACTTTTTTTGAATGCAGTTGTTTCTTGTTACATTCAATCTCATCTGAGCAAGTCCCGCAAGGTTTATTTCATGCTATACAAATGTATGAATCGTTGGTGTATTTGTTGCTTCCTTTCACATATTTATTAAAGTTATGATTACAATTATATCACTTTTTCTCTTGGTAGTTTAATTCAAAAGACAATACAGAAACAGTAAATACTCGTAAGTAATGAGGCAGACAGTTCACAGACAGTAAATACTCGCTAGTAAGGAGGCAGACAGTTCACAGACAGTAAATACTCGTTAGTGAGGAGGCAGACAGTTCACAGACAGTAAATACTCATTAGTAAGGAGGCAGACAGTTCACAGACAGTAAATACTCGTGGGTAAGGAGACACACAGTTCACAGACAGTAAATACTCGTTGTTAAGAAGACAGACAGCTCACAGTAAATAAGCGTGGTTTAGTGAGGCAGGCAGTTTACAGGCAGTTAATGCTCGTGGGTAAGGAGGAAAACAGATCACAGACAGTAAATACTGGTAGGTAAGGAGGAAAACAGATCACAGACAGTAAATACTGGTAGGTAAGGAGAAAAACAGATCACTGACAGCAAATACTGGTAGGTAAGGAGGAAAACAGATCACAGACAGTAAATACTGGTAGGTAAGGAGGAAAACAGATCACAGACAGTAAATACTGGTAGGTTTTTAGGAAAACAGATCACAGACAGTAAATACTGGTAGGTAAGGAGGAAAACAGATCACAGACAGTAAATAATGGTAGATAAGGAGGAAAACAGATCACATAAAGTAAATTCTGGTAGGTAAGGAGGCAGACAGTTCACAGACAGTAAATACTGGTAGGTAAGGAGGCAGACAGTTCACATAAAGTAAATACTGGTAGGTAAGGAGGAAAACAGATCACATAAAGTAAATACTGGTAGGTAAGGAGGCAGACAGTTCACAGACAGTAAATACTGGTAGGTAAGGAGGCAGGCAGTTTACAGACAGTAAATACTGGTAGGTAAGGAGGCAGGCAGTTTACAGACAGTAAATACTGGTAGGTAAGGAGACAGGCAGTTTACAGACAGTAAATACTCGTGATAAAGAGGGAGGCAGGCAGTTTACAGACAGTAAATACTCGTGATAAAGAGGGAGGCAGGCAGTTTACAGACAGTAAATACTGGTAGGTAAGGAGACAGGCAGTTTACAGACAGTAAATACTCGTGATAAAGAGGGAGGCAGGCAGTTTACAGACAGTAAATACTCGTGATAAAGAGGGAGGCAGGCAGTTTACAGACAGTAAATACTGGTAGGTAAGGAGGCAGACAGTTCACATAAAGTAAATACTGGTAGGTAAGGAGGAAAACAGATCACATAAAGTAAATACTGGTAGGTAAGGAGGCAGACAGTTCACAGACAGTAAATACTGGTAGGTAAGGAGGCAGGCAGTTTACAGACAGTAAATACTGGTAGGTAAGGAGGCAGGCAGTTTACAGACAGTAAATACTGGTAGGTAAGGAGGCAGGCAGTTTACAGACAGTAAATACTGGTAGGTAAGGAGACAGGCAGTTTACAGACAGTAAATACTCGTGATAAAGAGGGAGGCAGGCAGTTTACAGACAGTAAATACTCGTGATAAAGAGGGAGGCAGGCAGTTTACAGACAGTAAATACTGGTAGGTAAGGAGGCAGGCAGTTTACAGACAGTAAATACTCGTGATAAAGAGGGAGGCAGGCAGTTTACAGACAGTAAATACTGGTGATAAAGAGGGAGGCAGGCAGTTTACAGACAGTAAATACTCGTGATAAAGAGGGAGGCAGGCAGTTTACAGACAGTAAATACTGGTGATAAAGAGGGAGGCAGGCAGTTTACAGACAGTAAATACTCGTGATAAAGAGGGAGGCAGGCAGTTTACAGACAGTAAATACTCGTGATAAAGAGGGAGGCAGGCAGTTTACAGACAGTAAATACTCGTGATAAAGAGGGAGGCACGTCTGATACAATTCATGATGATGATGATGCAATCCCTTCAGCTGTAAACCTCTCAGCTCTTGACAGCCCATTGTCTCCCTAACAAAAGCACACGTCGTCCTCAAGTGCTGTAGTGATGTGTAGAGTGTGTTGTGTATGGTGGGATGGAGTGGTAGCAGCAGGTTCCACATATCGGCCAGCACTGGGCATAAAGTCAGGAGGTGCTCGACTGTCTTCCCTGTGGTTATGGCAGAATCTGCAGTTAGGTTCACGTAGTGGGTATAATCTATTCAGATGTTTGTTGAGAGGGGCACGGCCTGTTCTCAGCTTAAAAATCAAACTATGGCCTCTTCGTTTCAGGTTCTTGGCTTGGTCATGTGGATCTGGTTTTGCTTGGTGTTTTAAATATATTCGGCCTGTCTCGGATGTGGCCCACTGATCTAGCCACTCTTGTCTATAGTTTTTTTTTCTCAAGATTTGCTTCCAGGTGTGTAGTGTCATGCTAGGTAGTAGCTGTGTTAGCATTGTCCCGCTTCTATCCAGCTTTTAGCCAGCTGATTAGCTTTAGCTTCCGGTTGAGCGCCGTGACTGGCCGCTGTCACGCCAGCTTCAGATATTTTGTGATATTTCATTTTCTTCCAAAACTGGAATGAACTCAAGAAGTGTTTTATCGACGGAACACGAAATGAGGATCGTACTACAATTAGTATATGTGAAATAAGATACACCTACTTGATAATGTGCCATATTCTAGTTGTAGTCGAACTCTAAGCCTATCGCCCCCTATTGTAGTCGAACTCTAAGCCTATCGTCCCCTATTGTAGTGGAACTGTAATCTTATCGTCCCCTATTGTAGTCGAACTTTAAGCTTATTGTCCCCTATTGTAGTCGAACTCTAATCTTATCGTCCCCTATTGTAGTCGAACTCTAAGCTTATTGTCCCCTATTGTAGTCGAACTCTAAGCTTATTGTCCCCTATTGTAGTCGAACTCTAAGCTTATCGTCCCCTATTGTAGTCGAACTCTAAGCTTATTGTCCCCTATTGTAGTCGAACTCTAAGCTTATTGTCCCCTATTGTAGTCGAACTCTAAGCTTATTGTCCCCTATTGTAGTCGAACTCTAAGCTTATCGTCCCCTATTGTAGTCGAACTCTAAGCTTATTGTCCCCTATTGTAGTCGAACTCGAAGCTTATTGTCCCCTATTCCCAACAACGAGTGAGCGCAAAATCGTTGGGCCGTGCAGCTATAATGCCCACGTACTCTCGAGGCACCTTGCTGACACTTAGACCGGAGGTGTGTACGAGTCACTCGTTATCACTGGAGGTGACTAGACATTTTGCCTACCTCGGAGTCCTTGTCAGTGAGAGACCGAAACAAACGTACGGAAAGAAAAGGGGCAGAAGAGGTGGTAAAAAAAAAAGTAGGAAGCCAAGAACAGGGAAAGCTTTTCTAGATTTTCCCTGCCCTGCTCAAGCTCACCCAGCTAAGTAGGAAATTCATCATCAGGCTACCACGACAGCAAATGTGCTGAGCGGTGTGGACTGCACAGAACACGACGAGGCACTTGAGCAGCGTGGTCGTCCACTGCGCCCGAGTTCATATCCAGTCGTCCTGACGTGTCTTGCCACTGGTTAAAATTGGACTCCGGCGTGAGAGTGAGGTCGACGAACTGCGCATCCCTTCCTCACTTAAATCAAATTCATCGCGCAAGTCATTCTCTTTTCATTTATCCAGTACTAACACAGTCGAGTCCTGTGACGACGGGTGAGCGGCGAAGGGGAGAGCGTAAGTCTGCTGACATGCTAAACTACAGTCCAACAGCTGCGGGATTCCTGGCTGAGCAATAAATCGGATGAGATACAGGGATTTACTGTCAATCATGTTCACCGTCTCGTGAAGCGAACTTTTCATGCTCTCACTGCCTGCGAGTATGCAGATCTCAAATCGGACTCGTCAGCCATCTCCGCACCCACCAACAACTCTATTACTGAATACTCGACTGGAAGGACTGGCTAGATGAATAAAGAAAAGGTCCTCCTCACTCGTGATGGACGGACAACAACTCTGTACAGAGGCTTTTGCTTGCAATGGCTTCGATGGGGAGTGATTAGTCAATCACTAAGCGGACATATCCAATGTATAACTAGTGTAGGGAATCTTGATCTGTCCCCACAACCCACCCAAACCCCCAGCCCAATCCACAAGTAGGTGCCTGATAAGTCTGAACCTTGTGGATGCTTTTTCAATCCGCTTGTCTAAATGGGGTTTCGTAGTGAGTCTACGATCAAGCTCGACTCCGAGGTATCTCGGGTTCTTGTCAAAAGTTAATTTCACTCCGTTCATTTTGACATCGATATTTTTCTCTTTAATCCTTTTATTTAAGCTGAACGTAATCAAGATGCTGAGTAGCGCATGAGCTGCAGCGGTTAGCGACCCATAGCTGACTGCTAGCGTTAGGGCCAGCGAACCAGAGCTGCCAAGACCCTTCTACAGCTCCACGTGGTGATCCTGGATAACAGGCTGCAGCAGAGCAGACTTTCAAAACAAGGGATCGAAGAGGGAATGCTAATCGGGTACTCAAAAAATTATTGCTGAAGTCGGATGTGTTGAACAGAAAGGTTCAAATATTGTAGTCAAGCTGTAAACTACGACATAGCGTATTCCGTTCAATGGACTACATTCTGCTACTTAAGCCCTTTTCAGGGTTTGGTAGCGGGAGATTGAGAACGAACGAAGCCAAGCCAAGTCAAGGCATTTAAAAGGAACAAGATTGACACAGTTGTCTCTACATTAATTTCGAGCTTCCAAAACTGGCAATATGTAGAGATGGTTGTCAGATTCATGTCCATATTTTAGGTGATGGGTTTCAGATATTTTCCTTTTGACCAAATGACCAAAGAGTGCCTTTTGGCAGGTTATGATATCTGGTAGATCGTTTATGTACACAAGTAATAATGTACAACTTGGCGCAGATCCATGGGGCAGTCCTTCTTCCATCATTCTTTGTTTGGATGTTGATCCGCTGAATGGTGTTCTGATTGTTCTGTTATGGAAGAAACATTTTAGCCAGCTGTGCATTATCCCTGATATTCCCATTTTTTGCATCTTGAAGATAAGGTCAGTCCTCCAGACTCGATCGTAGGCTTGTCTGAGGTCAATGATGTTGCCAGCAGCTACACCTATAGAGCTCTACCTGCTCCTCATACCTTTTGTCTGGGTCCTCTTCAAGAACCTGTCCGGCGTGGGTAGCTCTGCCAGCAGTAAAACTCCTGCCGACATAACTCCTTGGAACATTGGGTCACGCACGCTCTCCAAACTCGGCAAGGTAGGCTTACGTATGGAGAGCATACAATACGTACTAGTGGCCTTACGAAACAGATACTTCTTGAACAGTAAATGCTCATGTTTTAACGAAGTAGACACATCTCATACAGTAAACACTCATGGAAGGTTTAACGTAGCAGACACTTCTCATATATTGACTATTCGTGGTTTAGCGAAGCAGACACTTCTTATGCAGTAAATACTCGTGGTATAATTCATAAACAATAAATATTTGTCGTTTAGTGAGACAGACCGTTTCCAGACGGCAAATACTCGTAGTTTAGTGAGACAGACCATTCACAGACGGTAAAAGCTCGTGGTTTAGTGAGACAGACCATTCACAGACGGCAAATACTCATGGTTTAGTGAGACAGACCATTCACAGGCGGTAAAAGCTCGTGGTTTAGTGAGACAGACCATTCACAGGCGGTAAAAGCTCGTGGTTTAGTGAGTGAGACAGTTGATAGACGGTAAATACTCGTGGTTTAGTGAGACAAACCATTTGTAGACGCCAAAATTTCGTTGTTCAGTGAGACAGACAGTAAATACTCGTTGCAAATAAGACAAAACTATTCACAGAAGCAAAGTTTCGTAGTTCGACGGAACTGGCACTTTACAAACTGTAAATACTCGTGGTTTAACGAAATGGATAATCCACATCCAGTAATTTCTCATGGTTTAGTGAGACAGATAAATCGAAGGCGGTAAAAACGAGTGGACTAGTGAGGCAAACATTTCACATACAGTCCATTCTCGTGACTTAACGCAGCAGACAATTCACAGACAGTAGATACTCATGGTTAAATAAAACTGACAATTCCCTAGAATATATAATAAAAAGGACGGTGAATGATTCTGAATATTCAGATGAATTGCAGAATCGACAATTTCTCAGATGGAATGTAAGAAACACCAACTGCTAAATACAAAACCGTGGTAAAGGATGGCGTCAGAAATGAATCGCATCCCATGAGAGTTTCTTCGCTACTCTCACAAAAATTAATCGAATCTCGCCCGCATACAAAAGGCACCAGAGAACCATAATTATCAGCATTGTCGGTTTCTTGCACGACGGACAATTGCCCTTTACAAGGATTGCTGTGTCCCCCCCCCCCCCCCCCCCCCCGGGGACAACGGTTTGAATACGGTAACCACTTTGGTAAAGTCTCCATGAAATGTTCGTTTTTGTATGCAGGAATCGGAAGTTAGTAACAACATAGGGGTACAAGGAGATTCAAGAAAACGAAGTAAGAAAAGATTAATGCAATGTGAATAGTAAATATTGGTTTGTAGATGTTTACGGCAGATATTCTATTGATTCACTCTAGGTACATCATGAAATGTGTTTACACTGCGCTTTCACATTTATATATAGATGGTTTGGTGCTCCCCTTTAGACCTGTCTCGCTAGAGTATAGCTTGAACTAAGAAAGTACTTGCAGACAATATAATTACGCGTATTATGTGGCAGTATGTACAGTTATACTTATTAAGCGATGATGGTGTTAGTCAAACATAACTTGAAGGATACACACTCCAGACATTAGATTAAAGTCTCCAAAGCAAACTCTGATAACTAAAATGACAGGCTCTTCATTGCTGATGTTTCTCTCACCATCAAACACATAAACAGGTCTTCAACAAATTAGCGCACCTTGTTCTCTTGTCCTGAGCCATCTGTCCTAGCTCTAAGAATGTCGTCCTATAATCGTCTATGAGTAAGTCGTGAGCTGTCGGTTCACGTGTGTTTACGCTTGTATCAACCACCTTCCCTATTGTATATTCCGTCTAAAGACAACGTCTTCTCCTCTCCCACCTTCCGTTCTACTGTTGCTTGTCTGTCCCACCTTCCGTTCTACTGTTGCTTGTCTGTCCCACCTTCCGTTCTACTGTTGCTTGTCTGTCCCACCTTCCGTTCTACTGTTGCTTGTCTGTCCCACCTTCCGTTCTACTGTTGCTTGTCTGTCCCACCTTCCGTTCTACTGTTGCTTGTCTGGTTGTATCTAACAGTTCCACAATTGTAATCTAACTAGCAATACCCGTGCAGATGGTCTCTGTTCGATCGAACTCTACAATATGAAAGAAAGAACAGAAGTTTAACAATTAAAGTATCTTTCCTTTCCTAAACCTCTCATCCTCTAGCCATCAATCGTATCAGCCCAACACCTCCTCGGATCCTCGACCCATATCTCCATAGTATCATGGACATTGAAGATGCAATCAAACACTTTCAGTGAAGATGCAATCAATAACTTACATTTCAATGTTCCACTTATAAAAGAAGAAGATCTGTTTACATTTTAAGGTTTCAAGAACCCTGGTTTGTTAATTATTAATTAAATCTCTAACGGAAACAGCTGAGCTGAGCTAACTGCAACTGACGTGTCAAATGCCACATAGAGACTACATGTTGCTGCGTGGTGTCAGTGCTGTGTAATGTTGATAATTCGTGAAAGTTAGTTGTGAGAGCAATCTACAATAATTGATAACTTGTTTGGCACTTGTTGGTCAACAAAATTATATATAAATATATATATATATATATATATATATATATATATATATATATATATATATATATCGTCATCATCATCATCATGTAGCATGTCCTTTATAGAACGTCGCTCCCATCACAGTCTGTCCGAAAGAAACTCGTTCCCTTGCCAAAACTCCAGCCTCCGCCACAGTCATACTCAGGCATTCCTGGATATCTTGGTGCCATCATCTTCTTGGTATACCCCTTTCTCGTTTACCTGACACCACACCTTCCATCACCGTTGTGTCTCTTGATGTGACCAAAGTATTTGCATTTTCTAGCCAAAATGGAATAGATAAACCAGTTCTCCTCTATGCTCAACTCTTGCCAAATGTCTACATTTGTCTTTTTCTCTATCAATGGTATTCTGGGGATCTTTCTGTAACGTTTTGACTAGAAGGGTTCGATTCTTTGTCTGGAAGTTTTGGTAATCGTCCATGATTCGCCGCCATAAGCTGCCACAGGAAAAACACAGGCTATCAAGACTTGTAAAGTAAAAGTATATATACATAAAAATAATAATAATAGCTATCCATCGTTGCCGACGAAGAACGTCGACATTATCCTTGTCACAGATTTCCCTGTTGGGTGTGGGTGCGCATGTGGCTGAACAGGCCAATGCGGGCACAAAAACATCTGCTACATATCGGGCACACGAGGGTTGTAGAATGTGATGGTGTTCCCGCTGCTCGTGATTTCTGGGTCTCGAACTGGGACTTTTACATCATGGCGGTCTTCGCTAATAGCTATACTCGCTTTGATCCCGCTTCTCCTGTCAGATCTGTTTTGCGCAAGACATTTTCAGGTGGTTAAATCTATCTGGCAACTTTTCAGTGAGTCCCTCAGACTGTCTTTAAAACGTTTCTTTGGGTTCCTTTTCTCGCGCCAGTCCTCTGTCAGCTCGCTGTAGAGTAGCTTCTCTGGGAGCCGTTCGTCTGACATACGGATGAGTTGTCCGGCTCATCTTAGTTGTGCTTTTTCTAGCAATGCATGGATGCTGGCCATGTCCGCCCTCGCAAGAGAACCTCGATGTCAGAGACACGATCTTGCCATCGGATGTGGGATATTCGTCCCATGTAACCTGTGTGGAAGTGGTTTAACCTTCTTGCATTTCCAAACTGTATGCACGTTGCCAAAATTGTGCAGTTGCCGAAGAGAGCTACTTTGAAGGAAATGTATTGTAGATAATTAAATTGTAACTTATGTCTATATAATCCACTAATTCCGGGAACTGTTTGCAGCTACCTCGTATATATATATATATATATATATATATATATATATATATATATATATATATAGGGTTTCCAAATTGAGCCAAATGATTAAACTGTTTCACTATTTCTAGTTTCCGGTTGCCAATATGGCAGGAATGAGGCTGTGTTTCATATAAATTTTACAGGATATGGTCTGGTAAGAGAAAGGCTACTGCATGTAAGTTTTTCAAACTACAATCTCGAGTGTAATTAATTTGAAATCGAGCCACTGCGACTGGTCTTGCGAACCAGCAGTGCGTAACGTCGCTGAATAGTTTTGTTTATTCAAAACAAAGGAGCTGCACGTACAGTCCGAGTAAATGAGGAGGTAGTGTAGACGTCAAGGAAAGAAGATGTTTACCAAAACAGCGACACTAGATGTTAGTGGTTTGGTAGTGATGAGAGTAGAAATAGTCACATTCATGAAAAAGCCAAGGATAGAAATAATGGGATTGTCAGATAAGGAAAAAGGGCAAAAATAGCAGGCAGGTACATGACAGCTATGTTCTTATATGGAGCGTGAAAGAGCAAAGCATGGTGTTGGTTTTATAATACACCCGGAGAGGGCAAAACTCATCACAGATATAGGGTATGTATCGGACAGAATTATGCGGCTACAATATACAGAACAGACGAAAACAACAACTTTCATCCAAGTGTATGCTCCGTGTAATGACAGCTACAATGAGGAAGATAAAAAGGAGTTTTTCGAGCATTTGTCCGATGCCTTAAATAGGGTGAATGAGAAGAACGGGTTGATAGTGATGGGCGATATCAACGGTCAAGTTGAGAAACAAATCGACACAGCAAATATGTCTTGGTGCATTTAGTGATTGCACACCAAAACGGAATAGCAATGGGGAAGAGCTGATAAATCTATGTCTTGAACAGGGGCTGATTATAACAAACACTTTTCTCTAACACCAGAAAAGCCATATGCAAACATGATGTCGATGGAATGAGGAATGATACTGGCATATCATTCCAAATAGACAACATACTAGTCAGAGTGAGACAGAGAAATTACAGACTCAAGAGTGTTTCCCAACATCATTATGGACACAGATCATCGCCTTGTTGTACTAACTTGAGTACAAAGGTGAAAAGAAGTTGCGAAGACGTCACAAATATGGCAAAACATGAGGAGGAATACATGCACGAAGATATACAACGTGAAATGAAAGACATATACGAGGTCCTGCAAGTAACAACTGGCAATGTAACGAATGAGTAGCGGTGGTTCAAATCAGCACTGATTAACACAGTAAACGCAAAATGTGGTATAAAGAAACTTCAACAATTCCAAAAGATATGAACAGCGTGGTGGAGTCAACAAGTACAGGAAGCAATACAAGCTAAGAAAAAATTATATAAGAAGTGGTTGAAATCGAAGTCACAAGAAGATAACACAATCTACAGACTCGCAAGAACGCATTCGAAAACCATAATCAAAAACTCCAAAGCAGACGCATGGAATACGGCGAATAAATAGCGCTCATATATAGCAAGAATACTAGATATTTCGTTAAAAGTGTCACGGCAATGAGAGTTAGAGACGATAGGTAAGACCCCACCACAATTATAAACGATAAACAGGGGACCTCGATTTTCGATCCAGAAAGAGGAAGGCACGATGGAAAGAGTATTTCCTAGAACTCAGAAACCCAAAATGATACGCGGAGGCACTCCACTCATACGAGTTTAAACACGAAAAAAAAAACAGAGCCCAAAATATGAATCCAGGAGATCGAGAAAGTCCTTTTAAAAAGTCCACTTCGTAAAGCTGCAGGTACGGACGGAATAATCTGAGAGACAATTAAAGCTTGTGGATACATAGGAGTAAAATGGTTACATAGAATATTCTCAGCAGTTTGATAGCAAAGGAGTCCCTGAAGACTGGCATAACGCTATCAGTGTGATAATCTGGAAAAATAAAGGCAACAAAAAATAGTGCGATACCTACTGGGGGATATCGCTTCTAAGCCACACAGGAAAACTGTACGCGAAAGTCCTGGAGCAGACAATTTGATCTATCCTAGAACTACAGCTGATGGGGCTCAATTTAGTTTCCGACTAGGTAGGAGCTGCACAGGCGCTCTATTTACCCTGAGACAACTAAGCGAAATAAAGACTGATCGGTTAAATGAACACCTTTTTTTGCAGATGATGTCTACTTTACGCGAGTGAAGATGATCTGCAGCAACATCTGATTACGTTAAACTCTGTATGTGAAAGATACAGGATGAGAATTAATACATCCAAAACAGAAACTATGCAAATAAGCAGATCGTCTGAAAACATGAACAATATGGTAAACTAGATCAAGATCAAACAAGTGCAGGAGTCCAAGTACTTGGGCGGTGTTTCCACACAGAATGGAGGTTTAGATATGAGAGATTTAGATCAGATGCCAAAAAGCAAATGCATACCAGCTGTCACCATTATTGAAACACCTTAACATAAACATGTACACAACAAGAATGCTAATCAACAGTATGCCCATGCCAACTTCCTGTTACCAGTGCCAAACATGGACTTTAACAAAACTCTAGAGAGAAAGATCACGACATGTGAGATTAGATGCCTCCGGAGAACAATCAACGTAACTAGGATAGACAGAATGCGCAATAAAGATGTGAGAAAAATAGTTAAGCTAGACCATGCTCTGAATTTATTGTTGAATCGAGAATCAATTGATTGGGCCACCTAATGAGAATGCATCCTGACCAACCACCCATTCGCGCCTATAGCGCACGACGTTCAGGTTTTCGCAACCGTTACCGACCGAGAAATAGATGGATAGGAAATGTTGCGGATATTCTAAATCGTTATGGGATGACGACTACTACGGACAGAAAACTACGGCTCCCAACGGCACCTCACGACACAATTTGAAAAGACAAAAGACTATATTGATTCTACACAAACACTCACGGATGAAAGACGGTAGTATTTTTTGGATGCCGTTTATTCATCTTCACGTTTCAAGTTCGTTCTTTTTCTGATTTCAGACACAACAATCGTGCTAGATCTGCAGGCTGGTGGTCAGGACCAAGTCCGCTCGTTTCCGTGTGCCTGCCCCACAGATTGTGGCTCAGACCTGGCCTGATCTGGCATCATGGATTTTTATTGACTTGACAATTCTGAAGGATATGTTCGGAAGAATGAATGTCAGTCCCCCTGGTGCATTCGTATGTGTTATATATGTGACTTCCAAGGTTCTTAAAAGGCCCAGAAAGCTAAAAATGTTGTTGAACTTACGAGTATATGCCTATCAGTCAAAAGTGTAACTTAAGTTGACCTTAAACAGTTTTGTACAGGCGTACTAACTGAAGATTAATGGTAGTCTACCTTCAATTAAACCAAGTGTAGTAATACAAACTGCAGACTTCAGATACAAGTTTTTAACATCTAAGACAAAAATAAAACAAACAAATAAAGAGATGGAGAGGCATTTTAAATAATCTCTTCATGAAAATGAATCATGTTTGCAATTCAATGGAAACACCATATCTTCTCTATAAGACGGCACATATATATAAGCGAGAACAAGTTGTTAGCAAAATACGGGTGACATTCTAGAAAAACGTGCCGGTAATTCACATGTGTTTTTGTAAATTTACGGAGTATTGTGATCGCAACTTTTATGATAAGGCGCTGCAGACTTGAACTGATGAAGAAATGACAACCTAATCATTTCCATACATCTATTTCTCAAAAGACGCCCATTTAAAAAACATTACAGTTTTCAATACGATGTAAACGCAAATTCATAATTATCGTTAACTTAATGTGCACATAAATGCACCATTTTGTAGATTAATTGACCTTAGGTCACATGACCTCTTTTTTAAGGGAGCAATAGGCTAGTCAGTTCATTATTAAAGGAATCTCAAGTGGCCCATGCACATGAAGCAGTGACCTCTAGGACTACATTTAAACTGGGCGTTGATGGCTGATACACTCAAATATTATTTGTGTTTGTTGCTGGAATACATTCAAATAGTATTTGTGTTCATGGCTGGAATACATTCAAATAGTATTTGTGTTCATGGCTGGAATACATTCAAATAGTATTTGTGTTCATGTCTGGAATACATTAAAATAGTATTTGTGTAAATGCCATTATAGCGTTTTATGGGGGCCAAATAATTTTAGTTTTCTAAACAAGATATGGTTTATTACCCAATTCTCCCCGATGTTCAGTTCTTTTAGGATATTTGCATTTTTCTTTTTCGTACATGTGTATGTGTCTGAAATATGCTGTCGGTGTGTGCATTGCTGTAATATACTAAAACAGTCAATTTGAATAATGTTGGAATAAACTCATGCGAGTAGATTGTACATATCTGGAATACATGTAATTTAAACATTCAGTGTGTACAGGGCTTCAAATACATGTAATTTAAACATTCGGTGTGTACAAGGCTGAAATACATGTAATTTAAACATTTGGTGTGCGCAAAGCTGAAATACACTCAAACAGGATGTGTGTACATGGTTGAAATACAGTCAAGCAGTTTGTGTATATATGACTGGAATACGCCAAGACATACGTACATGATTGGAATACACTGAAACGGTATGTGTACATTATTAGAATACACTCAAACAGTGTGTGTACATGATTGGAATACACTCTAATAGTATGTGTACATTATTAGAATACACGGAAACAGTATGTTTACATGATTGGAATACACTCAAACAGTATGTGTACATGATTAGAATACACTCAAACAGTTAGTGTACATAATTAGAATACACTCAAACAGTATGTGTACATGATTATAATACACTCAAACAGCATGTGTACATTTTTAGAATACAATCAAACAGTATATGTGTACAGGATTGAACTGTTCTCAACCCGCAAGTGTGCACATGGGAGGAATATAATGAATCAGGATATCTGAACACATAGCAAGACGGTACTCCCATAGTATGTGTGAACATGGTATGAATATACACAAACAGTATGTACGTTAGTATGTAAATGGTGGTAATGCGCTGAAAAAAAGGATATGTGTACATGGTAGGAATATGCTAACACAGGAGGTGCGTAAATGACTATAATAAATGCATGTGTATCGTTTGCACATAAATGTAACATATTTAATCGGTATATGTCTGTACTGTATATGTTTGCACATGGTAGGCAGTATGTGCATCGGGGGGGGGGGGGGGGGGGGGCCTTGTATAAACACATTTAAACAGTATGTGTGTGTATGTGTGTGAGTCGCGTTAATACATTTAAACAGTCAATATGTGGGTATATGTAAACGACTCTAACCGGCTTTAGCTGGCTGTGTATGTTGTCAAGTACATATTTTGAATGCACTCTCTGCCTCGCTTTGCACTGGTCTGTGACACACTGAAACGATGTCCTTTATCTTCCATCTTTTCATCGCAGCAAGGGGAGAAAAGTTCATCTCTGGGTAGCCATTTTGACGTTGTGCAGACCAGCGATCTAAGACGGAAGAAAAGATCAAATTGCACGTGGGAATGAACGAGAAACGTTTCAGGCGGGACCAGAGGAGAGATCGATGGAAAAATGACAAGATGAGGTCAATATTTTCATATCTCTGGGGCAAGTGCTTTTGGCAACGAGCGAGCCGTCCACTTTCGCCATCAGCCAACTTGACTGATTAGTTTAGAGAGACCTAGATGTGCTTTCGAGAAGAGTGACACTAACACGCAGATCTATCAGCAAGTCGTGTCAAGACTGGAGTATGTATTGTATATCGCGGACGGAATAATGACAACTAACATTACAAATGAGAAGCATATCATTATTTTATTTAGAATAAACATATTACTTTATTTGGAATAAACATATCATTACTTTATTTGGAATAAACATATTACTTTATTTGGAATGAACATAAAATTACTTCATTTGGAACAAACATATTACTTTATTTTCAATATACATACCATTACTTTATCTGGGAAATAGTCGTAAAACTATGCCAGGAAAATGTTCATGTAAATGCTACACTTCCTTTTTGTATTGTGAAGACATGTTCAGATACAACTAGGAGTTCTAGAATACATTGATCATTTCATTTTGTAGCCATTTCCCTTGTTACTTGTTCTACGGCGATTGAAAAGTCATTTTCATAATATAACTATACATTATTTTGTAATGGTGCTAATGAACGACTTATGAAAGTCATCTTACTAAATTGAGAACAAGAACAACACAAACTTGTTATAAGCAGTCAAACAATATTGTCAGCGTGAGGCCCGAGTGATCAAATAGGAAACGGCAAAACTAGAAATAACGGCCCTTTCTATGGCCAAAAAAGAAGCAACACAAGTTATGTCCTTTCTAAATCCTACGACTGGCACAGATTAATTGAAGTCTCAGAATGAATCATCCCACCCAGAATTCCAGCGTGTTGGTGCGGCCAGCTCCAAACACATCCAACAGAATATTGGATTGTGCCGGGCGAGGGTCGAGGCAGAGTGCACGTACATAGGTGTTACAACTACGTAATGTACACACTCAAACGTGAATATGGTCCTGTGACCGGGCAATGTAAAATAGTTGCAAAGTTTCGGTTTATATTTTTAATAAGACTTGATGAAATCTTAATTTTTTAGTAACAGACTGTCAGTGTGTGGGACTGTGAGCTCGCTATATTTGACTTCCGACTAGTGACTGAATTCAGTTAATTTCAGATGCCACCTCCACGGCGATGGTCAGCTGCAATAGATCCCCAACATCCTCTGTCTCTTTCATTGATAGCCCATCTGCTGATTGTATATCCCACTTATAGCGTTGTTTACTTCTGTCATGTTTGACTTCCACATTGATCTCCAGTATTGTTTACATCAAGGTGTTGTCTTTTTATGTGATTAAAATATCTTAACTGTCGGACTCTGATTTAGTTTACCAATTCTCTTTGGACTTCTAGTTTCTCTGATTCTTCCTTATTTGTTGTCTTTTCTGTCCATTATTTTAGATAAATTCACATTTCAACTGTATCAATTTTTGTTCTTAATCTCGAATCTATTATCCACGTTTCTCCATTATACAGTAGAGATCAGTACACATAAAGTATGATCAATCTCATTTTAAAATTCACGAGTGACTTGCTTAGATGTTAGTATGTGACTCATCTCGGCGAAAGCAGATATAGTTTAGTGATTTATATTATCTTACTGTATATATCTTATACCTGTGTCGTATTTCACTGGTTAGTTCTACCGGTTCACCTTCACGAATTTGGCGTGTGGGAATTTTAGATGCTACTATGATGAGCTGAATACAGCTGGGGAGAGATGCCAGACTCACTCACATGCTGAGTGTTGTCCATACGACCTCTTGTGGTAATCGAAAAGGCACGACAAACTGCGTAAGATGCCATCCCACCTTTCTACCCTGCGGGTTACATGTTTACGGAAAGACTTCGGTGGTAACCCTGAGGCAAAATCTGCATTCTATGCTATCTCCAGTCGTCTCAATGAATGTCTTGCAACTGGCAAAAGGTAGCTTAGGCTAGGTGAGTGAGGTTGACAAAAGGCGCAGTTTCTTCCTCACTTTAATCCAAATCACTGCGAAAGTCACCCATTTCAGCGGACACAGCAAGAGATACGACTGTCCACACGGCTGAGCAAAGAGAGTGGTCTTCATCACTTGTGATGGACAACTATTATGTTATCTTACTGATATTCATTTCGCATCTCCCATTTTCCGTTGTTATATTTCCAAGATAGGAGAAGCTCTTGACATTTGTTCAGTATTTGACAATCTATTTTTATTTGTCAAACAGATTTCGAATGTGCTTTTGATATTTATTATAGTTTTCGTTTTCCAGTTCACACACCGGGCTTGGGTTCTTTACTTGAATCATCAATTCATGTAGTTCTTGTTTCTTTTCAACTAGTGAACTGTGTTGTTCGCATATCTGAGATTATCTGTAAAGAGCATATCATTTTTCTATGTGTCGAATGTGTTCTGTGTTAAACGGGCACGCGGTCAGTACTCATCCTAACACTCCTGTATTGTACATGGTGAATAAAACCTGTCAGAGCTTACAGTGACAGTTTGCTCCCAGTAGTGGTTATTGAATAATCGCGTGTCTTTTCAATTCCTAACTATATTTTCCAGATATTTATTTAGTTTATTTTGCTTGTTGAACTCTGTAAAATACCTTTTTGTAGTCTATAATGAACATGTAATTGTTTTTCTGTACTTCTATATACCTTTCTGCTAATGATCTTTTACAAAATACTGCTTCTCTTGTTCCTCGGTCGTCTAAATTCGAATTGTTCGTCCTGAACTTCAATGTCTCTCTACATGTAATTCTCTCCCGTATTATTGCAGTATTTGAATGGTGTGGCTCACCAGTCGAATTGTTCTCAAATCTGAACATTTGGATCAGCGAGGTTTTTTGGCGAGTGTTATAAAAACGGATATAGCCCCGGTATTGTAGATATCATTACAGGTACCAGTGTTTTTATTTACGCTGGATTCCACTAGAACGTCTATCATTTCTATGTTTATTGTTTCCATGCCTTCAACTTTTCCTTGTCGCATATCTTTTATCCCTTTCTCTACTTCTGATTTGAGTATGTTGATGGTGTCATTATTACAAAAATTATGTTTGTTATCACCTTTGTTCAGAAACATCTTCCGCTCACCTGTTTGATTTATTTCTAATCAGGTAAGATGTTTTCATTTGTGTCCTTGTTTGACCCCCCCCCCCCCCCCCCCCCCCCCCCTTGAGCCAGCATTGAAATAATTAAAACAAGTATCAAGATGTGGCCACATCTAATCTAAATAATATGTTAAATATTTCCTTTCAGTTTGTTTCTTTCAATTATCCAATCACTTCAAATTGTCTCACACCTCCTAAATGTATTCCAGCTCCCAATTATGTCGCATCTCCTAAATCTATCACACGATCTCACATTCCAGTTTACGTTGCTCAATCTCAGCTCTCAGTTATATTGTATCTCAATATCCCATTATCTCGTCAGATCTCAGTTATATTGTATCTCAATATCCAATTATCTCGTCAGATCTCAGTTATATTGTATCTCAATATCCCATTATCTCGTCAGATCTCAGTTATATTGTATCTCAATATCCCATTATCTCGTCAGATCTCAGTTATATTGTATCTCAATATCCCATTATCTCGTCAGATCTCAGTTATATTGTATCTCAATATCCCATTATCTCGTCAGATCTCAGTTATATTGTATCTCAATGTCCCATTATCTCGTCAGATCTCAGTTATATTGTATCTCAATATCCCATTATCTCGTCAGATCTCAGTTATATTGTATCTCAATATCCCATTATCTCGTCAGATCTCATAATGTTTATCGTCATCATTATTTATTCGGTTGGATTACTTCGAACGTAAGGCCACGACAGATGCTCCCCATTTGTTTTTATTATGTGCCGTCTTCTTGAGTTTTGCCTAGTAGACCCCGATTGAACTGACTTCAGTCTCAACCATTTCTCGCTGGTTGTTTTTTGGCCTTCGCATTCGTCTTCTTCTCATGATAATTCCAAACCAGCGCATGTCTGGTTTACTGTCCAAAGTCTTTCCGAATGTGTGTCCGATCTATCCAGTATTTACCGCCACCAGCCTTTTCTTTCCCCTCTTCCCATCTCACCACCCCCCCCCCCCCCCCAGGGAAAGGAAGACTAAAATATCTACTAATGATACATATTAGTCAGGCTCAGGTAAAACATACTGGACAAGACACTCACCTTGGCTTCCTCGTAGCCCTTCCTGGAAACGAACTGTTTTAATGGCAGCCTGGCTAACAAGGTGAGGGATCGACGTGATTCCCGCAGTAGTAAGCAACACGCAGACTCAACCAAACATAGCCCAACCACCTGGAGGACTCCTGTCCACCTTTATCAGCAGCACGCTCGGGATGTGAGGAAAGCTATATTTTGTTTCATATAATGAATTCATATTTACTGTTGCACGTTCCAACTTTTTGCATTTAAATATCGCATGCCTATTTTTAAATCCCTCCCCATTCTTTGTCCATAGTTGCTTGGAGCTATATTAAAGTATTCTTACTTGCTATTTTCAGCAGCATTGTTTGGTGGCTCGATATTTGTTATTTCTCCCTTTAAAGTGAATTGTTTCTGTTAGCATGCTATGTGATATTGATCCCCGTTCTATAAGTGTCTCCCTGGATGTTGTACACAACATGAAGGCGACTTACACCCTAATGCCGACCATCCCTTTCTGAGCGTGTCCTTTTGGTATTCCTCTTCATGTCCTGATTGCATGATAGTTTCTCTTGATAGTTTCTAGTCTGATGGACCCTGCACAGCTCTATCTTACATCTGTAAGATCCAGGAGACTTTACTCTTACCGTATCATGTCCTTAGCAACTCGGTTCGTCTTTCTCGTTTTGTATAGGTTTATGATGCTCCAGGATCCCATTTTTTTGTTCCCATTTTTTGTGTATGGTACTGATGTTGTGTTGGGACTAGTGTATGGTACTGATGTTGTGTTGGGACTTCTTGATGGTACTGATGTTGTGTTGGGACTAGTGTATGGTACTGATGTTGTGTTGGGACTAGTGTATGGTACTGATGTTGTGTTGGGACTAGTGTATGGTACTGATGTTGTGTTGGAACTTCTTGATGGTACTGATGTTGTGTTGGGACTAGTGTATGGTACTGATGTTGTGTTGGGACTTCTTGATGGTACTGATGTTGTGTTGGGACTAGTTTATGGTACTGATGTTGTGTTGGGACTAGTGTATGGTACTGACGTTGTGTTGGGACTTCTTGATGGTACTGATGTTGTGTTGGGACTAGTGTATGGTACTGATGTTGTGTTGGGACTAGTGTATGGTACTGATGTTGTGTTGGGACTAGTGTATGGTACTGATGTTGTGTTGAGACTTCTTGATGGTACTGATGTTGTGTTGGGACTAGTGTATGGTACTGATGTTGTGTACGACTAGTGTATGGTACTGATGTTGTGTTGGGACTAGTGTATGGTACTGATGTTGTGTTGGGACTAGTGTATGGTACTGATGTTGTGTTGGGACTTCTTGATGGTACTGATGTTATGTTCGACTAGTGTATGGTACTGATGTTGTGTTGGGACTTCTTGATGGTACTGATGTTGTGTTAGGACTAGTGTATGGTACTGATGTTGTGTTGGGACTTCTTGATGGTACTGATGTTGTATTGGGACTAGTGTATGGTACTGATGCTGTGTTGGGACTTCATGATGGTACTGATGTTGTGTTGGAACTTCTTGATGGTACTGATGTTGTGTTTGGACTAGTGTATGGTACTGATGTTGTGTTCGACTAGTGTATGGTACTGATGTTGTGTTGGGACTAGTGTATGGTACTGATGTTGTGTTGGGACTAGTGTATGGTACTGATGTTGTGTTGGGACTTCTTGATGGTACTGATATTGTGTTGGGACTAGTGTATAGTACTGATGTTGTGTTGGGACTAGTGTATGGTACTGATGTTGTGTTCGACTAGTGTATGGTACTGATGTTGTGTTGGGACTTATTTATGGTACTGATGTTGTGTTGCGACTAGTGTATGGTACTGATGTTGTGTTGGGACTAGTGTATGGTACCTGATGTTGTGTTAGGACTTCTTGATGGTACTGATGTTGTGTTGGGACTAGTGTATGGTACTGATGTTGTGTTGGGACTAGTGTATGGTACTGATGTTGTGTTGGGACTAGTGTATGGTACTGATGTTGTGTTGGAACTTCTTGATGGTACTGATGTTGTGTTTGGACTAGTGTATGGTACTGATGTTGTGTTGGGACTTCTTGATGGTACTGATGTTGTGTTGTGACTAGTGTGTGGTACTGATGTTGTGTTAGGACTAGTGTATGGTACTGACGTTGTGTTGGGACTAGTGTATGGTACTGATGTTGTGTTGGGACTAGTGTATGGTACTAATGTTGTGTTGGGACTTCTTGATGGTACTGATGTTATATTCGACTAGTGTAAGGTACTGATGTTGTGTTGTAACTTCTTGATGGTACTGATGTTGTGTTGGGACTAGTGTATGGTACTGATGTTGTGTTGGGACTTCTTGATGGTACTGATGTTGTGTTGGGACTAGTGTATGGTACTGATGTTGTGTTGGGACTTCTTGATGTGTTGTGACTAGTGTATATCCATCTCCCCCCCCCCCCCGCCCGCCTATGAGCGCCGCGAGCCTGCCGGCCATCTCTCCCCCCGCCTATGAGCGCCGCGAGCCTGCCGGCCATCTCTCCCCCCGCCTATGAGCGCCGCGAGCCTGCCGGCCATCTCTCCCCCCCGCCTATGAGCGCCGCGAGCCTGCCGGCCATCTCTCCCCCCGCCTATGAGCGCCGTGAGCCTGCCGGCCATCTCTCCCCCCGCTTATGAGCGCCGCGAGCCTGCCGGCCATCTCTCCCCCAGCCTATGAGCGCCACGAGCCTGCCGGCCATCTCTCCCCCCGCCTATGAGCGCCGCGAGCCTGCCGGCCATCTCTCCCCCCGCTTATGAGCGCCGCGAGCCTGCCGGCCATCTCTCCCCCCGCTTATGAGCGCCGCGAGCCTGCCGGCCATCTCTCCCCCAGCTTATGGGCGCCGCGAGCCTGCCGGCCATCTCTCCCCCCGCCTATGAGCGCCGCGAGCCTGCCGGCCATCTCCCCCCCCCCCCCCAGCTTATGGGCGCCGCGAGCCTGCCGGCCATCTCTCCCCCCGCCTATGAGCGCCGCGAGCCTGCCGGCCATCTCCCCCCCCCCCCCGCTTATGTGCGCCGCGAGCCTGCCAGCCATCCCCTCCCCCCCCCCCCCGCTTATGAGCGCCGCGAGCCTGCCGGCCATCTCCCCCCCCCCCGCCAATGAGCGCCGCGAGCTTCCGGCCATCTCCCCCTCATCCGCCTATGAGCGCCGCGAGCCTGCCGGCCATCTCCCCCCCCCCCCCCACCTACGAGCGATGCGAGCCTGCCGGCCATCTCTCCCCTCACCTATGAGCGCCGCGAGCCTGCCGGCCATCCCTCCCCCCGCCTATGAGCGCCGCGAGCCTGCCGACCATCTCTCCCCCCCCCCCCCGCTTATGAGTGACGCGAGCCTGCCGACCATCTCTCCTCCCCCCCCGCTTATGAGCGCCGCGAGCCTGCCGGCCATCTCCCTCTCCCCCCCTCCCCCCCCCCCCCGCTTATGAGCGCCGCGAGCCTACCGGCCATATCCTGTCCCCCCGCTTATGAGCGCCGCGAGCCTGCCGGCCATCTCCCCCCCCCCCCCCCCCGCCATGAGCGACGCGAGCCTGCCGGCCATCTCGTGATGAGCGCCGCGAGCCTGCCGGCCATCTCCCCCCCCCCCCCCCCGCCTATGAGCGCAGCGAGCCTGCCGGCCATCTCTCCCCCCGCCTATGAGCGCTGCGAGCCTGCCGGCCATCTCTCCCCCCGCCTATGAGCGCCGCGAGCCTGCCGGCCATCTCTCCCCCCGCCTATGAGCGCCGCAAGCCTGCCGGCCATCTCTCCCCCCGCTTATGAGCGCCGCGAGCCTGCCGGCCATCTCTCCCCCCGCCTATGAGCGCCGCGAGCCTGCCGGCCATCTCTCCCCCCGCCTATGAGCGCCGCGAGCCTGCCGGCCATCTCTCCCCCCGCCTATGAGCGCCGCGAGACTGCCGGCCATCTCTCCCCCCGCCTATGAGCGCCGCGAGCCTGCCGGCCATCTCTCCCCCCGCCTATGAGCGCCGTGAGCCTGCCGGCCATCTCTCCCCCCGCTTATGAGCGCCGCGAGCCTGCCGGCCATCTCTCCCCCAGCCTATGAGCGCCACGAGCCTGCCGGCCATCTCTCCCCCCGCCTATGAGCGCCGCGAGCCTGCCGGCCATCTCTCCCCCCGCTTATGAGCGCCGCGAGCCTGCCGGCCATCTCTCCCCCCGCTTATGAGCGCCGCGAGCCTGCCGGCCATCTCTCCCCCAGCTTATGGGCGCCGCGAGCCTGCCGGCCATCTCTCCCCCCCGCCTATGAGCGCCGCGAGCCTGCCGGCCATCTCCCCCCCCCCCAGCTTATGGGCGCCGCGAGCCTGCTGGCCATCTCTCCCCCCCGCCTATGAGCGCCGCGAGCCTGCCGGCCATCTCCGCCCCCCCCCCGCTTATGTGCGCCGCGAGCCTGCCAGCCATCCCCTCCCCCCCCCCGCTTATGAGCGCCGCGAGCCTGCCGGCCATCTCCCCCCCCCCCGCCAATGAGCGCCGCGAGCTTCCGGCCATCTCCCCCTCCCCCGCCTATGAGCGCCGCGAGCCTGCCGGCCATCTCCCCCCCCCACCTATGAGCGATGCGAGCCTGCCGGCCATCTCTCCCCTCACCTATGAGCGCCGCGAGCCTGCCGGCCATCCCTCCCCCCGCCTATGAGCGCCGCGAGCCTGCCGACCATCTCTCCCCCCCCCCCCCCCGCTTATGAGTGACGCGAGCCTGCCGACCATCTCTCCTCCCCCCCCCGCTTATGAGCGCCGCGAGCCTGCCGGCCATCTCCCTCTCCCCCCCCCTCATCCCCCGCCTATGAGCGCCGCGAGCCTGCCGGCCATCTCCCCCCCCCCCCCCACCTATGAGCGATGCGAGCCTGCCGGCCATCTCTCCCCTCACCTATGAGCGCCGCGAGCCTGCCGGCCATCCCTCTTCCCGCCTATGAGCGCCGCGAGCCTGCCGACCATCTCTCCCCCCCCCCCCCTCCGCTTATGAGTGACGCGAGCCTGCCGACCATCTCTCCTCCCCCCCCCCCCGCTTATGAGCGCCGCGAGCCTGCCGGCCATCTCCCTCTCTCCCCCCCCCCCCCCCCCGCTTATGAGCGCCGCGAGCCTACCGGCCATATCCTGTCCCCCCGCTTATGAGCGCCGCGAGCCTGCCGGCCATCTCCCCCCCCCCCCCCCGCCATGAGCGACGCGAGCCTGCCGGCCATCTCGTGATGAGCGCCGCGAGCCTGCCGGCCATCTCCCCCCCCCCCCCGCCTATGAGCGCAGCGAGCCTGCCGGCCATCTCTCCCCCCGCCTATGAGCGCTGCGAGCCTGCCGGCCATCTCTCCCCCCGCCTATGAGCGCCGCGAGCCTGCCGGCCATCTCTCCCCCCGCCTATGAGCGCCGCAAGCCTGCCGGCCATCTCTCCCCCCGCTTATGAGCGCCGCGAGCCTGCCGGCCATCTCTCCCCCCGCCTATGAGCGCCGCGAGCCTGCCGGCCATCTCTCCCCCCCGCCTATGAGCGCCGCGAGCCTGCCGGCCATCTCTCCTTCCGCCTATGAGCGCCGCGAGCCTGCCGGCCATCACTCCCCCCGCCTATGAGCGCCGCGAGCCTGCCGGCCATCTCTCCCCCCGCCTATGAGCGCCGTGAGCCTGCCGGCCATCTCTCCCCCCGCTTATGAGCGCCGCGAGCCTGCCGGCCATCTCTCCCCCAGCCTATGAGCGCCACGAGCCTGCCGGCCATCTCTCCCCCCGCCTATGAGCGCCGCGAGCCTGCCGGCCATCTCTCCCCCCGCTTATGAGCGCCGCGAGCCTGCCGGCCATCTCTCCCCCCGCTTATGAGCGCCGCGAGCCTGCCGGCCATCTCTCCCCCAGCTTATGGGCGCCGCGAGCCTGCCGGCCATCTCTCCCCCCGCCTATGAGCGCCGCGAGCCTGCCGGCCATCTCCCCCCCCCCCAGCTTATGGGCGCCGCGAGCCTGCCGGCCATCTCTCCCCCCCGCCTATGAGCGCCGCGAGCCTGCCGGCCATCTCCCCCCCCCCCCCCGCTTATGTGCGCCGCGAGCCTGCCAGCCATCCCCTCCCCCCCCCCGCTTATGAGCGCCGCGAGCCTGCCGGCCATCTCCCCCCCCCCCCCGCCAATGAGCGCCGCGAGCTTCCGGCCATCTCCCCCTCCCCCGCCTATGAGCGCCGCGAGCCTGCCGGCCATCTCCCCCCCCCCCACCTATGAGCGATGCGAGCCTGCCGGCCATCTCTCCCCTCACCTATGAGCGCCGCGAGCCTGCCGGCCATCCCTCCCCCCGCCTATGAGCGCTGCGAGCCTGCCGACCATCTCTCCCCCCCCCCGCTTATGAGTGACGCAAGCCTGCCGACCATCTCTCCTCCCCCCCCCCGCTTATGAGCGACGCGAGCCTGCCGGCCATCTCCCTCTCCCCCCCCCCCCCCCGCTTAAGAGCGCCGCGAGCCTACCGGCCATATCCTGTCCCCCCGCTTATGAGCGCCGCGAGCCTGCCGGCCATCTCCCCCCCCCCCCCCGCCATGAGCGACGCGAGCCTGCCGGCCATCTCGTGATGAGCGCCGCGAGCCTGCCGGCCATCTCCCCCCCCCCCCCCGCCTATGAGCGCAGCGAGCCTGCCGGCCATCTCTCCCCCCGCCTATAAGCGCTGCGAGCCTGCCGGCCATCTCTCCCCCCCGCCTATGAGCGCCGCGAGCCTGCCGGCCATCTCTCCCCCCGCCTATGAGCGCCGCAAGCCTGCCGGCCATCTCATCTCTCCCCCCGCTTATGAGCGCCGCGAGCCTGCCGGCCATCTCTCCCCCCGCCTATGAGCGCCGCGAGCCTGCCGGCCATCTCTCCCCCCGCCTATGAGCGCCGCGAGCCTGCCGGCCATCTCTCCCCCCGCCTATGAGCGCCGCGAGCCTGCCGGCCATCTCTCCCCCCGCCTATGAGCGCCGTGAGCCTGCCGGCCATCTCTCCCCCCGCTTATGAGCGCCGCGAGCCTGCCGGCCATCTCTCCCCCAGCCTATGAGCGCCACGAGCCTGCCGGCCATCTCTCCCCCCGCCTATGAGCGCCGCGAGCCTGCCGGCCATCTCTCCCCCCCGCTTATGAGCGCCGCGAGCCTGCCGGCCATCTCTCCCCCCGCTTATGAGTGCCGCGAGCCTGCCGGTCATCTCCCCCCCCCCCCCCCGCCTATGAGCGCCGCGAGCCTGCCGGCAATCTCCCCCCTGCCCCGCCTATGAGCGCCGCGAGCCTGCCGGCCATCTCTCCCCCCGCCTAGGAGCGCCGCGAGCCTGCCGGCCATCTCTCCCCCCCGCCTATGAGCGCCGCGAGCCTGCCGGCCATCTCTCCCCCCCACCTATGAGCGCCGCGAGCCTGCCGGCCATCTCTCCTCCCGCTTATAAGCGCCGCGAGCCTGCCGGCCATCTCTCCCCCCGCCTATGAGCGCCGCGAGCCTGCCGGCCATCTCTCCCCCCCGCCTATGAGCGCCGCGAGCCTGCCGGCCATCTCTCCCTCCGCCTATAAGAGCCGCGAGCCTGCCGGCCATCTCTCCCCCCGCATATGAGCGCCGCGAGCCTGCCGGCCATCTCTCCCCCCGCCTATGAGCGCCACGAGCCTGCCGGCCATCTCCCCCCCCCCCCGCCTATAAGCGCCGCGAGCCTGCCGGCCATCTCCCCCCCCCCGCCTATGAGCGCCGCGAGCCTGCCGGCCATCTTCCCCCCCCCCGCCTATGAGCGCCGCGAGCCTGCCGGCCATCTCCCCCCCCCCCCCGCCTATGAGCGCCGCGAGCCTGCCGGCCATCTCCCCCCCCCCCCGCCTATGAGCGCCGCGAGCCTTCCGGCCATCTCCCCCCCCCCCGCCTATGAGCGCCGCGAGCCTGCCGGCCATCTCCCCCCCCCCCCCGCCTATGAGCGCCGCGAGCCTGCCGGCCATCCCCCCCCACCCCGCCTATGAGCGCCGCGAGCCTGCCGGCCATCTCCCCCCCCCCCCGCCTATGAGCGCCGCGAGCCTGCCGGCCATCTCCCCCCCCCCCCCCGCCTATGAGCGCCGCGAGCCTGCCGGCCATCTCCCCCCCCCCCCCGCCTATGAGCGCCGCGAGCCTGCCGGCCATCTCTCCCCCCGCCTATGAGCGCCGCAAGCCTGCCGGCCATCTCTCCCCCCGCTTATGAGCGCCGCGAGCCTGCCGGCCATCTCTCCCCCCCGCCTATGAGCGCCGCGAGCCTGCCGGCCATCTCTCCCCCCGCCTATGAGCGCCGCGAGCCTGCCGGCCATCTCTCCCCCCGCCTATGAGCGCCGCGAGCCTGCCGGCCATCTCTCCCCCCGCCTATGAGCGCCGTGAGCCTGCCGGCCATCTCTCCCCCCGCCTATGAGCGCCGCGAGCCTACCGGCCATCTCTCCCCCAGCCTATGAGCGCCACGAGCCTGCCGGCCATCTCTCCCCCCGCCTATGAGCGCCGCGAGCCTGCCGGCCATCTCTCCCCCCGCTTATGAGCGCCGCGAGCCTGCCGGCCATCTCTCCCCCCGCTTATGAGCGCCGCGAGCCTGCCGGTCATCTCCCCCCCCCCGCCTATGAGCGCCGCGAGCCTGCCGGCAATCTCCCCCCTGCCCCGCCTATGAGCGCCGCGAGCCTGCCGGCCATCTCTCCCCCCGCCTATGAGCGCCGCGAGCCTGCCGGCCATCTCTCCCCCCCGCCTATGAGCGCCGCGAGCCTGCCGGCCATCTCTCCCCCCACCTATGAGCGCCGCGAGCCTGCCGGCCATCTCTCCTCCCGCTTATGAGCGCCGCGAGCCTGCCGGCCATCTCTCCCCCCGCCTATGAGCGCCGCGAGCCTGCCGGCCATCTCTCCCCCCGCTTATGAGCGCCGCGAGCCTGCCGGCCATCTCTCCCCCCGCCTATGAGCGCCGCGAGCCTGCCGGCCATCTCTCCCCCCGCCTATGAGCGCCGCGAGCCTGCCGGCCATCTCTCCCCCCCGCCTATGAGCGCCGCGAGCCTGCCGGCCATCTCTCCCCCCGCCTATGAGCGCCGTGAGCCTGCCGGCCATCTCTCCCCCCGCTTATGAGCGCCGCGAGCCTGCCGGCCATCTCTCCCCCAGCCTATGAGCGCCACGAGCCTGCCGGCGATCTCTCCCCCCGCCTATGAGCGCCGCGAGCCTGCCGGCCATCTCTCCCCCCCGCTTATGAGCGCCGCGAGCCTGCCGGCCATCTCTCCCCCCGCTTATGAGTGCCGCGAGCCTGCCGGTCATCTCCCCCCCCCCCCCCCCGCCTATGAGCGCCGCGAGCCTGCCGGCAATCTCCCCCCTGCCCCGCCTATGAGCGCCGCGAGCCTGCCGGCCATCTCTCCCCCCCGCCTATGAGCGCCGCGAGCCTGCCGGCCATCTCTCCCCCCGCCTATGAGCGCCGCGAGCCTGCCGGCCATCTCTCCCCCCCACCTATGAGCGCCGCGAGCCTGCCGGCCATCTCTCCTCCCGCTTATAAGCGCCGCGAGCCTGCCGGCCATCTCTCCCCCCGCCTATGAGCGCCGCGAGCCTGCCGGCCATCTCTCCCCCCGCCTATGAGCGCCGCGAGCCTGCCGGCCATCTCTCCCTCCGCCTATAAGAGCCGCGAGCCTGCCGGCCATCTCTCCCCCCGCATATGAGCGCCGCGAGCCTGCCGGCCATCTCTCCCCCCCGCCTATGAGCGCCGCGAGCCTACCGGCCATCTCTCCCCCAGCCTATGAGCGCCACGAGCCTGCCGGCCATCTCTCCCCCCGCCTATGAGCGCCGCGAGCCTGCCGGCCATCTCTCCCCCCGCTTATGAGCGCCGCGAGCCTGCCGGCCATCTCTCCCCCCGCTTATGAGCGCCGCGAGCCTGCCGGTCATCTCCCCCCCCCCCCCCGCCTA